>OW029940.1:7098627-8298627 GCA_932305915.1 Agriopis marginaria | reverse complement strand
AAATGCTGGAATAACATACCTCCACCCATCAAACACTTGAAATCGCTGACTACTTTTCGGTTACACCTTAAAAAATTCCTTATTGAACAACAGCGTCAGCAGGGTTTGGTAAATGCTGATTTGTCTTACATTTAGAAGTAACACCTACTGGTGTTGCATGTTATGTGGGAAGGTAGGTGTATGTAAAATATATTTATATATTTTCTGTGGTTATGCTGTTTAGTTAATATAGTTTTATCTATTTATTTATTTTTTCCCTTTGGTCCATTTTATATTTCAATAAATTTTTCGTTCCTGCTGTCATTATTACTATTGTTATTAAATACTCTGTCTTGTTGTTATGTATAATTCCTGTTTTTTTTCCATATATTTTAGTACCGTAAATTCAGTATACTTATTTTGTGTCCTACTTTTTTTCTGTTTCCTATGTCTTATTTGTTTAAATTGCATATAGATAATTAAAAATATATATGTAAATTTGTGTTAAGTGTATTGTAAGTGTAAACTCAAGGGTTCGTCTGTTGTCCGGCGCTGATAGTCCTTGACTTTCAGCATTTATGCCGAGACGGACCCATTCCACACTGATTGTATCCTCTAGATATAAGTTTTTTGTAAAGGTGTCGAATAAAATTTATTTTCTTTCTTTCTTTCTTTCTTTCAAGCACAAATCAGATAACCTGATTTATAAGTACGCAAAAATATGACGCGTAAATAAAATAAATATTTGGATCATCATGAGCCAGAAGACGTCCACTGCTGAACATAGGCCTCCCCCTTTAACCTCGACACTGAACAACAGCCTGCCTTTTGCATCCACTGGATGCCCGCGACTCTCACAATGTCGTCGATCCATCTAGTGGGAGGCCTCCCTACGCTGCGTCTTTGCGAGATTTGGATAGATAACACATAAAACAAGCTTTTATTTATGATCATCATCATCATTTCAGCCGTAGGACATCCACTACTGGACATATCCTCTCTCATCGATCTCCAAAAGGGCCAGTTAGAAGTGGCCTGAATCCAGCGTTTCCCTGCGGTCGCTTTTAGGTCATCTGTCCATCTTGTAGAACGTCCTACGCTGCGCTTACCTACCGGTCCTTGGTCTCCATTCCAGAACCTTTCGGCCCCTTCGGCCATCTGTTTTGCGTGCTATGTGCCCTGCCCAGCGCTTGCTAATCCGGTGGGTTATGTCGGTAACTTACGGATCTCCTCATTTCTGATTCGATCTCGTAGAGAAACCCCGAGTCGTAGTTATTATGCTTATTTATGATGCTTTTGATTTGTTTTTATGAATTCTTTATATTTTGGCGGCATTTTAAATATATTACAATATTGGGTATTTCATACTAGATAGAACTAAACTGTCATACCTATCGACAGGGGCCTTACGGACAACAGCTAATTGCGGCACCTAATCCGCTCAGTTGGAAAATCACGCGAACGTGAACCTTATCACGCCCAGATACGGTTTGCGGTCGCGTGATTTTCCAACTGAGCGGATTAGGTGCCGCAATTAGCTGTTGTCCGTAAGGCCCCTGGTTCTGGTTTGTCATATCGACTATAGGTATATCGAAGTGATGAAGTGTCTGTATAGAAACGCCACCATGTCGATCCGATTACAGGACGAGAGCACGGAACCAATCCAACTGCAGAAAGGCGTGAGACAGGGAGATGTTATCTCTCCGAAACTGTTCACGAACGCATTGGAGGACGTTTTCAAGCTCTTGGAAGACTACTGGAACGGATTCGGCATCAACATCAACGTCAATGGCGAATACATCACTCACCTTCGTTTTGCCGATGATATAGTCATCATGGCAGAGTCGCTGGAGGATCTCAATACGATGCTCAGCGACCTCAGTAGCCTTTCCCAACAGGTGGGTCTTAAAATGAACATGGACAAGACAAAATTATGTCCAATGTCCATGTTGAACCCGTGCCAGTAGTCGTTGAGAACGATACTCTCGAAGTTGTTGACCATTACACCTATCTTGGACAGATTGTTCAGTTAGGTAAGTCCAACTTAGGCAAAAAGGTCGCCCGAAGAATCCAACTCGGATGGGCAGCGTTCGGGAAATTGCGTGACATCTTCTCGTCCAAGAATAAGAATAAGATATATTTATTGCCAAAAAAACAAAAACAATGAACATGTACTATAAGAAACATAAGGAGAAACAGCGAACCAAGATACCACAGTGCCTCAAGACGATGGTCTTTGACCAGTGTGTGTTGCCAGTGATGACATATGGTACTGAGACGTGGTCCTTAACTGTTGGCCATTTGGAAAAACTCAGAGTCACACAGCGGGCAATGCAGAGAGCTATGCTCGTAGTTTCTTTGCGCGATAAAATCCGAAACGTGGATATTCGCCAACGAACCAGAGTCACCGACATAGCTGTTAAAATTTGCAAGTTGAAGTGGCAATGGGCAGGCCACATCGCTCGAAGAACCGATAACCGATGGGGAAGAAAGGTTCTGGAGTGGAGACCACGAACCGGAAGACGCAGCGTAGGGAGGCCTCCCACTAGATGGACCGACGACATTGTGAGAGTCGCGGGCATCCAGTGGATGCAAAAGGCAGGCTGTCGTTCAGTGTGGAGGTTAAAGAGGGAGGCCTGTGTTCAGCAGTGGACGTCTTCTGGCTGATGATGATGATGATGAACTAAACTATTAACTAGGTAGAACCTATGGTAGAACTAAAGGTACACCTATGCAATATTTCAGCAAAATTGTTTAGGAAGAAGTGGTTCTAATTCAGCCTCTATTTAACCGTTTGACAGATTATTATCAAATACCTAGGTAAGAACCACAAAAAATATAGGTAAAAACTTAATGTTCAGCTGTTTTGGAGAAAAATGGTAACAGACACAACTGTTTTGGGTAAAAAAAAACTTCTCTCACTTACGTAATGTCGCTGCAAATTTAGTAAAAACACAACAAGGTATTATTGTTAGAAGAAATAAACTATATTTACAAAAATTCTAATTTCTTAATAATATCGTTCGTACAAAACGCTTATCAGGCAGTAGGCACTGATAATACTGAAGCAAGTAATCTAATCTATTATAATATTTGTGGTAGGTAGGTACTGCATTTAATGCTTAAAAAAACATACATTCGAATTGATAACCTCCTCCTTTTTGAAGTCGGTTAAAAAGGGGTTACCTTTCCCGGGTGTTTTGAAAATACTATTAGTATTTTAGATTTCGACGTGCTCTTTTCCAATTTTCATTTTGCCACCTTAAATCAAATCATTTGGTTACTATAGTCAACGCGTTACCAACTGAGTCGTCGAGCAATAAACGTCATATCATAAGACCTGTAAGTGCGAGCGAGATAGACAGATAGGTATGACATGTGGGTGCGAGCGAGATGAGATGAGCAATGATTTATGACCTGACGACTCAGATGGTAATGCGTTTAGTATAGCTTTTATTTCGTTTTACCCCAGTTTCGCCTGTCCAGTCTGTCTGTAATCAAATCTTGCAAGTAAAATTTTACTAACTTCCCGTGGTTGTCGTCGGTCCATCTAGTGGGAGGCCTCCCTACGCTGCGTCTTCCGGTTCGTGGTCTCCACTCCAGAACCTTTCTTCCCCATCGGTTATCGGTTCTTCGAGCGATGTGGCCTGCCCATTGCCACTTCAACTTGCAAATTTTAACAGCTATGTCGGTGACTCTGGTTCTTTGGCGAATATCCACGTTTCGGATTCTATCGCGCAAAGAAACGAGTCGAATATAGGTAAAGAGTGTATAGGTATTTATTAAAAACTATAAGTTGGTACCTACGTACGTACGTAGGTAGATACGCATTTAAAAAAATTAGATTAAATTGAAAATTTAGATTTTTAAACGTATTTAACGGTTAACAGTAAACTACCGTGGGCTCGATACGGTTTTGAACGATCTTGTCTAAGACTAACTCAGATAACCTTAAATAATAGATAAGGCCAATAGCCCAATACTTATGTCTTCTTTCAAATAAATCAATGGATTCATAACTTCTATTATATTATCATCTTGACAGACGGACAGCAAAGTGATCCTATATGGGTTCCGTTTTTTCCTTTTGAGGTACGGAACCCCAAAAAATTACAGTGTGCTAAGACTTGTACTTTTATTTATTTCAAATACGTTTTTCATACTCGTCAGTGAGGCATACAGGGTGTAAGGGGAACACTCTCGAAGCCAAAAGAAGGTAATTGTACTCATCATTATGAACAACCAACAGCACAAAAATATATACATAGTTTCAAATAATTATTTTAAATTACAGCCATTAATAGGTCTATACTAGTGATATAAGTAACATTGTCATGGAAAATCATATATGTATTGCAAACAAGCGCTAAAAAGCTAAGCTTCATAAGTTATTACAAAAGGTAGTTAACAAACAAAATTAAGCACAATTATACCTATGTAGCACACAATACAAATACTAGCTTAAAGTTATGCTTGGGTATATTAACATAAAAATGTGAAGGTAATAATTATTTTTTCCAGTGTCATTGCTCAAAAGCGGCGAAGGAAAACATCGTAAGGAAACCGGTATACCCAAGAACTATATAATTTAATGACACCAGAATGGAAACACTGGAAACACTGGGCCAGAATGGTGGACCATCCGTCCTCTCACTGAGGGAAGGCCTGTGTCCCAACAATAGGACCGTGAAAGGCTAATAATGATGTTTTTTTATTTTTTTATGATGAAATTTACTTGAATTTATTGTATATCCACATAAATTATACACAATTGCAAACAATTTTTATGAATAGGAGTAAAAAATATCTATATATATATATATGATGTTTAGTATTATGTAAACATCATATATATATATAGATATTTTTTATTTAGTATGGGACCAGCCCTGAAATCGCGAAAAAAAAAATCTTCTGTGCCATACATTTTGTCGAGGGGCAATGACCGTTTCCTATAGAACAGCTGATATTTTTTTCACGATTTCAGGGTTGGTCCCATAGTAAAAGTTGTTCATAATGATGAGTACAATTACCTTCTTTTGGCTTCGAGAGTGTTCCCCTTACACCCCGTATACTTTATCTTCCTAAAAAAAGTTGGCATCCCTAGCCGTAAAACTATGCCGTGAGGCCTCTGAGTTCATATAGAGATAGGGTTACCATATCTCAGGATTTGTCCTGAGGTCTCAGAATTTTTTGGCTTTTTTCAGGATTGCGGGCGGATTTTGTAAATCTCAGGAAATCTTAGGATTTTTAGAATCTTCAATAAAATAGAGTAGATTTTTCAGATCTTTTACATTTACAAAGTTACAAAAACAAAAAATAATCTTCTATTATTTTAATATATAAGTACCTATCAAATAAGCAAAAACACAATAATAATTTGAAAATTTCAACAAACTTGTAAATTACGATTGTGAGAAAGTTTTCAAATTGCGACAAAAACTCAGGATTTTTCAATGGAAAACGGGTTCTTTCTCCGGACTTTTAAATTTTCCATCTGGTAACCCTATATAGAGATAATAGAGAACATTGGGGTTCAGTCGCGCGGCTCGTTACATCGTGTGCTGTAGTAGTGCGCAGTGACAGAACCACGTACATTTTTTTTCTATTCCCCGATTCCCCGTATTTTTTTTTTATATAAAAAATACGCTTGCGTTTGACCATCACCACCACCATTGGAGCTTTTGACTCCGTGCAAGGAATATACTACTCTCATGGCTCCGGCATAGAGCACATTATATATATTGCCCCCTGGGGCCTTACGCCCAACTCATTCCTAGGTGTGAAACTAATAAAAACCGCGCAGTTCGGAAAATCACGCGAACGTGAACCTTGACGCGCCCAGATACGGTATGCGGTCGGTCAACATTTTCTCATCACCTAAACTGCTTTAAACAGCTAGGCCCTGGAGCTCACAGAACAAGAGGACGTCTTGTTGAAGTTATCTACAGTTGTTGTGCTACTGTGTCTTGTACTCTTTGATTATATGTACTCAACCGGCCGAAGAGGAGGTTATTTTGTGTCGTCCAGTCGACGAGACAGTACACGGAAGTGGACTTAGTGTGCTTGTTATTACGAACCATTTTTGATTTGGCGGTGTATTTCAAGGTGAGTGCGCGCGCAGCTATAGTAGACGAGGCCCCGAATACACAGGGTTATCTCAAGTTTTGTACCTATGTAGGTATATTATAATGAAAAATTATAGGTACCTACGTTGATACGGATACGGTTTTCACCTAGAAAACCTACTTACTATATTGTTTTTCAAAATTTTCTAATTTTCAAATTTTTTGTGTAAATATGGTTAAATTGTATTACCTACTGCTAATGTCATCATCATCATCATCAGCCAGAAGACGTCCACTGCTGAACATAGGCTGAACGACAGCCTGCCGCCTGCATCCACTTATTTATCTTATTTATTTATTTATTTTACAGTAGAATCTGGATATAACGACCTTCAAGGGACCGGCGATACTATGTCGTACTAACCGGATGACGCACAAAACGGCAGGATTATTTCTTGAGTACATTTATTATGAAACCTAATTTGAGTAAACAATATCGTCGCTAAAATAGGTTAGTCGTTATAAGCGAAGTCGTTATATATGAATTCTACTGTATTTAATTGCACGTCCGCTAGGACAGACTGTTCAAACTCTAAACATTTGTTCCATCATCATTGTACACAGTTTATGCAATAAAATTTACTTTTACTTTTACTGTTTCAACCATCTTTTCTCGTTGCTCGTCTTTATTTTCACACCTTTTGTTGTACAAACAATAATTCTGGGTGCTAGAACCGGCACTGTGTGTGAATACCACGGGTGGTATGTTAAGATAAGACAAGTTTTGTTTGTGAATCTGTTTCATGGTAACTTGCGTATCGGTGATCCGATCTTTATTTAATTTTATTTTATTTATTTATTTCAAATTAGCACCGCACAAAAACGACTTACACTAATGACATTAATAACACTTCAAAAACACAATATCATAACAAATGTCACAAGATTACCTACAATAAACAAAATAACAATAATTAAAGAGATTAAATACATTCAGTCGGATAATAGTCAAATTAAAATTAAATAAATGTCAAACATACAATTTCAGATCAATAATTAAATAAATGTCAACACATACAATGTCAGATTAAAATTAGATAAATGTCAATATTCATACAATTTCAGATTAAAATTCAATAAAGTAATTAAATAAATATTATATATTATGTGACAGCGACTTCGCAATGCTTTTCGACGTCATCTCACAATAGCTCAAACACTGTGCAACATGTTATGAAACTTTGTAGGCAAGCAGCTTTGCTATTTCATAAGGTGACACTTGCTGTGGACTGTCGCTATCTTCGCGCTCGCTCGCTTGGTGTCAGCACAGAAGACATAATAGACATCAGTGGTGCAAGTACCGTTCTTTATCGGTCGTCAAATTCGTTAAAATGCCATAGAATCGATCATAGCTAGTATTGCTCAAATGGAATTTTATCGAATTTAACGACCACAACTGTCAAATTTGACCATCGATAAAGAACGGTACTTGCACTGCATTTATTAGCACTGACAGATGCAATAACATTCACCGGTTGTGATTACAAAATATATAGATCCATCATGCATCTGACCAATGGATCTAATGATAAAGAAAGTTCTCAATAGATCCATCGAGGAACTACTAATAGATCTAGTGAGAAAAAAAGTTCTCGATAGATCCATAATTTTGCCAATGTGTTCAAAATATCTGCTACGAAATTAATCTCATTTAAATTTACCAAAAATAGCTCAACATTTTCGCGCTTGCTGCGCTCGAGCTCGCGCTCTCCTGTCCCTACCTTTGCTACTCTATACCTAACGAATTGTTTTTTTTTTAAATATTCATCATCATCATCATCATCAGCCAGAAGACGTCCACTGCTGAACATAGGCATTTTTTTCTATTGCAGGTAATTAAAAATGTTAATATACCTGGTGCAGCAACCTGCAACACTTGAAAGTTTGGCGATAAACAAACTCGGAAAGTGGATTGCAGTGCAGTCGACACGGATACTGCGACCCTTGTCAGAGATACACCAGCGCGATGCTGCGACAGCTGAACACGTGCTCTCTCGACACATTGGAATCATTCGGAACTACCTACAGTGTAGCCTGCCTCACAAGTTTCATGATAAGTTAGCAACTGTATTATCGTCGTTATTAGTTAAAATTGAACAGTTCCTTACAAGTAAATTGAAATTTGATTCAAATTACAACTATCATAGGAAGGTAATCGGACGGATGATAGAAACGTTATTCACAAAAAATCTGACTCGTTTATCGCTTGAAAAGGATGACAAAATGATATTTTTGCCCTCTTTATATTCCAATTCGTATTTGCTCCATGGTCTCATTGATTTAACGTTAGGTGATTATCGCCAGTGTGGCGCCGGGGCAGAGGATATTATACAGGCCGGCATGATTCACTTACTGAAAGAATTACATAGTCTTAGATATCTTACATTAAGCTGTTCTAATCAGTTACATAATATTTCAAGTTGTATAGCAGAAAACTGTAAACTGATCGAGGTGTTAAAATTATTCTGCCATGAATATTTCGATACACGCTTCTTCAACATATTGACTCAACTACAGCATTTGCGGATAGTTGACCCAATAGGATCGAGTAGTTCCAAAGGGATCGCGGCACTTCTTATGTCCTGTGATAATATAGATAATTTTGACATTCTTCTCCCCAATTTAGCAGAAGCTTTAGAATACATCGTAGTATCTGAACAAAATGATAAAAAACGGTTTAAGTTACAATCTTACGTGAATGGACTCGGCTCAACAACAACATTGCAAGGACTGCAGTTAGTTGTTAAAATGTGTCCACACATTAAAAAGATTAGTCTTATAAAGAACGAAGAGCTGAATTCTTCGCAAAACTACCTCATGACTCTTAATAGTTTACAGGGTTTAAATGAATTGGGTCTGTCGAGTTTTCGTTTTCATGCAGACCAAGTTACAGAGTTATTACAAGTAAGAGGATGTAATTTGGTGCACTTGTATCTCGGTAGTTTCAGACAGATAGATTTAAGGGCATTAATGTGTATAAGTGAAATGTGCCCAAATTTAGAAATATTAAGATTAAGATGCTGTTATTTTAAAAAAAAGGAACGTTCGATAGCTTTGCCTCATGGCCAAGTCCTTGCGTCAGCAAGTCCACCATTTATAAATTTGAAAATATTGTCGTTGTTGTCAGATATGTCCATCTTCGATAAGTGGCAGCCTACCGACGAGCAGTTGTTCTTTCTTCTCTCGGGTTGTCCGAATGTAGAATTTATTTCTATCGATCAAATTCTGCTTACGGATGACATTATGTTGAGAGTTTTGGATAGGAATCCACTGATTTACTTGAAAAAATTGCAGTTCCGTTGTGAGCCACCATTCCGACCAGCCACTCTCGTCATAGACAGAATCATTAAAAACTGTATCAACCGCCCGGAAGTGATTATGTGTAATTCAACCTCAGACTTCATAAATAGTAACTCATTGATAAGTGACGACTTTTAATTTTTACCTGACGATTCTGGGATGGTCATTGGGTAGGGAACGTCATCATAAACAGAAGATGGCGTCTTGTAAATATATGTGACTAAAGTGTAAGAGAGAGAGGTAAGTGGGAAAATGAAACAATAAATTTTGATGCGCTCGCATAGCGACGTGTCATTAAATAGATCTTTTATAAAAGTAATTAGTGGTTAAGGCCAAATTTTCACGTGGTCTAATATATCGATGCACGCATGAAAAATTGTCACGTTCCGCCTGAGCCGCGCAAGCAAGCGAGAGCGCGGAACAAGCGATAGAGAGCCACGATGGGTGTAAGCGTTATCACGTAAAATTATCATCCGTAAACCAACTTTACAGACAACCCCTTTTTTTCATGTGTATAGTTTGCGAAGTGATAAAAACTGATATTTTTAAAGAAACTTGTGTTGGTAGTAGGGGTAGCATTTTGGGAATGATTCCAACCGGTAGAAGTTTATTAGATTAGTTTTAGTTCTTTAATTTAGTTTAAGTGTTTGTATTTTTTTTTATTATTAATGGTTCTTATTACTAATAAATTTATAAAGGTTATGAATAGTATGTTTTTTTCCTTTCGGTAATTTTTAATCTTTCGGTATTTGAGCACATATTTTTTTTGTTGTTTATTTTTTTTACATATTTTAGGTGTAGGTACTAGGATATCTACCGATACAGTCAGTCATGGAATAATAATATAATCCGCCAGGTATACCGCTGCGAGACAAAAGGTCACGTGGGTGACACGCAACTACGTCATTGATACACGTACACGTGCATAAGCAAGAGCAGAATAAGTAATTTACAACAAGTTTGACAGAGATGACGATACACGAAACAATGGCGGAATCTCTATGAGACAGCTGACTTTCTGTGTTACCAGTGGCGTGTATAACTCCCCAATCTCCGTATATTACCTGTGGGAATCCAATAAATCAATGTGGTTTTGATATAAATAATGCGTTTAATATATTAAATTCGTGCTTATCTTGAATTGCTTTGTTTGAGCGGACAAACCAAATGACAATTGAAATGCTTCTTATACTTTATTTAATAGATTATTATTTCCAAATATCTGTGTTTGTTGCAATAAAGTGGCAACAGGACAGTGACGTCATTGGGTGTCAGCTCCCGGAGTGCTAGGCCTTGTTTTCTTGGATCATGCAGTCAGTGTTGTGTGTCGTAGTGACAACCCTGCGATTTTTCAAGATCAAGTGAGGGTAGGAGAACAAAACACCCGCTCTTCTCGCCGGACTCACCCGCAGTGTTCAGTCAGCTCGTGACCACGGCCGTTGTAACATGGTCGAACGAAACGTAGAGCGAAAACCTATTTTTACCTAAATTAAATAATTTCTACATAGTATAAATTGAAGTCGCTTTCCGCGTCTGTCTGTCTGTCTGTATGGCCGCTAACTCCTCCTAAACCACGCAACGGATTTTGATACGGTTTTCACCATCAGTTAGATACATTTTCAAGGAAGGTTTATATATATAACTAGCGACCCGACCCGGCTTCGCACGTAAATTACACCCGTGCGAAACCGGGCGGGCGGGTCGCTAGTACTTGATAAGTATAAAAAGACGTTGAAAGAGACAGCGATATTACTTAGCACTGTCCGTCGATTCGACGGACGTTACCTATCTAGGGTTAAGAACAATATCGTCTAAGTCACCTTCAAATAAAGAAAACCTAATCAAAATCGGTGCAGCCTTTTAGGAGCTACGATGCCACAGACAGACACAGACTTCGTATCTCTGTTTGCGTCAGAGCGCAACTTCAATACAAATTCTCGAATGTATGAAACGAAATCAAACTTCCGCGTTTTTACACTAAACGTAGGTAGAGTCTGGCTAATGAAAGTAGAGACTGAAACCGCCCACGAAATTTTAAAAAATCCGCATCACAACCCCAAAATTTATATGAAATGCAAACATTACTGTGTTCTGACTGTTACAATAATTTATAACTTACAAGTATCAAGTGAGATTATTCTAGGTATTTCCTAGGTATTTCATACGAATTTTTGGGGTTTCAATGCTGATATTTTTAATTTTGCCGCGCTAGTTCAGTCTCTGCTGTCATTAGTAGGGTATATATAAAATCCTTGCATTAGCCAGACTCAAAGGCGTCTCACTTCACTACCCCTTTCATCATAGATTCAGTATATTCATAAATATTTTTCTCTGTGGAAGTCCCACCTCTTCTTTTTTTTTTTTACTTCAGTCTAGGTTAACGTTTGACCGCGATCTCGCCTGATGGAAAGCGATTCTTCAACGTTAGCGGTTATAATTCGTATTCCCGCGCTGCACTGCTTTGACAAAGCCACGCAGGCGGCAGCCGGTAATGAGCGGGCAAAAGTGGAAACAAAATAACAATAACCTCCTTTTTCTCTCTAGTGAGGCCCTTTCGTATTCATTAAGCAGGTCACACTGTAGTTACAGGAATTTCTAACAGATGGCGGTTTATCAAAACGACAACCGCTTGAGGAAACGAATGATTCGAATGATCCAAGAATGAGCCCAAAGGTAGTAGGTCCCCCCTTTATAATACTACTCTTTGGTAGTAGGTATCATGTCCCAACGACCCCATAACACAGTATGATGTAGTCAACAGCTTTTTCCTTGTGTAGATTTCAGTTTTATTTCAGAATTCATAATTGCTTCTACTCCACAACTTGACTGTGTTTGTGATATTTTTTCGCCAAGTCGGGATTTTGGAACTTTTTGAGTGAAAAAAGCGGGATTCAGTCGTCGAAGCGGACATAGTAAAAAAACCAGACAAGTACGAGTAGACTACAAAATTAAGTTTGTCTTTCAAAATTTCAACTTCAGTTAGTGATTTTTTTTTATACTCGCGCTTTGAGGGTTCCGTCCAAAGGAACTCTCAGAGCACGAGTCTAAAAAAAGATACTTAACGAAAATGATAATTCGTTTACTTGTACATCAAATATCAGATTGTGCCGTACAATATCATGCCGTACATTCACTGTGTCGTACATTATTGCCTCCCGCGCGGCGCGGCTCATTTCTGTCTAATAAGTCTTTTGTGTCATTAATTCGTGTAGGTATGCATCGCATCTTGTGCAGGAGTAGTGCAGTGACAGAACCAGAAAGTCCCAGAAGCTCGTTGGAGCTCACAGAACACGAGGACGTCTTGTTGAAGTTATCTACAGTTGTTGTGCTACTGTGTCTTGTACTCAATCGGCCGGAGAGGAGGTTATTTTGTGTAGTCCAGTCGAAGAGACAGTACACGGAAGTGGACTCTGTGCTCTTGAAATTACGAACCATTTTCGATTTGGCGGTGTTTTTTAAGGTGAGTGCGCGCGCAGCTGTCTTGTTTGTGTTTCGTGAGTTGTAAAACTTGTAAACAAAATACCACGTTATATTTTCGCGATAAGACAATCTTTGTTTGTAAATATCTGTAGACGATAACTTAAATTCTGTACTTTTGAAGAAGGCGACGACTTGTTTTGTTCTAAAAACCCTGTTTTAGATAGTCAGCCCAAAGATGTCTGCAATAGTCTGCATGTACATATACTGTACATATTTTATCAATGAGTCAGCCATTCAGGCCCCCGATTCTACTAAAGAAATTGTTTTTAAATTTCAATTTTATTTATTAAATAATTGCCTTAAAATTTACAGTTTTTTATACTAAGTTATAATCTCTATCTTCTCTTCTCTACATAGTATAAATTGAAGTCGCTTTCCGCGTCTGTCTGTCTGTATGTCTGTATGGCCGCTAACTCCTCCTAAACCAGGCAACGGATTTTAATGCAGTTTTCACCATCAGTTAGATACATTTTCACGGTAGGTTTATATATATAACTAGCGACCCGCCCCGGCTTCGCACGTAAATCACACCCGTGCGAAGCCGGGCGGGCGGGTCGCTAGTAGGTATTATAACTTGATTGTTGATTATAACTTAGTTTGTAATAGGTATAATTCGTGGTCGTATTTTTCTAGTATAAAAGTTAATTAAAACTGTCAGTTTTGAGGTTTTGAGGCAATTTAAAAAATAAAATTTAAACAATTACAATTTAAAAACAATTTCTGTAGTAGAATCGCGCTACAAAAGGTGTTTAAATAAATAAATAAATAAAATAAAAATCGTTTAATTCAGGCAACTTGACCCATAGATCTCGTACTAATTAATGTTTAAATCAAGTACAAAAAGTATTAGAAATTTTTGGGTCAATGGAAAACATAATCAAATGAACACACAGCAGAAAAACTCGAGCCCAGCGAGAGGTAAATTTTGAGCTATTTTTGTAATTAACTTATTGACAAACCTAAATTAACAAATTCATATGATAATGCATTGACGTAGTATTATTATTATGAATGTATTGTCTTAACCAATGATACCTATGACATCTAGGAAACTGTAGTTATAAAAAAATCATCTAACAGCTTATAGGTATAGCACTGGTGTATCGAGGACAAGTATATACGGAAAAATATTATTCTTTATTTCAAATTCAAATTCTTTATTTATTTAGTAAATAATATTACAATTTTTACCAGGGCATTATTTACTTAATCTACAAATTTATACACTAAATCAACAAATATTTAAATTATGTTTTATTGTTCAAATTACCTATTATGCTCAAAATTATTACATCGTTAAGGCGGTCTTATAGTGAAAAAGGCTTCACAGATATTTTTTTAAGATTATGTGTTCATTTTAAAGCAGTAAAAAAATTATGTGGCAATCTTGATCATATTTCTGAGTGGACCATTAGTTCCAAAACACGTTTGCGATAAATTTTCTCGATAGAAAAAAATCATGAAATAACCTTTTTACCTAAACGCATACAATTTTATCTCGACTATTTATGAACAAATTATTACAAAATTTACAAGAATGATGTTTTTAAATATTGTTACAAATAGCATCATAATTTTTATTTATCGATTAAATCACCTTGAGGACATCACGGTTTGTTCCTCTGTCATAAATACGCGACTTGACAGAACAATAGCAGAGTCCCGCGGTTGCACTCGCGTTCCCACAGAAGTTGTTAGTTTATCCTAAATAATAATTTTATTTCGAAATATTTACAGCTTACATTTAGGTACTGAGTTAAATTTAACGAAGCACGGTTCATTTCTCCGGCTGTTGCTGTTGAGTCTTCTAATATATAGGAGGACGTGTCAGGCAGGGATCGTCGTATAAATAAAACTGTTCTTGTGTTCAGAGCAATCGCCTGCGTAATATTCAATATTCTTCAGTGCGATATTATTTATTTAAATTGGAGATGCTTATAGATAGGACAATAACAACAATGACTCAATCGTATTACAATGTACGGGACAAACACACACAGGCACGGCCATTGATGAATCCGAAGAGAATACAAGGATCAGGAAGTGACCATAAACAAGCATTTGTTTATCATAGACTAATCAATACTTTGGCTTAACACATCTATCATTTAGCCATAAGAACATAATACAATTTATTTCTCTACAGTTGCAACCTCAGGTTTATCGTTCATGTTCTTCCATGAATCCATGATGTGTTAATCAGGGGTATAAGTCTAAAACTACCTTGATCAAAATTCATCAACACCGTTCAGCCGATAAGCGGAGTTGATTACAGATTACAGCCACCTATTTGGAGTCACATACAAACTCTAACATAATATATAATAATATATCATGTCATAAATCATATATTTCCGAAAGAACAGCACATAAAATTCCTAAAAGACACAATATAGAAAAACACAACAAAAAATAAGTCTGCAGTGGGCCCCAAACTAGGCAAAGCCTGTATCTTAGCGCACAAAAAATCGACACCGCTTTATGGTTGATATTGTGAAAACCCGTACGAAGCGCTTTGATTCCTTTTTTATTGTGCGGACTGCTAGTCTGTGGAATGCGCTACCTGAATGGGTGTTTCCCGATAGTAACAATCAAGAGTGAATCGGTTTCTTCTAGGCAAGCGTGCTCCATCGTAGACCGCATCATCGCTTAACATCAGGCTAGTTGGCGAACAAACTCAATCCAATACATATCACTACATTCATCAAAATTTTCTGATGGACATGATGGATGGACGCAAATTCCTGATGGACATGATTTGTACAATTTCTGATTTTCGTAATCAATCTCATTTACATTAACCAAACGTAGCTCAACATTGTGGCTCTAAACCTACTTAACAGACCTTTTTTTTTAGTTTCAGTTAAATAATAATGATGGTGCACCTGGTGCAGCAACCTGCAACACTTGAAAGTTTGTCGATAAACAAACTCGGAAAGTGGATCGCAGTGCAGGCGACACGGATACTGCGACCCTTGTCAAAGATACACCAGCGCGATGCTGCGACAGCTGACCACGTGCTCTCTCGACACATTGGAATCATCCGGAACTACCTACAGTGTAGCCTGCCTCACAAGTTTCATGATAAGTTAGCAACTGAATTATCGTCGTTATTAGTTAAAATTGAACAGTTTATTACAAGTAAGTTGAAATTTGGTTCCAATTACAACTATCATAGGAAGGTAATTGGACGGATGATAGAAACGTTATTCACAAAAAATCTGACTCGTCTATCGCTTGAAAAGAATGACAAAATGATATTTTTGCCGTCATTATTTTCCAATTCGTATTTGCTCCGTGGTCTTATTGATTTAACGTTAAGCGATTATCGCGAGCGTGGCGACATGGCAAGGAATAAAGAAGCTGACATGATTCACACATTAAAAGAATTGCATAGTCTTAGATATCTTAGTTTATGCTGTTCTGATCAATTAAAATATTTACTTAATATTGTAAATTGTATAGCCGAAAACTGTAAATTGATCGAGGTGTTATATATATACTACGATAAATATTTAGATACTGAACACTTCAACATATTGACTCAACTACAACATTTGAGGAGAGTTCGCCTGGTTGGAGATGGAAGTAGTACCGAAGGGATCGCGACACTTCTTATGTCCTGTGATAAGATAGAACATTATGACATTCTTCTCTCCAATTTAGCAGAAGCTTTAGAACACATTGCATATGCTCAACAAAATGCAGAAAAACGATTTAAGTTACAGTCTTACGTGAATGGACTCCACTCAACAACAACATTGCAAGGACTGCAGTTAGTTGTTAAAATGTGTCCACACATCCAAAAAATTAGTCTTACTAAGAACGAAGAACTCAGTTCTTCGCAAAACTACCTCATGGCTCTTAATGATTTACAGGATTTAAGTGAATTGGGTCTAGCGAGTTTTGATTTTCATACAGACCAAGTTACAGAGTTGTTACAAGTAAGAGGATGTAATTTAATGTACTTGTATCTTAGAAGTGTCACACAGATAGATTTAAGTGCATTAATGTGTATAAGTGAAATGTGCCCCAATTTGGAAAGTTTATCTTTGCGTTCCTGTTCCTTTGAAAAAAAGAAACGTTCATTAGCGTTGCCTCATTGCCAGAACCTTGCATCAGCAAGTCCACCATTCCAAAATTTGAGAAGACTGTTTTTGTGGGCAGATTCGGGTCTGTCGTACTCTCCTGAAGGGCAGCCTACTGACGAGCAGTTGTTGTTTCTGCTCTCGAGTTGTCCGAATTTAGAATTAATTTATATCAATGAAATTCTGCTTTCGGATGACATTATGTTAAGAGTTCTGGACAGGAATCCACTGATTAACCTGAAAGAACTGAAGTGGCGTCGTCATCGCATACCATTCCGACCAGGCACGCTGGTCATAGACCGGATCATTCAGAACTGCATCAACCGTCCGAGTGTGGTTACCTACGACTCGGACTCAGATGTGATAATGTGGACTTCAGTGGAAGATTTCTACTCTGTATTTTTATTCGATTACCAAATTTTCTGCTGACGCAAAGCTACAAAGAGAATATTTTGTTTAGTGTGTATGTATAATATAGGTACATATGGGCGTAGGCACGTTGGGGCAGGGTGGGCATGTGGGTACCCCACCCTGGCATGACCTCTGCGATAATTTAAAATCCATACACTTCATACTCATAGTATTCATAGAGCCTAAAGCATGTATGTGTTCAATGATTACACCAAACTTGGTTACGGTCAACAATGACAGAAAGCCGGCTTGTTTGAATGCACATAGAAATTATTAGTTTTACTTGAAAAAAAAACTGTAGCCACTGTAAGCAATTCTTAAGCTCATCATACATACAAGATGGCGTTATGTAAAATGAGGATGAAAATATAAATTTGGCTGTAGCTTCTCAGATAAGCTATTTTCATGAAAAAAAAATCATATCCATTCCAGCCTTTTGAAATGAAGCATAAAACCGCTCTCATATGCAAATACACCCTCACACATAAACGGAATAATACACAGCCGAAAAAATACCTACTCATCATTATGCTCCACTATTCCTGTGGGACAAAACCCGGAATGGAGAAAAATCAACTGTTGCAATTAATTTAATGCAAATATTTTTATCTATGAAACAAGACAATGTTTTTGGTTGAATATTGGTTGAGTCCTAGATAAATAATTGCACGAGCGCAGCGAGCAACGAAAGGTTTTTAGGTAGGTATAAATAAGAATTTGTAATTTTTTGGGTTTATGGAACACAAATTTTATTGTTACATGAAATGAACACACATCAGAAAAGCGCGAGACCAGCGAGCGCAACTTTTTTTACTATTTTTACCACAACTTGGAAGACAACATAATTAGAAGTAGTTACCTACTATTATTATTATAATTACTTTACTTTACCTTAAGATTAGTTTGTTATTTACTAATAAGTTAATTGTGTGTGTCGTAAGTAGTATTAATAACAACTTTTTGCTATAAATAAAACTTATACCTATTACTCTTTCCTTATTTACACTGCGAAATTTCCGATGGAAAAAGGAAGCTGAACATCTTGCTATCCGCTCTTATCATCTTCGACGCGCCGCGCTGATTGGCGGTCGAAGCTCGCACGTAGTTTTTTTTTTTGCCGCATGGTGTCGCTGTTCGCTTAGATTGGCACCGGCCGTTAAAATTTCCCGCCATCCATATGTGCCGCCATCGCACACCCAGAGATAGCGACACGGTCGGAAATTGACGGCCATAGACAACCATAGACAATAAAAGTGCCAATACCTTAGAATAATTTTAAAAGGCCAATGCTTTATTTTTTACCCACAAGATGGACAGACGACCTAAAAGAGACCGCAGGGAAACGCTGGATGCAGGCCGCTTCCAACCGGCCCTTTTGGAAATCGATGGGGGAGGCCTATGTCCAGCAGTGGACGTCCTACGGCTGAAATGATGATGATGATGACTTTATTTTTATCCGAAAATATGATATCGACATTTTGACTAACATCTAGACAAGGTCCGGCAAGCTGTCGTTCAGTGTGGAGGTTAAAGGCCTAAGGGAGGCCTATGTTCAGCAGTGGATGTCTGGCTGATGATGATGAATATCCCTAGCAAGGTATCCCGGTATCCCCATATTTTTTTATATATAAATAACTAGTAGGCCGCCCCGGCTTCGCACGGGCGAAGCCGGGATATATAGTCTACGTCAACCGGGGATAGTGCAGCTTCCCAACAGTGAAAGAATTTTTCAAATCGGTTCAGTAGTTTCGGAGCCTATTCAATGCAAACAAACAAACAATCTAATCTTTCCTCTTTATAATATTAGTATAGATAGGGATGCGTTTGACCACCATCTCGCCTGACGTTAAGGCGAGTGTTACTACAGATGACCACAAGGCTTTTTTATGAGTATTGTATTAAAGTCGCATTTAGCGGAGCAAAATCATGGCGCTTACACACAGTCGAGCGTTTCGCAATAATTTCTATTTTTGAGATTTTTCTCATATTTTTCGACAATATAGCTGTAATTTAAAATGTACCTTTGCGGTTCCCCCCATAATTTTGAAAATTGTGTATTAAGATATCACAAACATAATTTAATAAAAATTATTTGAATTAATCCAAAAAAAAATATACGGATAAAAGCGTAAATAAGTGTTACTTTCATTTATAAATCAGATCCCAAACTGGCCACCTGCCTAACATTCTAAGTTATAAAATATTTTTAAACACAAAAGAAAATTATGTTTCATTTCCAGCTGGAAAAGAGAAATCATTGGTTGTGACTACAAAATATATAGATCCATCATGCATCTGACCAATGGATCTAATGATAAAGAAAGTTCTCGACAGATCCATACTTTCAAAATGGGATCCAACGAGAATTAAAAATCCCAATAGATCCATCGAGGAACTACTAATAGATCTAGTGAGAAAACTCGATAGATCCATAATTTTATAATGGGATCTAAAGAGAATAAAAATTATCTATAGATCCATTATGGATTTTAGCATTGGATCTATCGAGAATGAAACAAATATTTTTAAACAAAGTTATATAAATATTTGTAAGATAAAACAGACTCTGACCGAAAGGTTGATTAATAAAACATGGGGATTAAAACCAGCGACCTTATTATAGAAGTTTGATTGTGATCGAGATTGCATGCCGTCCCGTTCGCATCTACTTACTCGCACCACGTGCGTAAGTGAGATGGCACGCGATCACGATCACAATCCGAATCATCATAAGGCATCTGTTTTTTTTTTATCATGACATGTTGACGAGCCTTTCTATGGACAGAGCTTAGTTGTAAAATAGTTGAAATAAAACAACAAATACTAAAATACTAAGTATATTAAACTATAAGTAGGTTCTAAGCCTAGACACAAGACAAAACATTAAACAGCAGCTGTATAGCTAGAGGCTGCATAGCAGCAGTATAGGTCGCTAGAAGCTGCATAATAGATAAGACTAGAAGCTGGGTATCAGTACAACAGCTTTGTAACCAGCTAGCAGCTCTAGGTATAACAGCTAGACTAGAAACTGGGTAACAGCTATATAGAGGACTAAAACCAGTACAACAGCTTTGCACCCAGCTAGCAGCTGTATAACTGCTATATAGCCGACTATAAACAGTATAACAGTTTTTTACCCAGCTAGCAGCTGTATAACAGCTATGTTTTTTTTTTTTTTTTTTTTTTTTACTGGGCTAGCGCCTTTATTAACTAAACAAAATACAAGCTAAAACTAAAACTACAAATACAGTTAGACTGCCCATAGACCGTTGAAGGTCTAAAGACAATCCAAATGCTCAAGCCCACTACCAGTTGGGCTATGTTGTCGACTAGAAGCAGTATAAGAGCTTTGCACCCAGCTAGCAGCTGTATAACAGCTTGAAGCCAACTAGATGCAGTATAACAGCTATATAGCCGACTACAAGCAGTATAAGAGCTTTGCACCCAGCTAGCAGCTGTACAACAGCTTGAAGCCGACTAGATGCAGTATAACAGCTATATAGCCGACTACAAGCAGTATAAGAGCTTTGCACCCAGCTAGCAGCTGTACAACTGCTTGTAGCCGACTAGATGCAGTATAACAGCTATATAGCCGACTACAAGCAGTATAAGAGCTTTGCACCCAGCTAGCAGCTGTACAACAGCTTGAAGCCGACTAGATGCAGTATAACAGCTATATTATAGCCGACTAGAAGCAATATAACAGTTTTGCACCCACCTAGCAGCTGTACAACAGCTTGAAGCCGACTAGATGCAGTATAACAGCTATATAGCCGACTACAAGCAGTATAAGAGCTTTGCACCCAGCTAGCAGCTGTATAACAGCTTGTAGCCGACTAGATGCAGTATAAGCTGGCCAACAGCTGTATATCCAATTAGAAGTCGAGATCGTCCGGCGAGAAGCGAATACGACGCACGGGCAGCTCCCACACGCGCACCCTGCTGTCCGCGTCACCGCACGCGATGCGACACGTTCTGACACAACGGAATAACATATTTAATTTAATTTAATACAATTTTAATTTTAATACAAACTACTAAGACTTAATAATAAGAAGTAAGAAATTTCCAAAAAATTTAAACATATTTAAGATGTCTTTAAGGCTGGGTATAAGGCCAGAAAAATTTCTGATTTCACCCGCGCGTCTCGCATCACCCGCATTAGTGTGAAACACAACCACGGCAGCGCGGCAGTCGCGCGCAGCTAAAGTGTACACAACTCGCGCACTCGACCTTGTAAAGCGGCAAGGAGCAATAACACACAGGATAAGCATAGTGTTGGTGCACTTGGTGTTTTGGCGATTAGCTGAGTTCGGTCGCGGCGCGCAGAACCGTAAATTGTTTATTTCACTTTTCAAAATTGTATTTGTAATTTATTTTTAGGTTTTCTACAATATAAAAATAATAAAGTATATAAATTAAATTGAAATAACCTAAATAAAACTAAACTGAACTATGCTATGCTATGCTTTGCTAGGTTGAACTTGCCGGGATAAGACCAAAAAACCCAAAAACCTCGTGGCACGGGGTACCCGATCCCGGGTCATATCTCCTAAACCAGACCTTTAACCCAAAAAAAATTACAAAAAAATATTTAGATTTTTACTTTTGAAATCAGTGAGAAATACATTTAAATAGAAATAAAGAAGGGTGAAAACCACCCCCTACCACGCCCAAATTTTGGCTCGAGGTAGTAAAGCTCATTTTAAATTTTAGTAATTTTTTTTCAGATTTTTTAAGGCTGTGGTTTAGGAAATATAACTAGTTCTAGTTTTTAGTTTATATTATAGTTTAAGTTAGGTCTTAAGATTTTGACGACCTGAAATACCCGGTTCCTCAAACATTTAATCCCAGGTCAATCCAGGCAAGAATAGTTAGCTTCACTGGCTATCCAACGATAGGTCATTTAGTATTTTAAGACTCGTAGGTACATAGTAACTTGAGTTACTAAGTAGCGAGGCGGACCCTAAATACCCGATTTTTTGAAGGTCCATAACTTTGGACACAAAGGTCCAATCAAAAATCTGACGTCATAGGCATCATTTTTTCTGGCAGACGAAGACGTTAAACTCAAAAACTCGGCTTTAGGACCTAACCCTAAAAACCCCAAATTGGGTTTGAAATTACGTAACCGGAATTTCATGTTAAAAATAACAAAAAAATTCAACACAAAAAATTCAGTGGTGTAATAAATAGACTATATTTATTTTTTTGGCTTTCTACTCTCACAATTTCAGGAAATAAATAATATTAAAAAAAAAAAAGTGTTTATTTAGTTGGTAGGCATAAATAATAATAAAATAGAAACACAGTAAACACACGTGTGTAGAAAATAAAAAGACGCGTCTGATAAGCCCAAATTCGGCTATTTCTGTGCAAAGAATGCCTTTCAAAATATTAAAGCGCAAAAATCCGGAAAATTTTCGTAATTTTTTTCAAAAACCATCGATTATCTCAGAAACAGTACGTATGAGGTCATTTTTGTAAAAATGCTATGTATCTATATAATATATCTATGCTATGCTATGCTTTGCTATGCTATGCTAAACTATGCTTTGCTATGCTATGCTATGCTATGCTATGCTGTGCTATGCTGTGCTGTGCTATGCTTTGCTATGCTATGCTATGCTATGCTATGCTATGCTATGCTATGCTATGCTATGCTATGCTATGCTAAGCTATGCTATGCTATGCTATGCTATGCTATGCTATGTTATGCTATGCTATGCTATGCTATGCTATGCTATACTATACTTTGCTATACTATACTTTGCTATACTAAGCTATGCTATGCTATGCTATACTATACTATGCTATGCTATGCTATGCTATGCTATACTTTGCTATAGTATAGTATACTTACTTATTTGTATAGTATAGTATACTATACTATACTATACTATACTATACTATACTATACTATACTATACTATACTATACTATACTATACTATACTATACTATACTATACTATACTATACTATACTATACTATACTATACTATACTATACTATACTATACTATACTATACTATACTATACTATACTATACTATACTATACTATACTATACTATACTAAAATAAACGAAACACGCGAAAGCCCGTTGGTCCAGTTGGTAGTGAACCTACCTTCTGAGCTTGGAGGCGTGGGTTCGATTCCCACCTAGGACAAACAGTTATGTGATGAACGTTTGTGTTTGTTCTAAACCTGGTTGTTAATAACTATAATCTATTTAAGTATATATGAATTATTTAATTGAATTTCATAAAATTTATGAAATTATTAATTAAAAAAAAAAAAATGTTAATTATTATTATTATTTTTTATTCAACGAAAATTATATTTTACTTAATAATTTTGATTTTTAGTAGTCTTTCTGACTGTCTCTCTCTCTCTTTCTCTCTCCACACGAAACACTTAGACTCTTGTAACTATATTACCGAGCGTACATAATAATAGATGCCCTAATGATAGATGGCCTAGTCGTATCCATAATTATTAATACCTGTAATTTTTTCATAGTAGCTTTACCTAGTCTGTGCTCTAGGTCATTGGCAACACTTGGTTGCCGCATCAAATGGTCGCGTTCGAGCCATAGATTTTTTATGTTATCCATTGTTTGAAAATACAGTAGGTGTTGATATAATCGCACTCGGAAGATAAATCTAGGCGAATAGCAAGCGCGTGCGTCCTTCCCCGTTGGAGCATAGTGCGGTACTGAGGTTGAACGGAGCATGTTTCGCCATTTAGATGCAAAGCGCAACAGAATAAGGTTGAATATCGGACTTGCCGTTTGACCGAATAGTTGCTTAGAACTAAAGAACGTAAGTCTCAAATCGAATATAATTTATTATGAGAGTACTAATTAATCTAGGTAAATTTTGTCTTAGCACTGGAAAACAAACTATATTTTCCTTCGATGAGTATTTATTTTAGATATGTGACTGAAGTTCTATCCATGAAAAAATCAAAAAAATCAGCAAAAAGGCACCTTTTTGAAAACAATAAAGTATCGAGTAAATATCTTGCTATTATGTTTCTGTCTTAGTGCCGGAAAGAAAATGAATTGAAAAATCACATATATCAATTATTACGTTGATAGGATATTTGGTTTAGTTAGAATATCATGGCAAATTAGCATAAAATTTCGGAGGCCCCCTCTTAACAAGGGGCCCACACTAGGCTCATGGCCCGTATTGTGGCGGCCAAGTGACGATGTACTAAAAAAAAAAAAATATTTAAAGTGGAGGCATCCAATTTTTTTTTTTTTTTTGTTTTTCCTTGATTATTAATTTATATTAATATTAGTTACATTTGGATTGGTTCATTTATTAAAATTACTACATTTCACTAGTTATTAATTGTATTAGTCAAATTATATCAATATAGAAAATTTAGAAATTATAGAAAATTTAGAAATTATTTTTAAACTAATAACAATACTAATAATAACAATACCTACATATTAAATAAATCTATACAATATTATAAAAAGGAAAGATTTGTTATAGAAACTGACGTGGTTTTCACACATTTTTTATATATTACACGGGAATTACTCACGTAAGATTAAGCCGGTCACTCCGACTATAGTTTCAACCGCATTAGGCAGTCTTTTTCAAGGTGAATGCACGCACGCGGCCGCGTCTCGCTTGGCACTACGGACCGCCGCGCGGCGCGCACGTGTTGTCAACGGCAGCTGATCGGGTGCGGGGGTGGGTGGTGTGTCTTACGTGAGTAATTCCCGTGTAATATATAAAAAATGTAGGAAAGATTTGTATGTAAGTATGTTTGTAACGAATTGGCTCAAAAAGTACTGGACCGATTTTAAAAATTCTTCCACCATTTGAATGTTGCATTATCACTGATTAATATAGGCTATTTTAATAGGCTATATAACTATATCCGTGCGGAGCCGGGGCGGACCGCTAGTAATAAATAAATTAACAAAGAACATTTTTGCACACACGGTCATCTCACGCCAAACTAAACAAAGCTTATAATATGGCTGCCAGAGACTGATATACATACATATATAGTTTTAAATACATACTTAAATAGATATTAACAACCAGATATAAAAAATGGCTGCAAAAAAAGAAGTAACTAGAATGGAAATGAGAAGAAAAATCTGTCACGAGGCATCACACACACACACAACCTCACACACACACACATAACCTTGATTGAACATTCTTATTTAGATCAATGCGTCTAACTCCACATCACAGCTGTTGCTAACTGATTTCGAATGACTGACGTTTCATTTATATGGGTGCAACTGGCTACAACAAATTTCTTACAAAACTGCCTTGACAGCCGTTCAAAATTAAAAAAAAAAAATACCTTTTATTTGGCTGCCGGAGACTGATATATACATACATAAGTATTAACAACTAAATATAGAACAAAAACAAATGTTCATCACATGAATGTTTGTCTAAGGTGGGAATCGAACCCACGCCCCCAAGCGCAGAAGGCAGGTTCACTACCAACTGGGCCAGGGCAGTTAGATTACAATAAAATTATTAAATTCACTGGCTCCAAAATTTCATTGTGCGAACTGCTAGTCTGTCACAGACGAGAGATGCAGTCTACGATGGAGCACGCTTGCCTATTTCAAGACACCGAAAATGTAACTATCGGGGAACACCCATTCAGGCAGCGCACTCAGTCTAGTTGTTCGCGCAAAAAAAGTTGATTTAAAGCGCTTAGTACGAGTTTTCAGAATATCAACCATGAAGCGTTACCCTTTTGAGCCCACTCTGGCAATCCGATAGAAAAATGGGCAGGAGGGAATTAGATCATGAAGATCCGATGCACCTGTGTATAGGACTTCGTTACAAGGTCCTGCCCATTTTTCTATCGGACTGCCAGAGCGGGCACGAAAAATCGTCACCGCTTTATGGTTGATATTCCGAAAACCCGTACGAAGCGCTTTGATTCCACTTTTATTATGCGAACTGCTAGTCTGTGGAATTCGCTGCCTGAATGGGTGTTCCCCGATGGTTACAATCTGGGTGTCTTCAAATCACGAGTGAATCGGTTTCTTCTAGGCAAGCGTGCTCCAACGTAGACCGCATCATCGCTTAACATCAGGCGTGATGGTGGTCAAATGCTAGCCTATTATTTATTTAAGAAAAAAGTTTAGTCTCACCCGCTCTGTTTTTTTTTATAAATATTAAATATCTAAATTTACACCATGGACAAAATACCAAATCCATGCCTTAGGTAGCTCATAAAAAAAATTACCCGCTCTGGTTGACGTCTATAGCAGTGAGAGCGCCCTCTTGCAGTCCGTCGATAGACACGCGGCGGCCGCTGGAGGCGTTGTACAGCACCGCGCCCCCCGGGGGGGTCGTCACCCCCACCACGCATATGCACGGGTTGGTGGGCAGCCATGATACGCATGACACGCTGGATTCTATGTCACATACCTGATACAACGAAACAAGGGACCGTCCATTAATCACGTGAGGCTTGAAAGGGGGGGGGGAGGGGGTTTGCAAAAATCACTAAATATGACAAGGGTGGAGGGGGGTGTTTCACAGCTGTTTCCCGTCTCCCGTAGTACGAGCGACGGGAAACAGCTATGAAACCACGCTAATAGTCTATAAATAAGCTTTCAAATAAGAAAAACATTATTAAATTGTCGTTGGAGCGATCGTTCGAGTAAAAGATCGACGAATAGCAGCCATTTGCTTACGCAGCGGAGCACTGCTTAACGCATGTCCCGCCATTTTTCCTGAGGCAGTTATGCGCTGCTAATCACATTTCACCTTAGAAAAAAATCATATGAGTGTTATACCTAGTTTCCCCTTTAGCACCTACACCGCCCCTTGATCGTCCATTTGATGACATTTGATTATCTCGTTTGCTTTTGTGTGCCGCTCAACATTGGAGTGTGTGTTTTTAGAGCTAGTAAGAATATGTCAGTGTCTGCAATACATGATTACCTCGCCCCAACAGTTTCTGGCAGACTTTTTCAGTACTAGCTCGAGTTTTAAGGCAAATCCAAACTATAACAAAGGCCGCCTTGAAATATGTGAAATTGACACAAATTCAATGACAACGGCCGCTCCATACGTGTCCTGTCTACCATGCGGGTCTTATAGACTATCAATCAAAACAAATTCCCGTCAAGCTTACCTTTAACGGGCTGGCTTGATGTATATCGTAGACACGCAACTGCGAGTCAATGGACACAGATACAAAAATCCCCGGCTTCTGTCCACTAAACGCCACATCAAGCACGCACGTCTGATGTCCATCCAGCACTTCAAACACCGGATCCAATATATCCCCTTCCATAACCTGCGGACTCTTAATCTTACATAAAAGTAATGCTCCAGACTTCGTTCCGACCACAAAAACATCGTCTGCCACCTTTTCATCGCTCGGCCGGAGCGGATACGACTTGATAAAGTCGAAACAGCTGATGTCAGGCGCCGCCATTTTGCGCGAGCCGTTCACATTGTAGCAGACCACAGACTCGAAAATTTTCATGTTGAAGTTGACTTGCCAGACGTTCATAGTCCCATCACTGCCTGTGGACATTAGTATCTGGTCGGAGGCGCCGCGACGTTTCCCCTTGCAGTTGATCTGCATGGTTAGGAAGGTGTTCGCAAGTGGAGCGTCCGCCCATTTGAGCGCCGATACGCGTTTCGAGCCATGACACCCAGAGGGCGATGACAGTGTCATATAACTGGTGCTGGTGTTCCTCAAATCGCACATGACGACCTCTCCGGATGTAGTGCCGTAGGCTAGCAGAGCAGCGACTGAAAAATATCGTCATCATCAGTATCAACCTATCACGTTCCCACTGCTGGGTCACAGGCCTTCTTTCAGGCAGAGGCTGGGCTTTAATCCACCATGCTGGCCTAGTCCACCAGCAGTCCAGTTGGTGAATGTCATATGTCTTTGATCGAGGTTTTTTGGACATATCAGTTTTTACGCGATGTTTTCCTTCACCGTTGTTGAGCGATGGCATCGAAACATAATACATTTAGGTACTAAACAAGTGATTGGTGCAGAGCTGATTATCAAACTGGGTGCCGTCAGATTGTGTAGCGCACATGCTACCACTCGTCTACCATCGCTCAATGCTACCAATAGCCCTATTGATAATCTTATTAATTTTTAGGCATAAGGCATATCGATCGACAAGTCCGACCATTTCCTGAATAAAACTGATATAATTAATTTCCCATGACTGTCAGTCCATATTTTTCTATCATTTGATAATATTATTGATATGTTTAGTCACTCTGAAAGTGGTTAAACTTGCCTGACGGATGATACTTGACAGCCGACACGCAATTCTTCTCATTGACATCAAGCAAGTGCATCAGTTTGTCGCCTGACGCGTGCTTGACCGTGTAGATCCGCACTAAGCCGTCGTGGGTGCACCAGTTCTCGTGCTGGGCCTGACCGACGGAGACGGCGAGCGAGTTGCCAGCAGAGCTCCAGGACAGTGCCAGGACTGAAGTGGCTTGATCGCCACCACCCATCCCTATGTTATTACAAAGTTAGTGATTTTATAAATGATACATTTTAGTAATGACTGCAGTAGGTCAATTTGTTTAACATACAATTATAGTAATGTCTATCTGTTAACTATTTAAATTAATAACATCATATCTGAACTATTGAAATTATTTCGACAGTAAATTTAATTAAATAATACTTTTTATATAAATAATTCTTACGGTTATTTTTATACCATCTCTCTAGATTTGTACGCCTACAAACTAGACAATACATGATACAAAGTGACTAATATTTTAACCCACCTATTGTGCATGCGGTTTTAAATGTGTGTATGATTTACTCGTGTTTTGTGCAAATAAATAATCTTTATCTTTATCACATGTTTGTCTTAGGTGGGAATCGAACCCACACCCCCAAGCTCAGAAGGCAGGTTCACTACCAACTGGACCAACGGGCTATCAATTCACCAGATTCACCAATATTCACCAGATATATCTGTAACTTTGATCTCCTGGAGCAGCTTGGCCACGAGCAGGTCCTCGTCCTCCGACTCCGAGGAGTTGTACTGCAGCTCCTTGTTCTCGTCCAGCTGCTCCATCATGGCCGGAACCACCCGCCGGAGGAACTCGTTCAGACCTGAGGAACAAAGTAAAATAATCCTACTAATAAGTATTATTAACGCGAAAGTTTGTATGTATAGATGTATGGATGTTTGTTCCTCTTTCACGCTGCAACGGAACAACGGATCGAGCTAATTTTTTGCATGGGTATAGTTCAAGAGCCAGAGAGTGACATAGGCTACTTTTCATCATCATCACCATTTTTCATCACTACGCGGGTGAAACCGCGGGGCGCAACTAGTAAATTAAATAAACCGGCTAAGTGCGAGTCGGGCTCGCGCACTGAGGGTTCCGTACCGTACCAACCCAAAATTCAAAAACGAAATTACTAGTTATAACTTGGTACTTAATTGAAATAAGTTTAAAATAAACAATTTTTTTTCAGCTAGTTGTTTTTTTAATTAATTGACAGGCTTCAAAACTGATAATAACAATTCAACCCTAGATTAAGTAAATTCAACATGACATTCAATTTTACACCATGTACCTAGATAGGTACGCAGAAAAACTTCAAATGAGGTTGTAACTTGTCACTGACTCGCACTTGGCCATTAATTATTCATACCTTATAGCACAGAAGACATAATAGACACCCATAGTACGCGGCAAGATGAGTTTTTTAAAAGTTTATTTTTAATCATTTATTATAAAAAAATGTGTTAAGTTGATCTCCTAAAGACTATGCCAAAATGTAGTTACATTAATAATACATGTGCCATAAATAAATAAAAATAATAAACAATGCTGTCTTTTTGGTTATTTCCGCTTAAATACCCCATCATGCCCCCCTTCCCCTATGTATAATGTCGGTATACAAATATTGTATTGTACCAAAATGTAAGAATAACGACTGTAACTAAACATAATTTTTAGAAAAAAAAGAACCGACTTCATGACTATACCTAAATTTACAAATTGAAACTAAAAAGTAGAAAACATTGTTTAATATTACGACTGAAATACTATGTACTATGGTCATGAAAAATTTAACGAAAAAAAACAGGGCCCGGTCGCCATGGAGACACTTCTTTGTTATTTGAAGTTCTGTCCCTCTATGTTTGCTGTTCAGTTGACAGCGTCGCTAGTGGATAACAAAGTATGAAATTCACCAAAAAATTACTGTAGTTCCAATTAGTGGTAACAGTAGTAACAGCTAAGTTGGTGGCACTGTACAATGTACATTCAATTCGTTGCTTATTGTCATGTTTTTATAGATTTTTCAAAAAGCGCTGAATCAATGTCAATAAAATTTATATGGGACCACCTATGAGATAAGACCTACCAACCAAAAAAATAATCATCAAAAACAATTCTAAATTGGCGGAGTAATCGTGTACCTAACATACAAAAAAAACATACAGTCGCCTCCATTTGGAAGGGAGTTTTGGCGCCAACGTGGAAAAAAACATGTCGGCTCGTTGGATTATTTTCCTAAACTAGTGTATTTTCGAGTGTTAATGTGTTCTAAATGGTGAATTATTATTCATTAAGTGCTCGTAAACGTGCTCGAGTGTGGACAAGTGATATAACGAGGTGAAACGTGTCTTTTCGTGTTGTTTCCAAAACTCCATAGGAGCCTCTTGTAAAGTTCCCACCACTTTACAGAGGCATGAGTTTGACTTGACCGTGACTTACTTAGCTTGATTCTTACTGTGACTATGACTTGTTTGACGTTATTAAGACTATACAAAACAGAAGAATACGCGGTATGGCCTTAAAGGCTTTAGCCTGCCCGATGGGCGAATTATAATTTAAAAAAAAACCATTTGGAAGTTTTCAGTAGGTACCTGGTGGTGGATACTCCCGCAGGATGTCGTCCTGTGCGTTCAGCTCCTCGGGCGTGGCCGTGGACCCGCAGTCCCGCGACACGCTGGTCTGCGAGGAGACGCCCGTCTCGCTGAACTCGCTCGTTTGAGTCGAGCTCGTTGTTTCCGACCTTTACAATTCATACAAGCTGATAATAGGCATGTGTCCTAATGTTTAATTTATTACAAACAAGCTGCGCCCCGCGGTTTCACCCGCGTAGTGATGAAAATGGTGATGATGATGATAAAAAGTATCCTATGTCCGTCTCCTGGGCCCCGATTCGACTAAACCAATTGTTTTTAAATTGTAATTGTTTAATGAATTGCCTCAACATTTTCAGTTTTTTTATACTAAGTTATAATATTAGGTGGTGGATATAATATTTTGAGGCAATTTTTTAAATTTAAAATTAAAACAACTACAAATTAAAAACAATTGGTTTAGTAGGATCGGGGGCCTGGTTCTAGGCTACCTCCCCACCAATTTTCAGCCAAATCGGTTCAGCCGTTCTTGAGTTATAAATAGTGTAACTAACACGACTTACTTTTATATGTGTGAGATGTTAATTATAGTAGTTGGCAATACCAATGAACGGACTTGTAATGGCCACACTGTGTCAACACACTTGGCAATCAAGATGGAAGATGGCGTATAATAAACTACATTGATTTATGTCTAAATTGTATTATCATTTACAAAACATTACAATATGTATAGAATAATCGGCTTAGCGATGAATATAACCTAGTATATTTATCTATGATATAACTAAATACATTACACATACTGAAAAAATAAATTTAAATTGGCTGATAAATCTCTGAGATATGGGCGTTTAAAGTTTTAGGTGATGCTCTATCCCTTTCTCGCAATGCGTGTGTTAGTATAGCATTTGTATGGCGCGCCTGAGGCGTGACGTCACGGCTCAGTATAGTGCGCTCTCTGTCTAGCATGAAATTAAAATAGGTACCTACTTATTTATTTTTGAACTAATTTTAAATTTGTTTTCGTTGATCTATTACCAGATTCACTACCAGTTGGCAGCGTACCCAGCATGCTGACGGCATTACCACGCTGAATGGCAATATTGGCAATGCTTATGCGTTGAGCCAGAAACACGGCATAACTTGGTTAGTCCAAGTAATATTAAAGTGAAGAATAATTTAATATCTCATTCGTTGATTTCATACTTTTTTATATTGTAAATAGGCTTGCGCTTGGCCGCCAACTCGCCATGATGCGGTCTACGATGGAGCGCGCTTGCCTAGAAATGTGGAATCTATTTATTTATTTATTTCCAAGGAAGACCAACAGCCATAAAAAAGTATAACAATCTTAATAGATACAGAAGCTAATTAAAGGTCCTCGCGGATAAAAATTAAAAAAGTAACAATTTAAGTGACATTACGCAGTTACACAATAAGAGTTTGTCGTTGTAAGCGCTTCGTACGGGTTACATACCTTCTATTCAGGGATATTGAGTCGAATCCGACCGCTTCGCTATCGTACCCACTTAAATTGGACATTTTTACTTTCCTAACAAAACTCCACTTTCAAGAAATCTAAAAAATATTACCTACTTCTGTAAGTTAGTATAATATTCTCTTAGAATATTCTTAGCTTTTTAATAATTTTCCAGCACTTTTTTCATTTCGGTGGGGTTCCTTGTTGTTTATAAACAGTCATTTGTTTGACGTTGTCATGGTAACGAATGATTTTTAATTTGGTGTGACGTTTGTAAGGAAAGTTTGTTTCAGAACATGTAAAGAGAAAAACCAATTTTGAACAAATTTTACGGTTTTAAATCAATTTGATTCAGTTAAATTACAATATTTGAGCTGGAAAAATTACATGTCACAGATACATCTGTGTTTGAGTTTATGATTTGGTTCAAAACACTTCAATTTTTTTTTTGATTTGGATAGATTTTTGTTAGTGAATAGTTTTTTAGTGAAATTAAAAGCGTAATAAGGTCGCGAGAATTTGCGCGAGCCGCGTTCAGTACCGCGCCAGGCGTCATCGAGGTCGGACCTATGTTCGTTTTTGTTGTTGCACTCCCCCCCCCCGCGGGCGTCCTGTCTCTTGCATGGCAAAATACATCGTCGCTATAACTTGGCGGGGGCTGAGGGAGGGTTTTGTTGCCTACGCAACTCGGATAATAGGCCGTTAAACAAAAAAGCCTAAAAGTTTTGTGGTCAATCATACCTACTAATATTATAAATGCGATAGTGTGTTTGTTTGTTCCTCTTTCACGAAGCAACTGAGCTGATTTTTTTGCATGGGTATAGTTCAAAGGCTGGAGAGTGACATAGGCTACTTTTCATCATTACCATCATCATCACCATTTTTCATCACCACGCGGGTGAAACTGCGGGGCGCAGCTAGTGTCAAATAAAAACCGTTCAAGTGCGAGTCACGCTCTTGCATTGAAGGTTCCGTACCACCACAATTTACAAATAATAGTTCAAAAAGAGAACATCACGCTCAAACGGTCACCCATCCAAGTACCCGTCGCTCCCGATGTTCCTTAACATGGTGATGAACAAAAATTTGTCATTGACTTGCACTTGGCCATTATTTATTATTTGTGTGTTACCATAATCGTAAGTTTGACGCTTGTACGTATTACCGTTTTTACATTAGAGCAAATACAAAAATACGTGTATTGTATGGGACCCCCCCCCCCCCCCCCCCAATTTAGTTTTAACTTTTTTTTTTTATTATTTTATATTTAATCCGCCATAATATTACATATTCTGTGAAAACTTCAACTGTTTATCTATTACGGTTCTAATAGGTAAGACAGACAGTGTAGGCTTAGTAATAGGGTCCCGTTTACACCCTTTGGGAACGGAACCCTAAAAACAACCTACCCTTACGCAGTACGGTAAACAAATAAAACACCATTTTAAACATATCTATGCCTATATTCAAGCATTATGAAACACACTCTTGGCCTTCTTTTCTCTTCTCTTCTTTTCCCTTTTACGTTTAAGTTTCTCCGTACTGCGCAGTAGTTCAGCTATCGCATCATCTGTGGTAACTTCTGTGCTACCTTCTGTGGATGGCTTCATCTTCTTAGCGGTTTCTGTGTCGTTCTGGGCTTCTTCTTGTTTCTTCTTTTTGGGCTTTTCCCTGGAAATAGATATGAAATTTAACTCGACGAAAGTTTTCGATCAGTGTGTGTTGCCAGTGATGACATACAGCAGTGAAAAGTGATCTCTCACTATGGGCCTCATTAGCAAGCTCAAAGTCGCACAACGAGCTATGGAGAGGGCTATGCTCGGGGTTTCTCTACGAGATCGAATCAAAAATGAGGAGATCCGTAGACAAAGGAAAGTCACCGACATAGCCCACCGGATTAGCAAGTTGAAGTGGCAGTGGGCAGGGCACATATCACGCAGAACCGAGGCCGACGGGGCCGAAAGGTTCTCGAATGGAGACCACGGACCGGTAAGCGCAGCGTAGGACGTCCACCCACAAGATGGACAGACGACCTAAAAGAGACCACAGGGAAACGCTGGATGCAGGCCGCTTCCAACCGGCCCTTTTAGAGATCGATGGGAGAGGCCTATGTCCAGCAGTGGACGTCCTACGGCTGAAATGATGATGATGATAAGATATGAAAATTTTGGAAGATTGTTTGTAAAGAGGCCTCTCACATTGTTTGACGGAAACTGGATTTTGTGCGTTGGAAGAGTAAGGGCTTGTACACAAAACTGCGATGCGACGCGATGCGAATTCGCAACGCAGAAAATTACGACACGAATTGCTGCGATGCGATTTCGTGCGGCAAGGCGTCTCCCAGGGTGACCATTCCTTCGACGACCGTTAACCGTACTAAACGTATTTTGAATTGAAAACTAGGTCGTGACATGGATCGTAAAAAAAAATGTGCACTTTTATTATTGCTTAGGAGATACAGGAAAAAGAAACAAAGAAGATTTCAAACAACATCGCAGGAATGCGCGATGCGAATCAATTCGCAAGTTCTTGCGATGCGTGAAGGGAGCTCGCAGATTTTTGTTCTGTGTACAAGCCCTAAGCCCACTGATTCTATCAAATAGAAAGATCTATAGAAAATTCAGTTGATGTTTTTTTTTTGTCATAAATTGATCTGATTTGATTTTAATATAACAACTTCAAATTTTGGAAAAACTCATCCTAACTTATTACCTCCAATTTACAAAAGTAGGTTTTCATAATTCTTGGTGGGAAAGTTTGAGAGTGTTGGTTATTTTTCTGATCACGGCAATAATGTACTAAATAACTTACTCTACAAGGTGTAAGGGGAACACTCTCGAAGCCAAAAGAAGGTAATTGTACTCATCATTATGAACCACTTTTAGTACGGGACCAAACCTGAAATCGCGAAAAAAAATATCAGTTCCATACATTTTGTATTTCATTACATTTTCAGTTCGATAGCCCGTTGGTCGAGTTGGTAGTGAACCTGCCTTCTGAGCTTGGGGGCGTGGGTTCGATTCCCACCTAGGACAAACATTTGTGTGATGAACATTTGTGTTTGTTCTATATCTGGGTGTTAATATCTATTTAGAAAGAAAGAAAGAAAGAAAAAGTTTATTTGTGACCAAATTAGGTTTTAAAAAAAATAGCTTATTAAGTATGTATTTAAACCTATATATGTAAATATATCAGTCTCTGGCAGCCATATCACAAGCTTTGCTTAGTTTGGGGTCACATGACCGTGTGTGCAAAAATGTCCCGAATATTTATTTATTATTATTTATTTGTCGAGTGTCAATGACCGTTTTCTATAGAACAGCTGATATTTTTTTCGCGATTTCAGGGTTGGTCCCATAGTAAAAGTTGTTCATAATGGTGAGTACAATTACCTTCTTTTGGCTTCGAGAGTGTTCCCCTTACACCCCGTATAGTCTCCATTCTAGATCGCTGCGTATTGATGGTCTCATTATATATGTGCCTCGGTTTCATGCGTCTGTACATTGCTATAGTGAAATGGTGAAGTTAAGTAAGCGACTCACCCTACAGTCTCCATCGTTTCAAATATCTCGTCCAGATCGTCTCCGAGCTCGACTTCTTCTTTTACGTCTTCTTCTTTGCCATCCTCTTCTTTGACGTCAGCCGCGTGTTGTAGCGGGGTGGAGGATTCCGTCTGCGCGACCACGCACGACAGCTTGGACGTCAAGTATTGCTGGAAATAAATGGGTCGCACGCAGAGTAGAAGAAAAGATGGTTTTGACGACTTTAGGTGTTTATTCGATGAAAGATTGAGTTAACTATAAACTTTGTTTAGGGCAAAGGGCCGGGTACCGTCCGCAGTGCCTTAAGTACGCTCAGAGTAATATCACTAGTGCCGGTGGAACCGTCTGCTTGTGATATTCGATGCCTGATTGTAATTAAATAATAATCGCACTGAACCGACTGGTGGTGTTTTCCACGAATGTTCCGTTTGCGCGTTTTAAGACACAACTAGCGCCATCTAGCGGTCATCGGTGTAAACTGAGAGTTGGTGTTACATTCTCCCCCTCCGTTCCTGAAGGCGACCCGACGAGGAGAACGGATTGCTATAGTCTAGTTCGGTTTCGATTTGTTTTTCTTAGGACGACCTCTCTTTCTGATCGGTTGTACCGGTGGTGGGAGGCAGCTAGTATCTCCTGAGTAAGGGGTTAAGGCTGACGTGTGGAAGGTCCCGATAGAATTTTCAGGTTCACCTGGTTTGGCTAGCATGTAGGATGTGGCTCCCTGTTTGGCCTTTATAAGATATGGGCCATCTCTTCTAGGCGCAAATTTGGCACTAATCCCTTTAGCTGTTTTACTGATAGCATGGACATTGGCCAGTACCAAGTCTCCAGCTTGGTACCCGGGATCAGGTCTGCGTGCTTTATCAGCTAGTGCCTTTCTATCTTCCTCCTTCATCTCTTTAACTTCTTTTGCTCTTTTTAGCGTTTCAGATAGCTGTAGCAGTTTGGGTGTTATCTCGGGTATGAAGTTTTCAGAGAGCACTATTTGCTTCAAATCATGTTCGTTGTCGTCCGGCGTTCTTAGTTCTCTAGCGAAAGTCAGATATGCCGGTGTATACCCAGTTGCCAAACTAGAAGCCGTATTCATAGCAAAGCGTATGCAAGCGAGTTTATCTGCCCAGGCTCTATGGTCATCATGTACTAGTATACCCAGTTGGGTTTTCAGGTCCCTGTTTCTTCGCTCTACTGGGTTAGCAGCTGGATGGTACACTGGAGTGTACGTGTGTTTCATTCCTAGACAGTAGGTCACTTTCTGCATAACAGCGCTTACAAATTGCGGTCCATTGTCGCTGTGTATCCGTCTTGGCATTCCATACCGTAGGAACACCTCATTAATCATAATTGTTGCACAAGTTTCGGCGTTTGCAGACACTAAAGAGAATAGCTCTATCCAACCACTGGCGAGATCTTCAACTATCAAGATCCAGCTTTTCCCGTCCGGTGTCGTCGGGAGTGGCCCAAATAAATCAAAAGACAGCATCTCGAATCGTTTATTGACAGCCGTTGTCTGAAGCAGACCTGCTGGTTTTAAGTTCGTCGGCTTGTAACGTTGGCACAGTATGCAGTTCTTAACGTATGCTTCCACAAACCTTCTCATGCCTTTCCAATAGTAGCGTCGTGCTATCCTTTGATGGGTTTTATCGGCCCCGTAGTGTCCTGCCATGGGATCATCATGATAGACCGATAGCGTATTCTTCCATTCATGTTCTGGTACCAGAAGTTGTGCATCCTCTCTGTCTCCTTCAGGATTGTATTTGTATAAAAGGCCGTTATTCATAACGTAACCTTTTCCGCTCCAATAGATAGCGTTTTCACCTGTTTCAGCTTCAAGCGCTCGTATAACATTTGCTATATGGCTATCTTTCAATTGTTCTTGACGTATCTCCGCTGGACTACGGGATGGGGCGTCAACAACTATGCTGCATAACCCACAGGCACTGTTTGTCTCCTCGGTGCAATGAGGACGCGACAGAGCATCTGCCACAACATTGCACTTGCCTGGTGTATACTCTATTTTTATATTGTAGGCTTGTATCAGTAATGCCCAACGTGCTAGTCGTCCAGTTGGCGTTTTGAGTGATAGTAGCCACCTCAAGGCTTGATGATCAGTCAATACTGTGACTCGTGATCCTTCTATATAGCCTCGAAACTTGTCCAGCGCCCATACTACAGCAAGTGCTTCTCGCTCGGTAGTGCTGTAGTTTTTCTCAGCCGGGATTAGCAACCTACTTGCATATTCCACAGGGTGTTCTTCTTCACCCTCCCCCTGGACTAATACTGCCCCTATGGCATAATTACTGGCATCAGTTTTGACAGTGTATGGTTTCGTTTCATCGGCTTGTTTAAGCACCGGTGCTGTTGTAAGACAGACCTTTAGGTCCTTAAAAGCTTTCTCCTGGGCATCGCTCCAATTCCATGAAACGTTCTTCTTCGTTAATCTTGTTAATGGCTCACTAACTGCCGAAAAATTAGGTATAAATCGCCGATACCAAGAGCAAGTCTGTACGAAAGATAGTAGGTGCTTCAGATTCTTTGGTCTTGGAAGTTCCGTTATTGCTGCCACTTTGGCAGGATCCACACATAGACCTTGAGGGGTTATGAAATGGCCCAAATACTTGACGGTAGCACAGCAAAAATGGCATTTATCAAGATTGACTGCTAGGTTATTCTCTTTTAACGTATCCATCACCTTGTCTAAGTCCTTAAGATGCTCATCGAACGTAGGGGATAGGACAATTAGATCATCAAGGTACGCCAGTATCTTAACACCCCCCACCATCACTCTCACACGATCAATTAAGCGTTGAAAGGTTGCAGGTGCATTGATCAGTCCAAACGGCATGCGGTTAAATTTATAGATGCCAAATGGTGTAATGAAGCTCGTTTTGTCTTGATCTTCCTCTCTAACTTTCACTTGCCAGTATCCAGCTCTAAGATCCAGAGTAGACATGAAAGGAGTTGGTTTCGCTTCCTGTAGGAGATCGTCAATCCTCGGCATCGGGTACGCATCTGGTACCGTAATTGAGTTAAGTCGCCGGTAATCGACACAAACCCGTATGGTTCCATTAGGTTTGGGTACCATCACTACAGGAGCACACCAAGGAGAAGAAGTTGGCTCGATTATGCCCTCTTGTAACATCTTTGAGATCTCTGCTTTAAGGGTGTCACGACGTACCGGAGATAACCGATAAGGAGGTACGGCTATCGGCGCCTGATTTCCCGTGTCAATAGTGTGTTCCGCCAGCAGTGTAGGTTTTCTACTTGGAAGGAACACTTCTTCGTTCTTATTAAGAACAGCTAAAAGACCCTTTTTCTGTTTCTCACTTAAGTCAGGTCTTAGTTCTGCTACCTTTTCTAGGTTAATGGAAGAAATACCTATGTCTTCGCTTGTATAACCAGGAAATAGCGCTGCTGAGTCGGGTGATAGTTCCACCCTGGCCTCTGCGATTGCTTGTATAGCATCTGCGTACAGATAATCTGTGTAATCAGCTGGAGTTCCATCGAATGCAGAACGTGGGCGTTTAGCCGGTATGGATGTGTCAGCTGTACATGCTTCCTTCGGTTCGTTTCTAGGCGGTACCATTCCACTTCTAGGTACTAGTACCCGTTCCTCATGGAGTGAATGGTCAATCTGTGCCATCGAAATCCCTTCAATATCTTCTGGTGTAAGATCGTATTCATATGCTGGTTGATCCACAAAGTGCCAGGTCATCTGAGGTATATTTATGATCATGCCAGCGTCTTGGATAAAACCTACTCCCAGTAAGGTTTTATTTTCTCTGGACTCGGGGAGTACTATGAAGGTTGTGGGGATGACACGGTTGCACATTTTTACTGGCAGATTAATGGAAAGTATATCCTCTCGCCTCTTCACCCCATCAGCCAAAGTAACCGTGACAGTCTGCTTTGCGAAGTGGCACCCCCTACGCTTCAAACAAGTATAGAGTTGGTATGAAGCTACACTTGACTTAGCACACGTGTCTACGTATGCCGTTCCGACGATGTCGTAGATGCCAATTCCCACCATAGGTCTTGGCCGGGTATCCGTCTTAATGCTCAGGGAGCAGAAGTCCACATTTTGTTCTGTCTTGACCGGCTTCTTCGTCGCGCAGGTAGGGCATTTGCTTCTCACCACCCCAGGTGCTCCACAGCCGTAGCACGAGAAAACGGGTTGAGACGGCGACGGTGCCTGAGTAGATGCTGCTTCCGCTTTCGTCTTTTTCTCCCATAAATTAGGTTGTTTGCCGTGATCTCGGATTCTCTTTCGGCAATCCTCTGCGTTGTGTCCAATATGCCGACAATAGTCACAGCGGGGCTTCTTCCCTTTTCCTTTATCTTCGTTGCTGATAGCGGATGACTGCGGCTTCTCTCTTAACAACTGTTCAGTACTTCTAGCTGCATTTAGAATTTTCTCGAACGTCGCCACAGTGTTACGGTGAACCTTTTCTCGTATCTTTATGTGCAGCTGCCCGTAAATGATATCCAGTTGCTGTTCCTCTGTTAATCCTGGTGTAGGAAGTTGTTCTAAGAGAGCACGATTTTTAGCAATGAAAGATTCCGTCAGCATATCCGCCGGTTGTTTGCAAGAAAAAACCTCTTGATAAATCAAGTAAGCCGGTTTCTTTGGTGCAAACGCATGTCGAAGACATTTTTCGAAGTCTTCCCAGATATGGATGCCTCTTTTAACCCCCTGCCACCATATTGCTGCTTCACCCTTCAAGATCAATGGTAGTGTGAGAATAGCTTCTGTATCGGTGATTTTATTTACGGTTTTGTAAACTGCTGCGGCAGACAAGAATTCCTCCACTCTCATAGTATCTCTAGTGCCATCAAAAGAAAACGATGCTTTGTCAAACGAGCGTGGTGGTGCACAGTTGGAAACAGCTTGTAATGCTGCTGATGTGATTGACGTTACTAGCTCCTGTAGTTGTTCGGGTGACATAGTAACGTTTGTCGCCATCTTTGGTTTTCTCGTGAAAAATCTGCGTGGCCCGGTCCGTAAAGTAGGTTCGAGTTTAGTTTCCTCTCCCGAAGACTCGCCGCCGGTGTTCGCCACCTTGGTTGCTGTTCGTTCCGGAATATGCGTAGATTTTCGGAAGAGGTCCACGTTGTAGCGCCAGTTGTAACGGGTTTACGAAGAGGGATGGGTCGCACGCAGAGTAGAAGAAAAGATGGTTTTGACGACTTTAGGTGTTTATTCGATGAAAGATTGAGTTAACTATAAACTTTGTTTAGGGCAAAGGGCCGGGTACCGTCCGCAGTGCCTTAAGTACGCTCAGAGTAATATCACTAGTGCCGGTGGAACCGTCTGCTTGTGATATTCGATGCCTGATTGTAATTAAATAATAATCGCACTGAACCGACTGGTGGTGTTTTCCACGAATGTTCCGTTTGCGCGTTTTAAGACACAACTAGCGCCATCTAGCGGTCATCGGTGTAAACTGAGAGTTGGTGTTACATAAATAAATATTCGGGACATTTTTGCACACACGGTCATCTGACCCCAAACTAAGCAAAGCTTGTGATATGGCTGCCAGAGACTGATATATATACATATATAGGTTTAAATACATACTTAAATAGATATTAACATCCAGATATAGAACAAATACAAATGTTCATCACACAAATGTTTGTCCTAGGTGGGAATCGAACCCACGCCCCCAAGCTCAGAAGGCAGGTTCACTACCAACTCGACCAACGGGCTATCAAATATAAATATACGGGGTGTAAGTATACGGTTGCCAGATCCTGGCCTATCAATTCCTGTACATTTCTGCGGTTAGGAACGGCGTTAGTACATGGACCGGTATGTTTTTTTTATTTTTTTTATTTATTTATTGTAATCAAAAGCGTTATAAATTCTACATAATATTCACAATGGTTATTAAGGATAAGGCCAAAATAGATTACAGTAATTTAAAAAGTAAATAATAATAATTTTACGACTAACATAGTCATATTTTGTTCGTGTGTGTGTGAAAGTGTGTGTGTGAAAGTGTGTGTGGGGGTATGTAGAAGGTGTGTGTGGATGTGGGTGAAGGTGTGTGGTGATGTGTAGAATTACTTACCGAGCTTGTGACACTTTTTAATTTCAATTTTTAGGGCATTTTTGGTTAAGTGAAAGAGGTCTAGTTTAGAGTAATGAATATTATAGGTTACTATACTTTTTGACCAGGGGCTTGCAGCTTGTACTACGCATCGTCTGCAAGCGCTTTTACAGGCAGACTGATCAGCTTATTGTTGGAATAGTGTTACAAAAATCGATCTGTTTCACTCCAACCTGTAGATAATTAGGTCTTTCTCTTTCGTACGTATTATTTACATTAAACTAAACCGTGCCCTTATTGTTTGTATAGATTTGGTTTAGAAGGCTTAGATGAGATTTCAGTCTCGTTGATTCCGCGCCTCAGTAGAGAGCACACACACCTCTCCTGCTAATGACGATCAATAAATGAGTAGTATTTTAAATCGTCAAATATGTCTTTCATTGGCTTCCCAATTTCAAATATTTCTTTAAAAACCGGCCAAGTGCGAGTCGGGCTCGCGCATTGAGGGTTCCGTAACACCACATAACTTGTTAGCTACTAATTTAAAAAAAAAGTGCAAAACGACAACATCCCATCAACGCCCAGCAGGAGCGGATCCAGAATTTCATTTTGGGGGGGCATTCTGACAAGGTTCGAAGGAATCAAATCGAAAAATTGAGTCGAATGTATGGAATTGCTAGGTGTTCTGGATCCGCCAATGACGCCCAGGCGCTCACCCATCCAAGTACCGGCCGCGCCCGACGTTGCTTCCCTTCTGTGATCGTACGAGAACCGGTGGTGAACAGAAATTTGATATCGACTCGCACTTGGCCATTATTTATTATTTGTTGTTATACTTTAGAATGTGTACTATAATCACGCCAAGTTTGACGCTTGTACGTATTACCGTTTTTCATCATCATCATCATCATCAGCCGGCAGACGTCCACTGCTGAACATAGGCCTCCCCCTTTAACCGCCACACTGAACGACAGCCTGCCTTTTGCATCCACTGGATGCCCGCGACTTTCTCAATGTCGTCGGTCCATCTAGTGGGAGGCTTCCCTACGCTGCGTCTTCCGGCGTCTGGTATTACCGTTTTTACATTAGACCTAATACAAAAATACGTTAAAAAATATAATTTCCACAGACTAGCACTTGGCCATCGATTGTTATATGTTGTAACACGCGCAGGGTGAATACATCGCTGACGATCGACTCTTAAAACACGTATGGAACCTACTACTTGTTTACTTTTACTTTGACATAATCATCATCATCATCATCAGCCAGAAGACGTCCACTGCTGAACATAGGCCTCCCCCTTTAACCTCCACACTGAACGACAGCCTGCCTTTTGCATCCACTGGATGCCCGCGACTCTTACATAATGACTTTGACATAATGCTAATTAATTATAATTTTTTGACATTATGCTAATTCATTTTATTATTATTTCTTTATTTATTAATTTATATTACTTTGACATTAATTATTTGTTTTTGTAATTATTAGATACTAGCTGCGCCCCGCGGTTTCACCCGCGTAGTAACGAAAAATGGTGATGATGATGATGGTGGTGATGAAAAGTAGCCTGTCACTCTCTGGCTCTTGAACTATACCTATGCAAAAATCCCGTTGTTCCGTTGCAGCGTGAAAGAGGAACAAACAAACCAACAAACAAACACACTTTCACATTTATAATATTAGTATGATGATAGGTACACTATTAGTATATTTTTACCAATTAGTTAAGTTATAATAGACTAGCGGTCCGCCCCAGCTTCGCACGGGTATAGATTATAGCCTATGTCACCCGGGGATAGTGTAGCTTCCCGTCAGTGAAAGAATTTTTCAAATCGGTTCAGTAGTTTCGGAGCCTATTCAATGCAAACAAACAAACAAACAAACAATGAAATCTTTCCTCTTTATAATATTAGTATAGATATGTATAATTATTTACTTTAGTACCTTGATACTAGTAACAAAATAATATGACTTGTAATTATTAGTTACCAATAAAATGATTACGATTATGATTACCTTGTAAACCATCTCCTTGGTGTCGAGCTGGTGGACCCGCAGGTGTCGGTCCAGGCTGGTGCTGATGATGAGGCGCTCGCGGGGAGCTGTCGCGATGTCTGTGATGGACCCCGCGCACCCCTGAACATCACAAATGATACATGGATCCGGCCAACAGATTCTATCGCGCAAAGAAACTCCGAGCATGGCTCTCTCCATTGCCCGCTGTGTGACTAAAATGCCAATGGTTAAGAACCACGTCTCAATACCATATCATGTCAGGCCTATTATGTAGATCTTTATAATTTACCTTAAATCCCTTATCCAGGCGGCCCACCCTGAGGTCTACTTGATGCAGCTGTCCGCGACCGAAACCCACCAGATATTGACTGAAAAAAAAAACGAGAAAATAACAATTAATTCAGTCAAATTTGAATTATAACCACTTGCCACATTACAATAATATTGAAAATAAACACTTTTATCGCGTGTATTTTAGATATTTTTTTTTTAATCTGATGTTTACTCGAAATAATTATTATAATAGTTACTTGAAAAGTAATCGTTCAAGAAAACGGCACTCGGGTCTCATATTTGGGTATAACTTTATACCGTCGGCAGACTAGCCAATAGTAAGCATTATGCAGCGCCCGCTGATTGGCTGATATTAGGCCGGCCGGCCGGCGATTGGCTGGGACGGATTCAATCGTGAGTTTGGATGGTGTTATGCATGGCAACAACGAGTAAAAGTAGACAAAATCTCTACATAGTATAAATTAAAGTCGCTTTCCGCGTCTGTCTGTCTGTATGGCCGCTTACTCCACCTAAACCACGCAACGGATTTTGATGCTGTTTTCAGCATCAGTTAGATACATTTTCACGGATGATTTAATATATAACTATCGACCCGCCCCGGCTTCACACGTAAATTACACCCGTGCGAAGCCGGGCGGGCGGTTCGCTAGTAAAGTAATAAAAATATATCCAATAGAAAACTATACATGGTCACAGATAGACTAAGTGGCAGATGTTTTTAGAAATGTTATGAAATTATTTACAAGTACCGTCAAATAGTTGATTGAATCATCGTTACTTACACAAATTACAAACAAACAACACAAACACAAACAAACACAAATACAAATAAACAAATACAAATTAAGTACCGTCAATTATTTTTAATCAAAACGTTTCCCTATGTCCGCAAGTAATCACTCACGGTGTCTAGAGATCTTATTACTTACCCACACTCGAGCACGTCCACGAACACTTAATAAATAATAATCCACCATTATTACACGTTAAAATACACAAGTTTAGGAAAATAATACAATGAGATGAAGTTATTTTTTCACGGTCGCGCGAAAATTCCGATAGTTATTAAGGAAATATCTGACCGTTGGTCGAAGCTGGGTTCCATGCAGGTGGCAGCCATGTTGGGGAGGTCCACGTTGATGACAGGCCGACGTTGCGCGCGCGTGTCGTACACTCTACGGACAATACACACGCTTTTAGCGATAAGGCCGCCACTTGTGGCACTACCACCACTTGCTCCGCCACACTTGTTCATAGGCATCTTCAAGGCGAGAGTGAATAGATTTCTTCTTCTAGATCAACGTGTTTCATCCTCGGCTCGTGGACGTTTACTAGCTGATGATGTGATAATAAAATAAATAAAAATAGCCTTTATTCTCTGATACTAAACTCTACAGTACTATTATATAATTTTATGTTTAACACCTTACATATAATATATATATATTTGTTTATTTTTTTTAACTTAAATATACACATTCAGTCTGTATCACCAGCACCATTTCCACTATCAGGTTGTCCTCCCTGGACATAGGCCTCCTCTAGAAGTCGCCATTCTTTCCTATCCCTTGCTGTTCTACGCCACCCCTTTGGTAGGTCGTCCTCCCACCTTCTTTGTGGTCGTCCCCTTGCTCTCTTCCCATCTCTGGGGTACCAAGACATGACTTCTTTGGTCCATTTTTGTTTTGGGGATCTTACCACATGTCCAATCCAGCTCCATTTTAAACGCTTGATTTTCCGCGAGACATCTGTCACTCCTGTAGCCTTCCTAATTCTGGTCAGTCTCCACATGATAGATTAAAGGACAAAAGATGATGTGATACTAATACTATATACAGTGGAAACTCCATGTAAAGTCACTCGATTTAACGACAAACTCCTTAAAGCGTCGAAATCACTTGGCTTTGGTTGGTTTAGCTTGCCTTCCATACAATGATACACTCTATATAGCATTACACCCACTCTCAATAACGACAACAATTATGTAATGAAAAGTACCTTTTAAGTTGCCAAAATTAGTAAAAACTGCTCAGCTGGATACATTCTTTTGTCGCTTTATTATCCTAGTCCGTAATAAGCTCAATTGTCGGCATCATGCATACTGAACTTTATAAGAAATTCGATCTTTTGTTTACGAATTGGGATTGCTTGCACATGTACTGTTGTTGACCATAACAAATAAGTATTATCTATAAGTTATCATATTCTTAGTTGCTCACAAACTTTTAATCTGTAGGTAAACATGGCTAGTAAAAGAAAATCATAACATTTTTATGTACATAACGACTAAAAACTGAAATAAACTTTTTCTTTTTATAATCCCGATTTTTCTTCTCACCATTTAACGACATCTCTCTATAACGCCATAAAATGCACAGTCCTTTCAGTATCGTTATCTAGAGTTTCCACTGTATATCTATCCAGGCCCAAGTTGGTGTTGCATTAGGGCAGAGTTTCCCAAACTTATTTTGTCCACTGCCCACTTTGAGAAAAAAATATTTTTTAGAAAAAAAAGATTTTCAAATTTTCCAAAAAAGGCTAAAAAGAGAGAAATATTGAACCGAGTTTGAGCAATCTCTTAAAGAACTAATATTAGTTGATGTTCACAAAATGCAGTTGAGAGTCGAGAGCTCATGCAGTCGGTGTCTAAGAGGCCTCCTAGCTAAATGAAATTACAAATCACCCCCCAAGCCTCTACACAACGCCCACATTTTTTTTCTGGGTCTCTTACCGCCCTTTAGGCCTGCAGCGCCCACAAGGGGGCGTTATCGCCCACTTTGGGAAAGGATGCATCAGGGCATTTACACTATTTAAGTTTGTATTAGTGAAAACTTCTTTTTAGCCGCTGATGATGATGACCACGTACCTGACATATCCATGCCTGGAGCAGACGGCGACAGTCCTGCACCCCTCCCCGCGCTCGAACCCCACCCCCGAGACCCAGATGGGTCTGCGCAGCTGCAGCCAGTCGTTCGGCAGGTTCTTGGCTGCGAACACTGGTTCCGGGGTGCCGATGCGCCACAGTTTCAAGTCGTTTTCTTCGCCGCCTGTGACATATTATAAAAAACTTGTGACCAGCATGGATATTAATCCTTACTAATATTATAGCGAGACCGAAGGCCGAGCTCTACGCGTACGAATTAGCGCTAGTAACTCATAAAAAAATTGTCAATGGCCCAAAGCCGAGTTTAGTCAGCGACCCAAAGCCTAGTTTAGTCAGCGACCCAAAGCCTAGTTTAGTCAGCGACCCAAAGCCTAGTTTAGTCAGCAACTCAAAACCTAGTTTAGTCAGCGACCCAAAGCCAAGTTTAGTCAGCGACCCAAAGCCAAGTTTAGTCAGCAACTCAAAACCTAGTTTAGTCAGCGACCCAAAGCGAAGTTTAGTCAGCGACCCAAAGCCAAGTTTAGTCAGCAACTCAAAACCTAGTTTAGTCAGCGACCCAAAACCTAGTTTAGTCAGCGACCCAAAGCCAAGTTTAGTCAGCGACCCAAAGCCGAGTTTAGTCAGCAACTCAAAACCTAGTTTAGTCAGCGACCCAAACCCAAGTTTAGTCAGCAACTCAAAACCTAGTTTAGTCAGCGACCCAAAACCTAGTTTAGTCAGCAACTCAAAACCTAGTTTAGTCAGCGACCCAAAGCCAAGTTTAGTCAGCGACCCAAAGCCAAGTTTAGTCAGCAACTCAAAACCTAGTTTAGTCAGCGACCCAAAACCTAGTTTAGTCGGCGACCCAAAGCCAAGTTTAGTCAGCGACCCAAAGCCGAGTTTAGTCAGCAACTCAAAACCTAGTTTAGTCAGCGACCCAAACCCAAGTTTAGTCAGCGACCCAAAGCCGAGATCCGTTATTTTAAGGAGTTTGGCTGGTTTGTGTAGGCTGGCGGGCATTACACCAAAGCGGGATGTGCAGGTCTTATCACATCCACTTTGAATTAGAATCAGAGCTCACAAAAGTTCTGACACTAGGGCCAGATACTCACCAGTAGCGAACAGCTGTGTGTCATCATCACAGACCCTCATCACGTCCAGTTTTCCTCCACTATTCACCAGCTCTTCCCCCTTCTTGCTCCAGATCCTGACGACTCCCGAGGCGGTGGCTGCGATGAGTTTCCTCTTACAGCGGCCGAGGCCAACTATGTGGCCGGGGGCAAAGTCTCCAGTGTGACTCTTGAAGGATTGACTCTCGGTGGAGTACACCTGGATCTGAGGATATCATACTTGCATTATAAACTAGCTGACCTGAAAAACAATGTCCTTTCCAAATTTCAAAGAAAAAAAGCACTTTTCCTTTGGGCGAATTTTCCAATTTTATTATTGAAACTGACGTGGTTTTCACACATTTTATTTATATTACACTGGAATAATGGGGAGAGTTATTAACGGGGTATTTTTCCAATTTTATTTTCTTTTAAGCCACCCATGTATTGAAGAGAAAAACCAAAAAAAAAAATACAAGCAGTCTTTGAAATTATTTTTCTTTTAGCCCAAAAAAAAAACAGCTTTGTCTAAAAGTAAAGGTCATTGACACTCGACAAAATGTATCGAACAGCCGATTTTTCCCCCCACTATTTTAGTTTTTTTTTTATTACAAATTGGCTTGCGTTTGGTCGCTAACTCGCCTGATGTTAAGCGATGATGCAGTCTACGGTGGAGCACGCTTGCCTGGAAGTCGGGTATTCGACTAAACAGTCCTAATCTCTACTCTGAACTAGCAATCAACATAAACATTCTTATTCAAAATGGGGGCGATAAGTCCTGCACTAACGTCCCGCTAGGGGTGTATTGTGCATTTCCCCCTACTAGCACTCCTTGAAATACCGGAGGGCTCTGGGGCGCTGGCACAATTCCTCCACTGATGTAGATGGTAGAGTAAGTAATGATGATGAAAAGCAGTCCAGCTGTTGTGGCGACGCGGATGAAAGAGGCAGCGGTGCCCCATGCAACCCGGCAGCGATTCTAGTTTCTTCTGTGGCTTCACAATGCCACAGCACATGCTCTACAGTTTTGTTCTCCTTCATGCAGCCACGACACAGTGGACTGTCCGTGGCTCCTAGCTTATACAAATGATCAACATAAACATTGTTTACCTGCTGGTTTTTCCTCCCAATGAGTATTTCTGTTTGTTCCGCATTACCCCACCGCATGCAGGTGACGCTGTCATCTTTCTGCAGGGATTTAATTTCTACCAGATTTTCAATACATTTCTTATTGTTTTTGCTAGATTCAGTGTGGAATTTAATGTCTGAAAAAGATGTAATCACTGTTTTTAGATGTGCAACTTGGAGTGAGTTGAAATATTATCATTTATGTGTACTTGTGACAGTGTGATAAGTTTTGTGTCCAACTAATATCTGACGATGCTGTAGATGATGCTGCTGCTGATGTGGCTTGCAGGCCACATCAGGGGTGCATGAAATGTTGGGTATCCCAAAATCATTGAAAAAATAACCAAATTTAGATGTTACCTAATTTTATCAGTCAATAAAGCAATCTTAACAAGATACAACAAAATATTGCTTTGTCTTATGTCTATAATGACTTTAATCAATCGAGTAATACGGTAAAAATCAATATATTTATAATAAATGTGCAAATTTAAGAATGTTTCCAAAGTTGGTCTAATATTCTTACATACGTTTAAAAGATCCTATTCTGCTGGCGACAAATAAGTCGATCTCCTTATCCTGCGTAATCGTCATGGTTTTATACTGAATTTACACATTCGCTAAAGAAACGAATTATATAAATATTTCCTTTTAGTCTAAAAACACCACAGCGGCAAACACGATGCGAAATGTAAACACGTGAAAATATCTGTCAAGCAAGTGTCTATGAATTCAGTGTCACAGTCACTGAAATCTGTCAACGGTTTTGATTTCTCTTTTTCTTTTGCTTAAATTTTTAAGCAAGGTAAAGCTATTAAAGTCATACCGCTGCATCTTATGGACAAGTAAAGTGATGAAGGCTTTATAAGAGGCGTCTATAGAATTTTGAGAAGATCACACAAAGACATGTTTTATTGCGATAAATCGCTTTTCCACACTTGAACTCCAAAAGAGTATCTATATCGTAAAGTCTCCACTACTTTACTACTGGGGCATACGACAGTAAAATACGAAAGACGAGGCGGTATAGCCTTAATGGGTTTAGCGTGTTTATGGGAGAAATGCAAAAAAATAACTTGGTATTATTGCTATTATATTCTCTTTGTTATTGCTGATTTGCACAGCTGATTTGATTGCTGATTTATACTGAAATTCAGCAATAATATTGTAATTTACGTTATTCTCAACGTCCTAACTTATTCACAATAAAGTGCTCAGTCATGCTAAAGCATTCCCAAACTTAAATTGCGTCAGCTATCTAAAATATGGATTTTTCTTCCATCTGTCGGACTTGTCTAGGTACAAAATATTTAAAACCGATTTTTAAAGGAAAAGATGACCACGACAGCTTATCCGCAACTGTTCTTATTACCACTGGGCTGAAGGTAAAATCTGAAAATATTTTTGTGACTTGTAACGCTAGCTGCACTCGAAGGTTTTAAGGACTACCCGTTTTTCTGTTTTTCTGAATAAAAAGTACGAAGCAACCTCCTAGAAATGTCCAGTAATAAGTATGTCTTTCAGAGCCTGCAGACTGCACCTACCTAAACCATACTCGGACCAAGTTTTGTTACCTCTGTTAGCTGGACTAACATTGTAAGAAGAAAAAAGAAAAAAACTTGGGCTTGACCCCACTCTGATGTTAAGCGATGATGGTGTCTACGATGGAGCACACTTGCCTAACATAAACCGATTTATTCGCGACTTGAAGACACTCATATAATGTTAGTGAACAACCGTGATAGTTTAAAAATGTGTTTTAAATAAATTACTAACATATTAACCATTGGAGCGAACAAGCGACCGCGTAGCATAGGTCCGCATGCGACAAGCGGCCGGGCGCAGGTCGAACGTTATCTGTTTTTTTTTCATTCTGCCACGCGATGCCAAATTCGCAAAATTGCGATTGCCGCCTGAGTAAATAATAACAATTATTTCTTCCTATTATTTTCTCCAGGTGAATTAATGTACCAACGTCTGTATATATTTTGCAGGTTGAAAGGAACGATGGTTTACCGCAACAGATATGCATCAACTGCATGAAATCCTTAAAAGATGCACTCAAGTTCAGACAAACCTGCAAAGATGCCGAAATTCAGCTTAAAAACATTAAAAAAAACAATGAAAATGAATCAAAAAACATTCAAAAACCTAATCGTAGAAGAAAAAAATCCAAAGACATTACAAATAATTATTTTTCGAACGTCAAGATTGAAACAGATATTGATGAGGAAGTACCTTTGCTGCAACAAAAGCTAAATTTCATAAATTTGCCCGTAACTGACAGGATATGTGCCAAGAATGTCAAAACAGAAACCGAGTTTGTAATGATAGAGGAAATAGAACAAGAATCTAATGAAATTGTCAAAAATGAAGAAATTGATGAAAACAAACTAAAAATAAATAAATATACTGAATGTAAAAAAAATCTTGGAAATGAACAAGATATTGAGATAGAATTGGTCAATAATAGAAAACTAGATAAAAATGGACAAGAAATTGTAAATAAATGTGCCAATGATGAAACATTTAATGTTAATAACTCAAAATTTGCGAATGAATTTGAATATATTGCTAAAACTAATTTAGGAATGTTAGAAACAGAAACTAGCATATCAGATGAATCCAAATACGAAACAGAATTTCTCGATCTGCACTTTGATTCAGATACCGATGAACCCTTAAACAAAGACATGGAAATTAATGAATGTAATATGGAACTTCCTAAAACAGAAATTCCCAAATACAACATAGAAATTCCTGAATACAACATGGAAAATATTAACTACAATTTTGAGACTAACACCAAAGAACATGAAATCTACTTTACCAAAGTGAAGAAAAGCAAACTTAAGCATAGAAAAAACAAAAAAGACTTGAACATAAAACAAAATCCACAAAACGATACTGAAAATATGTCTTCTATAGACATTGGATTAAAGGAATATTCACTAAGAGATTTAGAAAATGTACCTTTTATAACACAAGGTGCAAATAGAGTGACATGTAAATTATGCCAAAAGGACTTGTCAAGGCGAAGTATAGACTCACATATGTCTAAAAGTCATCCCGGAGCCGACGGTAGGAAAGTCAAATGCGAACTCTGCGACACTTATGTATTGAAGGGAAGATTGAAAAGGCATAAGATTGTTATGCATGGACAAGACTGTTTTAGGTGCGGGGTATGTATTTTTTAACCGACTTCAAAAAACGAGGTTTCGGTTGTAATCGGTTGCATTTTTTTGTTGCCTCAATACTCCATCATTTATGAACAGATTTGGAAAAATATTTATTCAATCACAATCAGCCTTTTAACAGTCCACTTCTGGACTTTAAGCCAATCCCCGAAAGGGTGATTGTGCCATACCCACCACGCTGGCCCAGTGCGGGTTGGTGGATTCACATACGCCAATGAATTTTTTCTCCGTACGTATGCAGGTTTCCTCACGATGTTTTCCTTCACCGTAAAGCCAGCGGTGTGAAAATCCGTACATAAGCTCCAAAGAGCTCATTGGTACGGGCCAGGGGTTTGAATACGCGACCTAACGCTTTCAAGTCTAATGGTCTCTCAAATAGGCTACCACGGCTTCTGCCGGCAGTCTATGGCTCTGCTATAGTTTCATTTTTTTATGACATTAATGATTTAATAAGAATGTCATTTTATTGTTTCAGTACTGCAAGACAGAATATGATAGCAAAGAGTTATTATTAGACCATGTAGCAACATGCACAGATAAAAAAAGGAAACGGAAAGCAGTCGACAAGGTAAATGTCTAATAATAAAATAATAATAAAAATAGCCTTTATTCTCTGATACTAAACTCTACAGTACTATTAGTTAATTTTATGCTTAACAACCTTATATATATATATATTTTTTTTTTTTTTTAAACTTAAATATACACATTCAGTCTGTATCACCAGCACCATTTCCACTATCAGGTTGTCCTCCCTGGACATAGGCCTCCTCTAGAAGTCGCCATTCTTTCCTATCCCTTGCTGTTCTACGCCACCCCTTTGGTAGGTCGTCCTCCCACCTTCTTTGTGGTCGTCCCCTTGCTCTCTTCCCATCTCTGGGGTACCAAGACATGACTTCTTTGGTCCATTTTTGTTTTGGGGATCTTACCACATGTCCAATCCAGCTCCATTTTAAACGCTTGATTTTCCGCGAGACATCTGTCACTCCTGTAGCCTTCCTAATTCTGGTCAGTCTCCACTTGTCCTTCAGCTTAATGTGCAACATGCTTCTCTCCATCCCTTGTTGACATACCTTAAGTTTTTGTCTGTGAGCCTTTGTCAGGCTCCAGGTTTGGCATCCATAAGTTAGTATTGGGAGAATACACATGTTGTACACTTTACGTTTAGCTGGCAAGAGTAAGCAACACCTGGGCTCGTTACTGGTCACTAAAAGAAATACTGAAAAATAAGGAAATCCCAATGTCAGCTAAACGTAAATGTCTAATAGCATGTATTAATTGTTACTTTTTCCCAATGACAATATAACCACTTGACTGCTCATCCTATACCCCGCATGAGCCAAAGGTTCTAACATGTCAACCTAAACTATTTCGAGCGGGGCCAATCCTAGGCGCGAATTGAATGAATGACTTCATTCTCCAATCACAAGCGTCGAGTCGTGTCGAGTCGCCAATCACAAGCCGCCCCCCGCGACCGACGTGGCATCATTTTGCAAAAGGGAATTTTGACTACATGCACGATCAAGTGGTTATTTATTATCTTTGCTTTTTCCATATGAATCAGGGAGGCACTATAGCGCGATCTATGTCGCCGTTAGGGGCCGTCCATTAATCACGTGATGTTTTTTTTAAGCATTTTTAACCCAGTTCCGTGCACGGTTGCCTGGAAGAAATCGCTTCAAGCGATAAGGCCGCCTGCTAAAAGCCTAGATAATAGGCTTCATTCCATCCTACTAATATTATAAACGCGAAAGTTTGTTTGTATAGATGTATACATGTTTGTTCCTCTTTCACGCTGCAACGGAACAACGGATTGACCTGACCCCAAGCGGGACGTCAGTGCAGGACTTATCGCCCCCATCTCGAATAAGAATAAGAACGGATTGACCTGATTTTTTGCATGGATATAGTTCAAGAGCCAGAGAGTGACATAGGCTACTTTTCATCATCATCATCATTTTTCATCACTACGCGGGGCGCAGCTAGTACAGCTATATTATTATTAAAGGGATATTGACCGTGTTAAGTTTGTGGATGCGTTGTATTTTCACAGGAAATATTTCTATAGTCATAGTCATAGTACTTTATTGGTAACAAATTACAGGTACACGTCACAGAAAATAATTGATAATAAAATAATTTAAAACTATGTATTACAATAATTATAAAAGAAATCACATTTTCATACAAAATAGAAAAACAATAGGATAATAATAATAAAAAATAAAATAAAATAATCAAAATTAAATTAATTTCATCTTTGTCACGTCATTGAAATTATAGAATTAAATTATATTTTCAGAGAAAGGAGGTGATCGTGGAATGCGACATTTGTAACAAATCCATGCAAAAAGCCAGCCTGAGACTGCATAAAGAAATCAAACACGCCGGGATGGGACCTGTTTGTGAAGTAAGTATTTTTACAAGCTGTTCTTAGGGTTCCATACCCAAGGGATAAAAACGGGGCCCTACATCATCAGCCCGTAAACGTCCACTGCTGAACAAAGGCCTCCCTTTTATAGAGGGGTTTATATTTATATTTTATTTCTCAAAAAACTTAGCCTATTATTACTTACATTATCCATGACAAAATATTGTAGGTACACTTGTTACACTTTTTGTATGGTGTTGCCATAATCCCCACGCTTGGCAGGCGGCTTGGGAATCGCAGTACGTTCACCGTGTACTAATAGGACGCTGCTGCCCATCCTCCGGTGGTTCTGGTCGCAGTTTTAGGACATACCCGGGTCCGGGGACATAAAACGGGGCCCTATTCTATCCTTATCGATGATACTGAACAGTTTCCCAAAATTATTTCTTAATGTTATGTCATTTGTTTTGTTAATCTAGTTTTTTATTACTTGTGAGCTCTTGTCGTAGTTTCGTCGAATATAAGTGTATCTTTATTGTTAATTTGTTTTATGGCCTCCACGAGACAGGCTTTGTCCTAGTTTGGGGTACATAGTAAATTATTATTTTTAAGGTGTTACTTTTTAAGCAATAAAATCTTTAATCTTAATCTTTATTACTAAGCCTACGATATCTGTCTGTCTGTCCTACCTATTAACGGCTGTATCTTTCGTACCGTAGAGTCAGTTGTAATTTTTACAGAATATGTAATGTTACGGCCGAATAACTAACAAATGATTTAAAAAAAACTAAAGGGATTTTAAAAATAGAAATTCAAAACCAGTTTCGCAGCATTTCAAGAGAAGCGCAACAGATACCAGTAGATGGCGTTTTTCTTTATTCTATTGAAATGCTACGAAACTTGACTGCGATACTAGCGCTACGGTAATTTGTAGAACCCTTTCGTACGTTATCTGACTGCAGCGCTTACGGAAGTTCGAGACAACCTATAGCACGCTCAAATTACGGCGCCAAAGTTTATACAGTTTTTAGGCAACTTCCGAGCTACGGTCTAATGTTCCGCTATTGTCTTTCCTTTGGTAACGTATAAGTATCTCCCCAGCACTGCGGCCGTCGGTTCGGCAACAAGTTGCGGCTGAGCGAGCATCTGCGGTCGAAGCACGGCTACGAGAAGCTCAAATGCAGTATGTGTGACTTCCTCAGCGCGAGCAGTGCCGCCATTAAAGTACGTGGAATCAGAGCAGAGCAAATCTATATCTACAGGGTGTAAGGGGAACACTCTCGAAGCCAAAAAAAGGTAATTGTACTCATCATTATGAACAACTTTTACTATGGGACCAGCCCTGAAATCGCGAAAAAAAAAACCTGCTGTTCCATACATTTTGTCGAGTGTCAATGACCGTTTTTTATAGATCTGCTGATATTTTTTTGGCGATTTCAGGGCTGGTCCCATAGTAAAAGTGGTTCATAATGGTGAGTACAATTACCTACAAGGTCGCTAGTTATATATATATATATATATATATATATATATATATATAAACCTTCCTTGAAAATGTATCTTACTGATGGTCAAAACCGCATCAATATCCGTTACGTAGTTTAGGAGGAGTTAGCGGCTATACAGACAGACAGACGCGGAAAGCGACTTTAATTTATACTACGTAGAGATTTACAGGGTAAATAAATCATCATCATCATAGTCAGCCTTTTTAACAGTCCACTGCTGGACTTTTAGCCTACCCCCGAAAGGGTGATTGTGCCATATCCACCACGCTGGCCCAGTGCGGGTTGGTGGATTCACATACGCCATTGAATTCTAATCATATAAGATTCATTTAGACGCATTTTCATAAATTCATTTAGTGTGTAAAAAGGGTTCAACTCAAAGAAATGTTTAATTTTTCTCTTGAAATCATTGGCATGTAGTTTGGTTATACAGTATAATCTCACTAATCCGGCACTTCGATAGATCGGCACGTCCAATAATCCGGCACCCTCCGCCCACGCCTCCCTTACCCCTCTATACGTGTGCGCTTTGGTCGCTGCGTCATCGACTAGCAGTCTAACCTCAAAACTTATCATATTTTAACTTATCATTAATTACATATGTACCTACATGTTAATTCAATTGTTCCATAATACATTACATACATTTATTCTCTCTATGAAATGCTTTATTTTATTTATTACCTATGACTTTTTCAGTATAACCCAGTAATCCGAACATTCCAATAATCCGGCACCCTCCGGTTTTTAATAGTGCCGGATTAGTGAGATTACACTGTATCTTGCGGCAATCTGTTAAACATACAGATGCCTTATTATAGATGTCTTATCGTGATTCGGATCGTGATCGTGATCGCGTGCCATCTCACTCACGCACGTGGTGCGAGTAAGTAGATGCGAACGGGACGGCATGCAATCTCGATCACAATCAAACTTCTGTAATAAGGCCGCAGATTTTATTGTATATCCACTATTATTTGGTAGAACCACGAGCGTCGCCACCGCGGCGAGAAGCCCTACGTGTGCGAGCAGTGCGGGGCGAAGTTCCACGCGCCGCATCTCCTGGCGCAACACAAGCAGTCGCACCGCACCGAGAAGATCATGAAGGTAACATGCCATCATGTAGACAGCGATGGTGGCCGGGCGGGAGCATGTGCGCTTTACAATCTGACGGCACCCGGTTCGAACCTCGACCAATCTCCTTCTTGGACACGTCACTCGTCAAAATCGGTGAAGCCGTTTAGGCTACAAGAGGTACTACAGGAACCCAGAAACATACATAAATAAATATTGGGGACATTTTTGCGCACATGGTCATCTGACCCCAAACTAAGCAAAGCTTGTAATATGGCTGCCAGAGACTGATATACATACATATATAGGTTTAAATACATACTTAAAAACCAGATATAGAACAAACACAAATGTTCATCACATAAATGTTTGTCCTAGGTGGGAATCGAACCCACACCCCCAAGCTCAGAAGGCAGGTTCACTACCAACTGGACCAACGGGCTATCATACATGCTATCACACATGCTTACATACAACCCAAAAACATTACCCTCCTTCTTGGAGTCGGTTAAAAATTCGCAAGGTTTGAAGGGTATGCTTTCCGGTCATTGGCGGATCCAGGGGGGCCATGGCCTCCCCCAAAACACCTAGCAATTCCATACATTCGACTCAGTTTTCTCCAAAGAACCAGAGTCACCGACATAGCTGTTAAAATTTGCAAGTTGAAGTGGCAATGGGCAGGCCTCATCGCTCGAAGAACCGATGACCGATGGGGAAGAAAGGTTCTTGAGTGGAGACCACGAACCGGAAGACGCAGCGTAGGGAGGCCTCCCACTAGATGGACCGACGACATTGTGAGAGTCGCGGGCATCCAGTGGATGCAGATGGCAGGCTGTCTCAGTGTGGAGGTCTAAGGGGGAGGGAGGCTTACTTTCAGCTGTTGACGTCATCTTGCTGATGATGATTACGCATATTTTGGGATACGTTCCAGTTGGAAAGTTTAATTTATGATATACTAGCGACCCGCCCGCCCGTCTTCGCACGGGTGTAATTTACGTGCGAAGCCGGGGCGGGTCGCTAGTCATATACCTATATAAACCTTCCGTGAAAATGTATCTAACTGATGGTGAAAACTGCATCAAAATCCGTTGCGTAGTTTAGGAGTTAGCGGCCATACAGACATACAGACGCGGAAAGCGACTTCAATTTATATTATGGTGATTCTTGTCAATAGTTGTAAATAAGTATCAATATTTACATGGACGTGCTGACGTCCATGAATATTTATAGGTGTCAAAGTCTAAATCAGTGTCACTTGTCATTGGTTGTTGACAATTGCAGTAGGAGGGGCTAATTTAAGTAGAGGGGGATGTATATATTGGGTCGTTCAGTGGCCGTCAGGACAGTCGAGCTGTGGATTGGAAGCCGAAAGGCTGAAGGATAAGTGCTGTGTAGTAAATCAGTGAAAATATACTTGTGGAGATACCATATAAACTGCTATTCGTAACAATACTATGTAGAGAAGAGAAGAGATAGAGAAGTTCGGCTTAGTTTGATATTATACTGTTTTGTGAATTTTTTTAATTAAATATTTTAAAAATTGCAGTGTGACCAGTGTCCGGCTGCGTTTAAAGCGAACAACACACTTCATATGCACAAGATCACTTGCCACAACACTAAAACCTATCAGGTGGGTTCTCTCTTTGGGTTCCGTAACAAGGAAACCTTAAAAGTATTTTTTTTTATTAGGTAGGCTTCTTGGACGCCATCTCGCCTGATGCTAAGCGATGATGCGGTCTACGATGGAGCACGCATGCCTAGAAGAAACCGATTCACTCTCGGCTTGAAGACACCCAGATTGTAACTGACGGGGAAAACCCATTCAGGCAGCGCATTCCACAGACTAGCAGTTCGCACAATATATGTGGAATCATAGCGCTTCGTACGGGTTCTCGGAATATCAACCATAAAATGATGTCGATTTTTTGTGCCCGCCCTGGCGGTCCGATAGAAAAAAAGGCAGGAGGGAATAAAATCATGCAAGTTCGTTTTGTCCATGATCCATGAAAACAAGCGTCTAGCGCTCCGGGAGCTGACACCCAATTACGTCACTGTCCAGTTGCCACTTTATTGCAACAAATACAGATATTGTTTTTTTTTTTTTTTTTTTTTTTTTTAATGTATTAAATGAAGTACAAGAAGCATTTCAATTGTAATTTGGTTTGTCCGCTCAAGCAAAGCAATTTAAGATAAGCACGAAATTAATATATGAAATACAATCATTATTTGTATCAAAACCACGTCGATTCTTTGCATTCCCCCAGGCAATAAACGGAAATTGGAGAGTTATAATTTTACGCTATTGGTAATACAGAAAATCAGCTGTCTCATAGTGTTTTTTTTTTATTTAAAAAAAAAAAAAAAAAAAAAAAAAAAAAAATACCAGCATAGACCGCATCATCGCTTAACATCAGGCGTGATGGTGGTCAAACGCAAGCCTATTGTTTATATTAAAATAAAATAAAAATATTAGACGTCATCACGTCAATAAAATAAAAATGTATTTTGTTTTAGTGCCCTTTATGTTGCCGCACGTACCGGGCGCGGCATTACGCTATGAAGCACCTGCGAGCCGTGCACCGGCACTCCGGGCCCGTCGGAGACCTACTCGTGGGGCCTAAGGAGGCCCTCGCGAGGGACCTCGGCAGCCCCACCTCTACGTGAACCACTCAAAGAAACACAACATGAAATAAAGCACTTGTTGTGGGATAGAAAGGCATGTAGCATTTGAGACGTGCGTTCGTAGATGCGCTGCTTCGTTGGATTTTAGCGGGGGAAAAGGAATACAAAATCCATTGATGGATTATAGTAGAAAGGAGAATCAAATCCATTGATGGATTATAGTAGAAAGAAGAATCAGATCCAGTGATTGATTATAGTGGAAAGGAGAATCAGATCCATTGATTGATTATAGTGGAAAGGGAGGATCAATTCCATTGATGGATTATAGTAGAAGAAAAGGAGAATCAAATCTATTGATAGATTATAATGGAAAAAGGGGAATCAGATCCATTGATGGATTATGTCGGAAAAGGAGAATCAAATCTATTGATTGATTATAGTTGAAGATAAGGAGAATCAAATCCATTGATGGATTATAGTAGAAGAAAAGGTGAATCAGATCCATTGATGGATTATAGTGGATAAAAGGAGAATCAGATCCATTGATGGATTATAGTGAAAAAAAGGAGAATCAAATCCATTGATTGATTATAGCGAACAAGAGTATCAAATCCATTGATGAATTATAGTGGAAGAAAAGTAGAATCAAATTCATTGATGGATTATAGTAGAAGAAAAGGAGAATCAGATCCATTGATGGATTATATCGGAAAAGAAGAATCAAACCTTATAATTAAAAGCGAGCTGTGTTTAATCTTTTTGGTCCCATAAAGAGGGGATGCTCTGTCCCTCTTCCTCAAAGCGTGTTAGTATAGGATTTGTATGGCGCGCGCACAGATTGACGTCATAACGTGCTATAGCGCGCTCTCTGTCTAGCATGCAATTAAAATACTTGTAACTTATATATATTTGAATAAATTTTAATTTCGTTTCGGTGATAGGCTCTATTCATGATTTTATGAGGTAATAAAAAATTTATTAAAACACAGGCAGTATAAACAAGGCGTCGTTACCATCTTCGATCAGTCACATCAGTGTAGCATCTAGTTTGTACAAAAAATAAAACGACTTTTAACAAAAAATATGTTTATTTTATTTTTTATCGTAGCTCGGAAATTTGTATAAATAAAAACGGTATAAACTTAGATGGCGCCGTAATTTGAGCGTGCTATAAGTTGTCTCGAACTTCCGTAAGCGCTGCAGTCAGATAGCGTACGAAAGGGTTCTACAAATTACCGTAGCGCTAGTATCGCAGTCAAGTTTGGCAACATTTCAAGAGAAGCGCAACCCGTACCAGTAGATGGCGCTTTTTTTTACTCTCTTGTTGCGGAACTTGACTGCGATACTAGCGCTACGGTAATTTGTAGAACCCTTTCGTACATTATCTGACTGCAGCGCTTACGGAAGTTCGAGACAACCTATAGCACGCTCAAATAACGGCGCCACCTAAGTTCGTACCGTTTTTAGGCAAATTTCCGAGCTACGTTCTAATGTTCCGCTATTGTCTTTCCTCTTAGTCTATCTTCCTTGGTAGTACTAAGGGTCTAGCTGAACGTTTTGCTGTTGGTAGCGAGGTTGTAGTCTCGCGGGTCGTACAGTTCCGACAAAATCCGGTAAATGTACGACGGAGAACTGCCTCCCCTGGAAATACATAAAATAATCACATTATAAATTATTTCAGTCCAAAAACAGTTAGAGCCTAGCCGGGGCGGCTGGAAAAGAGCCTCGAAATTCACTCTGTGCGACCATGGACCCGGGTATGTCCTAAAACTGCGACCAGAACCACCGGAGGATGGGCAGCAGCGTCCTGTTAGTACACGGTGAACGTACTGCGATCCCCAAGCCGCCTGCCAAGCGTGGGGATTATGGCAACACCCATCTAAGAGCGAGGCCTTGTTCAGCAGTGGACATTTAATGGCTGATGATGTGTGTGTGTGTGTGTGACCATGGAATTCGACCGAGACCGAAATCCGTCGAAGGACAAAAGTCACGGATGTCGGAAACAGTATTCGAGTCACCCACGTATTATTTGTTAGTCAATCCGCCGTAACATTACATATTCTGTGAATATTTCAACTGGCTATCTATTACGGTTCGAAAGATACAGCCGTTAATAGGTAGGACAGACAGACAGACATCGCAGGCTTAGTAATAGGGTCACGTTTTTACCCATTGGGTACAGAACCCCAATAAAGAAGTGTTGGTTGAAAAGAAACTTCAGAGTCTGAACCACCGGTGTAAAGTCGCAAGGAAAATCGGTATTTTATAGGATTTTCCACGGAGAGTGTGCAACGGAACTTCACGAACTTGTTCCCTCATCACCTCTTCATTACCGGACGTCCAGACGAACGGCAAGGCGTCACCCTTACTTGGTAGAAATGCCATTTATTCGCACCAAGCGTGTTGACTCCTCCTTCTTAATTAGAACAGCAAAACAATGGAACGCCTTGCCCCTGTCTGTGTTTCCGCAGCATTACAATCTTGGAGTGTTCAAGTCTAGGGTTAATAGGTTACTACTGGGCAAACTTGCTCCATATTGGACCGCATCATCGCTTTCCATCAGGCGAGATCGCGGTCAAACGTTAGCCTAGTCCGATGTAAAAAAAGAGGCATATATTATCTCCCTCGTTACGTTCTCTGCTCTGTTGATGGTACGATTTGATTGGAACAAAACGCTTCATCAACTTCCATTCTGCACTAGTTGGTCCGTTCAGGGTAGAGAAAAGAAAAAAACAATTGTTTAAATTAGAACGGCTGTCAAGGCATTTTTGTAAGATTTTTTTTGTAGCCAGTTGCACCCATATTAACGAAACGTCAGTTATTTGAAATCAGTTAGCAGCTGTGATGCGGACAAAGAACTTTGAGACGTAACCCAATAAGGTAAGGTCCAAGTTCTTTGGATGCGGAGTTCGATGCGTTGACATACATGAGAATGTTCAATCAAGGTTCTGTCATAATACCTGGCGACAGATTTTCCTTCTCATTTCCGTTCTATTTACTTCTCTTTTCTGTGGTTGAGGGGGTCTAGATAAGACCCACTTTCTGTTACCGTTAACGCCTGCGGAAAGATGAAATTGTATGAAAATGACATTGACAAGAGATACAATCTCGAGCTAATGTCATTGTCAATGTCATTTTCATACAATTTAATCTTTCCGCAGACGTTAACGGTAACAGACTTGCACTTGGCCGGTTAATTCTGCTTATCTAACCATTTAGAGCCCCTCAATATCCAGTTGGTTAATGTACAACTGGTGCAACCTCGTTACGGAGTTTTGACTGATTCTATAGTCACCATCATCATCGTCAGCCTGCATCAACCCATGATCCAAGAAAACAAGGTCTACCGCTCCGGGAGTTGACACTCAATTACGTCACTGTCCAGTTGCAGCAACAAACACAGATATTGGGAAACAAATTAGTTAATAATCATATTAATATTATAAATGCGTAAGTGTGTTTGTTTGTTGGTTTGTTTGTTCCTCTTTCACGCTGCAACGGAACAACGGATCGACCTGATTTTTTGCATGGGTATATTTCATGAGCCAGAGAGTGACATAGGCTACTTTTCATCACCATCATAACCATCACCATTTTTCATCACTACGTGGGTGAAGCCGCGGGTGCAGCTAGTCTATTAAATAAAATACATAAAGCATTTCAATTGTCATTTGTTTTGTCAGCTCAAGCTAACAGATGTGGTCTTGCCCACTGTTGGTCGGAGTGGGATGATAGCGTTACTCACAGGTTGGTGATGAACAGGGTGATGTGGTCCGGGGTGATGAAGTCGTGCAGTGGGTAGAACACGTGGTTGAGCTGCGAGTCGCCGTGCCTGAAATATATCACTACGGTCAAACACAGAAATGTTTTTTTTTGTGTAAATTAGAACGGCTGTCAAGGCTTTTGTGTAAATTTGTTGTAGCCAATTACACCCTTCGACCAAAATAAAGTAAATGGACAGATCCAGAAGAAGCGCATTTTTGAAGATTGCAAAAGGAGCGCCGGCACTCATTTCGTTTCAGTCGGTCTCCAGCCGCGGGAAGTGCAACACGAGACTATTGTTACATGATAACGAAACATCTGACAAAATTATGCCTTCGTGTGCTTTCCCGAAGTGTAAATACACAACAAAAAACTGCTATCAATTTTTTTGTAACAAATGTACTGTGCATGGTTATAATAATTAGGTGTTGAAGTATATGTCCGACGGTTTTGACTCGTTTTTACTAAACAAGTTCAATGGTTATGGCCCGTCCATTCATTTTATTTTGGTCGAAGGTTGCACACAATAAACAAAACGGCAGTCATTCGAAATCAGTTAGCAACTGTGATGCGGAGTTCGACGCGTTGATCTAAATAAGAATGTTCAATCAAGGTTCTATCATAATGCCTGGTAACAGATTTTCCTTCTCATTTCCATTCTATTTACTTCTCTTTTCTGTGGCTGTCTCACACACATACTCTTTAGGGTTCCGTACCTCAAAAGGAAAAAAGGATCACTTCGTTGATGTTTGTTTGCGATTTCACAAGGGAATCATAACCTTTAGGGTACTTCCCGTTGACCTAGAATGATGAAATTTGGCAAGAGGCGAGGTCTCACAGCACATGGAAAGGTATACGTACTTTGAAGGATTAAACAAGTCATAGTCAAGCATTCACATTTGATAGCCCGTTGGTCGAGTTGGTAGTGAACCTGCCTTCTGAGCTTGGGGGCGTGGGTTCGATTCCCACCTAGGACAAACATTTGTGTGATGAACATTTGTGTTTGTTCTATATCTGGGTGTTAATATCTATTTAAGTATGTATTTAAACCTATATATGTATGTATATCAGTCTGTGGCAGCCATATCACAAGCTTTGCTTAGTTTGGGGTCAGATGACCGTGTGTGCAAAAATGTCACGAATATTTATTTATTTATTCATGCATGTTTGTTCGACAATACTGTGTAGGTACTTTGAAGGATTAAACAAGTCATAGTCAAGCAGTCATGCATGTTTGCGTGACAATACTGTATAGGTACTTTGAAGGATTAAACAAGTCATAGTCAAAGTATTTGTTAGACAATACTGTCTATGAATGCTTGACTACTGTATAAGACTGCTTGAGTATGACAAGTCATAGTCAAAGTCTTTGTAAGACAATACTGTATAGGTAGTTTGAAGGATTAAACAAGCCATAGTCACGCATGTGTGTGTGTTTGTTCGAGGGGTACTCACTGGTAGGTGTGCGTGAGTAGGGGGTCAGCGAGCGCCGTGTACTGAGGGTCTGCAGCGTGCAGCGGCATCAGCTTGTACAGCGGCGCCAGCGCCAGCACCTACCCGGGAACATGTGTATACAGTGTAAACTCTATATAGCGATATTCGATTTAACGACGCATCAGCTTATACAGCGGCGCCAGCGCTAGCTGCTATCCGGGAACATATATGTATACGGTGTAAACTCTATATAGCGACATTCGATTTAACGACGCATTAGCTTGTACAGCAGCGCCAGAACCTACCCGGGAACATATATATATACAGTGTAAACTCTATGTAGCGACATTCGATTTAAAGACGCATCAGCTTGTACAGCGGCGCCAGCGCTAGCTGCTACCAGGGAACATATGTATACAGTGTAAACTCTATATAGCGACATTCGATTTAACGACAAACTCCCTAAAACGTCGAAATTTCTTGACTTTGGTTGGTTTACCTTGTCTATACTAATATTATATAGAGGAAAGATTTGATTGTTCGTTTGTTTGTTTGCATTGAATAGGCTCCGAAACTACAGAACCGATTTGAAAAATTCTTTCACTATTGGGAAGCTACACTGTCCCCGGGTAACATAGGCTACATTATATTTTAAAAAAAATTTGGGATCCTTACTAAAACTGCAATAATGTAACACAAGGTGTAAAAAAATTAGATTTACAATTTTGACTTTGCGTGTTTGACAGTTCTAAGACAGGACAACGTCTGTCAGGTGTGCTAGTTGTTTATACAATGACACACTATGTAACATCACACCCACTCTAAATATCAACAACAATTCGTCATTATTGAGCAATAAACAGTACTTTTTAACACCTCGTATGTACCTCGACTCATACCGTGCCGTTCCGAATATTCTAAAAAATTAAAATTAAAATTCATTTATTTCAGGTACTTCTAACCCATACACAGCAAAACAGTAGACAATTTATATCATTCAGGTTACATTTCACACACAAATATAAAAATCAATACATTAAAATAAATAGTTATGTCATCAGAAATAAAATGTCTAATAAATTCATAATCTAATCTAAGTCTAATAAATATTCGAATAAATTCGTTCTTTTGTTTGTAGTAATTACCTTGCACGTGTTTACCTCGGCTTAGCCTATGTTATCCATTATCTATACGTTATCCCTGACCCTGTATAGAGTTTACACTGTATATGAGAATTGCTATTCCAGCTACCAGATCTGTGGGCTTACTCTTGACACTCGATTTCAATCGTAATTTGGGATTGGGATCGAAAACATGCCATTTTGTACTCTTCAATCGCGTCAAGAGTACCGAAAGCGTCGAGTTGAGTCGATTTTATTTAGTTCCATAAAATTCCACCATTATCGGTTCCAATCGTGCGCTAGTTTAGAATTCAAGAGTACCAAAATGGCATGTTTTCGATCCCAATCCCAAATTACGATTGAAATCGAGTGTCAAGAGTAAGCCCACTGGTAGTAACAAGTGGTGGGTAGTAGTGTGCGACTCACGGGCACGTTGTACATCTTGGCGGCCTGCGTGAGGAGCTGGGAGCCCGGAGCCGCCAGGACTGCGCCACCTCCTATCGCCGCGCGTACACTTATCACCACCTGCAAAACAAGCACGAGGCTGCTTCAGCAGATGGATGACCAGTCTTTACGGTTAAAAAAATATTTAAAAAAAATATTTTGCTTAAAGAGCCGATAACCGATGGGGAAGAAAGGTTAGATGAAGATAAAGATTATTTATTTGCACAAAACACGAGTAAATCATACACACATTTAAAACACATGCACAATAGGTGGGTTAAAATATTAGTCACTTTGTATCATGTTTTGCCTAGTTTGTAGGCGTACAAATCTAAAGAGATGGTATAAAAATACCGTAAGAATTATTTATATAAAAGAGTATTAATTAAATTAACTGTCGAAATAATTTCAAAAGTTCAAGTATGATGTTATTAATTTAAATAGTTAACAGATAGACATCACTATAATTGTATGATAAACAGTTCTTGAGTGGAGACCACGAACCGGAAGACGCAGCGTAGCCCTCCCACTAGATGATGACTCTCTCGAAGGCTTTCGACTGGGACTGACATGACGGCCTTATAAGCAAGCTCTCCTCGTTTGGCTTGTCTAATGGTTTCATTGTGTGGATATCGGACTTCTTGAGGGATAGATCGATTCGAGTATTCATTGACATTTTTTAGGGATGGATCAGTTAAGCACCAGCTTGGGGCATTGGAGTCTATTGAGACACGCACCAAGAGGCTCATCAGCAACGAATCCTTGGTTCAGACTAAGCTTCTTAGTCTTGAGCATCGGCGCAAGGTTGCTAGTCTATCGGTTTTTTATCGGATACATTTCGGAGAGTGTGCTACAGATCTGCATGATTTGATTCCCTCCTGCCCATTTTTCTATCGGACTGCCAGAGTGTGTACGAAGAATCGACACCGCTTTATGGTTGATATTCGAGAGCCCGTACGAAGCGCTTTGATCCCACATTTATTATGCGAACTGCTAGTCTGTGGAATTCGCTGCCTGAATGGGTGTTCCCCGATAGTTACAATCTAGGTGTCTTCAAGTCGAGAGTGAATCGGTTTCTTCTAGGCAAGCGTGCTCCATCGTAGACCGCATCATCGCTTAACATCATCGCCTATTATTTATTTTAAAAAAAAAGAAGGAAAAAGAAACTGTTTGAAATCTGTATTTTCCGCTATATGTGAAACCATGATCAAAGAAAACAAGGTCTTCTACTCTGGCAGTTGTCCCAGAATTACGTTACTGTCCAGTTGCCACTTTATCCAATCAGCTGTTACGTGGTGTATCGTCATAAATAATAAATAAAAAATAAAATATCTGTGACATTTTCGCACACACGGTCATCTGACCCCAAACTAAGCAAAGCTTGTGATATGGCTGCCAGAGACTGATATATATACATATATAGGTTTAAATACATACTTAAATAGATATTAACACCCAGATATAGAACAAACACAAATGTTCATCACACAAAACACACACATCACATCTCTCTTGAACCTGTTGTAAATTGACATCATGACATCATTGCGGGACACCCACGTGACATTTTTTCTCGGATTGCTATACCTGGCGGAGTATATTATTACACCATGTATTAAGTTGTGTTTATGGCATTAATGTCAGATACCTTGTTGACTCGCGACATGACAGCGAAGATAGCGACGTTGCTGATCACGGTGACGTTGGCGCCCGCTGCGCTCAGTCGAGCCGCCAGCGCGTGACTCTGCAACCAACAGATGATGATTGATAAAGATGCAGATAAAATGCACGCAGCGTTTCCAAAATTCCTTCCTAATACGAACTGCACAGGAATGGAATGCGCTCCCTGTCTCGGTGTTCCCTATAAAGTACAACCTGGGTCTCGTCAAGACAAGAGTGAATAGGCACCTCATGGGCAAGCGTGCTCCATCTTAGACTGCATCGTCACTTACCATCAGGTGAGTTGTGGTCAAACGCTAGCCCATTTCATCATTAAAAAAAATGTGATGACAGAAACAAACTACAAAATGTATACATTGTGGATTTTCCTTGGACGGATATGTGCCAAACTTTTCGATTCTACGTCAAACTACCACCCATACATTGTGGATTTTCTTTGGATACGTAGCAAACTTTTCGATTCCACTTTTCTAATCCGTACGGCCAAGGATTGGAACAACCTGCCAGCTTCCTTGTTTCCTGATATATATAATCTGGGCCTTTTCAATGCCAGAGTGAATAGGTATCTTCTAATTCTGCATGCTTCATCTTCGACCATATCGTCGCTTACTGTGATTTTTTTTTTTGTTTTTGTTGTATTTTTTTTTTTCAAAATGAGCTAAATCATTATTTTTTTTTTATATGGGACCACCTCTGAAGTATGATCTACCAAACAAAAAAATATCAAAATCAATTCATAATTGGCGAAGTAATCGCGTCACAAACATACAAAAAAAAAAACATACAGACAAATTGATAACCTACTTTTTTAGAGTTCCGTACCTCAAAAGGAAAAAACGGAACCCTTATAGGATCACTTCGTTGTCCGTCTGTCTGTCAAGACCCTTTTTCTTACTAAATACTTGACCTAGAATCATAAATTTTTGCAAGAGGCAAGTTCTTACAGCACATATACTCGTAAAGGAATTAATCTGAAAGTTGTTAATTTTAAGTTATATCATAAAAAAAAAAACCGATTACAAACTTACATTTTGTAGTTGTTATGTACGGAAGAACCTTAATGTCAACTACAAAGTTAAGTTTGTATTTAAATATTTCAACTTCAGTTAGTTTTTTTTTGGACTCGCGCTCTGAGGGTTCCGGCCAACGGAACCCTCAGAGCACGAGTCCTACTCGTACTTGTCCGGTTTTTTTGTATTTGTCCGGTTTTTGGTTTTTGATTTTCTCATAATATTTTTAATTGAATAAGTTATTATTTAATTTGAATTATGTACACATAATAATATTTTTAACATATACTGTTTATATAAGTTTATATACATCGATGTAGAAAGTGTACTGGAGAAGTTTGACTTGTAACTATGGAGTTATTAATAAACAATTGTATTGTATTGTATTGTATTGAAGATGTCCTTACCTCCTTGCGACAGTGTCCCTCAGCCACGACGAGCGTGACGCTGGAGGCGCGCGCCGCAGCCCGCAGGAAGCTCTCCACGAGGGCGCAGCCCCCGCACACCACCACCACTTCATCTGTGTCTATGTGCGAGCGAGCCTGCCCGCTGAGACTGGCTTCAGTTGATTCTAACTCCGCTCGAAGCTGCGAGGAAACTCACACTGATACAGGGTTACGCGGAAAGGGTAAAGACGAAAGTGGTCCATAGTACCAATAAAGATAAGACTAAGAGGTAAGACACTAGCGGATCATTTTTTTATAAGTAATAGGCGATGATGCGGTCACTGTTGACCTTTTGGAAAAACTCAGAGTCACACAGCGGGCAATGGAGAGAGCTATGCTTGGAGTTTCTTTGCACGATAAAATCCGAAACGTGGATATTCGCCAAAGAACCAGAGTCACCGACATAGCTGTTAAAATTTGCAAGTTGAAGTGGCAATGGGCAGGCCACATCGCTCGAAGAACCGATAACCGATGGGGAAGAAAGGTTCTGGAGTGGAGACCACGAACCGGAAGACGCAGCGTAGGTAGGCCTCCCACTAGATGGACCGACGACATTGTGAGAGTCGCTGGCATCCAGTGGATGCAAAAGGCAGGCTGATGGCTGATAGCAGTGGACGTCTTCTGGCTGATGATGATGATGATGATGATGATGATGAACCTTTGGATGGACAGGACTAAAGGAATTGAAAAACGCGAGTTTAGTGAGTGGTATGACTATATAGGCCTCATTCACAACTATTGACAAGAATCACCACATTTGGTCTGAAGTTGGGACAGTGTCCACTCACCTCAGCTATCTGATCCCTGATAGGTTCCCGGAGGTCCTGCTCGGCAGGCCCCACGGTGGCGCGGCGGCTCGGAGTCCCCAGCACCAGCCTCTGTAACGACTCGCCGGCGACTTCCGCACTCTGTAAACATATTGTGTGATATTGTATGATAGCCCGTTGGTCCAGTTGGTAGTAAACCTGCCTTCTGAGCTTGGGGGCGTGGGTTCGATTCCCACCTAGGACAAACATTCATGTGATGAACATTTGTGTTTGTTCTATATCTGGTTGTTAATATCTATTTAAGTATGTATTTAAAACTATATATGTATGTATATCAGTCTCGGGCAGCCATGTCACAAGCTTTGCTTAGTTTGGGGTCAGATGACTGTGTGTGAAAAAATGTCCCAAATATTTATTTATTACTGTTAATCAATGATACAAATTGCTGGCTCACTATTACAAGGTTCTATGTTATTTTCTTACACATTCTGTAATATCAATTTTAAATTGTTGACTTTTATAAATATTGACTTAGCAGGGTTTATGCTTGAGTGAAAGTATCTCTCTCAAGGATAAACCCTGCTAACTCAATATTTAACAAAAATAAATTAAATTATATTTGTAGTGACATTTCAAAATTTTCATATATATTATATAAAAATTAATATCATTAGTAGATACAAATTGTTATAACGAATTTTTTGTAACAGATTTAATTACTTTTTGTTTCAGGTTAGATTAATTTTGTTCTTTTATGTAATTAATATTTAAATTCAGGTTAGGTTCAAATTAGAATCACAATTATCTATAGAGAAAATAGTTTAACCAAAATCCTTATTGTACTCGAAACGACGTAGAAGCGGAATTACACTAGAAATTCGACATATACAAAAAAAAATCATACTGTATTTCATTTAATAGATGATTAACGAATTTGTTTCCCAATATCTGTGTTTGTTGAACAATAAAGTGGCAACTGTGACGTAATTCTGGGACAACTGGCAGAGTGCCAGACCTTGTTTTCTTGGATCATAATTCAATCAACTAAAAAAATAAAGTTTATTAAAGAAAGTAAAAAAAAAAAAAGGTTTAAGTGTTACCTGATTAGCATGTGCCCTGCTCTCATCTCTGACAGCTCTGAGGACACGTCTCACCATGTTGGCCGCGACTATGTCGTCGGGTAACATTTGGCAAATGTGATTACCGACAGCGTGCAGCATCGTGCATAGCTCACTAAAATGGAGTAAATAAATCATTTGACGGTTACTTTTATCAAGGTAGTATTTTCTTATTCTTATTCTTATTAGATATGGGGGTGATAAGTCCTGCACTGACGTCCCGATTGGGGTGTATTCTGCATTTCCCCCTACTAGCATCTACCCGAGCCAACTCCTTGAAATATCGGAGTGAGACTCTGGAGCGCTGGCACACTCGCTCCAGTGGCGTAGATGATAGTGTAAGTAATGATAATGGTAGTATTTAGTAGTAAGTAGTATTTATACGAGCAAATATAAATTCAAATTAAATTGTGGTCTCTCACTGTGGGCCTCCTAAGCAAGCTCAAAGTCACACAACGAGCTATGGAGAGGGCTATGCTCGGGGTTTCTCTACGAGATCGAATCAGAAATGAGGAGATCCGTAGACAAAGGAAAGTCACCGACATAGCCCACCGGATTAGCAAGTTGAAGTGGCAGTGGGCAGGGCACGTATCGCGCAGAACAGATGGCCAATGGGACCAAAAGGTTCTCGAATGGAGACCCACGTACCGGTAAGCGCAGCGTTGGACGTCCACCGGTTTCGAAGATTACAAAATGAGCGCCGGCGCTCACTTCGTTGCAGTCGGACTCTAGCCGTAGGAAGTGCAATACATGTTAACGAAAGATCTGACTAAAATTATGCCTTTGTGTGCTTTCCCGAAGTGTAAAAAAATTTTTTTTTTTTTTTTTTTTTTATGCCATAGGTGGCAAACAAGCAGACGGGCTGCCTGATGGAAAGCTGTCACCGTCGCCTATGGATACTTGTAACACCCGAGGCATCACAAATACGTTGCCGACCCTTAAGAACTCGATTAACTCGCCTTTTGAAGAACCCCATGTTCTAGCCTCTCGGAAACACCGTAGAAGGCGTACATGACTAAAAACCAAAGTAAAAGTTCAAGTGTAACTTTTCACTCGTGAGCACATATTTTTCATTCTATTTTTACATAAAATGTAAATTAATTTCATCAAACATCAATAAGTAGTCCCCTTTTGTTTTATTCATGTGACCACGTCCATCCACGGCGACAAACTGTTTGAGAGCAATAGACTCTTTGATCTCATCCCTCCATCCCGGTTTTACTATCGAACTGGTCGCCATCGCCAAACAAGCCATCCGCACATTATAGATGCGTGGAAGTCTCGCACTGTTCGATTTGATCGATTGTTTCTGCCACGCACCTGTAAGTTGTGGAATGGCTTACCGCCTTCGGTTTTTCCTCCAACATATAACCTCAATCGCATCAAGCGAAGAGTGAATAGAGTCCTCAAAGGTAGGCAATGCACCGCCAATGCCCCGGGTATTGTAGGTGTCCATAGGCGACGGTGAATACTTACCATCAGGTGGCCCGTCGCTTGTTTGTCTACTATTATAGGTGTTATCTTTTACTCCCATATTATATTCGCTATTTTTAGCAACACATGTACTTATTCTTATTCGAAATGGGGGCGATGAGTCCTGCACTGACGTCCCGCTAGGGGTGTATTGTGCATTTCCCCCTACCAGCACCTACCCGAGCCAACCCAACTCCTTGAAATACCGGAGTGAGGCTCTGGGGCGCTGGCACAATTGCTCCAGTGGTGTAGATGGTAGTATAAGTGTAAGTGATGATGATGAAAAGCAGTCTAGCTGTTGCGGCGACGCGGATGAACACATGTACTGTACCTACATGATTATAATGTGTTGAAGTATATGTCCGACAGTTTTGACTAGTTTTTACTGAGAAAGTTCAATGGTTATGGCCCGTCCATTCATTTTATTTTGGTCGAAGCCTATTGGCGTGCTTCTGTCTTTTGTAAGCACTGTATTGTGTAGTTAATCTCGGCGCGTGGATATTGACTCGATAGTTTTAAGGATCTTCGATTGTATTATGTAGATAACTTACTATGCTGTAGCATTCTGAGACTCGCTGATGATTTGTTCCAGGATAGTGATTGTGGCTAGGGCTATTTTCAACGTGTCTTGCAGTTTTCTGTCAATTTAAAAGGAGCTGATGCAATACTACATATGTGCATTTTCAACAATGATCATGTAAACTCATTGATTTTAGAGTTATTGTTTGTCAATAAATTACATGATTTTACCTGTTGAAATTTATTTACATGGATAAAAACATTTATAAAAATAAACTTGAAATATATTAAAATGTGTAAACAACAATATTTCATTCAAAATGTGCTCAGAATCATTCATTTTAATGAAAAGAAACCACTTACCCATTTCGTATGTCTGACACCAATTTTCCAAGTAGTTCGACGTGTTTTTCGTCTAATTCCTTCACGGGTTGCTCTAATGTACTCATTTTTACCGATTACGGTAATTAACGGGATTCAATGTTTTATTGTAATTTATCGGGGGCACATCGGGGGGAATGAGAAAAAAGAAAAAACAATAATGCGCGACACAGATAATGTACGGTATGATATTGTACGGCATAATAATGCAGGGTGTCTATAATGTACAACATGATATTGTACGGCATGATAATGTACAGCATGTACATGTACTTCGAATATCATGCTGTACAATCCATGTCGTACAATACTGGCCGTCAATTATCAGCCCGTGTCTATTAAGTACGGCAAGGAATGCACAGCCAGGATTGTACAGCCAATAATGCATGTACGAGGGACAAGTCACCTTTTATCATGTTGTACATTATCGGCCTGTTTCGACAAAACCAGGCCCGTATTGCACGACATGATAACGTACGGCATAATAATGCACAGCATGATAATTGGTATACATGTACATGGAATATCATGTTGTGCATTATCGCTAGTGCATTATTGGGCGGGGCTGATAATGTACGGCATGATATTGCACGGCACGATATTGTACAACATGATATTCCATGTACTTGTACACCAATTATCATGCTGTGCATTATTATGTTGTACAATATCATGCCGTACATTACCTGTGTCGTACACATGATACCTACTACCCAAAGGGACGGAACGCTTCAAACAGAAAAAACGAGCAGAGCGAGAGGTACCACGTTTAGCCATTTGTCCCTTTCACACTACATGTCTTATATACAATGACATTCATGAACACATATTAGTGTGTGGTGTTGCCACTTTTGGAAAAAATTTGTAACCGTAAATTTGGTATTAATTTGGGTAGTCCGTACATGATTTAATCACAAGTAAGTACCGTTTATTATTGTAGTGATATAAATAGGGAATAAATTAGTATGTACGTGTGTTGAGTACTGCTTCCACCTATTCGACGGAGCAGCCAAGTACCAACTGGAAGCTTTAGATTCCGTAGACCGGCGTGCTATGAGGCTGATTGGTGACAGCAAGCTAGTCGCCAAAAAATTACAATGCCTTGAGCACTGCCGTAAAGTAGCTTGTCTGTCTATTTTCTACCGGATATATTTTGGTGAGTGTGAGCAAAAGCTTCATGACCTTTTTCCACCCTCCCCCTTTTACAACAGGACAAGTAGAAGGACAGCACACTATCACCCCTTCCTCGTGGAAATTCCAAAAATTCGTACACAATGATTTGAGTTGTCTTTTATGATACGTATTGTCCAAGAATGGAACTCCCTGCTGTCCTCCTTGTTTCCTGAGAACTACATTCTAGGCATCTTCAAGGCTAGAATGATGAATTTCTTCTAGATCAACGTGTTCCATCCTCGGCCACACCGTTGCTTACCATCAGGCAAGTTAGTGGCCAAACGTAGATCTATTCTGTATAAAAATATAAAAAAGTATGAAAAGTAATGAGGAATTAGTATCAGTGATTATGTCAACACTAGAAAGGGACAAATGGCTAAACGTGGTACCTCTCGCTCTGCTCGTTTTTTCTGTTTGAAGCGTTCCGTCCCTTTGGGTAGTAGGTATCATGGTCGTACATTATTGCCTCCCTAGTGTTGACGTTTACAGTGTAGACGTCAACGTCGCCGCTGACTCGAGTTTTTATTTTATTTTTTTATATTGACTTGTAATGTTGGCCTTTTGGCCTCTACAGATGGACTGGACTAGTTAGCGAACGCAGAGTGCGTTCGGCATAACTTGATGGTTTAAGTTTTTGGGCGACTAGCACAAGGGCACCTCGATGGTACGAACCTGGCCGTCGCCGGGAGTGGGAATCAGACTTGCCCAGGCACCCCAGAAGGGGTGTGCCCTGGAGCCCTAGCGGTTTGTTGAACTGAATGATTATTTGGAGAGAATCTAACCGATCTTCTAACAGATCCTGAGGGTCCACGATCCCGCCGGCAGGATCGCTGTGTGTGTGTGTGCCTCTGGTAACCGACGCCTGTACCAAAAACTGAATATTTCCTATTGCTAGGAGCAGTCGGATCGGGCGAGCCCAGCGCCGCCGCTGTGACGACGGCGATGGGGTCGTCCGGGTCGCCCAAGATGTCTCTAGGGCGTCTACGGTGAGGAGGAGGGTCTGTCACGTCTGTTGAATAGTTGGAAGCTTTAACTACAAGAGGATTTGGGTGATGAGGCGCCGCGTCAAAGTAGCGGCGGGAGCTATACTTTATGTATTGAATCATAGATGCGAGTTCAACATCGCAGTGCAGATCGGCGTTTCGCATAAACCAGCTAGCGCCGACCGCTCTGCGTATGAAGCGATTTTGAATGACCTGCAGCTTGTCCAAATCGATGCAGGAGGCGTGGGCGAACGCCACGGAGGCGTAGGTCATGACGGGGGCTGACTCGAGCCGAAACTTGCTTCGGCAGTACATATACTAAAATTGGAACGATACAGAGAAGATTAGCATGGCCCCTGCGCTGACTCGAGCCGAAACAGAGCCATATTTATGGCAGTGTCTACTGTGCCGCTAGCGGTACTCTAGTGAAGTTAGCTAACGAACCGTTGTCGGCAAAATAACGCTTGAAAACTAGTATGCCGCTAGTGGCTGTCTATATACCTTTGCTTGTTTACCGACAGCGGCAGAAAAAAGCTCAAATTACTATTGTCTTTTGGCTTGCACAAACGTTTATTGCCATCCTAACGGGATCGCAGATGTACGGGGGGGGGGGGGGGGTTTGATCTTCGTTGTATAATAACTTGCGATGAATATTTTCGCCCGTTAACTAAATATGCGTCCGCAATAACTAGATATTTATGACTCAACGCCATTTTTACGTTTACGTTTGTTTATTTTATTATTTATACCACAATTGAGTTTTATTAAACGCTAATTACGTATTAACGGCCGCTTATACCAAATTTGACGGTTTTAAATCAATTTTATTCAGTTAAATTACGATATTTGAGCTGGATTTTTTTTTATGTCACAGATACATCTGTGTTTGAGTTTATGATTTGGTTCAAAACACGACAGAATAAACTTTCCTCGATCAAAAAAAAAACTGAAACACAGTTGATTTAGTTTTATTTTTTTTCGTTTTATGCTCTAATGAAAGCTCGTAACAACCTGGAAATTGCATGTACTGAAAGGCAATCCTATTAAAAAAAAATTTGGTTTGGATAGATTTTTGATAGTGAATAGTTTCGTTTCTTAGTGAAATTAAAAGCGTAAAAAGGTCGCGAGAATTTGCGCGCGCCAGGCATCATCGAGGTCAGACATATGCTTATATAAAAGGTACTCTTTGCATATGCTCTTTTTTGTCGTTGCACTCCCCCCGCGGGCGTCCTGACTCTTGCGTGGTAAAATACATCGTCGCTATAACTTGGCGGGGGCTGAGGGGGCGTTTTGTTGCCTACGCGACTCGGATAATAGGCCGTTAAGTTTCGCTGTTATGAATAATAGAAAAAGTGATGCGTATACATTATCAGCCATTAAATGTCCACTGCTGAACAAGGCCTCCCTCTTAGAGGGGTGTTGCCATAATCCCCACGCTTGGCAGGCGGCTTGGAGATCGCAGTACGTTCACCGTGTACTAACAGGACGCTGCTGCCCATCCTCCGGTGGTTCTGGTCGCAGTTTTAGGACATACCCGGGTCCATGCGTATACAAATTTCTAAATATAATGACATGTAAATTATGAAGCTGACGAGGCTGAAGTGCGACTGTAGGTATTGAGGGTAAAATCTCTTCTTCTTCTCTACATAGTATAAATTAAAGTCGCTCTCCACGTCTGTCTGTATGTCTGTATGGCCGCTAACTCCTGCTAAACCACGCAACGGATTTTGATGCGGTTTTCGCCATCGGTTAGATAGACATTTTCACAAGGAAAGTTTATATATATTTTGACTGCCCCGGTGGCTCAGTTGGTAGTGAACCTATCTTCTGTGCTTGGGGGCGTGGGTTCGATTCCCATCTAGGACAAACATTTTGTGTGATGAACATTTGTGTTTGTTCTATGTCTGGGTGTTAATATCTATTTAAGTATGTATTTAAAAATATATATGTACGTATATCAGTTTCTGGCAGCCATATTACAAGCTTTGCTTAGTTTGAGGTCAGATGACCGTGTGTGCAAAAATGTCCCAGATATTTATTTATATGATATATAACTAGCGACCCGCCCCGGCTTCACACGTAAATTACACCCGTGCGAAGCCGGGCGGGCGGGTTGCTAGTATTTTAATAAATAAATATAATAATTACGAAGCGCAAGCCTGAAAGTTGCACTAGTGGAAACAAATTATTAGGAAATAAAACAAAAAGTAGCACATGAGTTATTTTTATTATGAAAATGAACAGAAGTACTAAACTAACTCTTATGTATTTAAAAAGTCTAGGAGCTTATTAAAATTAAAAGATGTTTTCTTTTATGTTTATGCCTGTGGAATATTCTTTTTGCGTTTAAGACCTATGACGGTTAACGGGCGGTTATCCGAGTCGCGTAGGCAACGAAACGCTCCCTCAGCCCCCGCCAAGTTATAGCGACGCCATGCTAGAGTCATGACGCCCGCGGGGGGAGTGCAACGACAAAAACGAGCATAGGTCCGACCTCGATGACGCTTGGCGCGGCACTGAACGCGGCGCGCCAAAATTCTCGCGTCCTTTTTACGCTTTTAATTTCACTAAAAAACGACACTATTCACTATCAAAAATCTATCCAAATAAAAAAATGTTGAATAAAATTGCCTTTCAGTACATGCCATTTCCAGGTTGTTACGAGCTTTCATTAGAGCAAAAAATAAAAACAATAAACTAAGTCGACTTTGTTTCAGATTTTTTTTTTATCGTGGAAAGTTTATTCCATCGTGTTTTGAACCAAATCATAAACTCAAACACAGATGTATCTGTGACATGTATTTTTTTCCAGCTCAAATATTGTAATTTAACTGAAAAAAAAATGATTTTAAACCGTCAAATTTGGTATAAGAGGCTCTTAAATCATGGCCTTTAGGACGGCCTCTCCGTTTTCTTAAATGTGTAAACGAACGACAAACGCCAGTTAGCCACTAATTCAATTTCTTCTTTGTGGCTTCGTGCGGTATTGCCACACTTGCCAATGTCTTGTTTAGAGTCGAGTAGGCGAATATTCTGGAGATTGTCCGGTTTATTGGTGGTGGGATCCCAATTTACGTACTCGACTTGTAGTCGACTGTCGATGTCAGTTAAATAGCTATATTCACTACCATGCCACTGACGGTAAAATAGCTATGACAGTTATTCTGCCGACAACGGTTCGTTAGCTCACTTCACTAGAGTACCGCTAGCGGCACAGTAGAGACTTCCCATATTTATTGGGTACAATGTTTGGATGTCACGCGTCTTCCCTTTTTAAAAGTCATTGGTTTTTATTCAGTTATTTCAGTCATTGGTTTTTATTTAGTTATTTTAAGTTTTAGTTTTAAGTCAACATTGAAGTTTACGTTAGTTTTCTGTTTTTTAAGTTGTGTATAATAAAGTATTCCATTAGTATGAATATTAGTTTGAAAACTATTTGGCTTAATAAATTAGTAATTTTTAGGGTGGTTTTCTTTATTGCTCCATATAGGCGCCGCTGTGGACTGCAGGATGCTCCATAGGGCTTCGCTGTCACCCTCGGGGACTTCAAACGGTTGAAGCAGCTTGCGGGAGTCTGACTTTATATCTGTGCTTGTTGTTAAGGAATTTGCATTAATAGGATACCCATCAAGTTACAATGCCTATAGAGTCACAATCTCTCAGTGAAAACAGTCAAAAAAGTCCAAGCGTCATTGTACATACATTGTATCAATTATATACTTCACAATGCCATATTTACTGCAATGTAGACGTTATGTCGCTTGCATAGTGTTCAACGTTAGTTGTCCGCTATGTCATCGTAGCTCTGGCATCGCGCGGCGTTGTACTCGGAGCGCGGTTACCTTGTAACTAAACAACAAGTCTGCGCAATGTAGACGTTATGTCGCTTGCATAGTGTTCAACGTTAGTTGTCCGCTATGTCATCGTAGCTCTGGCATCGCGCGGCGTTGTACTCGGAGCGCGGTTACCTTGTAACTAAACAACAAGTCTGCGCAATGTAGACGTTATGTCGCTTGCATAGTGTTCAACGTTAGTTGTCCGCTATGTCATCGTAGCTCTGGCATCGCGCGGCGTTGTACTCGGAGCGCGGTTACCTTGTAACTAAACAACAAGTCTGCGCAATGTAGACGTTATGTCGCTTGCATAGTGTTCAACGTTAGTTGTCCGCTATGTCATCGTAGCTCTGGCATCGCGCGGCGTTGTACTCGGAGCGCGGTTACCTTGTAACTAAACAACAAGTCTGCGCAATGTAGACGTTATGTCGCTTGCATAGTGTTCAACGTTAGTTGTCCGCTATGTCATCGTAGCTCTGGCATCGCGCGGCGTTGTACTCGGAGCGCGGTTACCTTGTAACTAAACAACAAGTCTGCGCAATGTAGACGTTATGTCGCTTGCATAGTGTTCAACGTTAGTTGTCCGCTATGTCATCGTAGCTCTGGCATCGCGCGGCGTTGTACTCGGAGCGCGGTTACCTTGTAACTAAACAACAAGTCTGCGCAATAAAGACGTTATGTCGCTTGCATAGTGTTCAACGTTAGTTGTCCGCTATGTCATCTTAGCTCTGGCATCGCGCGGCGTTGTACTCGGAGCGCGGTTACCTTGTAACTAAACAACAAGTCTGCGCAATGTAGACGTTATGTCGCTTGCATAGTGTTCAACGTTAGTTGTCCGCTATGTCATCGTAGCTCTGGCATCGCGCGGCGTTGTACTCGGAAAGCGGTTACCTTGTAACTAAACAACAAGTCTGCGCAATGTAGACGTTATGTCGCTTGCATAGTGTTCAACGTTAGTTGTCCGCTATGTCATCGTAGCTCTGGCATCGCGCGGCGTTGTACTCGGAGCGCGGTTACCTTGTAACTAAACAACAAGTCTGCGCAATGTAGACGTTATGTCGCTTGCATAGTGTTCAACGTTAGTTGTCCGCTATGTCATCGTAGCTCTGGCATCGCGCGACGTTGTACTCGGAGCGCGGTTACCTTGTAACTAAACAACAAGTCTGCGCAATGTAGACGTTATGTCGCTTGCATAGTTTTCAACGTTAGTTGTCCGCTATGTCATCGTAGCTCTGGCATCGCGCGGCGTTGTACTCGGAGCGCGGTTACCTTGTAACTAAACAACAAGTCTGCGCAATGTAGACGTTATGTCGCTTGCATAGTGTTCAACGTTAGTTGTCCGCTATGTCATCGTAGCTCTGGCATCGCGCGGCGTTGTACTCGGAGCGCGGTTACCTTGTAACTAAACAACAAGTCTGCGCAATGTAGACGTTATGTCGCTTGCATAGTGTTCAACGTTAGTTGTCCGCTATGTCATCGTAGCTCTGGCATCGCGCGGCGTTGTACTCGGAGCGCGGTTACCTTGTAACTAAACAACAAGTCTGCGCAATGTAGACGTTATGTCGCTTGCATAGTGTTCAACGTTAGTTGTCCGCTATGTCATCGTAGCTCTGGCATCGCGCGGCGTTGTACTCGGAGCGCGGTTACCTTGTAACTAAACAACAAGTCTGCGCAATGTAGACGTTATGTCGCTTGCATAGTGTTCAACGTTAGTTGTCCGCTATGTCATCGTAGCTCTGGCATCGCGCGGCATTGTAATGAAGGAAAACGGTGTGTACCTCTAGTTTTTACACTGAAATGCACTACACAGAGGCATGTTTTAATACCAGACGATATTTATTGTGTAATAACTAAAATTATCTATTGATATTTGACACTTTTGACAGTGAAACAACACCAGCGATAATGCGCCACCTGGCGTGATAAATAAGCAGTGCGTCTCCCCGTTATGATAACCCATTCTAAGTGGCAGTTTAAGGCATAGCCGTCGCGGTTTTACCATCGCACTAGCCGCCACCGCCTGAAAGTTCATCCAAATATCACAATCTGTGGAAATCGCACACTGTGCGTTTCACACGATCCTTCTTGCCTCATACCTGCAAAATGTGGAATGAGCTACCTTCCGCGATGCTTCCGAGAAGCTACAACATGGGTCCTTCAAAAGGAGAGTTAAGATTCTTAAAGGGTCTGATGTTAAGCGATGGTGCGATCCATGGAAGATGCTTGCCTTGAAGTAACCAAAACTTTAGTAAATGTGGCACAACTTTGGACCTGGGGCCTTACGGACAACAGCTAATTGCGGCACCTAATCCGCTCAGTTGGAAAATCACGCGAACGTGAACCTTATCGCGCCCAGATACGGTTTGCGGTCGCGTGATTTTCCAACTGAGCGGATTAGGTGCCGCAATTAGCTGTTGTCCGTAAGGCCCCAGTACGCTTAGTCCCAGATTTGATAGTTTTCGAAAACTTTTTTCGTTTACGTATTGTTCCATACATAATAAAGCGCCTCTATCGGAAACGTGGAGGAACTAAAATCGGTAGTAATCGGCGGTATAGATTGCTTCACTCTAATACGAAAAAAGTTTTCGAATACCTTTTAGCCCAGCAATGTATGGAACAAGACGAAAACGAAAAAAGTTTTCGTAACCTATCAAATCTGGGACTCAGGGCACTGACCTTTTCAGGTAGCTTGTTTGCGTCAACAAAGCCTCTGTCAAGGACTGATATCTAGCTTTGGTGCCAGTGGTGGTCACATAGTCATAGTCATGGTCAAGTCACAAGAAGATACAATAAAATTGTTATAGTATATTTTCATATTAATTAGTGGTCCACCTATCATGGACCCAGCCCAGGGGGAGGGGGTCATGACCCCCGGATCCATTCTTGGCCTCTTTTTTTATAAATAACTAGCTGCGCCCCGCGGTTTCACCCGCGTAGTGATGAAAAATGGTGATGATGATGATGATGAAAAGTAGCCTATGTCACTCTCTGGCTCTTGAACTATACCCATGCAAAAAATCAGGTCGATCCGTCTTCTTCCGCGTGAAAGAGGAACAAACATCCATACATACAAACTTTCGCGTTTATAATATTATAGTAGGAAGTAGGATAGTCTTGCGTTTGACCACCATCACGCCTGATGTTAAGCGATGATGCGGTCTACGGTGGACCACGCTTGCCTAGAAGAAACCGATTCACTCGTGATTTGAAGACACCCAGATTGTAACTATCGGGGAACACCCATTCAGGCAGCGCATTCCACAGACTAGCAGTTCGCACAATAAATGTGGAATCAAAGCGCTTCGTACGGGTTTTCGGAATATCAACCATAAAGCGGTGACGATATTTCGTGCCCGCTCTGGCAGTCCGATAGAAAAATGGGCAGGAGGGAATTAGATCGTGCAGATCCGATGCACACTCTCCGAAATGTATCCGATAAAAAACCGATAGACTAGCAACTTTACGTCGATGCTCAAGACTAAGGAGCTTAGTCTGAACTATTCATTGCTTCTGTCAGCTTTGGGCTGTAAAACACCGTTTTAAACTATCACGGTTGTTCACTAAAGTTATATGATTATTTACGGGATATTTGCCGTGGTAAGGTTGTGGAATGAGCTCCCGATATTTCGGCGCAGTTACATGCACCATGTTCACGGGAAGACTGAAGAACATGGTGCATGTAACTGCGCCGAAATATCGGGAGCTCATTCCACAACCTTACCACGGCAAATATCCCGTAAATAATCGTATAACTTTGGGCTGTAAGTTTCAAAAGGATACATCCTTTGGCGACGTTTGGAGGAGCGCTGAAGTCAAAACGGATGCCTGTTAGCTCTTTGCCCATTTGGTACATCTCCCTGAAACACAGAGTAAATAAATATTAAATATTCGGGACATTTTTGCACACACGGTCATCTGACCCCAAGCTAAGCAAAGCTTGTGATATGGCTGCCAGAGACTGATATACATACATATATATTTTTAAATACATACTTAAATATATATTAAACAACCAGATATAGAACAAACACAAATGTTCATCACACAAATGTTTGTCCTAGGTGGGAATCGAACCCACGCCCCCAAGCTCAGAAGGCAGGTTCACTACCAACTAGACCAACGGGCTATCAGAGTTTTATCTATTACCACAAAAGACATAAGTACAAAATACAGTGGCCGGCAAACAACTTGAGCCATGACCTTGATAGATAGATAGATAAACTCTTTACAATCTGGGTGTCTTCAAATCACGAGTGAATCGGTTTCTTCTAGGCAAGCGTGCTCCAACGTAGACCGCATCATCGCTTAACATCAGGCGAGATGGCGGCCAAGCGCAAGCCTATCTACTATTAAAAAAAAACACAAATTTCACACACGATAAAACAGCTTACAAAACTAGTGCAACAATAGGCGGCCTTATCGCTAAGAGCGATCTCTTCCAGGCGACCTTAGGACTTGAGAGCGCAATCGACGATTTTAAGGTATCATTGGTAGAAAGGGAGGTGCGGGGGGGCAATCCGACGGCGCGCGTCCACACGATTGGCCGATTGGAAGTGTACATGCGCGAACTTACCCCCACTACGTCGACTTTGGCTCAAGTTGTTTGCCGGCCACTATACAGAAGATTCACTTCGCAAAACCATTTAAATCCAGACCAAAACCATGCAGAAGACGTCCACTGCTGAACATAGGCCTCCCCCTTTAACCTCCACACTGAACGACAGTCTGCCTTTTGCATCCACTGAATGCCTGCGACTCTCACAATGTCGTCGGTCCATCTAGTGGGAGGCCTACCTACGCTGCGTCTTCCGGTTCGTGGTCTCCACTCCAGAACCTTTCTTCCCCATCGGTTATCGGTTCTTCGAGCGATGTGGCCTGCCCATTGCCACTTCAACTTGCAAATTTTAACAGCTATGTCGGTGACTCTGGTTCTTAGGCGAATATCCATATTTCGGATTTTATCGCGCAAAGAAACTCCGAGCATAGCTCTCTCCATTGCCCGCTGTGTGACTCTGAGTTTTTCCAAAAGGCCAACAAAATGTACTGTACATGGTTATAATTAGGTGTTATGTCCGATGGCTTTGCCTCGTTTTTACTGAGCAAGTTCAATCATTATGTCCCGTCCATTAATTTTATTTTGGTCAAAGGGTGTCACTCTAAAATAGGAGACAATTTAATTAGCTATAGCAAACTTTAGGCTGGATTTAGAGTCTAAATACAGACTTAAACTTCCTATAGCTAACTTGTCTGCTAAAAAATACAAAGGTTCGTAGTAATGTAGATAGTAACTAAACAACTGATTAAGAAAGAATAAGAAAGTGAGAAAGAACCTTACTTGGCATTATCAAGTCTCTTTTGATCATTGTCCGAAATAGTCTGTGGTATGGAACATAGTTTCTCCAGCTCTGTGCTCCGCCGGGTCAGCTTCGAGAGCTGTTCTGTCAGCTCAGCCTGGAATAAACGACAAAACAAAAATAATACAATACAACATTTTTAGCAATGACGATATAACCAAACTAAATTGTTGAAGTAGCAAGTAATTTTTATTTTTTTTATTGAATAAGTGGCAAACAAGCTACGGTCCACCTGATGGTAAGTGGTCACCGCTGCCTATAGACACCTACAATACCCGGGGCATGCGTTGCCTACCTTTGAGGACTCTATTCACCCTTCGTTTGAAGCAGTCCAAATTATACTCCAAGTTAACTCGCTACTTAACTAAACAAAGTGTAAATCAGCCTTTATGGTGAGTTGAGGCTTATTCTTATTCGAGATGGGGGCGATAAGCAAGCTGCTGGCTTTCCTAGAGGAGACCGGGTGGCTGAATTAGCTGCAGCCGGGTGACACAAACCCGGCGGTGACCCGAGCCAACCCAACTCCTTGAAATATCGGAGTGAGACTGGGGCGATGGTTCACACGCTCCAGTGGCGTAGATGGAAGTGTAAATAATGATGATGAAAAGCAGTCTAGCTGTTGTGGTGACGTGGATGAAAGCGACAGCGGTGCCCCATGCAACCCGGCAGCGGTTCTAGTTTCTTCTGTGGCTTCACAATGCCACAGCACATGCTCTACAGTTTCGTTCTCTTTCATGCAGCCACGACACAGTGGACTGTCCGTGGCTCCTAGCTTATACAAATGACTATTCAAGTTGCAATGACCGGTTATAAGGCCTACTATCAGGCGAAGGTCCTGTCGTTGCAACTTCAATAGGCTGTTGGTAATCTTTTTGTCAAGAATTGGGAAAGCGGCTTTAGCTTGCTTACAGTCGTCTTTCTTTTACCACAGATTCTGTTGTTCCTTTTCGGTGTGACGACGCAGTAGCTCTCGCACTCCCATCGCTGTTGGTTTGCAGAGGCCCACTACGTCATCGCTTACCTGTTTCCTAGCACCCTCCTTCTTCCCACTTGGAGTGCATTGTGGAAGGAAAGCCGTGTGAGAAAACCGTGGTCTCAGAACCATTAAAACTTACATTGATTTTTCGTTCCAGCGCTAACTTTGAAGCCAATTCGGTTTTCTTCTTGCAAGCTTCGAGTTGCTCTTTTTCTTTCCTTATTTTATCTGTAAAATCGTTGCACAATGAGTTGCAAATAAGGATCAAGAAATACAGCATCTGAGGCCAACTGGAGGCCAAGCAATGCCATGGTAAATTGGTAATTTGTTTTGTGTGAAAATTATTCTCACCTTCAAGACATTTGGTAAAATCATCAAATGTTTCTAGTACAGGGATATACCACGACGGATGTTGAGGTTTTTCGTATTTGTCATTCATTTTCAACACTTTCTAGGAGTAATTTTATATCTCAATCAAGAAATTCATAAACGAAAACAAACGGTGAAAAGAAAATTGAAAATTCAAAAAGGAAACAAATGTAAACAAATAACTGTCTAAATAATGACCAATCACAACAGAGTACAGACTAAAATTTTCCACAGATTATACAACAGCCAGTGCTTCTCGTAACTAATCACATAAAAACCGAAAAACTAAGCCCATTAATCGACTAAAATAGATGGCCTTCCGATTGTGAAGATCATGTTGATTGCGTATCCGAACACAAAATGATAGCGGCAGTGGCGCCACGCTACGGCCAAAGCGAGAACTAAGATTAATCGCCATTTTTGTGATGGCGGCCGATATTTATAGATCGTAGGGGTGTTGTTTTTCAATGAATAAATGCATTAGAAATGGAGGAAACTAAAGTAATTTACTACATAGACGACGAGGAGACGCCGTATTTAGTGAAAATCCCCATATCCCCTGAGAAAGTGACATTATTGGACTTTAAAAATCAGCTGAACAGGCCAAACTACAAGTTTTTCTTCAAATCTATGGACGATGATTTCGGTGTTGTGAAAGAAGAGATAGTCGACGATAACGCGCACTTGCCGTGTTTTAACGGCCGTGTGGTGTCGTGGTTAGTGTCTGCTGAAGGCTCGAATCCTTCCGACGGCGCTTCACAATGCACGGACAGCAACCCTGGAAAAGCCAAGCAGGTGCCCGCTGGGGCGCCGCCGGCGCCTCTAACCCGCGACACATGCACCGACACGGACAGCACTATATCCTCCCGACCGGGGCACAGAGCCTCCTGTGACAAATACAAGTATAGAGGCCTTAGAATCAATGGACACTCCAAATACGGAAACCACGGTCTTGAATACGAAACTGCCTCAGTCTTGAGCTCGGATTTGGACTCGACCAGCCTCTTTGACAGTCAATCTGAGATCACTACAACCACCGGCAGACATACAAACGCCTCAGTGGACCGAGCTTTGACGGAATGCAGCAGTGTCTCACATTTACAAGTTAGCAATAGAAAAAGACCTCAGAGGCGGCGTAAAAGGCCTCAAGTCATGTCTCGTACGTCTTCCTACTCATCAATAACCGACTCGACGATGTCAATGCATATTATTACGGTGACTTTGAACATGGATACGGTGAATTTTCTTGGTATTTCGATAGTGGGGCAGTCTAATAAGGGGGGTGATGGAGGTATTTACGTTGGAAGTATCATGAAGGGAGGTGCTGTGGCGCTGGACGGGAGAATAGAACCCGGAGACATGATTTTACAGGTATGTTAAACAGGTATTTTAAACTAAGGACTTTGAGTTTGCATACAAGAACGTCCGAATCAAAATTAAACTAAACCATACGAACTATTAAGATAATCTGTGCATTACTAAATTTGTTGCAAAATAAATTATATGTAGTTATAATGACATAGGATTTCAATCAGTTTGTTATCTATACTAATATTATAAAGAGGAAAGATTTGATTGTTTGTTTGTTTGCATTGAATAGGGTCCGAAACTACTGAACCGATTTGATAAATTCTTTCACTGTTGGGATGCTGCACTATCCCCGGTTGACATAGGCTATATATCCCGGCTTCGTCCGTGCGAAGCAGGGGCGGCCTACTAGTTATTTATAACGGACCAATGGGCAAACCACATTAGGCTAACCTAACTTAACCCAAGGGTTGGACGGTGTTTGAAAGATCATTCTAAAAGCAAAAATTGTTTTATGAGACTGCAATTATTCAACCTGCAGAAATTGAATTATTGTTATCAATATTAACTTAATTTTTTTTATCTATTCCCTTCACATCATCAGCCATTAAGAGTCCACTGCTGAACAAGGCCTCCCTCTTAGAGAGGGGTGCTGCCATAATTCCCACGCTTGGCAGGTGGCTTGGGGACGGCATTACGTTCACCGTGTACTAACAGGACGCTGCTGCCCATCCTCCGGTGGTTCTGGTCGCAGTTTTAGGACATACCCGAGTCTGGGGTCAACATCTATTGCCCTACCTGTGCATTATTATATGTTTTTCTCTAAAATCCTGTAATAACTTACCCTTTTCTGATATAACATACATTTTTAACCCCTGACGCAAAAAGAGAGGTGTTATAAGTTTAACAAGTCTGTCTGTGTGTGTGTCTGGGGCATCGTAGCTGACAAACAGATGAACATTCGTTTTTTTTTGCTTGGAAGGTGACAGGTGACTTGATCAAGAAGATTCAATTTTTTTTTTAATAATTAACTGGGTTGTGTTTGACCACCATCACGCCTGATGCTAAGCGATGATGCGGTCTACGGTGGAGCACGCTTGCCTAGAAGGAACCGATTCACTCGTGATTTTCAATTTCAGCCGTTTGAAGATTATCAGCTCTTTAATTGGGAGTTTTTTTATTTTTATTCATACTTTTTATATTTTTTCAGAATTGTTTATTACATTTTAAATTTTCTTCTCTACTACATGATTATTCATGACCACCATAATCAGCCTTTAGTAGTTCACTGCTGTTTTTTTTAATTTTTTTTTTTATTCCAAAGTGAATCAAATTTAGGACTCGATTAACTCGCCTTTTGAGGAACCCCATGTTGTAGAAAAGAAGAAAGAAAGAAAATAAATTTTATTCGACACCTTTACAAAAAACTTATATCTAGAGGATACAATCAGTGTCGAATGGGTCCGTCTCGGCATAAATGCTGAAAGTCAAGCCTCTGCCGTGTAGCCTCTCGGAAACACCGTAGAAGGTAGCTCATTCCACATTTTGCAGGTATGAGGCAAGAAGGATCATGTGAATCGCACAGTGTGTGGTTTCCACTCATCTATGATGTGTGGATGAGCCTTCAGGCGGTGGCGGCTAGTGCGATGGTAAAACCGCGACGCCGGCATACGCCTCCCAGGCCGATCTTCGACTTTTCGCTTCCAACTACTGCTAGCTGCCTATGCCACGTATATCGTCACTCCAACGAGTCTCAGGTTCTAGCGATCGGATCAACATAATATTTATTTTTTTGTTATAATATTTCCTTACAAAAAGCAAGAACAAGAATTGAAGTCTACTTATAACATCATAGAAAAAAAAAAGATATTGTCATCTAAGACAAAGGAGGTTACTTCAATGAGCTATATAACGCGGGTGAAACCGAGGGGCGCAGATAGTAGACAATAAAATTATATTCAAATACTATTTACTAATTTCCCCTTATCGAAATTTCAGGTGAACGATGTAAACTTTGAGGACATGACCAACGACGAGGCCGTTCGAGTGCTGAGAGAAGTGGTCCAGAAGCCGGGGCCTATCAAGCTGGTAGTGGCCAAGTGCTGGGACCCCAACCCCAAGGGTTACTTCACTATACCGCGGACGGAACCTGTGCGACCCATAGACCCAGGTAAGGAAAGGATTAACAAAACCCTGTCCATTACTTATTTTATTTTTATTTAATACTTTATTGCACACATACAAATTAAGTAAACATGTACAATTGGAGGACTTAATGTTAAACATTTTCTACCAGTCATCCACCAGGTTGGAACAAATAGTACGTAGGCGTGCATCAAAAACACCTTATAAAAGACAAAAAGTCTTAATCCTACTACTAAAGATACATTACTACGAAACGTTACGGAAGAAACCGGAAGACGCAGCGTAGGGAGGCCTCCCACTAGAAGGACCGACGACATAGTGAGAGTCGCTGGCATCCAGTGGATGCAAAAGGCAGGCTGTCGTTCAGTGTGAAGGTTAAAGGGGGAAGCCTATGTTCAGCAGTGGACGTCTTCTGGCAGATGATGATGACTAAAGAAAAGGACCACTTTTGGCAACATCATCATCATCAGCCAGAAGACGTCCACTGCTGAACATAGGCCTCCCCCTTTAACCTCCACACTGAACGACAGCAACCATTCTCTATAACCTTTCTCATAACCTTTTGGCAACCATTCTCTTAAAAGAAAAGAAAGAAATAAATAAAAACCGGACAAGTACGAGTAGGACTCGTGCTCTGAGGGTTCCGTTGGACAGAACCCTCAGAGCGCTAGTAAAAAAAAAAAACCTAAAGTTGAATTATTGAAAGACAAACTTACCTTTGTAGTTGATTATAAGGTTCTTCTATACATTCCAACTACAAAATATAATTTTGTAATAGCAAAATAATTATTTTTAAATGATATAACTTCAAATTTGTAACTTTCAGATTTATTCCTATATATGTGCTATAAGACCTTGCCTTTTGCCAAATTTCATTATTCTAGATCAACGGGAAGTACCCTATAGGTTTTGGTTTTCCTGGGAAATCGCAAAATATGCGACGTAAACGTTCATATCTTTTGATTGCGTTGACTTACAACTTTTATTTTTTTACAGCCAAAAGAAACCGTAGAACCAAGTATTTAGTATAAATTTCAACTTGATACCTTTACGCGTTCTTGAGAAAAAGGGTCTTGACAGACGGACAGACGGACAGACGGACAACGAAGTGATCCTATAAGGGTTCCGTTTTTTCCTTTTGAGGTACGGAACCCTAAAAAAGTTTATTTGTGACCAAATTAAGTTTTTTTAAAATAGTAAAAATACACAGATTGTAATGTCACAAATTGGCCCCAACTCAGCATAATGCCGACTTGTCTTGTACTTTATTCTTAACCATCTTCAATGTTCTCCTAGTATTGAATATCTCTTGGTAACATTGCAGGTGCGTGGGTGGCGCACACGCAGGCCCTGCGCGAGGCCTACCCCCCTCCCCCTCCGTCCCTGTCCGCGCTCCCCGTGTCCTCGGTGTCGGAGCGAGCGAGCGACGCGAGCACCCTGCCAGCTGGGTCTCCTCCGCTGTCCGTCAACATGGACATGGCGCTCGTCTGCAGACGCATGCTGCGTCCTGACTCTGGTGAGTCAAACACAAACACTAAATACGCTCAAATCATCTGACCATAGACAAACACACGCTTGAATAGAGTCCTCAAAGTAAACAACGCACTGACAATGCCCCGGGTATTGTAGGTGTCTATAGGCAGCGGTGACCACTTACCATCAGGTGGCCCGTATCTTGTTTGCCACTTATTTTATAAAGAAAAAAAAAACGCTTCAGACCCTTTGACCACCGTCAGTGGTAAATAGAAATGACATTCCATTTTCATCATCATCAGCCAGAAGATGTCCACTGCTGAACATAGGCCTCCCCCTTTAACCTCCACACTGAACGACAGCCTGCCTTTTGCATCCACTGGATGCCCGCGACTCTCACAATGTCGTCGGTCCATCTAGTGGGAGGCCTCCCTACGCTGCGTCTTCCGGTTCGTGGTCTCCACTCCAGAACCTTTCTTCCCCATCGGTTATCGGTTCTTCGAGCGATGTGGCCTGCCATTACCGCTTCCACTTGCAAATTTTAACAGCTATGTCGGTGACTCTGGTTCTTCGGTGAATATCCACGTTTCGGATTCTATCGCGCAAAGAATATCCGAGCATAGCTCTCTCCATTGTCCGCTGTGTGACTGAGTTTTTCCAAAAGGCCAAGAGTTAAGGACCACGTCTCAGTACCATATTGTCATTCCATTTACCATCTGTCTAAATCCCAACAGATGACCAGCGCCGGCTGTTTCCGACCGGCATCTTGACTAAATTGTTCTTCACCTATTTCACCAGGTGTTATGGTATTGGAGACTTGTTGTGAAGTTTCCGACCTTAAGAGGAGGACCTTAACCCGACCGCAGGAGTCCCGACCTTAATCAAGGATCATCATCATCATAATCAGCCTTTTTAACAGTCCACTGCTGGACTTTTAGTCTATCCCCGAAAGGGTGATTGGGTCATATCCACCACGCTGGCCCAGTGCGGGTTGGTGGATTCACATACGCCATTGAATTCCTTCTCCGTACGTATGCAGGTTTCCTCACGATGTTTTCCTTCACCGAAAAGCCAGTGGTATGAAAATCCGTACAGAAACTCCAAAGAGCTCATTGGTACGGGCCCGGGGTTTGAACCCGCGACCTCACGCTTTCAAGTCTAGCGGTCTCTTAAATAGGCTACCACGGCTTAATCAAGGATACGCGATCGTAATCAAGGAATCCCTACCTTAATCAAGGAGTCTCGACCTTCATCAAGCAGTCTTGACCTTAATCGTACATCTTGTACTTTGCATTTTGGTGATTGACTATAATGTATTGAAGGTCTGGAGATCCGCGACCGCATGTGGCTGAAGATCACGATTCCGTGCGCGTTCATCGGTGCCGACGTTGTCGACTGGATCCTGCAGCACGTGGCGGGGATAGCAGACAGGCGGGACGCCAGGAAATACGCCTCCCACATGCTCAAAGTAAGCTTAGAATATGAGTAAGGTGAGGCGAGAATATGCGTGAAGTGAAGCAAGATTATACATGAGGTGAAGCGAGATTATACATGAGGTGAGGCGAGAATATGCGTGAGGTGAAGCGAGATTATACATGAGGTGAGGCGAGAATATGCGTGAGGTGAAGCCAGATTATACATGAGGTGAGGCGAGAATATGCGTGAGGTGAAGCGAGATTATTCGTAAAGTGAGGCGTGATTATGTTTAAAGTGAGGCGAGATTATGCGTGAGGTGAGGCGAGATTATTCGTAAAGTGAGGCGAGATAATACTTAAGTGAGATTATGCATAACTAGCGACCCGCCCGCCCGGCTTCGCACGGGTGTAATTCACGGGGCGGGTCGCTAGTTATATATATAAACTTTCCGTGAAAATGTATCTAACTGATGGTGAAATCCGAAATGGTCAAAATCCATTGCGTGATTCGGGAGGAGTTAGCGGCCATACAGACAGACAGACAGACGCGGAAAGCGACTTTAAGTTATACTATGTAGAGAAGAGAAATAAGGCTACTAATTTTATTAATAATTTGGAACTACATGCTAATTTTGAAGTCTGTTTTATAAATTGATAATTGCAACCGTAATTTCGCCATTGCAGGCTGGTTTCATCCGTCACACGGTGAACAAGATAACCTTCTCCGAGCAGTGCTACTACGTGGCGGGAGAGCTGTGCTCGGAGCTGGCGGCGCTCCGCCTGCGGACTGGAGACTCCGACAGCCTCGCCAGCGACGCCCTGCCGCAGCTCCCTAACCCCAAGTAAGATAACACACTATAGTGGTACTTCCCTCCCTACCCCCAAGTAAGATAATATACCATGGTGGTACTTCCCTCCCTAACCCCAAGTAAGATAACACACCATGGTGGTACTTCCCTCCTTACCCCATGTAAGATAATATACCATGGTGGTACTTCCCTCCCTACCCCAAGTAAGATAACACACTATAGTGGTACTTCCCTCCCTACCCCCAAGTAAGATAATATACCATGGTGGTACTTCCCTCCCTACCCCAAGTAAGATAACACACTATAGTGGTACTTCCCTCCCTACCCCCAAGTAAGATAATATACCATGGTGGTACTTCCCTCCCTAACCCCAAGTAAGATAACACACCATGGTGGTACTTCCCTCCCTAAACCCAAGTAAGATAACACACCATGGTGGTACTTCCCACCTTACCCCATGTAAAATATTATACATTGGTGGTAGCGTAAGTTTTTTTTAAAATATTAGATAGGCTTGCGCTTGTCCGCCATCTCGCCTGATGTTAAGCGACGATGCGGTCTACGATGGAGCACGCTTGCCTAGAAGAAACCGATTCACTCTCGATTTGAAGACACCCAGATTGTAACTAACCCCCGTTAAAACCCATTCAGGCAGCGAATTCCACAGACTAGCAGTTCGCACAATAAATGTGGAGTCATAGCGCTTCGTACGGGTTCTCGGAATATCAATCACTAGCGGTCCGCCCCAGCTTCGCACGAGTATAGATTATAGCCTATGTCAACCGGGGATAGTGCAGCATCCCAACAGTGAAAGAATTTTTCAAATCGGTTCAGTAGTTTCGGAGCCTATTCAATGCAAACAAACAAACAATCAAATCTTTCCTCTTTATAATATTAGTATAGATAAAACGATGTCGATTTTTTGTGCCCGCCCTGGCGGTCCGTTAGAAAAAGGGCAGGAAGGAATTAAATCATGTTTAGTGAAGAAAGGCGTGCAACTAATAGTACTTTCTAATCTAAACATAGATCAGATACAGCGTTTTTGCCTTTTAATATCTTTTAAAAAATGAAAATATATTTATTACTGTATAAACATTTACAAATATTATTACAGATAAATTATACTAAAGTAAATTGAACATGCTTATACAGAGATTATGTGCCCTCGATAGAATTATCGAACGGTCCTCACACTAGGCACAGCCTGTATCGTGAGGACCTGGATACGATTACAACGATCTACGAGTTCGCAATCTCAGCTGACTTCATTTTACAATTACTTTAAAAAAAAAACATAGCGACTACTTAATTATGTAATAATAATAACTTGACGCTACTAAAAAACTAAATATATAGAATATGGCTAGATAATTTTAACAACAATAAGGTATTCAATGAAATAAAATAAAAAGAAATTTTCGGTAGTCTAGATACATGCAGATGTTACCGTTTTATTAATATCAAGCGTTCTGTGTCATCATAACTGAGTGTAGAAAGCCATTTTGTAACAATAGGTTTTGCCTGACGGACAGTCACGTGTTTGACGGTTGTGTCGCAGTGCCTGATAACCGTATTGTAGATGTGGGTTTTAATAAATTCGCCAAAACGCTGGGCAAACTTAGTAGCTACTGAATGAATGGGTAACCTGTAAACTCTTCGCTTTACCAGATCAACGTAGCCCTCAGAAGATAGGACGGTCTTACGCACCAATAGGAACGTCTTTGTCGGTTGAGTTACCCCAAAATACAAGCTGTAACGGGAACACTCTCGAAGCCAAAAGAAGGTAATTGTACTCATCATTATGAACCACTTTTACTATGGGGTCAACCCTAAAATTGCGAAAAAAAAATCAGCTGTTCCATACATTTTGTCGAGTGTCAATGACCGTTTTCTATAGAACAGCTGATATTTTTTTCGCGATTTCAGGGTTAGTCCCATAGTAAAAGTTGTTCATAATGATGAGTACAATTACCTTCTTTTGGCTTGGAGAGTGTTCCCCTTGTACCCCGTATAATACCGTATCTGAGGACGGACTCAACTAAACCATAGTAATGCATTTCTTAATCTTAAATCTTAAATTAATCTTAAATTAATTTTAATACAAACCACTAAGACTTAATAGTAAAAAGTAAGAAATTTCCAAAAAATTTAAACATAGTTAAGATGTCGACTTTAACAAGGGCCCCACACTAGGCTCATGGCCCGTATTGTGGCGGCCAAGTGACGATGTACTCAAAAAAAAAAAAAAAAAAAAATTTAAAGTGGAGGCATCCAATTATTTTTTTTTTTTTTTGTTTTTCCTAGATTATTAATTTATATTAATATTAGTTACATTTGGATTTGTGTAATAACTTGTGTTTGTTCCAGCATGATCGGTCCCAACTACATGCCGTACGCTGGTTCATATGGCTATCAACCCATACCCTTCAAATACGCCTCCTGTGTCAACAGTGAACACACTGTATATGGGTGAGTATTATACAGCGTGTTTAGAACTACATGCCGTACGCTGGTTCATATGGCTATCAACCAATACCCTTCAAATACGCCTCCTGTGTCAACAGTGAACACACTGTATATGGGTGAGTATTATACAGCGTGTTTAGAACTACATGCCGTACGCTGGTTCATATGGCTACCAACCAATACCCTTCAAATACGCCTCCTGTGTCAACAGTGAACACACTGTATATGGGTGAGTATTATACAGCGTGTTTAGAAATACATGCCGTACGCGGGTTCGAAAAAAAATTATATATAATACTAGCTGCGCCCCACGGTTTCACCCGCGTAGTGATGAAAAATTATGATGATGATGATGAAAATGGATGTTTGTTCCTCTTTCACGCTGCAACGGAACAACGGATCGACCTGATTTTTTCCAGAGAGTTAGATAGGCTACTTTTCATCATCATCACCATTTTTCATCACTACGCGGGTGGAACCGCGGGGCGCAGCTAGTACATCTATACATACAAACTTTCGCGTTTATAATATTAGTAGGATTTAAAAAAAAACTTACCTAAAAATGTATTGTCCATTTGCAGGTACAACCGTGAAGAGTCAGTGGTGTCGGGCAGCGGGGGCTCCAGCGGCGGCTCCGAGCGGGGTAAGGAGCCCACCGCGGAGCGCAAGTCCACCAGCTCGGGCTCCAACTCGGCGGAGCGGCCCCCCAGCCACTCCAGCGGGTCCACCAAGCATCGCCCGGTGCTCTTCCTATAGTGCAGGTAAGGCTTCAACATTTTAAGGGTCTTTCAACCGGCCCTTTTAGAGATTGATGAGGGAGGCTTATGTCCAGCAGTGGACGTCCTACGGCTGAAATGATGATGATGAACAGAAGAAGGACGCTTGAGTGGAGACCACGAACCGGAAGACGCAGCGTAGGGAGGCCTCCCACTAGATGGACCGACGACATCGTGAGAGTCGCTGGCATCTAGTGGATGCAGATGACAGGCTGTCGTTCAGTGAAATCTAACTTCTGGTGTTTTTTTTTATATTTTAAATGGTTTCACTCTGGATTTACAGGTTTACGCATATAGACTGTACTAAGCCGGAAGGAGGTCTTGACTTTTGTAGATTGATATATTTTTTGCGATTTTCGGGTTGGTCCCATATTAAAAGTTGTTCATAATGATGATACAATGCCCTCCTTTCGGCGTAGTAAAGTCTATATGCGTAAACCTGGATGAACCGGTTTTTTTTTGGTGGGATATACATACTTTCGGTTTGGTCCAATAGATTAAAAAACACATTAAAAAAAAACTCATTCATTCATTCATTCATATTTCATTTATTGCGTATGTATGGGTACACAGAAGATGGAAAATGTACAGTAAAAGATCGCCATAATCGACCTTTCGGCATGCAAACAAAATTTAACTTAACAACAAATAACAACAATTAAAACAACAATTAACAATCAACAATGATCAACAATAATTAACTAAATTAAATTAATAAATTTTTTTTTATTTTTTTTTAATTTAATTAATTATTATTGTTTAATCAACAATATTTTTTTTATTTTTTTTTTTATTTTTTTAAATTTTTTTTTTATCTCCTTATAAAAGAGCTGATAATTTCCAAACGGCTGAACAGATTTTCATGAATCATAGCTAAGAACACTCAATCAATTCACCTTTCAAACAAAAACAAACCAAATAAAAATCGATTCAGCCGTTTGATAGCTACGATGTCACAGATCGAAAACCTCTGTTTGCGTCGGGAGTAATAAAAAAAAAACAAAGTACACTAAATGCACAGATTATTTTAATAGTTTTATGTTACTTTGGAAATTTCACAGAAATGAGAAGGAAAATCTGTTACCAGGCATTATGACAGAACCTTGATTGAACATTATTATTTAGATCAACGCGTCGAACTCCGCATTACAGTTGCTAACTGATTTCGAATGACAGACGTTTCGTTTATATGGGTGCAACTGGCTACAACTAATTTCTTACAAAAATGCCTCGACAACCGTTCTATCTTAAACAAAAAAAAAAGCTTTTCTGTGGGAGGTTTTTGATCACTTACTCGACATGCTTAGTTTTAAATATCTTTGAACAGCTGCTTAATTTGTAATTATAAAAGTTGCACAGTACAATGACCTCCTTTCGGCTAAATCCCGTTTCATGTAACCCATAAATTATTAAAGAAAAATTTTTCTTGTTTTAATTAACAATATTAATTAAAAATCTTAGTCTCGAGCATCGACTTAAAGTTGCTAGTCTATCGGTTTTTTATCGGATATATTTTGGAGAGTGTGCATCAGATCTGCATGATTTAATTCCTTCCTGCCCTTTTTTCTATCGGACCGCCAGGGCGGGCACAAAAAATCGACATCGTTTTATAGTTGATATTCCGAGAACCCGTACGAAGCGCTTTGATTCCACATTTATTGTGCGAACTGCTACTCTGTGGAATTCGCTGCCTGAATGGGTTTTCCCCGTTAGATACAATCTGGGTGTCTTCAAGTCGAGAGTGAATCGGTTTCTTCTAGGCAAGCGTGCTCCATCGTAGACCGAATCATCGCTTAACATCAAGCGAGATGGCGGCCAAGCGCAAGCCTATCTACTATAAAAAAAAGAACAATAAAATCAATAAACATTTGTTATTTTTCTTTTCAGGACCGAGCTGTAATGCCCATTTTCCCCCGAAGGACATTTTATAAAATACTGCCAAATACAAATAGGACTTTATAAGTTAAGTGTCATTTATATAATTATACATTAAATTAATAATATTAACTAAACTATAACTTGTAGTGAACAAGATTTTGTAAACCAGTGTCATAACTCAATGTCATAGAAAGATTTAAAAGAAAGTTTTTTTTTTCTTAGCATAAATGTAAAGTTCTTTAGGTTGATTGTTTTAAGCTGGAACGTACACAGAGTGGCGGATTTACACATTTAACAGACCACTGCTGGACTTTTAGCCTACCCCCGAAAGGGTGATTGGGCCATATCCACCACGCTGGCCCAGTGCAGGTCGGTAGATTCACATACGCCATTGAATTCCTTCTCCGTACGTATGCAGGTTTCCTCACGATGTTTTCCTTCACCCAAAAGCAAGTGGTATTGAAAATCCGTACATAAGCTCCAAAGAGCTCATTGGTACGGGCCCGGGGTTTGAACCCGCGACCTCACGCTATCAAGTCTAGCGGTCTCCCAAATAGGCTACCACGGCCACTTTTCACATTTTATGTCACATTTACAATAATGAGGCCTCGAAATCCAATTTTCAAAAGAGATTCTTCAAATTATGAACAAAATAAATACCATGTTACAGAAAACATATATAAATATGCGACTACATAGAAACAAATAATATTTTTACATGGATTTTCAAGTCACAAAGTTATTTGTGTCTCTCTCTAGTAATAAAGATAAAAAAAGATTATTGATACCCAGCTTGAAACAATCTAATCAAAAGTCACTGAAATAAGTAATAAACATTGATAAACTGCATGATTCACATAATTGAAACTCATGATTTCGATCAATTGAAACTCATGATTTCGATCAATTGAAACTGATAAATTCAATCAATTGAAACACATGATTTCGATTAATTGAACATGATTTTGATTAATTGAAACTGATAAATTCAATAAATTGAAACACATGATTTCGATTAATTGAACATGATTTTGATTAATTGAAACCCCTGATTTCGATCATTTGAAACTCATGATTCAATTAATTGAAACATGATTTCGGTCAATTGAAACTCATGATTCAATTAATTGAAACGCAAGATTTAAACAATTGAACCATTTTAGAACAAACTGGAGCAGTTTTTCTGTCAAAGCGATTATTTTCTATATCAACTTTTCTTCTTCCTTTCATGTACTGTATTGTATAAAAATATCGAACAAAAGATTAATTATAAATTATTTATTATTATGAACAATTATGTTAAGTATAAATTCTAACAAGGTTAATTTTGATGTACCATTTTTAATCTACATTTGACAGCTACAACATTTCCGTCTCTCTCTAACTTAATGAAGTAAAAAGAGACGGCAAATGATTTCAATGGTTTTTTAAGAATGGTACAGCTGACTTGTATGTTTTTTTTCTTCATTTTCAACAATGAATCTAATTGCAGTTTCATCTTCTCTACATAGTATAAATTGAGTCGCTTCCCGCGTCTGTCTGTCTGTATGTCTGTATGGCCGCTAACTCCTAAACCACGCAACGGATTTTGATGCGGTTTTCACCATCAGTTAGGTACATTTTCACGGAAGGTTTATATATATAACTAGCGACCCGCCCCGGCTTCTCACGTAAATTACACCCGTGCGAAGCCGGGCGGGTGGGTCGCTAGTAAAATATAATTTTCCTAAAAGAAGATAGTTTTTTTTTTCGGTAATTTCCAAAAATATTGGAGTATTACAGGTTATGTACATACATTGTAGTGAATAGAATTTAGTATTATGACGTCATTATATTGTAATCAAATATCAAAAATCATAAAATAACGCATACAATAATAAATCAGTATTTATTTTACAAGGCTAGTCAGAAAGGGTAAGCTTAGCTGTAAGGGGGTGACTAAAACTTTTACTAAAAGGAATACTCTGAAATCGGAAAATAGTATATTATGCAATTAGTTAGTATTCCGAAAACCCGTACGAAGCGCTTTGATTCCACTTTTATCATGCATACTGCTAGTGTGTGGAATGCGCTGCCGGAATGGGTGTTTCCCGATAGTTACAATCTGGGTGTCTTCAAATCACGAGTGAATCAGTTTCTAGGCAAGCGTGCTCCAACGTAGACCGCATCATCGCTTTACATCAGGCGAGTTGGTGATCAAACGCAAGCCTATTAATAGATTTAAAAAAAAAAAGTGAATAAAGAACGGATTTAAAGCGAGGGCCATAGATGAATCACGAGCAAGTGAAGAATTCTTAGGGAGTGATTCATGATGATTGAAGCGTAGCGAGTGATTCATGGCCCTCGATATAAATCCGTTTTATTCAAGAGTTGCATGCTATAACTTTATACCATGACTACGAGAAAAATAAAGATTTAAGGAGTTTGTATCGAGTACTTTTTGCGCAAGGAGGTTGTATAGCATTGAAGAGGAGCTCGAATATATTGGTGTATTCTAAATTCAAACACCAAAATAGTGATTAAAAGTTCTTTTTATTCACTGAAAACAGTGAATAAAAAGCAAAAGCAAAAAGTACTTTTTTGCTAGTTTGTTGTTATGGTTTTGGTATTTTTCACTGTTTTCAGTGAACATAATAAGCTTTTTAGATGACGAATGGTATAAAATAAATTGTTTTACACATAGGAAATAGTTGTAATGGTGAGTACAATAATCAGCCCTTTCAGCTTTGTATACCCTTTCTAACTAACCCTGTCAAATTGATTATTGTATGTGTAAATTATTTATATAAAATTTTATAAAATCATTTAGTTTTTTGTGCCATTTATTTAATCATTATACAATTTGACGATAAAAAATTATAAACGGGGTGTAAGGGGAACACTCTCGAAGCCAAAAGAAGGTAATTGTACTCATCATTATGAACAACTTTTACTATGGGACCAACACTGAAATCGCGAAAAAAATATCAGCTGTTCTATAGAAAACGGTCATTGACACTCGACAAAATGTATGGAACAGCTGATATTTTTTTCGCGATTTCAGTGTTGGTCCCATAGTAAAAGTTGTTCATAATGATGAGTACAATTACCTTCTTTTGGCTTCGAGAGTGTTCCCCTTACACCCTGTATACGTATTATTGATAACTTATCATGACTTTATTTTGGCGACTTGAATTTCTTTATAATCTATGGTAGAGATCACAGTCCTATATCTAATTAGACTTCACAAGCGGTCCAAACTGTATGAACACTAAATGTGTCAAATTTTTCGTACCTTACCAATCTTACAGTGTTCAAGTTTAGGGTTAATAGGTAACTGGGCAAACGTGCTCCATCTTCTACCGCATCATCGCTTTCCATCAGGCGAGATGGCGGGCAAAAGTTAGCCTAGTCCGATGTAAAAAAAAAGTACTTACATGTGTAAAAAAATATCTTTATTCTGTCGGCCATTGTTATTTGTGGTATATATATCCAATTACAATTATGCATTTTCTTTTCAAATTGACACGTGTGACGCGCCAACGATTGAGCAGTTTGGTTTTACCCGGCACAACAACAACGAAAATACACAACATACGACAACAACAAACAACGACGACAAAAACAACCCGACAACAACAACATACGACAACACAACAACAACGACAAACAACACACACAACAACAAACGACAACAACAACTAAAAACGACAAACAACATCCCGACAACAACAACATACGACAACACAACAACAACGACAAACAACACACACAACAACAACGACAAACAACACACACAACAACAACGACAAACAACACAGCAACAACAACTACAAACGACAACAACAACGATAAACAACACGCACAACGACACACAAACACGCACGACAAACGACGCACGACGACGCGCGTCGCCATCTTGTTGTTTTTTACGACAATTTATCGTATCTGTCTTCGTATTTGTATTGTAAATATGAAATGCAAGGTACGTCGACTTGTGGCGAGTACTTTGATATAGGTCTGTGGTGGAGACACTTTTCAGTTCAGTCTGTGGTCATCAAGGATTCTCTATGGCTATAAACAAGGTCATAATGTATGCGGCATGGTATAATAATTTACTTAGGTATTCGCATTCCGAGACACAAAGGTCACGTGGGTGACACCCACCGACGTCATCGACGCTGTATTACCAGTAGAAAGAAATCATGGAGTCACAATCTCCGTGCAATAATTACATGTTAATTATAATTATCGCATAAAAATATTTTTTTATAGCCCAATATTCGTGCGTTCACTCCATTATATATTTTTTTTTTTCAAAGATTTAATTTATGTCAGTAATTTAACGAAATCCACTCTCAAACTTTCCCTCCGAGAGTGTTACGAAAAAGTACTTTAAATTGGAGGTAAGTTGAGTTTTTCCAAAATTTGAAGCAGTAACTTTCAATAGTAAATAACAGATTATTTATTACAGAAATCGAATTTACTAGTTATCTTTAGAATCGGAAAGCCAAAAATTCTGTTTTTGTTGCTTTTTCATCTTAAAATTTGAAAGGCGTCTTAACTACGCAAGTTATTGAGGAGATTTCAGATAAATATATGTATTTTATCTAAATTTGTAGATGCGCTGCATCGAGATACAATTCCTATAGAGTCAGAATCTCTCAGTGAAAACAGTCAAAAAAAGTCCGAGCGTCATTGTACATACATTGTATCAATTATATACTTCACAATGTCACATTTACTGCAATGTAGACGTTATGTCGCTTGCATAGTGTTCAACGTTAGTTGTCCGCTATGTCATCGTAGCTCTGGCATCGCGCGGCGTTGTACTCGGAGCGCGGTTACCTTGTAACTAAACAACAAGTCTGCGCAATGTAGACGTTATGTCGCTTGCATAGTGTTCAACGTTAGTTGTCCGCTATGTCATCGTAGCTCTGGCATCGCGCGGCGTTGTACTCGGAGCGCGGTTACCTTGTAACTAAACAACAAGTCTGCGCAATGTAGACGTTATGTCGCTTGCATAGTGTTCAACGTTAGTTGTCCGCTATGTCATCGTAGCTCTGGCATCGCGCGGCGTTGTACTCGGAGCGCGGTTACCTTGTAACTAAACAACAAGTCTGCGCAATGTAGACGTTATGTCGCTTGCATAGTGTTCAACGTTAGTTGTCCGCTGTGTCATCGTAGCTCTGGCATCGCGCGGCGTTGTACTCGGAGCGCGGTTACCTTGTAACTAAACAACAAGTCTGCGCAATGTAGACGTTATGTCGCTTGCATAGAGTTCAACGTTAGTTGTCCGCTATGTCATCGTAGCTCTGGCATCGCGCGGCGTTGTACTCGGAGCGCGGTTACCTTGTAACTAAACAACAAGTCTGCGCAATGTAGACGTTATGTCGCTTGCATAGTGTTCAACGTTAGTTGTCCGCTATGTCATCGTAGCTCTGGCATCGCGCGGCGTTGTACTCGGAGCGCGGTTACCTTGTAACTAAACAACAAGTCTGCGCAATGTAGACGTTATGTCGCTTGCATAGTGTTCAACGTTAGTTGTCCGCTATGTCATCGTAGCTCTGGCATCGCGCGGCGTTGTACTCGGAGCGCGGTTACCTTGTAACTAAACAACAAGTCTGCACAATTCGTAGCGTGCGCCGAGTTTTGGATCGGACATTTTTTTGGCACGATTGACTCGATGATGCTGATTTAACAATGTAGTTTTGATATAATAATATGTTTAATGTATTAAATTCGTTTTTAACTTGAATTGCTTTGCTTGATGGTGTAATTTAACCGGAAGACGCAGCGTAGGTGGCCTACCTACGCTGCGCTACCCACTAGATGGACCGACGACATTGTGAGAGTCGCGGGCATCCAGTGGATGCAAAAGGCAGGCTGTCGTTCAGTGTGGAGGTTAAAGGGGGAGGCCTATGTTCAGCAGTGGACGTCTTCCGGCTGATGATGATGATGATGTGAGGTGAGTTTTTTAACAGTGTCGGGATGTGTGCAGGTCATCGTTTTTTTTTAAATTTTATTATTTGCTTGTTTTGACCGACAACTCTCCTGATGATAAGCGATGATGCGGTCTACGATGGAGGACGCTTGCCTAGAAGAAACCGATTCACTCATTTATATTTTTGTAAAAAAACCGACCTATTCCATGGATTGAACTGACAAGTGTCTCGCTTATTATTCTTTCATTCCTAATAATTTTAAATATTTTTTTTATATTATCTTTCTATTAATTAATGTACAATAAATTATAACGCCAATTAGTAATATAATTCCGCCATATTATAAAAAACGAGTCTTTGTATATTTTAATTTAAAATTTTAAGTGTAAATAACTTTTTGTGGTGATATTTTTAAATTGGCTACATTTATACATTTCTGTGGCCCGAATAATAACCATAGTCAAAACGGTTTATTTTGTCAAAAGGCATTTCTTAATGGCAATGTTTTTGTCTATGGTTCATATCAGTTTTGGCGCCAACGTGAAAACAACATGTCGGCTCGTTTATTTTCCTAAACTTGTGTATTTTCGAGTGTTAATTTGTTATAATGGTGGATTATTTAGTGCTCGTGAACGTGCTCGAGTGTGGAAAAGTGATATATCTAAGATTAAATTTCCTTGTTATCTTGTAACAAAATACGCTAGTTTGATTTTAACTTATATTATGTTTTTTTGTTAATGGCTACCGCCCAAGACTAGAGCACTTTGGCCAAAGTCACGTGAAAAAATACATTCGCGAAAATTTTGCCTCAAATAGTGTTTGAAATTTTTACTATTGAAACCTAACGTGATGTTTGAAGTCCGTCATTTAGGACTATGTATTTATTATTCTGTGTCCGTCATATTTTTTTTTATTTCTTTTGTTGGTTTGTTCGTTTGTTTTATTTGTAATCATGACAAACACATGTTTTTTTCTATTGATCACTTTATTGAAATAAAAACTATTTTTTGTCGTTCAAATAATTTACTGCTCTCTTTTATTATTAAAAGGTTATATAATTGTTATAAAAATGGTCACGAAAAAAAAAGTTTATTATTTAACTTTTTTTTCGTGACCATGGATACGGATTCCTTCAGTCGGAATAATAAATACTTTTACAAGGTCTACATTACAAGTTATATAATTTAAAAAGTTGCCAGTTTCAAAATATCACCACTTGAATGCTAAATTAATAAGCTAGGTAGACATCGCGCTTTATTATATAAATTTATACGAAACATACCCATTGAAATTATGCATAAATTAAGCATACCCATTCTGTCTAACCTAATATCGTAGGGCACATTAAAAAATGTATACGTAGAGATCGTCTATTAATTGAAAATTAATTTATATAAAATGAGGGTAAATAATAAATGTAATTTATTGAATTGATCAAGTATTAATAAAAATGTATTGTAGTTGAAAATTATTATAATTATCGCATAAAAATATTATTTTTTTAAAGCCCAACTTTCTTGCGTTCACTTCGTTGCGCATTTAATTTTTTTAACATTTTAAATGAAAACATTTATTTTGTGTCAGTAATTTAACGAAATCCACTCTTAAACTTTCCCTCCGAAAGTGTTACGAAAAACAAATTTTGTAAATAGAAGGTAATAAGTCGATTACGTTGAGTTTTTCGAAATGTGTAAGCCGTTTTTTAAATAAAAAATACAGATTTAATTATTATACAAATTTACTATAAATCTTTATAATCAGGACTCCAAAAATCCAGTTTTAGTTGCTTTTTGCGTCAAATAATTTGAGAGAGCTATTTAACTATTCAAATTTAGTCATTTCACTCAAAAATATGTATCTTATATTATCTAAATTTATATATGCGCTGAAATATATAGATTTGTGAACAAAAGTATTCAGAAAAAAGTTAAAATCTTATTTATCGAATTCTTTACATATCATCAATTGCTTCTTCGAAGGTAGAAAATCACTGAGTATGAAAAAAAAAACCGGACAAGTGTGAGTAGGACTCGCATTCTGAGGGTTCCGTACAAACTTAGTATCTAAAATATCTATTTAGATAGTTGATCCATCCCGGGAATAAAATCTCGACGAAAAATTGTAAAAAAGGTTGAAATATTGACGGTCAAACTTTACTTCGTACTTGGCAAACAGGTGCTCCCATACATACCAACTAAAAAAAGGAAAGTTTGTATTAATAAAATCATTTTTTTTTATGTGGTGTAATTTGAAAATAATAAATTACGGATTTTTTCCTTTATGTGCTGTGAGACATTGCTTCTTGTATGAAAATGACATTAGCTTGAGATAACGTCTCTCAAGCTAATGTCACTGTCAATGTCATTTCCATACAGTTAGCGTTAACGCCTGCGGAAAGATGAAATTGTATGAAAATGACATTAGCTTGAGATAACATCTCTCAAGCTAATGTCATTTCCATACAATTTGCGTTAACGCCTGCGGAAAGATGAAATTGTATGAAAATGACATTAACTTGAGATAACATCTCTCAAGCTTATGTCATTGTCAATGTCATTTCCATACAATTTCATCTTTCCGCAGGCGTGAACGCTAATTGTATGAAAATGACATTGACAATGACATTAGCTTGAGATAACATCTCTAAAGCTAATGTCAATGTCATTTCCATACAATTTCATCTTTCCGCAGGCGTGAACGCTAATTGTATGAAAATGACATTGACAGTGACATTAGCTTGAGATAACATATCTAAAGCTAATGTCATTGTCAATGTCATTTCCATACAATTTCATCTTTCCGCAGGCGTTAACGCGGTTAACGCTAACAGAAAGTGGGCCTTGTCGAACCCTCCTAGACCAGTCGAGTGATCCTGGTGCGAGTTTAGTTGAAGTGATCATACGAATCACTCATAAATAGAGCCCTAGGACTTCGTCTAAGGTTGAAAACGCGGCTTTTATACATTTTCAAAATCATTAAATTATTTTACATTCACAAATAATTTGTGTTTGTTATTGTGACTGCAAATTATTGTACAAATATTGTTTAAAAATCAATACTCAATGTTTAATATTTAATTGTATTGAAGCATTTATTTTTGCTTTTGTGTATTTGAAATGTTTAGTGTATCTTAATTTTTTTACTACATATTGAACGATCCTATGTTTGAATGTATACAAATTTAATCCACAAGATATACTAACGGTGTATTCAGCCTCACTTGAGAGCTAGTTCCCAATTCAGACTAGGTGGCTACGCCTTGGATTTAATACTCATTGGGTAATTTGCGACCGTTGTCATTTTGAGTTTTTCACATTGTGCATCTAAACGAAATTAATAGTTTAAAGTAAATATTTTTTAGGCGTCGGCCATTTTGTATATAGTACTTTATTTACGTTACTTTATTTTTCGTTTTCGTCAGTCCTTTTCATTTGATATCCATATTATGGGAGTGCATAAAAATGACTGGTCCGCTATATTGGATATAGTTTTTTTTTTAATTCAGTTGCAAGATTTGTCCCATACATATCGAGATACAATTCCTATAGAGTCACAATCTCTCAGTGAAAACATTCAAAAAACGTCCGAGCGTCATTGTACATGCATTGTATCAATTATATACTTCACAATGTCACATTTACTGCAATGTAGACGTTATGTCGCTTGCATAGTGTTCAACGTTAGTTGTCCGCTATGTCATCGTAGCTCTGGCATCGCGCGGCGTTGTACTCGGAGCGCGGTTACCTTGTAACTAAACAACAAGTCTGCGCAATGTAGACGTTATGTCGCTTGCATAGTGTTCAACGTTAGTTGTCCGCTATGTCATCGTAGCTCTGGCATCGCGCGGCGTTGTACTCGGAGCGCGGTTACCTTGTAACTAAACAACAAGTCTGCGCAATGTAGACGTTATGTCGCTTGCATAGTGTTCAACGTTAGTTGTCCGCTATGTCATCGTAGCTCTGGCATCGCGCGGCGTTGTACTCGGAGCGCGGTTACCTTGTAACTAAACAACAAGTCTGCGCAATGTAGACGTTATGTCGCTTGCATAGTGTTCAACGTTAGTTGTCCGCTATGTCATCGTAGCTCTGGCATCGCGCGGCGTTGTACTCGGAGCGCGGTTACCTTGTAACTAAACAACAAGTCTGCGCAATGTAGACGTTATGTCGCTTGCATAGTGTTCAACGTTAGTTGTCCGCTATGTCATCGTAGCTCTGGCATCGCGCGGCGTTGTACTCGGATCACGGTTACCTTGTAACTAAACAACAAGTCTGCGCAATGTAGACGTTATGTCGCTTGCATAGTGTTCAACGTTAGTTGTCCGCTATGTCATCGTAGCTCTGGCATCGCGCGGCGTTGTACTCGGATCACGGTTACCTTGTAACTAAACAACAAGTCTGCGCAATGTAGACGTTATGTCGCTTGCATAGTGTTCAACGTTAGTTGTCCGCTATGTCATCGTAGCTCTGGCATCGCGCGGCGTTGTACTCGGAGCGCGGTTACCTTGTAACTAAACAACAAGTCTGCGCAATGTAGACGTTATGTCGCTTGCATAGTGTTCAACGTTAGTTGTCCGCTATGTCATCGTAGCTCTGACATCGCGCGGCGTTGTACTCGGAGCGCGGTTACCTTGTAACTAAACAACAAGTCTGCGCAATGTAGACGTTATGTCGCTTGCATAGTGTTCAACGTTAGTTGTCCGCTATGTCATCGTAGCTCTGGCATCGCGCGGCGTTGTACTCGGAGCGCGGTTACCTTGTAACTAAACAACAAGTCTGCGCAATGTAGACGTTATGTCGCTTGCATAGTGTTCAACGTTAGTTGTCCGCTATGTCATCGTAGCTCTGGCATCGCGCGGCGTTGTACTCGGAGCGCGGTTACCTTGTAACTAAACAACAAGTCTGCGCAATGTAGACGTTATGTCGCTTGCATAGTGTTCAACGTTAGTTGTCCGCTATGTCATCGTAGCTCTGGCATCGCGCGGCGTTGTACTCGGAGCGCGGTTACCTTGTAACTAAACAACAAGTCTGCGCAATGTAGACGTTATGTCGCTTGCATAGTGTTCAACGTTAGTTGTCCGCTGTGTCATCGTAGCTCTGGCATCGCGCGGCGTTGTACTCGGAGCGCGGTTACCTTGTAACTAAACAACAAGTCTGCGCAGCTCGTAGCGTGCGCCGAGTTTTGGTTCGGACAATTTTTTGCCACCATTGTGACTCTAAATGTATTGTATCGCGATGCACACATACAAACATAGGTACTAACTAACAGGTCAACTTAAATAAAAACTTGTGAATTAAAAATTAAATACCTTAAACATTTTGAATACATAAAAAATACACAAATATGTTGTGATAAGCAGCTATAATTTATACAACGGACATATTCAAGAATATTGTTGTAATACAAACAACTTTTTACAATGGAATACCCTGAAATCGTCTAAAAAACCTGTTCCATACTTTTTGTTGAGTGTAAACATTTTTAAATTTTTATTATGTACAGATTTAATTTTTTTATTGTTACGTCATAACGCCTATATTTGGTTCAACATTTTTTTTGGCACGATTGTGAGTTGTGACTATATGTAAGACTTTTTTTTTCATGATCATTGTAGAAAGACATAATTTACGTAATTTTTTTTTTTTTTAATTTTTGGTCAAAAAGTAAATGTTTTTTTTTAATTATGTTCACTGCAATAATAATATTTTCGAATATGTCCGCGGTCTAGAGATCACGTATTATTTAAGTTTATGTATTTAGTTTTTGTACATTGTATCGTAAATGTTAGAATAGTTATATTGTATTGAGAAGCGCTAAGCAATGTTTATATAATGTGTAATTTTTAATAAACATAGCATTTTGTAATTAACTTTGTTGTTTTTGTTTTGAAAGAGCCAAGAGCGTGTTGAGGCACATTGTAGGGTTCCGTAGCCAAAACCATACACACTGATAGCACGTTGGTCCAGTTTGTAGTGAACCTACCTTCTGAGCTTGGGGGCGTGGGTTCGATTCCCACCTAGGACAAACATTCATGTGATGAACATTTGTGTTTGTTCTATATCTAGTTGTTAATATCTATTTAAGTATGTATTTAAACCTATGTATGTATATCAGTCTCTGGCAGCCATATCACAAGCTTTGCTTAGTTTGGGGTCAGATGACCGTGTGTGCAAAAATGTCTCTAATATTAGGTATCATACAAATTTATAGTTCATGCACTAAATATTTCCTGAAATCATGAAATTCGACACTTTTGCTTTTGGGACAAAGATAATCATCATCATTTCAGCCGCAGGACGTCCACTGCTGGACCTAGGCCACGGCCATCGATCTCCAAAAGGGCCGGTTGGAAGCGGCCTGCATCCAGCGTTTCTTTTAGGTCGTCTGTCCATCTTGTGTATAGTAAAAGTTGGTCGTAATGAGTATAATGGACCCCTTTCGGCTTAGTACAGTCTTTTCGCGTAACCCAGTATATGCGACCTTTCACTGTTTCATGGTCAGAATCAGTTCCAGTTTTTCCCTATATGGGTTTCTGTTAGAGCTATAGTTATATCAAGAGAAAAATGAAAATACTACATAGCATAAAATATAATTTATTTCCTATAAAAATAGGACTAAAAAGAAAACATAAAGTAGATACAGAATCAGCAGTGCAAGTACCGTTCTTTATCGATCGTCAAATTCGATAAAATGCCATAGAATCAATCATAGCGAGTAGTGATCAAATGGAATTTTATCGAATTTGACGATCTCAATTGTCAAAGACGATAAAGAACGGTACTTGCACTGCAGTTCCAGTGTTCCCATACAGGTTTCTGTTAGAGCTATATTTCAAGAGAAAAATTAATATACAATAGCATAAAATATAATTTATTTCCTTTAAAAATAGTACTAAAAGGATAACGTTAAGTAGATACAGAATCTGCAGTGCAAGTACCGTTCTTTATCGATCGTTAAATTAGATAAAATTTTATAGAATCGATCATAGCGAGTACTAATCAAATGGCATTTTATCGAATTTGACGATCTCAACTGTCAAATTTGACGATCGATTAAGAACGGTACTTGCACTGCAGTTCCAGTTTTTCCCCATACAGGTGTCTGTTAGAGCTATATTTCAAGAGAAAAATTAAAATACTACATTAGCATAAAATATAATTTATTTCCTTTAAAAATAGGACTAAGAGGAAAACATAAAGTAGATACAGAATCTGGTTAAAACTTATGGCAAGACCGGTTTTTGATTGACTTTATTGACCTAAAAGTTTTTGCTTTCTGCGGTTTTTTTAAATTAAGACTGTAAGAAGTAGAGAGATTTCGTGTAAAAGTCAAAAAAATATATTCATAATCCAGTTAGGCCACCGTTAAAGCCCTAACAGATGTTTGGGTTTGGTTGACCTCAACCGCTGTCTGACCAACGGGAAAGAAAGAGAGGGAAATGCATCGAGATACCATCATTATCATCACAATCTCTCAGTGAAAACAGTCAAAAAACGTCCGAGCGTCATTGTACATACATTGTATCAATTATATACTTCACAATGCGACATTTACTGCAATGTAGACGTTATGTCGCTTGCATAGTGTTCAACGTTAGTTGTCCGCTATGTCATCGTAGCTCTGGCATCGCGCGGCGTTGTACTCGGAGCGCGGTTACCTTGTAACTAAACAACAAGTCTGCGCAATGTAGACGTTATGTCGCTTGCATAGTGTTCAACGTTAGTTGTCCGCTATGTCATCGTAGCTCTGGCATCGCGCGGCGTTGTACTCGGAGCGCGGTTACCTTGTAACTAAACAACAAGTCTGCGCAATGTAGACGTTATGTCGCTTGCATAGTGTTCAATGTTAGTTGTCCGCTATGTCATCGTAGCTCTGGCATCGCGCGGCGTTGTACTCGGAGCGCGGTTACCTTGTAACTAAACAACAAGTCTGCGCAATGTAGACGTTATGTCGCTTGCATAGTGTTCAACGTTAGTTGTCCGCTATGTCATCGTAGCTCTGGCATCGCGCGGCGTTGTACTCGGAGCGCGGTTACCTTGTTACTAAACAACAAGTCTGCGCAATGTAGACGTTATGTCGCTTGCATAGTGTTCAACGTTAGTTGTCCGCTATGTCATCGTAGCTCTGGCATCGCGCGGCGTTGTACTCGGAGCGCGGTTACCTTGTAACTAAACAACAAGTCTGCGCAATGTAGACGTTATGTCGCTTGCATAGTGTTCAACGTTAGTTGTCCGCTATGTCATCGTAGCTCTGGCATCGCGCGGCGTTGTACTCGGAGCGCGGTTACCTTGTAACTAAACAACAAGTCTGCGCAATGTAGACGTTATGTCGCTTGCATAGTGTTCAACGTTAGTTGTCCGCTATGTCGTCGTAGCTCTGGCATCGCGCGGCGTTGTACTCGGAGCGCGGTTACCTTGTAACTAAACAACAAGTCTGCTCAATTCATAGCGTGCGCCGAGTTTTGGATCGGATATTTTTTTGGCACGAAGGTGACTATATGTATTGTATCACGATGCAGACGGCATTATTTTTTTGCCCATGATCGAAGTGCTTATAAGCAGTACCTATATACGGGGTGTAAGGGGAACACTCTCGAAGCCAAAAGAAGGTAATTGTACTCATCATTATGAACAACTTTTACTGTGGGACCAGCCCTGAAATCGCGAAAAAAATATCAGCTGTTATATAGAAAACGGTCATTGACACTCGACAAAATGTATTAAACAGCTGATATTTTTTTCGCGATTTCAGGGTTGGTCCCATAGTAAAATTTATTCATAATGATGAGTACAATTACCTCCTTTTGGCTTCGAGAGTGTTCCCCTTACATCCCGTATAGATACCTTTAGAACCTATATTCAATTATCAAATAAAACATCTAAAAAACCATTGATTGATATCCATATAAGAACTAAATAAACTTATCTTATTTAATAATACTATAAGAATATTAACAATAAATCCAAAATAAAATTTCTGCGATAATATAAATTTTCTTTACAAAATAAATGCGAATTTGATTAAATATAAAAATAATAGCTTTAGAAATAGAACACAATAAAAATAATAAAAGGGTCGACCAATTTTTAGCACATTTAAAAATATATAATTAGAAAACATCGCGTAAGAAATAAAAAAAAATATACATTCGAAGTGATAGCCTTCTTTTTTGAAGTCGGTTGAAAATTTAATACCTACACAGGGTTATAAAGTAAGAGTATGCTAACCCGAAAGGAGTTCGTTACACACATTATGAACAACTTTTACTATGGGAATAACTACAGAAAAGAGAATTAAATAGAACGGAAATGAGAAGGAAAATCTGTTACCAGGCATTATAAGTGAACCTTGATTGAACATACTTATTTATGTCAACGCGTCGAACTCCGCATCCAAAGAACTTGGACCTTACCTTTTTGGGTTAGGTCTCAAAGTTCTTTGTCCGCATCACAGTTGCTAACAGATTTCGAATGTATGACACTGAAATCGCAAAAAAAAAAATCTGTTCTTTCGTAAATTTTGTCGAGTGTCAATGACCGTTTTCTATGGAACAGCTGATATTTATTTCGCGACTTCAGGGTTTGTCCCATAGTAAAAGTTGTTCAAAATTATGGGTACTATGGACCGCTTTCGGCGTACTAAATCTTTCCGCGTAACCCTGTATGTTTTGCGACTTGTCCGACCGTGCATTGACTCGCTAGTTACTTTCATTTTTCATCACGCAATATTAAAGGACGATTCACATCGGACGGCGCGCGTCGCAGCGCATTTTACTATGCACGTAAGCAAGAACATTCATGAATGAGCGTGATAATGTAAGCCGAGGCCAGCATACGTGAGTTTATAAACGCTCAGTTCATGTCAAAGCTTGTATAGTACTTTTCAAAAATAGATTCACGTAAAATTATACTAAGTATTTTCTGGTAATTTACGTTTCATAAAATAAATAAAAAACATTAATAGCTTATGCAGCTATTAGCTTGTACTATGACACCATCTGGAAATATAGATTTTTTAATCTGTAAATTAGCTGTTAACCTCTATGCCATCCTGAAAGTAGTTTTTGCCTCTTGATAATCTGAGGAATATTTTACACTAGCAAAGCACCCCGGCTTCGCACGGGTGTAAGTCTTATTTTTTTACACCTTGGGTTAAATTATTGGAATTTTAGTAAGGATCCCTATTTTTATGAAAATATAATATTATTATAAGCCTATGTCACCAGAGGATAGTGTAGCTTCACAACAGTGAAAGAATTTTTCTAATCGGTTCAGTAGTTCCGGAGCCAATTCAATGCAAACAAACAATCAAATCTTTCCTCTTTATAATATTAGTATAGATTCCAGATCACAGTGACAGTTCACAAACGTCTGATTTAGAAAATAAACTAGGGGAAAGATTACTCTCATATCATAGTAGCAATGCAGATGATATCTCGACTCCATTCAACGTAGATGAAGACCCATCCCCGGGACCCGGGTATGTCCTAAAACTGCGACCAGAACCACCGGAGGATGGGCAGCAGCGTCCTGTTACTACACGGTGAACATACTGCGATCCCCAAGCCGCCTGCCAAGCGTGGGGATTATGGCAACACCCCTCTGTAAGAGGGAGGCCTTGTTCAGCAGTGGACATTCAATGGCTGATGATGTGTGTGATGTGTGTGAAGACCCATCGGTCTCACCGGACCCCAGCCCCAACTGTGACCCCAACCGAAGCAGAGGTACTGCCAGAGGAGATACTGAATATCTTAGAAGAGGCCAAGAAATTGGACCAAACACTTGGTGTAAAAATTCCAAACGAGATCTCCGAACGCTGGGGGAACATTTTACTAGATGGATTTGAGAAAGAGCATAAAGAATCACTATTGCAAAAAAAAACATAACAGAAAACTTCTTACTAGCGCAGGCCCCCAAATTAAACCTGGAAATCAACTCAGTACTGATACAGTGAAAAATATAGATAAAAGACTTGAAAAGGCCTAGAACCAACTAGATGCCTTATTATAGATGTCTTATCGGAATTCGAATTGTGATCGTGATCGCGTGCCATCTCACTTACGCACGTGGTGCGAGTAAGTAGATGCGAACGGGACGACATGCAATCTCGATCACAATCAAACTTCTGTAATAGGGCCGCAGGTTCTGGAATTGCCGGTCTTGTCACCTTAACGAAAGACCTTTTTGAGAGATTCCCCCTCAAAATCACCGGTGGCCAAACCCACCACAAAAGGTACCCAGAAATGTTAGACGATGTAAAAAAAATATTATCGCGTTGTAAGATGCGCTCCGTCGCGCGCCGTTCGATGTGAATAGTCCGTTAAGCGTGTATTCCTTTGTGCTAAAAACCGGTCAAGTACAGTGTTTACTAAATAATAGTTACGTTTACTCAATACTTACATAGTTTAACATTTTACTTAAAGTTATTACTTAAAATATTCAAATTTATAACGCTTGATTACCAAGCGCCTGATTTACATATTTCTAACTCTTACAAGTTGAAATAGTATATTTTGTTTAATTGAATCATACAGGCGTTATTTTTCATCTTAAGGTGGTTCGATTCACATATGGCGGGAAATTTAAATTTTTGACAGTTTTTTAGTTCTAGTAGCCAGGCCAGGTAATTATTTTAAATAACAGTGTTTGCGCAAAATGTTGGCTGTTCTTTACATTATAATGTACAATTATTTAACAGTAACGCACCATATTACTTACATTTGTGAATAAACCGTTTGAAACAGCAAAATTAGTTTATTCACAAATGTAAGTAATAATGGGCATTAGGGATAAATAGCTTTACATGATTTTGTAAAGAATAATAATCAATCTGCGCAAACATCATGGTTGTTTACAATAATTACCCGGCCTAGCTACAAGGACAAGAAACTGTTTGAAATTTGAATTTCCCGCCATAATTATGTGAAACGTACCACCTTAGGGGTCGTCCATTAATAAAGTGATGTTTTTTTTTACATTTTTAACCCTGGATCCCCGTTGGTGAGGTTTGTGATATTTCGTGATTTTTGCTAAACCCCCTCCCCCCGTTTCAATCCTCACGTGATTAATGGACGGTCCCTTAACTTGGCATATTCTAGTATTAACTAATCGAGCGACGTTGTGGCATGTTGATTACGTTCCATTCCACGTATCTGAAACAAAAGGAAACGTACATATTATTACAAATACAGAGTAAACAGTATTCCTACCAATGCTGGTGTTCCGCAAGGTTCTGTTTTATCGCCGACGCTGTTTATTCTCCACTAGCCGACCTGACAGACGTTGTCCTGTCTTAGAACTGTCAAACACGCAACGTTAAAATTGTAAATCTTATTTGTTTACACCTTGGCTTACATTATTGGAGTTTTAGTAAGGATCCCTATTTTTTTAGAAAATATAATATAGCCTATGTCACCCGGGGATAGTGTAGCTTCCCAACGGTGAAATATTTTTTCAAATCGGTTCATTAGTTTCGGAGCCTATTCAATGCAAACAAACAAACAAATCTTTTTTTCCTCATTATAATATTAGTATAGATGAGTAAACAGTTTTCCTAAATGCTGCAGGCCTAGCATGGGCCGTGGATAAATTGTCTTTCCACCGTTTTTATCCACGCCTAGACGCGACAAAGCTAGAATATGGATACGTTTGTCTTTTTCTCGCGGGATAAAAACGGTGGAAAGACAATATGTCCACGGCCCGTGCTAGGCCTGCTGGTGTTCCGCAAGGTTCTGTTTTATCGCCTACGCTGTTTATTCTCCATAAATGACACGTTGCCAAGCAGCAACATGCATTGTTATTCGGACGATAGCACCGGTGCTGTACAGTATACTGGGGGGTTAGGGGTGGGGGGTTTTTAATTGTAATTTTTTATGGAACTTGTGTCTGATAATACTAATTATTTGATTTGATTAGACAGGACCCACTTTCTGTTAGCGTTAACGCCTGCGGAGAGATGAAATTGTATAAATAAATAATAAATAAATATTCGGGACATTTTTGCACACACGGTCATCTGACCCCAAACTAAGCAAAGCTTGTGATATGGCTGCCAGAGACTGATATACGTACATAATTTTTTTAAAATACATACTTAAATAGATATTTTAACACCCAACTATTAGAACAAACACAAATGTTACCACATTTACTCCAATTTAGACGTTATGTCGCTTGCATAGTGTTCAACGTCGCTTGTCCGCTATGTCATTTTGGCACTGGCATCGCGTGGCGTCGTAGTCGGATCGGATCGCGGTTGCCTTACAACTAACCATCAAGTCGGCGCAATGCGTACCGTTCGCAGAGTTTTGGACCGGTTTTTTTGCACGTTTTGACAACGCTTATCGTAAGGTGGGGATGGCAAAAGGATCATCATGTTTACCACTGATAGTGCGGCAACCACCTACGCACTCAGAAGACCCGTCACAAGATCAAGAGTCACTGCTGAATGTCATACAGCTTTACAAGCACTCGCGAGCAAGTACAGAACGATAGTGAGATGGACGAAAAGCCACGGAACCTGCGTGGGTAATATAACGGCAGACACTCTTGCCAAGGAGGGTGCTAGGAAACAGGTAAGCGATGACGCAGTGGGCCTCTGCAAACCATCAGCGATGGGAGTGCGAGAGCTACTGCGTCGTCACACCGAAAAAGAACAACAGAATCTGTGGGACAAGAAAGATGACTGTAAGCATGCTAAGGCCGCTTTCCCAATTCTTGACAAAAAGATCACGAACAGCCTATTGAAGTTGCAACGGCAGGATCTTCGCCTGATAGTAGGCCTTATAACCGGCCATTGCAACTTGAATAGTCACTTGTATAAGCTAGGAGCCACGGACAGTCCACTGTGTCGTGGCTGCATGAAAGAGAACGAAACTGTAGAGCATGTGCTGTGGCATTGTGAAGCCACAGAAGAAACTAGAACCGCTGCCGGGCTGCATGGGGCACCGCTGCCGCTTTCATCCGCGTCGCCGGAACAGCTAGACTGCTTTTCATCATCATCACCTACACTTATACTACCATCTACACCACTGGAGCAATTGTGCCAGCGCCCCAGAGCCTCATTCCGGTATTTCAAGGAGTTGGGTTGGCTCGGGTAGGTGCTGGTAGGGGGAAATGCACAATACACCCCTAGCGGGACGTCAGTGCAGGACTCATCGCCCCCATTTCGAATAAGAATAAGAATAAGTATCTGGCAGCCATATCACAAGCTTTGCTTAGTTTGGGGTCAGGTGACCGTGTGTGCAAAAATGTCGCGATTTTTATTTTTTTTTATTTATTGCGTATTATATAATTGATCTAGGTATGCATAACTACGCTCAGACGTTTTTTTAATGTATCCTCTTAGAGATTGTGACTCTATAGGTATTTTATCTCGATGCAATCCAAACCCATAATTACGGTGGCAAATTACGCATTTTGTACAGGACAATGCCCAGAAGGCATTGACCGTGAAATGGGGGTCTAACTAAATCATGAGACTCCCGAGTCCAAAACCTGTTTCAAACACGCCGCAAGATGTACGGAGAGGTAAACATGTAGACAGACTCAGCATCCACGCATAAGAAATCATTAACCGAGCGAAGCGAAGGCTTCAATCTACAGGAACAAATCGGCATTAAACTAGGTCCAAGAATTTATTTGCTGTTATCGAAGTGGAAATCTCGAACAACATTCTAGATAGATTCCATTATATTTTTTTACCAACTTCAAAAAAGGGGTTCTCAATTCGGTCGCAATTTTTTAGGGTTCCGTGCCCAAAGGGTAAAAACTGGACCTTATTACTAAGCCTACGATGTATGTCCGTCTATCCGTACCGTAATAGATAGCCAGATGAAATTTTCAAAGAATATGTACGTAATGATACGACGGATTAAGTAAAAAAAATACAGTAGAATCTGGATATAACGACCTTCAAGGGACCGGCGATACTATGTCGTACTAACCGGATGACGCACAAAACGGCAGGATTATTTCTTGAGTACATTTATTATGAAACCTAATTTGAGTAAACAATATCGTTGCTAAAATAGGTCAGTCGTTATAAGCGAAGTCGTTATATATGAATTCTACTGTATATATAAAAGTCAAAAAGTAAAAACGAAATCGGGGTCCCCATACAACAAACGTATTTTTGTATTAGCTCTAATGTAAAAACGGTAATACGTGCAAGCGCCAAACTTGGCATGATTATAGTACACACACTAAAGTATAATAAAAAATGGCCAAATGCGAGTCGGTGACAAGTTTCTGTTCATTACCAAGTTGTAACTGGTAATTTCGTTATTGAATTTATTAATTGACAAGTGTTATTATAAAGTTAATGATTTTTTAAAAGACAGGCTGAATTAAATTGTATAATTTAGAGTTTAATTTAGTTCATTTAATTTAGAGACCATGACTGACAACAAAAAATTTGTACACCTTAATAAGGTAGAATATTTGTAACACACATTATTATATACCATCATATAAGACAATATTCTCACAAATAAATTGATTTTGATTTTTGATTTTGATTTTGAATTTTGTGGTGGTACGGAACTCTCAGCGCGCGAGCCCGACTCGCACTTGGCCGGTAAATTTTTTGACAGAGGGCTAGTTCTATATTTTTATTACTTTACCTCCCTAGGGAGGCAGTGATATTTACCGCCCGCATTTTTGCGGAGTGCTAGTGATGGAAAAATATTTATTAGAATAGGTAGTTATTTTACGTGCGTGTCAGCACACCGTCTTATTGGAAAGGATGTAAGGTCGTGGTAGCTTCACGTCCTCACGCCCAAGGTCCGCACGACTCGATAGGCCTTCGCCTTTGTTTTCCTGCACCAATCTGTGAGTCTGTTTGATAAACGCGCTTATTAGCTTTCACAGACCATCAGCGATTAAATGTCCACTGCTGAACAAGGCCTCCCTTTTAGAGAGGGGTGTTGTCATAATCCCCACGCTTGGCAGGCGGCTTGGAGATCGCTTATTACCTTTACTTTATATTTATTATACTTCCACATTTATTGTGCGAACTGCTAGTCTGTGGAATTCGCTGCCTGAGTACCCACTCAGGCACCACCCGTTCCCCATAGTTACAATCTGGGTGTCTTCAAGTCGAGATTGAATAGGTTTCTTCTACGCAAGCTCCATCGTAGGCCGCATCATCGCTTAACATCAGGCGAGTTGGCGGCCTAGCGCAAGCCTATTTATTATTTAAAAAAAGAAAATGACAAAAAAAACTCATTAAAACACCTTTAAAACAATACGTAAACGAAAAGCTTTCGAAAACTATCAAATCTGGGACTAAGCGTACAGACCATAATCCAGCCTATCTATAATAAAAAAAAGGTGTTTAAATAACTTTTTTTTTTTTAATTAAAGCGCTTCGTACGGGTTCTCGGAATATCAACCATAAAGCGGTTTCGGCGAATTGCGAGATTTAAGATTAGATAACCGACGTTATTACAAATTAATTCGATAATTCAATTAAAATGTGCGATAGCGGTCGACAAAGCGCATTAGCGTGCGTTGTTATTGTGTCTAATCAGTGAGTATTGTACGTTGTAGAGTATAATAGTAATATTACCTACTTCCTGTCGGTTGGAGATAAGTTTACGCAACGAATAATTTCGTCTGACTTTACATTTTCGTCATCATCAGCCAGCAGACGTCCACTGCTGAACGACAGCCTGCCTGCATCCACGCCCACGGATGCCCGCGACTCTCACAATGTCGTCGGTCCATCTAGTGGGAGGCCTCCCTACGCTGCGTCTTCCGGTTCGTGGTCTCCACTCAAGAACATTTCTTCCCCATCAGTTCTTCGAGCGATGTGGCCTGCCCATTGCCACTTCAACTTGCAAATTTTAACAGCTATGTCGGTGACTCTGGCTCTTTGGCGAATATTCACGTTTCGGATTGTATCGCGCACAGACTCCGAGCATAGCTCTCTCCATTGCCCGCTGTGCTTTAAAAATGTGCGAAAGATATTCCAGGTGGGTTTTTTTCACCAATGATTTGAATAACCAATTGGATTCAAGCTTCAACTAGCGTGTGACGGATGCATTGAAACACAAGCGGGTCAAGGGTGAAGCTATTCGATAAAAAAAACGTGTTAATTGACGTTGCGTACACATCTATAAAACAATTGACAAGCTAAATGTTGACTTTTATTAAGGCAACTGCTGCTTCACGCGGCTTCACCCGCGTTATTTACCTCCTTGAAGCAACCTCCTTTCTAGCGAAATTTTTAGGGTTCCGTATGTCAAAAGGAAAAAACGGAACCCTTATAAGATCACTTTGTTGTCCGTCTGTCTGTCCGTCTGTCAAGACCCTTTTTCTCAAGAACTCGTAAAGATATCAAGTTGAAAATTATATCAAATACTCAAATCTACGTTTTCTTACAGCTGTGAAAAATTCAAACTTGTAAGTTTACGCAATCAAAAGATATGACCGTTTATGTCACATATTTTCGCATTTTTGCGATTTCACAAGGGAATCAAAACCTATAGGGTACTTCCCGTTGACCTAGAATCATGAAATTTGTCAAGAGGCAAGGCCTCACAGCACATATAAAGGAATAAATCCGAAAGTCATAAATTTGAAGTCATTTAAAAATAATTGTTTTGCTATTACAAACTTACATTTTTGTAGTTGGAATGTATGGAAGAACCTTTTTGTCCACTACAAAGTTAAGTTTGTCTCTCAATATTTCAATTTTTTTGTTGTTTTTTTTTTTGTTTGGACTCGCTCTCTGAGGGTTCCATCTAACGGAACCCTCAGAGCGCGAGTCCTACTCGTACTTGTCCGGTTTTTATTGATGTGTTGATTAGTTTTATACATATAACGAGTTATTTGTATAAACACAGTTCATAAATCACAGTTAAACCAATTTCAATTGGTTAAATAAATTAAATAAACTGTGACCCGGGTATGTCCCAAAACTGCGAATAAATACCACCGGAGGATGGGCAGCAGCGTCCTATTAGTACACAGTGAACGTACTGTCATCCCCAAGCCGCCTGCCAAGCGTGGGGATTATGGCAACACCCCTCTCTAAGAGGGAGGCGTAAGTTCAGCAGTAGGCGTTTACTGGCTGATGATGTGAAATAAACTGTAGGTGGGATATACACACATACACGTTAACTCCAATACCCTCCTTTTGTTTTTGCGTCGTCGGGCAAATACTAACAGAAGCACAGTAAACAGAGAGCCTCCTTTCCTCCGATAAAGTAGGTCAATAAAGTTATATAATTATTAACACATTGCATAAACGATACAAAATGGTCTCGATGCTATTATAAATGCGAAAGTGTTGTCTGTCTGTTACCTTAACGCCAATGATTCTCAAACTCCAGATCCTCTTTCCAGATTTCAAAACTGGCGACTAGAATTTTCTAATAAGAAAACAGCCATCATCATCAGCCTTTTAACAGTCCACTGCTGGACTTTTAGCCTACCCCCGAAAGGGTGATTGGGCCATATCCACCACGCTGGCCCAGTGCGGGTTGGTGGATTCACATACGCCATTGAATTTTTTCTCCGTACGTATGCAGGTTTCCTCACGATGTTTTCCTTCACCGAAAAGCGAGTGGTATGAAAATCCGTATATAAGCTCCAAAGAGCTCATTGGTACGGGCGCGAGGTTTGAACCCGCGACCAAGTCAAGTCCGTGCTTTCAAGTCTAGCGGTCTCCCAAATACCGTGCTATTTGAGTAAATAAACCATAATACAAAACAGTGCATTTTGAATATTTGAATATGAATAAACCCTGTCACCTGACACAGCTGTCTCGCTCGCACATTTTAAACATTTTCACAGATAAAAAATTAGCGTGGAAAATATGCAAGAATGTGTGCATCTGTCTGTGGCATCGTAGCTCCAAAACGGCTGAACCAATTTAGTTGTTTTTAGGGTTCCGTAATCAAAGGGTAAAACAGGACCCTATTACTAAGTTTACGATGTCTGTCTGTCCGTCTGTCCTACATATTAACGGCTGTATCTTTAGAACCGTAATAGATGGCCAGTTGAAATTTTCACAGAATATGTAATGTTACGGCGGATTAATTAGAAAGTTATAAAGTAAAAAGGAAATGGGGGTCCCCATACAACAATCGTGTTTTTAACGTATCTTTGTATTAGGCTCTAATGTAAAAACGGTAATACGTACAAGCGTCAAACTTGGCATGATTATAGTACACACTCTTAAGGGTCCTGTATACCCTCTGCAGCTCTCTCGCTCGCACATTTTCACATTATTGAAGATATAAAATCAATGAGTGTGAATTTCCAAATAGTAACAAAATCATGTCATGGTGTCTATCCTTAAATTACAAACAAAGAAATTGTCAATTTGATATATTTTAATTTGACACAGTAAAATGGTAACAAGTGATTTTTATTTCTCGTGTCATGTTATTCCGTCAAATTACAAGATATCGAAGCAAACATTTCTTTGTTTGTAATGTTACGATAGACACCAATACATGATTTTGTTACTTTTTGGAAATTCACACTCATTGATTTTATATAGCCCGTTGGTCGAGTTGGTAGTGAACCTGCCTTCTGAGCTTGGGGGCGTGGGTTCGATTCCCACCTAGGACAAACATTTGTGTGATGAAAATTTGTGTTTGTTCTATATCTGGGTGTTAATATCTATTTAAGTATGTACTTAACCTATATATGTATATATATCAGTCTCTGGCAGCCATATCACAAGCTTTGCTTAGTTTGGGGTCAGATGACCGTGTGAGCAAAAATGTCCCGAATATTAAAAAAAATAAAAAAATATCTTCAATAATGTGAAAATGTGCGAGCGAGAGAGCTGCAGAGGGTATACAGGCCCCTTAAGTAGAACAACAAATAATAAACAATGGCCAAGTGCGAGTCAGTGTCATACCAAGTTCAATACCAGTTCATTACCAAGTTATACTTATCATTTCACCGAATAGAAATGCCATATTTTACTAATTTTGAAATCGTTTTTTTTTATTGATCATTATTGTATGTTGTGGTGGTACGGAACCCTCAGTGCGCGTTTGGCCAGTTTATTTACACAAATTTTCAATAATACAACAAAAACATAAACACAAATAAAAATGGGTTCCATGCCTGAAATAAAATTGTTTTTTTTTTTAACTTAAAACTTTAAATATCGAGTAACGCCGCAGGAACAAGCTTGTATGCTAATCATAATGTAATGTTTAGTCAGGTGAAAGCGACGTGTTTATTTTCACAATGTTATGTTTACACTGAACGGAAAAGGAAAACCGTGTTTGTTATAAAATATGACTTTTCAGTGCATGCTTTACGTAATTAACAATTATAAATGCGAAACTTTGTAAACAATTACTGAAAGTTTGTAGTATAGGTACAGGGTTACTATATTTGATTTTCTATATAATCAAAGGTTACTATAGTAAACGCATTACCATCTGAGTCGTCAGGTCATAAATCATTGGTCATCTCATCTCGCTCGCACCCACATGTCATATCTGTCTATCTCGCTCGCACTTACAGGTCTTATGGTATGACGTTTATTGCTCGACGACTCAGTTGGTAACGCGGTGACTATGGTAATCAACTTTTGTTCTATTTCTTTTTTTTCGCCCATCGGGCAGGCAAAAAAAAGCCTTTAAGACGACGTATTCACACTTTTAAGCAATGCTTATTACTTCAGATGACCATAATCCTTGGTTTATTGTATTAAAGTCGCATTTAGCGGAGCAAAATCATGGCGCTTACACACAGTCGTGCGTTTCTATTTTGGGGGTTTGTCTCATATTTTTCGAAAAGTATAGCTGTAATGTAAAATGTTCCTCACCGGTTTCCTTCATAATTATGAAATCTATATATCAAGATATCGCAGACATAATTTAATAAATAGGTAATTGAAACAATAAAAAAAAAACAGGGATAAAAGCGCAAATCAGTGCTACTTTGATATATTTTTTCTATCGAGCAACGCAGCCAATAAATATCCTTAGTTTCAAATATCTTTCGGGCCTTCGACCAAAATAAAAATGGACGGGTCCAGAAGAAGCGCATTTTTGAAGATTACAAAATGAGCGCCGGCGCTCACATCGTTTCAGTCGGTCTCTAGCCGTAGGAAGTGCAACACAAGACTATTGTTACATGATAACGAAACATCTGATAAAATAATGCCTTCGTGTGCTATCCCGAAGTGTAAATACAAAACAAAAAAACTGCTATCCGTTTTTTGTAACAAATGTACTGTACATGGTTATAATTAGGTGTTGAAGTATATGTCAGACGGTTTTGACTCGTTTTTACTGAGCAAATTCAATGGTTATGGCCCGTCCATTCATTTTATTTTGGTCCAAGTTTGGGGCTACCGAACAGGGGCCTTACGGACAACAGCTAATTGCGGCACCCAATCCGCTCAGTTGGAAAATCACGCGACCGCAAACGATAAGGTTCACGTTCACGTGATTTTCCAACTGAGTGGATTAGGTGCCACAATTAGCTGTTGTCCGTAAGGCCCCTGTACACCGCAACCGTCAATCTTTCCGCTATCTTTCTTGTCTGGAAATCCCGCTATTTCACTCATTCAAATTTTTTGCTGACATAATATATAAGTAGCTATAATGATACATTAATTTGTCATTAGTTGAAAACCTGTTGTAGAAAAACACGTTCTCAAATGGTTTGTTATCTTTTGATTAGGTGCTTATTCTTTTTGTACGGGTATTGTGTGTATGGGTCAACATCTCAGATCAGACAAGGGAGATATGGCAAAGTGGCGTGACGGGTGCAGAACCGGCCCTAGCTTTTGATCACGGTATTTATTAATTTATTTACTGGTTCAGACTAAGCTCCTTAGTCTTGAGCATCGGCGCAAAGTTGCTAGTCTATCGGTCTTTTATCGAATACATTTCGGAGAGTGTGCATCTGATCTTCATGATCTAATTCCCTCCTGCACATTTTTCTATCGGAATGTCGGAGCGGGCACAAAAAATCGACACCGCTTTATGGTTGGTATTCCGAAAACCCGAACGAAGCGTTTTGATTCCATTTTTATTGTGCGAACTGCTCGTCTGTGGAATGCGCTGCCTGAATGGGTGTTCCCCGATAGTTACAATCTGGGTGTCTTCCAAATCACGAGTGAATCGGTTTCTTCTAGGCAAGCGTGCTCCACCGTAGACCGCATCATCACTTAACATCAGGCGAATTGGCGATCAAGCGCAAGCCTAGTATTCATTTAAAAAAAACAGCTTTAACAACATAAGACATAATCATAGTAAGAAAAATAAGAATAAACAAGGCTTAAAAGTTTTCACAAATAAAACAGAGATACAATCCAGTTCCGTGAATGTTGAAATAACAAATATCACACAGTATAAATACAATTTAAAAAATAAATTATCCTACTAATATTATAAACGCGAAAGTTTGTATGTATAGATGTATGGATGTTTGTTCCTCTTTCACGCTGCAACGGAACAACGGATCGACCTGATTTTTTGCATGGGTATAGTTCAAGAGCCAGAGAGTGACATAGGCTATTTTCATCATCATCTTCACCATTTTCATCACTACGCGGGTGAAACCGCGGGGCGCAGCTAGTACATATATATTTTTAAGTACATACTTTTTTATACTAGTTTGTTTTTATGCCAAGGTCAGTGTCCGGTTTAATGTGAATCAAGCTTTATTCCGTGATCGTGATGCACACATGCGTTTCGCGGAAGGACCGCGGTGATCAACCTCTAAGCTTATTAATTCTTACATATACAGGGTTACTCATATCGACTGTACTAAGCCGAATGGAGGTCATTGTACTAATTATAAACAACTTTTACTACGGGACCATCATTAAAATCGCGACAAAAAAAAAAACACCATAGAAAACGGTCATTGACACCCGAAAAAATTTATGGAACAGCTGATATTTATTTCGCAATTTCATGGTTGGTCCCAAAGAAAAGTATTTTTTTTTTGTTTAAATTAGAACGGATGTAAAGGCATTTTTGTAAGAAATGTGTTGTAGCCAGTTGCACTCATATAAACGAAATGTCACTCATTCGAAATCAGTTAGCAACTGTGATGCGGAGTGCGATGCGTTGATCTTAATAAGAATGTTCAATCAAGGTTCACTCATAATGCTTTGGTAACAGATTATCTTTCTCATTTCCGTTCTATTTACATCTCTTTTCTTTGGTCCCGTAGTAAAAGTTGTTCATATTGATGAGTACAATGACCACCTTTGGGCTTAGTACAGTCTACATGCGTAGCCCTGTACGGCTCACCGAACTTGTTTAGGAAAAGTTCACAGAAACAAGGAAGTGGCTGAACACCATAAGGTTGAAAATCCTTTGAACGATAAAGAACATTTAATCTTCGGGAATTTCCAAGTATAAAGTCAAACTATGAAAACAAATCTTGGAAGCCGGTTTAAATTTAACTTACTTATAATATTATAGTATCGATTAAACATTGTTTAACTATATGTAACTATGTTTAGAGAACAAGCTACTTACATACAAAACTATCCTAAAACCTGTGTGGACTTAAAAAAGGGATTAAAAAAAAAAAAAAAAGTAAAGGCACTTGCCAAAGTAAAAAATAGTTATTACTGTAGTTCTAAGTTTGAATTACGTTTCCTCATTAAATCACATGTTTATTTAACCGGAGTTATCAGCAAACAATATAATTCTATAATACCTATTGACGTACGAATTAGATAGGTATTTCAAGGCGTTTTCGATTACAAGGTTAATACTATAGTGCAGGGGTGTCCAACATACGGCCCGCGGGCCACAATGCGGCCCGCCAAGGTTCCTAATCCGGCCGGCGAATGAATTAAAAGTTGGGTAACTTTTAACTTTTTTAGACGTAATTTTTATTTTATTTTATTTAGTTTATAGGCACACAAAACAAAATATGGTCAAAACAATCTAAACTTAGAGTAGACTACAAAATTTTAAACTAAACCATATTCCTAAATATGTATACACAACATGTTTCTTTTTAATGCAGTAATTGGTAAAGTATTACAAACTAATTTAGATACAAAAATATTAAATAAACTTAACTACTTTTATTTTTCTACTTTTTTAATTTTGTAAAGAGCGGAAATTCATATCTATATCAGTGTGCCTGTGCATGCAGTTACAAATGAAACCTGCTGTGAATTCCGCCAAAAGGTTATAATTATACCCATTCTACCATTTTACTTATATTAGTCTTGATTTGCTCAGTTACGAAGCATCTCTTGGCCCGCCATAGTTACAAAGTTAATAAATCCGGCCCGCCACAAAATTTTGTTGAACACCCCTGCTGTAGTTGGTGAGAGCGCCAAAAGAAATGTGTGTATTTACAGTGAAAAGCAAAGTGTATACTCTCATATATATATAGCATAAACCCACTTTAGCTGAGACGTGGATAAAATGGGTTTAATGCACTCGCACAATATACTATTTTATGAGTTAGTAAATCATAAAATAGCTTTCTTTAAAATGACCGACAATCAAAGTATTTACTTTTTTGACATTTTTATGTGTTGATATAATTATGATAAAGATTTTTATGACAGTATTTGTAATAATGATAATATAATTAAAGCACGCTTTCATTATTGGTTTTTCATGTTATTGACACTTATTGATATTGATAAATTTAATAGGAAATCAAGTGAAGATAAGAAATTCTGCGTTTGACTTGTTTATCGAAGTAATAAGCATTTAAAACTATATATGTATGTATATCAGTCTCTGGCAGCCATATTACAAGCTTTGCTTAGTTTGGGGTCAGATGACCGTGTGTGCAAAAATGTCGCGAATATTTATTTATTTGAGATTTTCTTGAACACTCTCGATCTAGTTACTAAAAAAACTTTATCAAAACCTAATATATATACATATATATTTATTACCTAATAAAAACCTAATATATATATATATATATATTAGGCTATTAAAATAACCTATATTAATCAGTAATAATGTAACATTCAAATTGTGAAAGAATTTTTAAAATCGGTTCAGTACTTTTTGAGCCAATTCGTTACAAACATACTTACATGCAAATCTTTCCTTTTTATAATATTAATATAAATATATTATATATAATATACATTAATATAGGTTATTTTAATAGGCTATATAACTATACCCGTGCGGAGCCGGGGCGGACCGCTAGTAATATTATAATACGCTTGCTAGACTTGTTTGTCAAGACAATTTAAGGTTGTCGTCCTCCAGAGGCATACTGTTGAGTTATTTTTGGTTTTTCTATGTAATGCACGTGCACCTCAATTGATTACACAGATGGTGAACGATTGAGCACAATGAATACAAATTACTTCTTTATAAACTGGATCGAATCGGCCAAATGCAACGATATTTAAACCAATAGATTCAACATCATACTTAAGCACAGACTTTGAGACATTTTTTCGTTGTTCACTAAAGTTATATGATTATTTACGGGATATTTACCGTGGTAAGGTTGTTCAACATACAACCGTGGTAAGGTTCTAATTTTTTCAACATTTTTGAAGAAAAAAACTTGGCTTATTGAGTCGAGCTCCCGCACTCAGGGGAACCCTAAGGGTTTTTACCCTTTGGGTAAGATATAAAGTCATTTTCAAAAACTAACAAAACAATTTTTTGCCGATATAAAAGTTATTTTTAAAACCCCCGATAAAAAAAAATGTGGTTTCAAACGGCTGAACAGTTTTTCTTGAAACATTGCCCTTCAATTCGAAACCCATGTTGAATCTAAACATGTTTTATGCAAAGGTTTTATGTGAAGTTATATGATTGTATGATGAAATGTAGTAATTTTAATAAATGAACCAATCCAAATGTAACTAATATTAACATAAATTAATAATCTAGAAAAAAAAATAAAAAAAAAAAATTGATGCCTCCACTTTTTTTTTTTTTTTTTTTGAGTACATCGTCAATTGGCCGCCACAATACGGGCCATGAGCCTAGTGTGGGGCCCTTGTTAAAGTCGACATCTTAAATATGATTAAATTTTTTGGAAATTTCTAACTTTTTTTTTTTTTTTTTTTTTTATTAAGGTTATTTACGGTAAGTAATCATATAATATAACTTCAGTGAACAACTGTTTTAAACTATCACGGTTATTTACCGTGGTAAGGTTGTGGAATGAGCTCCCGATATTTCGGCGCAGTTACATGCACCATGTTCACAGGAAGACACTCGACACCCGGATGTAACTGCGCCGAAACATCGGGAGCTCATTCCACAACCTTGCCAGTGCGGTAAATATCCCGTTAATAATCATATAACTTTATGGTTTATGTAATCCATGTTTTAAATATCTTTGGCAATATTTATCAGATCAGTCTTTAGGTTGAGATGTAACATGTGTTACACCAGACTAGTTTGTTACGAATCCCAGTTGCATAGTTACGCAGAAAAGTTTTTTTTTTTGTTTAAATTAGAACGGCTGTCAAGGCATTTTTGTAAGAAATTTGTTGTAGCCAGTTGCACCCATATAAACGAAACGTCAGTCATTCGAAATCAGTTACCAACTGTGATGCGGACAAACAACTTTGAGACCTAACCCAAAAAGGTAGGGTCCAAGTTCTTTGGATGCGGAGTTCGACGTGTTGTCTATATATAAGAATGTTCAATCAAGGTTCACTCATATCCACAGAAAAGATTTTTTGTTTGTTTAAATTAGAACGGCTGTCAAGGCATTTTTGTAAGAAATTTGTTGTAGCCAGTTGCACCCATAAACGAAACGTCAGTCAGTCAAAATCAGTTAGCAACTGTGATGCGAAGTTCGATGCGTTGATCTAAATAAGAATGTTCAATCAAGGTTCACTCAAAATGCCTGGTAACAGATTTTCCTTCTCATTTCCAATCTATATTTTTTAAATCTCTACATAGTATAAAGTGAAGTCGCTTTCCGCGTCTGTCTGTCTGTGTGTCTGTATGGCCGCTAACTCCTCCTAAACCACGCAAAGGATTTTGATGCGGTTTTCACCATCAGTTAGATACATTTTCAAGGAAGGTTTATACATATAACAAGCGACCCGCCGCGGCTCCGCACGTAAATTACACCCGTGCGAAGCCGGGCGGGCGGGTCGCTAGTAAAGTATAAATCTACAAAGTAAAAGTATAAAATACAATCTTCAAATAAAGTATGTATTTAGCATGCATAATTGTTTTCAGTTAATTCAGCATGGCATAGTTGACGGGAAAGTTTAAATTTGAATATTTATCGTTAAAATACGCAAATTTTCACTTGGCGAATTGATAGATAGGTAAAATTTATTACCTTAAGGCTGCGCTCATTGGGCAGAGTTATCACTATTGTACACTTCATTAATTTAAAAAATATTAAAATTTTAAGTCGGAATATAAAAAAAAACACTTGGGTTTTCTTTTCAGATATCATTGCAAATGTTTTAAAGTAATTTACCGACGTTATATATTTTAGATAGCCCGTTGGCCCAGTAGGTATTGAACCTGCCTTGTGCTTGGGGGTTCGATTCCCACCTAGGACAAACATTCATGTGATGAACATTTGTGTTTGTTCTATATCTGGTTGTTAATATCTATTTAAGTATGTATTTAAAACTATATACGTATGTATATCAGTCTCTGGCAGCCATATCACAAGCTTTGCTTAGTTTGGGGTCAGATGACCGTGTGTGCAAAAATGTCCCGAGTATTTATAAATATAAGCGTGCTCCAACGTAGACCGCATCATCGCTTAACATCGGGCGTGATAGTGGTCAAACGCAAGCCTATTATTTATATTAAAAAAAATGCCAATTGATTGTGTGCCAAGCGAGACGCAGCCGCGCGCGCGCATTTACTTTGAAAAAGACTGCCTAATGCGGTTGAAACTATAGTCAAAGGGAGCGGCTTAATCTTACGTGAGTAATTCCCGTGTAATATAAATAAAATGTTAATTTACCGACTTCAAAAAAAGGGTTCTCCATTCGGTGGATTTTTTTATGTACGTTTAGGTTGGCTTCCGGCCGATCGCAGCCGCGCGCGTCTGACAAACGCGTCTAACGCGCGCGGCTGATGCGATTTGAAAATGTATGGCGACGTGAGTCGTCGGCCGCACGCGTCTGACGCAGACCTCGGAAGCGGCGCCATAGATATCCATAGTGCAGTTTTTTATGTATATTCAACTAGCGACCCGCCTGCCCGGCTTCGCACGGGTGTAATTTACGTGCGAAGCCGGGGCGGGTCGCTAGTTATACATATAAACCTTCCTCTTGAATCACTCTATCTATTAAAAAAACCGCTTCAAAATCCGTTGCGTAGTTTTAAAGATTTAAGCATACATAGGGACGGACAGACAGCGACAGCGACTTTGTTTTATACTATGTAGCGTTTGACCACCCTCACGCCTGATGTTAAGCGATGATGCGGTCTACGTTAGAGCACGCTTGCCTCCGATGAAACCGATCACTCGTCGCGTCGCGTGAGACTGGTCGCGTCAGTCGCGCGCGTTAGACGCATATTTCAGACGCGCGCGGCTGCGATCGGCCGCGATGCACGTCTACCTTTACCCAGGTAAAAATATCTTAGCCTTTACCTCAGATCTCTGTCATTAAATTTATAAATCGATTTGGAAAATTCTTATTAGAAAGGATATACCTACTTTCAGACTGGTCCCATAAAAATTTCATGAAAATCAGTTCAGTAGTTTGATTTTTAAATCAAAATAACTGGAAAATTTTATGTCTTACAAGTAAATTAATTACGTGCCCATTAATTATTATTTAATTCTTATTAGAGAATTTCTTTGGTAATTCACAGGAATACAGCCAGCGTTCTTGGCACATCTTGTTTTTGATTATATTAGTAATAAGTAATAATTAAGGCTTTTTTATTTTCTTCCTTTGTACTTTGATTCCTTTCCTTTTCTTTTCCTTTTTTATTTGAAAGGATATTAGGTTTATGCTTTCAGATTGGTCCCACAGAAATTTCATCAAAATCAGTTCATTAGTTTGATTTTTAAATCAAAATAACTGGAAAAATATAAAATACAAGTAAACGGAAAAAATAAGTTTAAGAAATAGATTACCATAATATGATTAAGCTGCTTAAATCATAACTGAGTAATTCATATTGATATGTGTCAAATAAATAAAAATTAACTAGATTAACAAAATTAATAGATTGATTTTTTGGTTGTTTTTGTTTTTTGGCAATAAATATATCTTATTCTTATTCTTAACTAGCGTACCGCCTGCCCGGCTTCGCACGTAAATTACACCCGTGGGGGCGGGTCGCTAGTTATATATATAAACCTTCCTTGAAAATGTATCTGACTGATGGTGAAAACTGCATCAAAATCCGTTGCGTGGTTTAGGAGGAGTTAGCGGCCATACAGACATACAGACAGCCAGACAAACGCGGAAAGCAACTTCAATTTATACTATGTAGAGGCTAGTTGAGCTTCATAAAAAGTAGGAAAATAGAGAAGAAAATACTCACAAATACTAGGGCATGGTCTGGCAGCCCTGTGCTCTGATGCTGCCGGTCCGAGCCAGCCGTTTCCCGATTGTCTGCACGTGGAACCCAATCCTCTGCAACGCTTCATGATTCAATATCTTCCGCCCATCAAATATGTACGCCGGTTTCATCATCACTTCGTAAATCTTCTTAAAATCTAGGGTTTTAAATTCATCCCATTCGGTACACAGAACTATGGCATGGGCTCTCGTTACAGCTGAGTACGCTGTCTCGTGAATCTCAACGTTCTTCCTCGTCGACTCTTGTTCAGAAGCGACGTACGTGTTTGTTAGTTCGTAGAATATCTGCTCCGTTTCTACTTTTGGGTCGTAGATATGCAATCTAGCTCCTTCGTCCAGTAACGTCTTCGAGACATGTATGGCGGGTGATTCTCTAGTGTCTCCCGTGTTTTTCTTGAACGCAAAGCCGAGTATGGCAATGTTTTTATCAGCAACGGTGTTGAATAAAGATTCTATGACTTTACGAGTGAAACGGGCCTTCTGCCAGTCGTTTAAGTTCAGGACTTGTTGCCAGTATGCCGATACTTCAGGTAAGTTGAGACATTCGCTCAGATAGATGAGGTTAAGGATGTCTTTTTGGAAGCAGCTGCCGCCAAAGCCGATTGAAGCTTCGAGGAATTTCGGGCCGATACGAGAGTCTCTGCCTACAGCTCGGGCGACTTCCGAGACGTCTGCTCCCGTTGCTTCACAGACAGCAGTCAGGGAATTTATACTTGATATTCTCTGAGCGAGGAATGCGTTTGCCGCTAGCTTGGATAGTTCGGAGCTCCAAGTATTCGTTGTTAGGATGTTCTTAGCGGGTATCCAGTGCTCGTAGACCCAGCACAGCTCTTGTATAGCCTTCTGACCGTCAGGAGTCTCTTCACCACCGATTAATACTCTATCGGCTTCAATTAAATCAACTATAGCTGTTCCTTCAGCTAAAAATTCAGGGTTTGACAGGATCTGGTACTCCACACCGGGTTTTGTGTTAGCCCTTAATATTTTCATAATTATTTCAGCAGCCCGGACGGGAACTGTGCTTTTTTCGACTACTATTTTGTTGTTTGGTGCCAAGTCAGCAATCATTCGCGCTGCACTCTCTATGTATTTCAAGTCTGCTGCTCTGCCTTTGCCATTGCCGTGGGTTTTTGTCGGTGTATTGACGGAAATGAAGATCAAATCGGCCTCGCGGATACCCTTCGCGATGTCGGTCGAAAAGAATAAGTTCTTACCTCGACATTGGCGCACAACTTCGTCCAAACCCGGTTCGTAGATCGGCAATTTATCTGAATTCCACGCCCTTATCCTGTCTTCGCTCTTGTCACAGACAGTTACCTTGATATCTGGGCATTTTAGGGCAATAACACTGCAAGTGGGACCTCCCACGTATCCGGCGCCTAGGCAGCAAATCTTTTCGATCACCATTTTTAATACACGTCTGAACACTCAAGCGGCTCAACAGTTTAATGTTGAATGAGTGATAATCGCCGTTTTATTTGTTTTTTAAGTGGACGATAACTGATCAAAGATGAACTTTTTAATTAATTTTTGGATGACGGATGCTTGGATTACGAGGTCGGAAAGAGACGAGCGCGCAGCGCGGCCCGTGGCAGATGACTAAATGACTAACGAACGGATAACGGGGCCGCGCGCGGCTTGTTCACTTTTATCTTATTGTAATGCAAAACTCGAAATTCCAAGATGCAACCAATCGTTCCGAGAGGTGTGAACAAAGCAATAAAAAATAAACTCCTACTTTTGACTTGACTTAGTTGACATCTGTCAACTTGTGTCACAACACAAGTCAAGTGTCACAACACAAATTGTCACAATTCTGCCAATGTGCCTGTTTATATTTCAACGTTTTATGAAAAGCTTCTTAAACAAACGGTTATAAATAAGCAAGGACTTATAGTCCATAAACTAAGTCTAGATTCATGTATAAGTCTTTGTAAATGAGTAAACCAATAATAAACACAGTGAACCAAGTCCAAGCAGTGATCTTGGCATATTAATATTTGACACTGACAAATGCACAAGAAGTGCAACCAGTGTCGCCAACTTGGGGGTTTTCCCCCTAAATTTGGGGATAAGTTAGATGAAGAGGGGTATTTTTAGGGGCCATATTTTTTTAGGGGCATACACTAGGGGTATAATTTTTTTACGCATTTTTCATGAGTTACCTTTTTTAGGGGTATTTTCTAGGGGGAAATTCTTTTGTAGCGGCCGCCCGTATGCTCAAAATGTTCAACGTGAACATGTATGACTTTAAAAGTAAAGCGCAAAATAACAGCGAAGCCGATGATTTCGGTGGAATTCTCGATAGCTTTCCTGACGTCGATGGAATTTAAAAACAAAAAAATGTATTACGCGTTTTTTATTAAGCTTTAAGTTTAATATATATTTTTAAATAAACCTCCTTTTCATTGTCCAAGTGTGTATTTTCTTTTTTTCCTTTAAATTTGTCGTTGAAACAAGATGCCTATTTCGAATAAGAATTTTTTTCCAATATAGTCTAGGGTGATCTTGAGTTAGTGTTAGGGGGAAAGAGGGGGATTTCGAGACGACGCTAGGGGACGCTTAGTCGAGGTTGGCAACACTGAGTGCAACGCCAAAATCATTGCAGAAGAAAAAAAAAGTGGAAATGTCAAGATAGCTGAAGATTTGTTCATTGTTTGTTTATTTTTTAATGAATAAATGAAAATTGGAATACAACTAAGTTATTTTGTAAAAGAATGAAAGATTTCAAATGTACATTTAATTTCAAATCAAATATCTGTAAAAGTTATTTAATTTATTTGTTTAAAATATCTTGGTGAAGCTTAAAAATGCGTGCATGTCGAACTTGTCTGTCTAAATATGACTTGTGCCCCTTGTTTGGAGAAAATGAATTCACCAGCGAACAATTGTTCTTATCAACTGGAGTTAGGGTAAGTCTTGCTATAAACAATAGTGGGCAATTTTGTATGGGAGTTGATCCAAGAGTCGCCACTATTAACCACTCCACTTTTATATCCCGTTAGCCCCGGATAGCACCTCCCCCCCTCCCCGGATAGTCCTGGTTAGCCCGTTGGTACAGTTAGTAGTGAACCTGCCTTCTGCGCTTGGGGTCTGGATTCGATTCCCACCTAGGACAAACATTCATGTGATGAACATTTGTGTTTGTTCTATATCTGGTTGTTAATATCTATTTAAGTATGTATTTAAAACTATATATGTATGTATATCAGTCTCTGGCTGCCATATCACAAGCTTCGCTTAGTTTGGGGTCAAATGACCGTGTGTGCAAAAAATTCCTAATTATTTATTTATTTTCTTTGACATTTATGTTTTATCTTTGGCTACTCTAGGACCAAATTCGCCCAAGCTGTCTTTTCACCAAAAAAAAAACTCTTAACTCTATAAAACGGACAAATCCAGGACACAGTGATCTTAATCCCTAGTTACAAACTGGGTGTCTTCAAATCACGAGTGAATCGGTTTCTTCTAGGCAAGCGTGCTTCAACGTAGACCGCATCGTCGCTTTACATCAGGCGAGTTGGCGGTCAAACGCAAGCCTATTAATAGATTTTAATAAAAAAAGTACATTATCATAATCAGTCCACTGCTGGAGACAGGCCTCTAATGCTCGTCCATGCACTCAGTCCGATCTTTGACTTTACGGTTCCAGCCACTGCCAGTTGTCTTATGTATTATTGTAACTTCATCGAGTTTAAATCGAGTCTCAGCGTACTATGCTACATATTCCTTACTATAATTCCCAGAATTCCAACTATTTATTTGCTCTGACAGCTGTAATAACATTTTATTTATATTACACGGCAATTACTCACGTAAGATTAAGCCAGTCACTCCAACTATAGTTTCAACCGCATTAGACGGTCTTTTTCAAGGTGAATGCACGCGCGCGGAATGTAAATAAATGTATGTGAATGTAATAACATTGCAAAAAGCCGAATGAAAACCACGAATTCTGATCACTTCTGTTTCTTGGACAAGTTCCATAGCTCTACCCCAACTAAGTACTGAAGGATAGAGCAGTTTAGTCAGCGACCGGAGGCATGCTTCGTTATTTTAGGGAGCTCGGCTGGTTTGTGTAGGCTGGCGGGCAAATGCACAATACACCCCAAGCGGGATGTCAGTGCAGGTCTTATCACCCCCACTTTTAATTAGAATTAGAAGTTGCATACATAACCGGTCATTGCAACTTGTATAAGCTAGGAGCCACGGACAGTCCACTGTGTCGTGGCTGCATGAAAGAGAACGAAACTGTAGAGCATGTGCTGTGGCATTGTGAAGCCACAGAAGAAACTAGAATCGCTACCGGGTTGTATGAAGCACCATTGCCTTCTTCATCCACGTCACCACAACAGCTGGACTGCTTTTCATCATCATTATTTTCATTACCATCTACGCCACTGGAGCAACTGTGCCAGCGCCCCAGAGCCTCACTCCGATATTTCAAGGAGTTGGGTTGGCTCGGGTAGGTGCTGGTAGGGGGAAATGCACAATACACCCCATGCGGGACGTCAGTGTAGGACTTATCGCCCCCATCTCGAATAAGAATAAGAATAGAAGTTGCATAGCCAAATAAAATGTATAAACGAGTCCGTTAATTTTCAGATGGCACCAGACGATGGTCTACCACAAACCGTCTGCAGATCCTGCATGAAAACTATAACAAAATCATTACAATTAAGAGAATTGAGTTCAAAAGCCGAGGAGTTTTTAAGGACTATCGCAGAACATAATGTAAAAACTGAACCAAATATCCAAGACATGATCGAGAGTCTAATTGATCCTTTTTCAATAGAGAATCATGACAATTCTCATATTTTTATTCAACAAAATGAAGAAACGAATGATATGAATGAATCCAATGACATTGATTACCCTTCAGATGATGACACAAAACCTGTTATAGGAAATGATGATATGAAAGATGATGATTTTGACATTGATGACGAACAAACATACAAAACTGAATTTGTGAATATTCAGACTAAACAAGAACACGAATATGACATAGACAATGAAAGGAAAACTATAAATTGTATAACTCTTTCAAAAGATGCCCAAATAATGTTATACCCTACTAAAGATGGCGGACATAACTCAAAAACACTGAATACAACAAAAGAATCTAATGAAAATATGACAAAAGACCCAACAAACGTGAAATATATAATTAAATGTAATGCAAATAATATACAGAATTTTAAGAGTGACATAAGTCAATCGATATTGAAAAACAAACTTCAAAATGATGCAGCTAATATATTTGGTCAACCAGCCACTGTATCTGGTCAAACAGCCGCAACATCTGGTCAAACATCTAACATAAGAATAGAAGATTTTATATCAAGCAAAGAAATGAATGAACTATTTAAAGATGCTCGCAAATTTGGTAAAAAAATTAATGCATCTCTTCAAACATTTGATATATCTAGTAGCCAAATCGAAAACACTAAAGACCACCTAACAAAAACAGAATCACATAAACTTTTTAGAGATCATAAAAGTTTTAATGATGAGTTAAAAACGGTAAATAGGCTAAATTTTACTGACTCCTCCGGCCTAAAAATACCTATAGAAGACCAGAAAATACCTGAAGATGGCCAGGATCATGAAAGTCTATTTGGAAATTTGATGTCAAACCTTAAAAACAATTTGCCTAAATATATTCCCAATGATACTGAAGAATGCAGCGTCATAAAAAATAAATACAACATTAAAAAGCCTAAGAAGGTGAGTACAGTACCCTTAGTACATGTTTTGATAGTATTCGAAAACTTTTTTCGTTTTCGTATTGTTCCATACATTGCTGGGCTAAAAGGTATTCGAATACTTTTTTCGTATTAGAGTGAAGCAATCTATACCACCGATTACTACCGACTTTAGTTCCTCCACGTTTCCGATAGAGGCGCTTTACTAAAATGTATGGAACAATACGTAAACGAAAAAAGTTTTCGAAAACTATCAAATCTGGGACTAAGCGTACAGTTCTTTTTACAAGCTTCTATTTATTTATTTAATTCACACAGAAACACCAACAGTACACATATTAAATAATACAAATAACACTCATTTATAATTGATACAGTTCTGATATGTGCACCTTTAACAGGTGTTTTTATTAACTAAACAAAATACAAACTAAAACTACAAATACAATTAGACTGCCCATAGACCGTTGAAGGTCTAAAGACAATCCAAATGCTCAAGCCCACTACCATTTGGCAGCGTACCCAGCATGCTGGCGGCATTACCACGTGTTTACAACATTCATAATTAAAAGTGGTAACACAAAAATATGATATAAAAATGATATATGGGTGTGATGTGAATACAGTAAGCACAATGGTCTAGTTTGTATCCAAATTCAAATTCAAATAATTTATTTATCTAATAATAATATCCAAATCATTACAAATTAATTAGATTGAATTAAGCTAAGTATTTTAACTTTTAGCTGTGGGCCCCAAACTAGGCCGAGCCTGTATTTTGGGGTCCCATGATTTCCCAGAGACATTTAAACAATTCGTTCAACCCTGTGTAAAAGATCTGCCATTTATTATACATACATAGATTATATGTATGTCATGAGTATCAGTGGATTATGCCGTGCATACTGTATCCAACCACCGTGTATACACAAAAAATAAAAATTAATGATTATAACAAATATCTTCTGCTAAGACAGAAGCTACAGACGTAACAATACCCACAAGGTAACTTCGCACTCGAGCTCCAAGACACAAGCCGCGTGCTTAGTTTGGAGCTCACCGACCACACACGATGTCTTACTAAACTACTCTTAATTGTAAGAGATTTGTCTAATAATTAGTTGTTTTTTCTATGTAAGTTTCCTTTTTGTGTGAATAAATTTATCTTTATCTTTAAAAAAAAAAAAAAAAAAACTAAATGTTACTGCGTGCTGGGTATCAAAAGAATGGACAGCGTCCGCAACAGCGCGCTGCGCTCCATAACAGGGGTGGTCGACGTTGGCCAAAAAGCTGCCAGACTAAAATGGGATTGGGCGGGACATGTGGCGCGCATGCATCCCGACCGATGGGCCAGGATCGTCACACAGTGGGTGCCAGATGGACGGCGCAGTCAAGGAAGGCCCAAGAAACGCTGGCGTGACGATCTTGACTCATTCCGGAGAGGTTGGCAAGAGGTGGCGAAGGACCGAGATTTATGGAAGGAGATGGGGGAGACCTTTGCCCAGCAGTGGGACAGTATAGGTAAAAAAAAAAAATGTTACCAAAATTTTACTAAAACAATGAATTATAAGCTTGTAAAAAGAGTAACTTGCCCTGTATGTGTGAGACCAGTTAATCCACCATCTTTGGGAGTCCGCTATATTGGATTTAGAATAATGCAACTTAGCTAAGCATGCTTTGACATCCAAACAAAACGCATACGCAAAATTTTAGCTCAATAGATTGGGGTTAATATCATCATCATCAGCCAGAAGACGTCCACTGCTGAACATAGGCCTCCCCCTTTAACCTCCACACTGAACGACAGCCTGCCTGCATCGACTGGATGCCCGCGACTCTCACAATGTCGTCGGTCCATCTAGTGGGAGGCCTTCCTACGCTGCGTCTTCCGGTTCGTGGTCTCCACTCAAGAACATTTCTTCCCCATCGGTTATCGGTTCTTCGAGCGATGTGGCCTGCCCATTGCCACTTCAACTTGCAAATTTTAACAGCTAACAGGGGTTAATATGCATGTGTCCTAATGTTTAATTTATTACAAATAACTGGCTTAGCGATAAATATAACTAAATACATTACGCATACTGAAAAAAATATTTAAATTGGCTGATAAATCTCTGAGATACGAGTTTTAAAGTTTTAGGTATGGAATAGGGATAGAGAGGGGATGCCCTATCCCTTTCTCGCAATGCGTGTGTTGGTATAGCGTTTGTATGGCGCGCCTGAGCCGTGACGTCACGGCTCAGTATAGTGCGCACTCTGTCTAGCATGAAATTAAAATGCTTATATGTTATTTATTTTTGAACTAATTTTAATTTTGTTTTGAAAGTGTGTTTGTTTGTTCCTCTTTCACGCAGCTACAGAGCAATGGATCGAACTGATTTTTTGCAAGCGTATAGTTCAAGGGTCGGAGAGTGACATAGGCTATTTTTCATCACTACGCGTGTGAAACCGCGGGGCGCAGCTAGTACATATATATTTTTAAAAACATACTTAAATAGATATTAACACAGATATAGAACAAACAAATTTTCATCACATAAATGTTTGCCCTAGGTGGGAATCGAACCCACGCCTCCAAGCGCAGAAAGCAGGTTCACTGGTTCACCGAGGCAGTGAAACTAACAATGCAAGGTTGCAATAAATGGTTGTAATAATGAGTCAACATTGCCTTTTTTGGACCCGGGTATGTCCTAAAACTGCGACCAGAACCACCGGAGGATGGGCAGCAGCGTCCTGTTAGTACACGGTGAACGTACTGCGACCAGAACCACCGGAGGATGGGCAGCAGCGTCCTGTTAGTACACGGTGAACGTACTGCGACCAGAACCACCGGAGGATGGGCAGCAGCGTCCTGTTAGTACACGGTGAACGTACTGCGACCAGAACCACCGGAGGATGGGCAGCAGCGTCCTGTTAGTACACGGTAAACGTACTGCGACCAGAACCACCGGAGGATGGGCAGCAGCGTCCTGTTAGTACACGGTGAACGTACTGCGACCAGAACCACCGGAGGATGGGCAGCAGCGTCCTGTTAGTACACGGTGAACGTACTGCGACCAGAACCACCGGAGGATGGGCAGCAGCGTCCTGTTAGTACACGGTGAACATACTGCGATCCTCAAGCCGCCTGGCAAGCGTGGGGATTATGGCAACACCCCTCTCTAAGAGGGGGGCCTTGTTCAGCAGTGGACGTTTAAGTGGGCACACGGGCAGCGTTTTTTCCATACAAACGTATTCTCGTGTTTCCTCCCTGGATAATACCACTAGAACTGTTATTTTTTTAAATAAAATGTATCTCCTCCATTGTTATGTTTCTATTATTTATTTTTACTTATACATTAACTACTATAAGAAATATGAGCCTTTAAATATCCCAATATATTTTTTTACCGCCATGTTCAGACGTCTATCAAACAAATTTGACGAGTTTATAAAACAAAAATAAATGATAGAAGCATAGTTCAATCTTTTTCACATCTATTAATTTAAAATTAATGAAATCGGCTTAGTTTTGAATGAGGAAACAGAAAAATACGAGACAATGATTTTGTCTACTTTTCGTAGGTATAATCGATCCGAGCTGCAGTTGTCCCTATTGCGCTCTACTGGGAGATGCTTGAGGTCAGGAGACAGCAATAGATTTGCTAAATACCTATTCATCAAATTTCTTGGCCGTGGTATGCCCTCTTAATGGCTGATCATATTGCCTTTTTCAGATGGACTTGGACAGAAGGCAGTTCTTCCAAGACAGGAACAAGAAGCTGATGGCACTGGCGGTGTTACCTTACAAGGACACCGGCCCCATACAGTGCAGCGTGTGCTACGAGCTGGCGCGGAACAAACAACGGTTCAGAAACCACGCGCTGAAACATTTCGACAAACAGCATGTCTGCCAGGTAACTGTCACTGTAACCCGGGATCCGGGTTGTAAGATCTTCAACCGGCAAAATGGTTTTAAGTTAGCATCATCATCAGCCAGAAGACGTCCACTGCTGAACATAGGCCTCCCCCTTTAACCTCCACACTGAACGACAGCCTGCCTTTTGCATCCACTGGATGCCCGCGACTCTCACAATGTCGTCGGTCCATCTAGTGGGAGGCCTCCCTACGCTGCGTCTTCCGGTTCGTGGTCTCCACTCCAGAACCTTTCTTCCCCATCGGTTATCGGTTCTTCGACCGATGTGGCCTGCCCATTGCCACTTCAACTTGCAAATTAAAAAAAATGGTTTTAAGTTAGCGGCGTCGTGGAATCCAATAGTAAGTAAGTGTACAAACCGCGGTGCAGGTACTAGGACATTTACCGATACAGTCAGTGTTGTGTGTCGTAGTGACAACCCTGCGATTTTTCAAGATCAAGTGAGGGTAGGAGAACAAAACATCCGCTCTTCTCGCCGGACTCACCCGCAGTGTTCAGTCAGCTCGTGACCACGGCCATTGTAACATGGTCGAAACGTTAAGTCCTGATACACATTTAAAACATGTAACTGTAAGAATAGGCATGACGACTTACATTTTTTTATTACCTTTAAAAAAAGCTGATCAAAAATAGAGCACATCAACGCTGTACCGGCTGTACGATTCGATAGCTCAGTGAATAAAACACACAAGGCACTTTACACCGGATTTATTGTTCGACATAGTTACGATCTTAAAGAACGTCCACTGATTTGCAAAACCAAACGATACCGCGATGCAGGAATTGTTCTGCCGACCGTAGCGACATCCAGCGGTATGCTTACGAACTAATTAACAAGGTAGCTAACTATTATTGATGGTTCATATCTTAACAAACGCAAATAAATAAAAATTTGCTCAAAAATAAATCTATACTAATATTATAAAGAGGAAAGATTTGTATGTAAGTATGTTTGTAACGAATTGGCTCAAAAAGTACTGGATCGATTATAAAAATTCTTTCACTTTTGGGAAGCTACATTATCCCCATAACATAGGTTATAATCTATACCCGTGCAAAGCTGGGGCGGACTGCTAGTAAGTTATAAGTTTTTTTTTAAATCTATTAATAGGCTTGCGTTTGGAGCCACTGCACTTGCCACTGCCACTTGCCACTGGAGCAACTGTGCCAGCGCCCCAGAGCCTCACTCCGATATTTCAAGGAGTTGGGTAGGCTCGGGTAGGTGCTGGTAGGGGGAAATGCACAATACACCCCAAGCGGGACGTCAGTGCAGGACTTATCGCCCCCATCTCGAATAAGAATAAGAAGGCTTGCGTTTGACCGCCTACTCGCCTGATGCGTTTTGTATGTGTTATATGTGTTTTGTGTGAGATATCGCGATCGTGTTGCAGTATGCGGGTTGCGGGAAGAAGTTTGTGCACCGCAGTCAGCTGTCCCGGCACCAGCAGTGCATGCACGGGGTGGAGAAGCGGTTCTCCTGCGGGCAGTGTCCGTTCAGGGCCGTTGACAGACCCACCATACAGGTATGTAGTCAGAACTGATGCGCTGCCAGCCCTGCAGGCCTAGCATGGGATAAATAAATAAATAAATAAATATTCGAGACATTTTTGCACACCCAGAATGTAACTAGGGATTAAGATCACTGTGTCCTGGATTTGTCAGTTTTATAGAGTTAAAAGAGTTTTTTTTTTTGGTGAAAAGACAGCTTGGGCGAATTTGGTCCTAGAGTAGCCAAAGATAAAACATAAATGCCAAAGAAAATAAATAAATGTTCAGGAATTTTTTGCACACACGGTCATCTGACCCCAAACTAAGCAAAGCTTGTGATATGGCTGCCAGAGACTGAATAGTTTTAAATACACACTTAAATAGATATTAACAACCAGATATAGAACAAACACAAATGTTCATCACATGAATGTTTGTCCTAGGTGGGAATCGATCCCACGCCCCCAAGCTCAGAAGGTAGGTTCACTACCAACTGGACCAACGGACTATCTGAATTGTCTTTCCACCGTTTTTATCCACGCCTAGACGCGACAAAGCTAGAATATGGATACGTTTGTCTTTTTCTCGCGGGATAAAACTGCAGGCCTAGCATGGGCTGTGGATAAATTGTCCTTCCACCGTTATTATCCACGCCTAGACGCGACAAAGCTAGAATATGGATACGTTTGTTTTTTTCTCGCGGGATAAAACTGCGGGCCTTGCATGGGCTGTGATAAATTGTCCTTCCACCGTTATTATCCTCGTCTAGACGCGACAAAGCTAGAATATGGATACATTTGTCTTTTTCTCGCGGGATAAAACTGCAGGCCTAGCATGGGCTGTGATAAATTGTCCTTCCACCGTTTTTATCCACGCCTAGACGCGACAAAGCTAGAATATGGATACGTTTGTTTTTTTCTCGCGGGATAAAACTGCAAGCCTAGCATGGGCTGTGGATAAATTGTCTTTCCACCGTTTTCATCCCACCATACAGGTATGTAGTCAGAACTGATGCGCTGCCAGCCCTGCAGGCCTAGCATGGGCTGTGGATAAATAAATAAATAAATAAATATTCGAGACATTTTTGCACACCCAGAATGTAACTAGGGATTAAGATCACTGTGTCCTGGATTTGTCAGTTTTATAGAGTTAAAAGAGTTTTTTTTTTGGTGAAAAGACAGCTTGGGCGAATTTGGTCCTAGAGTAGCCAAAGATAAAACATAAATGCCAAAGAAAATAAATAAATGTTCAGGAATTTTTTGCACACACGGTCATCTGACCCCAAACTAAGCAAAGCTTGTGATATGGCTGCCAGAGACTGAATAGTTTTAAATACACACTTAAATAGATATTAACAACCAGATATAGAACAAACACAAATGTTCATCACATGAATGTTTGTCCTAGGTGGGAATCGATCCCACGCCCCCAAGCTCAGAAGGTAGGTTCACTACCAACTGGACCAACGGGCTATCTGAATTGTCTTTCCACCGTTTTTATCCACGCCTAGACGCGACAAAGCTAGAATATGGATACGTTTGTCTTTTTCTCGCGGGATAAAACTGCAGGCCTAGCATGGGCTGTGATAAATTGTCCTTCCACCGTTTTTATCCACGCCTAGACGCGACAAAGCTAGAATATGGATACGTTTGTTTTTTTCTCGCGGGATAAAACTGCGGGCCTTGCATGGGCTGTGATAAATTGTCCTTCCACCGTTATTATCCTCGTCTAGACGCGACAAAGCTAGAATATGGATACGTTTGTCTTTTTCTCGCGGGATAAAACTGCAGGCCTAACATGGGCTGTGATAAATTGTCCTTCCACCGTTTTTATCCACGCCTAGACGCGACAAAACTAGAATATGGATACGTTTGTCTTTTTCTCGCGGGATAAAACTGCAGGCCTAGCATGGGCTGTGATAAATTGTCCTTCCACCGTTTTTATCCACGACTAGACGCGACAAAGCTAGAATATCGATACATTTGTCTTTTTCTCGCGGGATAAAACGGTGGAAAGACAATTTGTCCACGGCCCGTGCTAGGCTTGCAGCGGGGTTAGACAAGAGCCAATGGCCTCGATTCTTCTTCTTAGTCGTTTCGCTCTTGGCAGAGCGGTCGTGGTCGTCATGAAGTAGTATTGGACGCGGCAGATAGGATGCGCTTCACGATGTCTCGCCATCTCTCTCTCTGCTGGAGGTCATCCTGCTGCACTCGTTTAAGGGACCACCCACTGCAGACTTGATCTGGTCGGTCCATCTCATTGGCGACCTCCCGCGCGGTCTAGTGTCTTCCACCTTTCCCTGGACAACGAGGCGTTCTATGGACTGATAATCTCGTCTTGAAACGTGTCCGAAGAAGGCTAGTATCCGAGACTGTACTGTGGAGAATAAGCGCTGCTTGATGCCAAGTTCTTGGAGTATCGAGACGTTCGTGCGAAACTCAGTCCACGAGCATTCTTCTCCATGTACTCTAAACTAAATTTGACAGCTCTAAAATTGTTGCCATCCTTCTCTCACATATTAAAATGAAAAGAGAGGCAGATAATTTTAGTCCTGTCAGATTGGTTTAGTTTTGTAAGTGGTATGACAGAATCGACGCCATTGTCTGTTAGCGTTAACGCCTGCGGAAAGGTGAAATTGTGTGCTGATATTTTTTTCGCGATTTCAGGGTTGGTCCCATAGTAAAAGTTGTTCATAATGATGAGTACAATTACCTTCTTTTGGCTTCGAGAGTGTTCCCCTTACACCCTGTAGATAATGAACATTTTTATCGTGGTACAGAACCATATTCGCGCGGAGCACACCGGGGAGAAGCCCTACGAGTGCAACGAGTGCGGCGCCAGATTCCGGATGCGGAACAACATCATACAGCACATGATCGTGCACTTCAGACCTTCCAAGTCTGTGCAGGTAACATTTTTTTTTACATCGGATTAGGCTAACGTTTGACCGCGATCTCGCCTGATGGAATGCGATGATGCGGTCCAAGATGGAGCACGTTTGCCCAGTAGGTAACCTATTAACCCTAGACTTGAACACTCCAAGATTGTAATGCTGCGGAAACACAGACAAGGGCAAGGCGTTCCATTGTTTTGCTGTTCTAATTAAGAAAGAGGAGTCAACACGCTTGGTGCGAATAAATGTAATTTCGAACAAGTAAGGGTGACGCCTTGCTGTTAGGCTGGACGTCCGGTAATGAAGAGGTGATGAGGGAACAAGTTCTTGGGGGGACAATTTATTTCGTGACCACCGTTACAGAGTCCTTCAGTCAGAACAAAGGAAAGATAATAGCGGAACATTAGAGCTTAGCTCGGAAATTTGCCTAAAAATGGTATAAACTTAATAATTTGAGCGTGCTATAGGTTGTCTCGAACTTCCGTAAGCGCTGCAGTCAGATAACGTACGAAAGGGTTCTACAAATTACCGTAGCGCTAGTATCGCAGTCAAGTTTCGCAACACTTCAAGAGAATAAAGAAAAGCGCCATCTACTGATATCGGTTGATCTTCTCATGAAATGTTGACCTGTTTGACGTTTTTAATACATAGTATAAAAATTAAAAAAAAAAAGTTAAGGTTGTCGTAATATTAATCATGATCACTATGTAACGAATATTTGTATGTACGACTATTTTTTGTATTTTTTTTTAAATTTTGATTAAAGTACATTGAATCCAAGGTCATGAAAATTTTAACAAAAAAAAATGTAAAGGTATAAATACGCCACTCGTTAATTTGAAGTAATATATTCCAGTGTGAGTATTGCCCGTCGAGGTTCCAGTGCCGCCGAGACCTCTGGATCCATCAAGATAAGACGCACTTCTACACGTACAACTACTACTGCTACCTCTGTCCTAACGTGTGAGTCATCTTACCAACCACACTAACATAACCAGACTAACATAACCAGATATCACACTAACATAACCAGACTAACATAACCAGATATCACACTAACATAACCAGACACTACACTACCTCTGGATCCATCAAGATAAGACGCACTTCTACACGTACAACTACTACTGCTACCTCTGTCCTAACGTGTGAGTCATCTTACCAACCACACTAACATAACCAGACTTACATAACCAGACATCACATTAACATAACCAGACACTACACTACCTCTGGATCCATCAAGATAAGACGCACTTCTACACGTACAACTACTACTGCTACCTCTGTCCTAACGTGTGAGTCATCTTACCAACCACACTAACATTACCACACTAACATAACCAGACACTACACTAACATAACCAGACATCACACTAACATAACCAGACACTACACTAACATAACCAGACATCACACTAACATAACCAGACACTACACTAACATAACCAGATATCACACTAACATAACCAGACATCACATTAACATAACCAGACATCACACTAACATAACCAGACACTACACTAACATAACCAGACACTACACTAACATAACCAGACACCACACTAATATAACCAGACACCACGCTAACAGTACCAAACAAAATTATAAGACATATTAATATTAACAGATTAACATAACCAGATACCACAATAACATTATCAGACTAAAATAACCAGACGTCACATTAATATAACCACACACTACACTAACAATACCCCACACACTACTATCACACTAATATTACCAGACTATTAGCCTGATACTAACATATTCAGACACCACACTAACGTTACCAGACTAAGACATTTTGACTTATTATCTTGTTACAGATATAAAGGCGGTTGTTCCGTGAGGAAGCATCTGTTGAAAGTGCACGGAGTGCCGAAAGACCAGCAACTGAAGATACGACGCGACAAAATCAAAAAGTTAGTACGGCTTACTACTTGACCATCACTCGCGCGAACAAAGATCGCATTGTTCGCACGAACTCGTGATCCATCATTTTTACATATTTTTTTACAACGTGCTCCATCTTAGACTGCATCATCGCTTTACATCAGGCGAGTTGGCGGTCAAACGCAAGGCTATTATTAAATAACTAGCGGTCCGCCCCAGCTTCGCACGGGTATAGATTATAGCCTATGTCACCCGGGGATAGTGCAGCATCCCAACAGTGAAAGAATTTTTCAAATCGGTTCAGTAGTTTCGGAGCCTATTCAATACAAACAAACAAACAAACAATCAAATCTTTCCAATAAAAAACAACGGACCAGGCGTGCCTTTGGCCATAATTTACCCACAGGGTGTGAACGGGACCCTATTACTAATCCTACGCTGTCTCTCCTTATGTCCTACCTATTAACGGCTGTATCTTTCGAACCGTAATAGAGTCAGTTGTAATTTTCACAGAATATGCAATGTTACGGCGGATTAACAAATAAGAAAAAAGTAAAAACGAAAAGGGGGTGGGTCCCCATACAACAAACTATTTTTAAAATATTTTATTTTAAACGTATTTTTGTATTAGCTCTAATATAAAAACGGTAATACGTACAAGCGTGAAACTTGGCATGATTATAGTACACACTCTAAAGTATAACAACAAATAATAAATAATGGCCAAGTGCGAGTAGGTGACAAATTTCTGTTCATTATCAAGTGAAGCAACGTCGGGCGTCGGTACTCGGATGGGTGACCGCCTGGGCGTGATTTTGTCTTTTTGCACAAATTTTTGTATTTTGTGGTGGTACGGAACCTTCAATGCGCGAGTCTGATTCGCACTTGGCCGATTTATTCTTTTAATACTTGTTTAATTTCGTAATTAAAACCTTATTTAATTTTTCCAGGACTGATGCACCCAGCTCTTCAAACATCAAGCCAATAGTGACCAATACTCCTAGATAGATCATATTAACGTTTGCGCTGTCGTGATTCGGACGGCACAATAGTGAGTTTAGTAGCGGTCATAGAAACAACGGTGTCTAAGCAAGGTTATATTCTCAACTGCACAGATTCGTCAGTGGATAGTTTTGCAACTGGACAGATTCGTCAGTGGATAGTTTTGCAACTGGACAGATTCGTCAGTGGATAGTTTTGCAACTGCACAGATTCGTCAGTGGATAGTTTTGCAACTGCACAGATTCGTCAGTGGATAGTTTTGCAACTGGACAGATTCGTCAGTGGATAGTTTTGCAACTGCACAGATTCGTCAGTGGATAGTTTTACAACTGGATAGATTCGTCAGTGGATAGTTTTGCAACTGCACAGATTCGTCAGTGGATAGTTTTACAACTGGATAGATTCGTCAGTGGATAGTTTTGCAACTGCACAGATTCGTCAGTGGATAGTTTTGCAACTGCACAGATTCGTCAGTGGATAGCTTTGCAACTGCACATATTCGTCAGTGGATTCTCACCTGGACAGATGAAACTTCCAGACATAGTTTTGAAGATCGTAGGCCTCCATTAAAGCATATATTTACCTCTTGTCCATGTTATCATGGAGGTTCCTCGATTTAGGAAATTGAATAAAATATTATGAATTAAAAACAAGTTGTTTTCGATTTATTTATTGTAACATAATTTATACCTATAGATACATCATGCATGCATTTATACATTAAATCCCTTAGGATTTGTTAGTATATTTTAGGCCAGGGTCACACCTCAAGAATACTTAGGTAATATACCAAAGATATATCAAAACTATGCATTTAGCAACAGTGATCAAATGTCCAAACTAAAACGATACAAACTATTACTGTAATCTGTGCATAGGCTACATTTGTTGCAAGTTAAATTAGACATTGTTGTAACATTATAGATAAATTGGTTTGTCAGTATTTCTAAATTGTATCTTTATATATCAGGAAATTTCATTATCCAGGACACTTTTTTTCGTATACAAGGCTTATTCCACGTGGTTCCATCGCATAGTCCCCATTCCGTGATCAGTTTCTAACTATTATACTTCTTGTAGCCACAGATACCGTGATCAGTAAGTAAACTATTTTATTTTATTTATTAAGGAACAGTAAACAGCCATATTATAAAATGTACAATAAAGTGGATAGATTAATAAACTTAATAATAATACAGCCAACAGCACTATTCACAGATTACTTGCAGAATTATATAAATTTACCGCTAGGAGTATATTAATTTGTTTCTTTGAAGAAAATAGATCACGGTATCAGTGAATACAACTCTCATGGACGCGTGGTTAATTCCGTGTTTTTTTATTATTATTTAGTAACAGATTTACTTTGGCAGCCAACTCGCCTGATGTTAAGCGATGATGCGGTCTACGATGGACACTTAACTAGAAGAAACCGATTCACCCTTGATAAGTCTGATCTCTGGATTCGTGTAGACAATCCCGAATAATCTGATCCATAGTTTTTAATATCTTTGGTTACTGAGTTTCTTTGTTCTTAGCTAGACTAAGCTGTCCCGGGGGGTTAGAAAAGAGCCACTTTATGTTAGCGTTAACGCCTGCGGAAAGATGAAATTGTATGAAAATGGCATTATCTTGAGATAACATCTCTCAAGCTAATGTCATTGTCAATGTCATTTTCGTACAATTTCATCTTTCCGCAGGCGTTAAAGCTAATAGAAAATGGGTCTTGTCTAACCCCCTTGTGGTGGAGACCCAGCTTTAAATTTATATCATATCATATATTTTAACCTACTTGATAGAATTCTTAACATTCAATTCGTAATGGAAAACTTATGACTAACCGCGCTTCGCGACTTTTCCTTCGTCTTAACTTTACAATTTCCGTGAAAATACAGCTTAATGTACAAGCTATTTCATCACAATCCATTCAGCCATTTCGAAGTGTACAGGGTCTAATTTTACACTTTAGTTAGGCCAATTTTTACAAACATACCTCCTCAATTATGGCATAACAACACGAAGAGGTCAAATTAAACATACACCTACGTCAGTTTGGCCTGACCACACAGAGAGGCCATATTAAATAGGCAAATCTACGTCAATTTGGCCTGACCATACGGATAGACCAAATTGAACAAACATACCTACTTCATTATGGCCTGGCCATAAGGAGAGACCAAATTTAACATGCATTGCATATACTTACGTCAATTTGGCCTGATCACACGGATAGACCAAATTGAACAAACATTGACGTCAATTCTGTTGTACCAATCTCTAAACTTGCCACCTTGTTCTGACGTATTGAAACGAAAAGAGACGCCGATAATTTTAGTCCTGTAAGATTAGTTTAGTTTAGAGTAATACACCGGAATTAATGCCCAATAATGCAGTACTGGACCAGAGTGCATGTTGAGCATTCCGGGTCTAAGCCGAAATATAGATTAAGATAAATTATTGATATTTGACTTTTTAATTTTATTTAATTTTGATTTTTATGTTGTGTGTAAAGTGTGTGTATGTAATATTATTTAAATTTTTGACATTTTGTAAAAATATGGAATTATGTTTTCTGAAATAAATTGATTGAATTGAATGCCATTGGCATCGACTCTGATGTACTCTAAACTAAATTTGACAGCTCTAAAATTGTTGCCATCCTTCTCTCACATATTAATATGAAAAGAGAGGTAGATAATTTTAGTCCTGTCAGATTGGTTTAGTTTAGTGGTATGACAGAATCGACGCCATTACCTACTTCATTATGCCCTGACAACACAAAGAGGCCTAATTAAATAGGTAATAGCATAGACAAAACTACTCTTTGTCTATAGTAATAGGTATGTATACGTCAATTTGGCCTGACCCAATATACACATACACAATTAATACATTTTGATTTATATCTTTACAAACAAACAAAAAGTTTTTCATTATTATTGTAGTGATTGAGATTCTTTGTAGTGAGATCATTTATGTTATATTAAGCTTAATATTTAAATATATAATACATTGATATATAACATAATTATCGTTTATTTATAATTCTAGTCTAAATGTGTCTGCGTTTTTTTTTGCGTCGAGGCAATTCCTATAGAGTCACCAATCTCTCAGACAAAACTGTCAAAAAAACGTCCGAGCGTCATTGTACATGCATTGTATCAATTATATACTTCATAATGCCACATTTACTGCAATGTAGACGTTATGTCGCTTGCATAGTGTTCAATGTTAGTTGTCCGCTATGTCATCGTAGCTCTGGCATCGCGCGGCGTTGTACTCGGAGCGCGGTTACCTTGTAACTAAACAACAAGTCTGCGCAATGTAGACGTTATGTCGCTTGCATAGTGTTCAACGTTAGTTGTCCGCTATGTCATCGTAGCTCTGGCATCGCGCGGCGTTGTACTCGGAGCGCGGTTACCTTGTAACTAAACAACAAGTCTGCGCAATGTAGACGTTATGTCGCTTGCATAGTGTTCAACGTTAGTTGTCCGCTATGTCATCGTAGCTCTGGCATCGCGCGGCGTTGTACTCGGAGCGCGGTTACCTTGTAACTAAACAACAAGTCTGCGCAATGTAGACGTTATGTCGCTTGCATAGTGTTCAACGTTAGTTGTCCGCTATGTCATCGTAGCTCTGGCATCGCGCGGCGTTTTACTCGGAGCGCGGTTACCTTGTAACTAAACAAAAAGTGGCAACTTTTTGTTCGTTTTTTTTTTGCATATTTCTGATTCTATAGGTAATATATCTCGATGTTTTTTTTGTAAAATCAAGCCATATGGATTGTCCTTTTCTGTATTGTCTTTTTTATTTTGTATTGTCTATGCTTTTTTTTAGTTAGAATAAAAAATACAATGAAAAAAAAAACAGAATCGACTCTTGTTTTTTTTATAAATAATAAGCTTGTGTTTGACCTCCATCTTGATTTCTTAGATCTAAAAAGTTATATGATTATTTACTGGATATTTACCGTGGCAAGGTTGTGGAATGAGCTCCCGATATTTCACGCAGTAACATGCGCCGTAAATAATAATTTAAAAAAAAACCGTAAATAATCATATAACTTTAGTGAACAACCGTGATAGTTTAAAACAGTGTTTTAGATCTAAAAAGCTGATGTGTTGGACAAACTTTTGACTCTCAAGTCTATGTACATTATTTATAAATAATATAGTTACACAGAATGGCGGTCATATGCGGAAAGGGGGTTGGCGACGCCTGGCAACGGGAAGTTTTCTGAAAGGCAATTAAATAGTTCATAAAAATGCGTTAGATGGCGTTGACCAGACAAGGATCTGACGATTGTGAAGTACATATAACATACCCTTCAGGAAGTAAATACATACCCTTCAGGAAGTACATATTACATACCCTTCAGGAAGTACATATTACATACCCTTCAGGAAGTACATATTACATACCCTTCAGGAAGTACATATTACATACCCTTCAGGAAGTACATATTACATACCCTTCAGGAAGTACATATTACATACCCTTCAGGAAGTACATATTACATACCCTTCAGGAAGTACATATTACATACCCTTCAGGAAGTAAATACATACCCTTCATGAATTATATGCATCATACCCTTTATGAAATACATACATACTCTTCATGAAAGGTATGTATGTATCTGATCCCAAACTAAGCAAAGCTTGTGATATGGCTGCCAGAGACTGATATACATACATATATAGTTTTAAATACATACTTAAATAGATATTAACAACCAGATATAGAACAAACACAAATGTTCATCACATGAATGTTTGTCCTAGGTGGGAATCGACCACGCCCCCAAGCGCAGAAGGTAGGTTCACTACCAAATGGACCAACGGGCTATCTAGTTAGAGGGGACCTATGTTCAGCAGTGGACGTCTTCTGGGGGTCTAGACAAGACCCACTTCTGTTAGCGTTAACGCCTGCGGAAAGATGAAATTGTATGAAAATTACATTGACAATGACATTAGCTTGAGAGATTTTATCTCAAGCTAATGTCATTTTCATACAATTTCATCTTTCCGCAAGCGTAACGCTAGTTGTATGGAAATGACATTGACAATGATATTATAGCTTGAGAGATATTATCTCAAGCTAATGTAATTTTCATACAATTTCATCTTTCCGCAAGCGTTAACGCTAATTGTATGAAAATGACATTGACAATGACATTAGCATGAGAGATGTTATCTCAAGCTAATGTCGTTTCATACAATTTCATCTTTCCGCAGGCGTTAACGCTAACAGTGTGTGGCTCTTGTCTAGACCTCCTGGCTGATGATGGTGATACCTTGTCCGTAGCTGGGTAGTTCAGGGCCGAGGTGTGGTGGTCTGCTAGAAGGGAGCTGCCTCGTCCAGGGTGTGCAGCCAGTTGAAGATCATCATTTTCCGCTCGTACTTGGAGAGTGGACGTCTGCTGATGATGGTGATACCTTGTCCGTAGCTGGGTAGTTCAGGGCCGAGGTGTGGTGGTCTGCTAGAAGGGAGCTGCCTCGTCCAGGGTGTGCAGCCAGTTGAAGATCATCATGTTCCGCTCGTACTTGGAGAGTGGACGTCTGCTGATGATGGTGATACCTTGTCCGTAGCTGGGTAGTTCAGGGCCGAGGTGTGGTGGTCTGCTAGAAGGGAGCTGCCTCGTCCAGGGTGTGCAGCCAGTTGAAGATCATCATGTTCCGCTCGTACTTGGAGAGTGGACGGCCTCGCTCGCGCTCCAAGTCTGCAGCAGTCAGCACCAGCTCTGCTGCTTCTGGAACAGTCATCATCATCATCATCAGCCAGAAGACGTCCACTGCTGAACATAGACCTCCCCCTTTAACCTCCACACTGAACGACAGCCTGCCTTTTGCATCCACTGGATGGCAGCGACTCTCACTATGTCGTCGGTCCATCTAGTGGGAGGCCTACCTACGCTGCGTCTTCCGGTTCGTGGTCTCCACTCAAGAACCTTTCTTCCCCATCGGTTATCGGTTCTTCGAGCGATGTGGCCTGCCCATTGCCACTTCAACTTGCAAATTTTAACAGCTATGTCGGTGACTCTGGTTCTTTGGCGAATTTATTTCTGGAACAGTAGCACGCACTATTAAAGTGGGTTTTTTTTCGGCTCTATTTATGATCAGCTTTTTTATGAGGTAATAAAAAATTATAGTCATCACTATTCTTATCAATATCTTTGTAGGAAACATTAAAAAAATTGTTAGTATGTACCTGGGTGTACGAACTTTGAGTGCGGCAATTTGGAATGCGGCACCGCGAGGGTGGTAGGCCCCGGGCCCGCCACGGCGCCCGACACTGCGCACACCGCAGCCGCCTGCGCCAGTTATCACATATACACTCAGTTTAATTGTTAAAGCAACGCGCCAACGTGAGCCGGTGGGAAACGACGTGTCCACTTGAAACGTTTCAAGATGAAATAACGTGACCAGTTGAAACGACGGTTCAAGTTGAAAAAACATGTCCACTTGAAACGACGAGTCCACTAGAATCGTTTCATGTTGAAACAACGTGTCCAGTTCAAACGACGTTTTAAGATGAAACAACAAGCCAGTTGAAACGAGGTGTCCAGTTTAAACGACGAGTCTACTTGAAACGTTTCAAGACGAAATAACGTGTCCAGTTTAAACGTTTTAAGATGAAACAACGTGACTAGTTGAAACGACGGTTCAAGTTGAAACAACGTGTCCATGTCAAACGACGTTTTAAGATGAAACAACAAGCCAGTTGAAACGACGTGTCAAGTTGAAACGATGTATCCAGTTTAAACGACGTGTCAAGATAAAACAACGCGTTCAGTTAAAACGACGTTTCCACTTGAAACGTTTCAAGATGAAACGTGTCCAGTTGGCTAAAAAAAGGAGAGCTCATAAACCAGCCAATCCTGGTAGTATTGTATTTTGTTCTACGAGTATAAAAAGTACTCACTTCCAAGCGGTCCAGGTTAAAGTCGGACTGCGACATCCTCTCCAGAGCTCGGTACGTGGTCAGCAGCCGACGCTTAATGTAGTTCTGACGAACCTTAAATACACAAAACATTAGATGAATCAAGTTTGCACACTACTGCTTGTGAAAAGAAGTTACCTAAGTTTGCATACTACTGCTTGTAAAAAATTATTAATTTAAGTTTGCACAATACTGCCTGTAAAAAATTTTTAACTTAAGTTTGCACAATACTGCTTGTAAATTTTTTTTACTTAAGTTTGCACACTACTGCTTGTAAAAAATTGTTAACTTAAGTTTGCACAATACTGCTTGTAAAAAATTGTTAAATTAAGTTTGCACAATACTGCTTGTAAATTTTTTAAAACTTAAGTTTGCACACTACTGCTTGTAAAAAATTGTTAACTTAAGTTTGCACAATACTGCTTGTAAAAAATTGTTAACTTAAGTTTGCACACTACTGCTTGCAAAAAATTGTTAATTTAAGTTTCCACACTACTGCTTGTAAAAAGTAGTTACATTAATTTGTACACTACTGCTTGTTAAAAGTAGTAACTTTAAGTTCGCTGTAAAAAGTAGTTAACTTTAGTTTACAAACTACTGCTTGTAAAAAGTAGTTACCTTTTTGTTATCGTTAGGTGTGGTCCTTTGTAGCGGCTGGGAGGCCTGAGATCTCTGCGGGGAAGGCAACTGAGATCCACCCACTGTCAAACATAAAACATCAAAATAAGTACAGGGTTACGCAGAAATGGTGTACTAAGCCGAAAGATCTGTTATACTCATCATTGTGAACAACTTTTACTATGGGACCGACCCTGAAATCGCGAAAAATAATATCCATACATTTTGAAGTTACAGAATGGATTTCGTTAAATTACTGACATAAAATTAAAATAAAATTATGTTGTGGTGGTTTTCACACATTTTATTTATATTACACGGGAATTACTCACGTAAGATTAAGCCGGTTACTCCGACTATAGTTTCAACCGCATTAGACGGTCTTTTTCGAGGTGAATGCGCGCGCGCGGCTGCGTCTCGCTTTGCACTACGAGCCACCGCGCGGCGCGCACGTGATGACACCGGCTGCTTGTCGGGTGCGGGGGTGGGGGTGCGTAGAGAAATATGTTGCGCCGGCGCACACAGGACCGACCGTCACAGACCGTCTAATGCGGTTGAAACTATAGTCGGGGTAACCGGCTTAATCTTACGTGAGTAATTCCCGTGTAATATAAATAAAATGTTATGGTTTACTTATTTTATATATATCTTGAAAAAAACGCCTTTATTTTATCGATTTATGCCCGAAAATGCAAATACTTAAAATTTAACGGTCCGTTTTGTAATACGCCTCTTAAGATAGAGCTCGGAATGGCAGAGCGGGCACAAAACATAGACATTCATGGTTGATATTCCGAAAACCCGTACGAAGTGTTTTGATTCCACTTTTATTAAGCGTACTGCTAGTCTGTGGAATGCGCTGCCTGAATGGGTGTTCCCCGATAGTTACAATCTGGGTGTTTTCAAGTCGAGAGTGAATAGGTTTCTTCTAGGCTAGCGTGCTCCATCGTAGACCGCATCGCTTTACATCAGGCGAGTTGGCGGGCAAACGCAAGCCTATTCTAGAAAAAAAATTGCTGATAACCGATGGGGAAGAAAGGTTCTGGAGTGGAGACCACGAACCGGAAGACGCAGCGTAGGTAGGCCTCCCACTAGATGGACCGACGACATTGTGAGAGTCGCTGGCATCCAGTGGATGCAGATGTCAGGCTGTCGTTCAGTGTGGAGGTTAAATTCAAAATTCAAATTCAAAATATTTTATTACGGACAACTAAAAATCCATTGGGTTAGTACAAACAAAACTTAGAACTATCGTTAGATAAAAAAAAAAAAAAACATACTAAAAGAAAATAATAATATTTTTTTTCACGCACCCTCGGAACATCTGCACTAATAACGACTGAGATTAAAGGCCTATGTTCAGCAGTGGACGTCTTCTGGCTGATGATGATGATCACTTCATCAAAAGTCGCGTGAGGATTCATTATAAATTATTATAACACCGGCTCGCACTCACGATTATGTTTTTACCAGTACCGGAGGCAAAAGTCGCAGGGCAGGCGGGTGCGAGGGCAGCTAGAGCGGCTGCATGCTCTGCGCGTGCGCGCACCGCCGCCGCGGCCTTGGCATCGCAATCACGCGGGCAACCTTCTCCAGAATGAATCGTCTAATTCTAATTCTAATTCAAAGTGGGGGTGATAAGACCTGCACTGACATCCCGCTTGGGGTGTATTGTGCATTTGCCCGCCAGCCTGCACAAACCAGCCAAGCTCCTTAAAATAACGAAGCACGGGTTTGGGTCGCTGACTAAACCGCTCAACCCCTATTTCACCAGGTGTTGTGGTATTGGAGACTTGTAGTTGTTGAGTTTCTTCAAGTAGTCTCGACCTTAAACGTATATCTTCTGTGGCCTTGCAATAGTACATGCTCCACGGTCTCGTTCTCCTGTAGACAGCCCCGGCACAGAGGGCTGTCTGTGGCTCCAATTTTACTGGCGAACTCCAATTTTACTGAGGAAGGGGCTCTAATGGCTCCGAAACCGGTCGATCGTCTCGACACATAAAAACATAATCGTGAGTGCAAGCCGCTGTTATAATAATTCATGATGATGATAATGATGATGACAGATAGCAGCCATACCTGCCACCCAGGTGCTGCAAGACCGCGAAGTGGCGCTGAGCGTTAACGCTTCCAACGCAGCACACAATCCCACTTCTGAAGTTGCGCTGAAAATATACACAACTAAATCATTACATCGCCATTTTCAATGACTTTAAATTCCAAGTATCAACTTGATTATCCAAGTCGCTTGTAATGGAAAAATTAAATGTTTGTTGGTGTGAAGCGAATGAAGATGTTTACTACCTCCTCATATGAAAATGTTAAATTTAAGTGGTTTTTTTTATGCCATAGGTTGCAAACAAGCAGACGGGCTGCCTGATGGTAAGCAGTCACCGTCGCCTATGGATACTTGTAACACCAGAGGCATCACAAATACGTTGCCGACCCTTTAGTGAATAGTGAATACCTCCTCATATGAAAATATTAAAGTTTAAGTGAATACCTCCTCATATAAAAACGTTAAGTTTAAGTGAGTACCTCCTCATATGAAAATATTATAGATTAAGTGAATACCTCCTCATATGAAAACGTTAAAGTTAAAGTGCATACCTCCTCATATGAAAACTTTAAGTTTAAGTGAATACCTCCTCATATGAAAATATTATAGATGAAGTGAATACCTCCTCATATGAAAACGTTAAAGTTAAAGTGCAAACCTTCTCATATGAAAATATTAAGTTAAAGTGCATACCTCCTCATATGAAAATCTTAAAGTTTAAGTGAATACCTCCTCATATGAAAATCTTAAAGTTTAAGTGAATACCTCCTCATATGAAAATATTAAAGTTTAAGAGAACACCTCCTCATATGAAAATGTTAAAGTTTAAACGAATACCTCATCATATGAAAATACTAAAGTTTAAGTGCATACATTCTCATATAAAAATACTAAAGTTTAAATTATTACCTCCTCTAATACCTTACCTCCTCATATGGTGCTGTGTCGGCGGGCGCGCGACGTCTGCCGCGCTGAAGGACCGCCGGAGCCCCAGCTGAGCGCACAGGGCTCCGCAGCCGGCCAGCAGAGCGCGGCAGCTGTCCGCAGACTGGAGAGGCAGGGTTGACGACGGTCTTCTGGAAAAGTCCGACCTAGTTAACTTGAGCAGTTTGTTAGTCACTCTCTTATCTATCGATGGATATTGTTTTTTTTTTCTTATTAGCCTATACCAGGGGTTCCCAAACTTATTTTGTCTACTGCCCACTTTGAGAATAATTTTTTTTTTTGCGCCCCCATATTTTCAAAATGGGGCGCAAAAAAGAGAGAAATATCGAACCGAGTTTGAGCAATCTCTTAACTAATATTAGTTGATGTTCACAAGTTGTAGTTGAGAGTCGAGAGCTCATGCAGTCGGTGTCTAAGAGGCCTAGCTAAATGAAATTACAAATCACATTTTTTTTTCTGGGTCTCTTACCCTTTAGGCCTGCAGCGGCCACAAGGGAGCGTTATCGCCCACTTTGGGAACCCCTGGCCTATACTATACCATGATTTTTTTCTTATTAACCTATATTGTTCCTTGCTGCCCTTGCATTGTGTGCTCATAATGCAAAGGTACTCCAGGGACTTAGGGTATAGTATGTACTTACTTGTCGCGTCTGTATTATGTGTGTTTATATATGTATATTTATTATACTATGTATCATTTAGTAGTATTTATTTAATGGTATCATTAAAAGTGTTTTAGCATTCCCCGTCGATTCTGTTACGTAAATTCTTTCCATCCAATGGTTGCCTGGAAGAGATCGCTTTTAGCGATAAGGCCGCCACTTGTAGCACTAGCTCGTAGGTGTTTTCTATCGTGTTGTAATTTTTATGTCTGGTGTACACAATAAAAAGTTTCTATCTATCTATCTATCTGTCCCACTCCTGGGCAAAGGTCTCCCACATTTCTTTCCAGACAGCGCGATCACCCGCCAGACTTTTCCGCTATATCTGGAACGTGTCGAGGTCATCGCGCGTTTTCTAGGCCTGCCTTGGCTCCTACGTCCGTTTTGAGGTACCCACTGTGTGATCCTCTTGACCCATCTATCAGGGTGCATCCTCGCCCAACCCCATTTTAATTTGGCAGCTTTATTTAGGCAGGTAATTGAGCGCAGCGTCGTGTTTCGTACACGGTCTGTACTTTTGATTCTTAGGACGCTGCGCTCCATCGCTCTTTGGTAAACCCCAAGTCTGGGCCCTGATTATACTATGAAATTATAATTATTTCAATTTTATTTTTTTAATATTTGCCTCAAAACTGACAGTTTACATTTTTTTTTACTAACAAAAACCCCTTAAACCTCCACACTGAGACAGCCTCCCATCTGCATCCACTGGATGCCCGCGACTCTCACGATGTCGTCGGTCCATCTAGTATTCTAGTGGGAGGCCTACCTACACTGCGTCTTCCGGTTGTGGTCTCCACTCAAGATAAGTGTCAGTTCACTGTAATTCATTACTTACTTTAAGCTTTTGCTATCTGGATTTGGACTGGCAACCCTCAGATTTGGATCTGGTCCTTGGCCGGCCTAGAATCAAACATTGAAGGTTAGTAAACTTAATTTTTTGAAATATTTTTATTTACATACTAGTTTACCCGACAGATGTTGTCCTGTCTTACAGGCCTCGACAGGCTTGGCGCGGCCAACAGGTCGTGGGACCCCACCTTAATAAGTAGGTATACCTTGCAGGCGAGCGCTCGCAGCACCCTGGCGTCGCTCGCGGCAGAAGAGACACTGAACAGCGACAGGTCGGTGGTGACGGACTCGTGCGAGGGGGATCGCGCCACGCCCCCGCGCCACGTCTCGCCCCCACACATCTCCACTGGAAGTGGAACGCAGGGTTGATAAGAAATAAAAAATTTTTTCGACAGATTTTAATGATTAAATATTTTTTTCTGTGTTCTTATTTTATGAGTTATATGTACTACTAGCGACCCGCCCGCCCGGCTTCGCACGGGTGTAATTTACATGCGAAGCCGGGGCGGGTTGCTATTTATAGTTGTATAAATATACCACATGTTGTATATGTTGTTTAAATTTTTTAGATTTTAAGGAGTGGATAAGTTGACATGTTTTAGATATTTAAGAATTTGTGACATATGTAATTTTATTTTATTTTATCTTTATATTTGTAACTGTAATTAATTGATGTAATTGGCTTAATGCCGTTTTAATTAATAATAATAATAAATAAATAAATTGTGACCTTCCGTGAAAATGTATCTAACTGATAGTGGAAACCGCATCAAAATCCGTTGCGTTGTTTAGGAGGATTTAGCGGCCATACAGACATACAGACAGACGCGGAAAGCGACTTCTCCCAAACCACGTAACGGATTTTGATGCAGTTTTCACCATTAGTTAGATAATTTTTCAGGGAAGGTTTATATATATAACTAGCGACCCGCCCCGGCTTGGCATGTAAAATTACACCCGTGCAAAACCGGGGCGGGTCGCTATCTATACTAATATTATAAAGAGGAAAGATTTGATTGTTTGTTTGTTTGCATTGAATAGGCTCCGAAACTACTGAACCGATTTGAAAAATTCTTTCACTGTTGGGATGCTGCACTATCCCCGGTTGACATAGTCTATATATCCCGGCTTCGCCCGTGCGAAGCAGGGGCGGCCTACTAGTTAGTTATAAATTCCTAACTTACATTATGAAAGGATTTTAAAAAAAGCAGCTGAATATTACGTTATATTATTTCCTAGAGCTAGAGTTTAGGTGTCAGCTACAACATTTTTTTTTCAGACGGCCTCCTGCGTTCTACGGTGAATAAATAAATAAAAAGGAAATATTGCGTGGGTAGCGAAATTTCGCAGATTATTTTCTCTATTAGTAAATTATTTACCTACACTATTAACGAAAACGAAAGTAGTGTTATTTATGAAGTTCTACGCCTTTACACCTAATTTAATTTCAATTTCACAACATCTTATGTTTTTCCCGACAGCTGAGAGAGAAAACAAGGAAATTATAAAACCAAAACATGCCGGACGCGACAATATTTTTTCATGTAATAACAAAACAAAACATCGTACCGTTCACGTTGGGCTCCACGGTGAAAGGGTTTTATCAGCTGCACAAGAGAAATAACTATTTATCTGTATTTATGGCCTAAATCATAATTTTACAAAAACATTGAAAAGTACGAAATTTTCACTAGCAATCAATGGCCGGGCTATTTTTATTTTCTTTATTATAATTTTTTTTCATGACCATTGATACAGTGTCCTTCAGTCATAATATTATTCAAGTTAACATATTTTCACGGATTCGGATCGGACGTAGTGCGAAACCGCTCATAAAAGAGGCTTCCATGGAGATTTGGAAACAAAAGGAAAAGGAGGCGAAAAAGGCATTTTCTCCTCGTTATATCATTTTCCCACACTTCACGAGCACTTAATAAATAATAATCCACCATAATCATTGTAAAATAAAAGAGCCGACATGTTTTTTCCACATAATTATGCGCCAAATCAAATCTCAATGGCCAAATCCCAATGGCCGGACATAACTAAAATATCAGATGTTTGCATTCCCATCTTTCATTTATTTTCATGAGTTTCTGATCGAACTCTTCTGTTTATGTTTTTTCCCGCTATACTCTTTGGTTGATTTCCTGCAACGGGATTTCTAAACTGACCCAATAGTTAATACACAGATTCGATAGATGTCACTACCTGATGGATCTCACGTGCGTTTGTTTCCTATTTTATTGGAGTTGGCCAAGAGTTGGCTGGTAGAAACTTGAGTTTTACAGATGGCGCTAGCTGCGCCGCCTGTTAAGCGTGGGCTCCGTGGGCTGGCGCTTTTTTTTAAAGTTTGTTTAACCGACTTCAAAAAAGAGGAGGTTATAAATTCGACTGTACGTTTTATTTGTATAAGACGAACGAATCTCTAGTGTAATTATTATTCCACTTTCACATTCTTTTTTTCATTTTAGCCTAACCTGAAAAAATATGAAAAAAAAAACCAGTCGAATTTACAACCTCCTCTTTTTTGAAGTCGGTTTATAAAAGAGAAGAACGACTGACTGACTGGTCAACTGTATGTTTTTTTTATTTGAAAATGTCAAATTATCAAATTCATCATAACAAATTTTATTTTGTTATGATGACAAAAATATCAAAGTTATTAAACTTACCAAAAAGAGCATTTTTCTAAATTTAGTTTAGCATAACCCTATTTAAATGACACAAATAACATTTACATGTACATACGCTAACAGTAGGTATGGTTTTACTAAAATTATCTTTGACATAGCTAAGAAATAACAGTGTTTCTTCTTACATATTGTAAGAACTTACATAGTATTTTAGATGAATAAACATCCAATTCACACAAAAGCTTTAGTTAAAGTTTACTTACCAAAAAAGCATTTTATTATATTTAGTATAGCATACCTAACCCTATTTGAATGACACAAATAACATTTACATGTACATTCGCTAACAGTAGGTATGGTTTTACTTAAATTATCTTTGACTAGTAGGCCGCCCCTGCTTCGCACGGGCGAAGCCGGGATATATAGCCTATGTCACCCGGGGATAGTGCAGCATCCCAACAGTGAAAGAATTTTTCAATTCGGTTCAGTAGTTTCGGAGCCTATTCAATGCAAACAAACAAACAAACAATCAAATCTTTCCTCTTTATAATATTAGTATAGATATAGCTAAAGAATAACAATGTTTCTTCTTACATACTGTAAGAATTACTTACGTAGTATTTTACATAAATAAACAACCAATTCGCACACAATCTTTAGTTAAAGTTATTAGTTATCAAACTTACCAAAACGAGCATTTTTCTAAATTTAGTTTAGCATAACCCTATTTAAATGACACAAATAACATTTACATGTACATACGCTAACAGTAGGTATGGTTTTACTAAAATTATCTTTGACATAGCTAAAAAATAACAGTGTTTCTTTTTACATAGTGTTTTACTTATATAAACAACCATTTCGCACAAAAACTTTAGTTAAAGTTATTAGTTATTAAACTTACCAAAAAGAGTATTTTTCTAAATTTAGTTTAGCATAACCCTATTTAAATGACACAAATAACATTTACATGTACATACGCTAACAGTAGGTATGGTTTTACTAAAATTATCTTTGACATAGCTAATAAATAACAGTGTTTCTTCTTGGACCGCGTCCACATAATTGGCCGTGTTTGGCTGTTTCCCCAAGAATCTGCATAAAAGGTTGAGTTATTTACTCGTTTTGGATTTTTACTTGCAGTTCAAACTTTTCAACCGTTTCTCGTCGAGATGAACTATCTACATACTTAATTAAGTTTGTACTCAACCCTCACGGTGCGAGTCCTACTCACACTTGGCCGGTTTTATAAATGTATTTACATTTTTAACCGACTTAAAAAAGGAGGAAGGTTCTCAATTCAGTTTGTATTTTTAAAATTACATTTATTAAATGTTTTGGTAAAATTTTAATATAAATGCATTATTAGGATTAAAATAGGGCGTAATATAGAGTACTTAATTATAGGTTATAATTTTCTTTATTTCCATGACAATTTCTATAACAATACATAATTATGCTTATTATAATCTAATCTAAAAATTTATAAATAATTATTAATAAATGACTCAAAATTGGTAAAAATAAAAATTTAAAGAATGCTCTTCATTTATGTTGAAAGAAATCCTACTCAACATAATTTGCACTATACAAGCTACTTAACGTTCGGTACGATTTTAAAATTAAAAACTTTGCTGCGTGTGTGTGAGTGCGCGTGGTAGTGTGCGTGTCCGCTTACATAATGTATAAGGTACGTGTATATGGACGTGCATGTGTGCGTTATCTGTAAGGAAGTGTGAGGTGGGGGTACATTATAGAGGATATGCCGTGGGTTTTCAGATATAGTATTCTTTTTTATTATTTAGTTTTTTTTTTGTTATTTTTTCAAAAGTTTATGGGTTGTCTATTTTTTGCGATTTAGTGAATGATGATGTAATTTTCACTGGGGCAATTGAAAGTAGCTAACAGACGAGACGGACTTGGCGGACTTATTTTCTTTCTCCCTCCCGTTGGTTGGACGGTGGTTCGTCATCCAAATCCACACGTCTGTTATTACTAGAAGGTCGTACAAACTAACGGTTGATAATAACATTATATATATACCAACTGCAACCAATTTTTAATAATGAATGTTTACTTTAGTATCAAGTATTGTTTGTTATAGATTGTTTGAAAAAAAAACACTGTTTTAAACTATCACGGTTGTTCACTAAAGTTATATGATTATTTACGGGATATTCACCGTGGTAAGGTTGTGGAATGAGCTCCCGATATTTCGGCGCATTTACATGCACCATGTTCACGGGAAGACTGAAGAATGCGGGTGGTTGGTCGAAAACACATCAACCACATCATTCCACAACCTTACCACGGTAAATATCCCGTAAATAATCATATAACTTTAGATTGTTTGAAGTTTCATATCAACTATTAATTAATTAATAATGATAATAATATATGTACATACTTACTTCAGATTTCTTTATTCTTTACATCTACGATTAGATTTAGATATATCGAACATGTATCTGATAATACTTCTTGTTTGGCAGTGCCTGGAGCCTTACGGCCATCTGCTAACGCGGTATCAAACTAACGTTAAGTCCGCTCAGTTGGAAAATCACGTGACCGCGCCCAGGGCCCCGATTCTGCTAAAGAAATTATTTTTAAATTGTAATTATTTAATTTTTTAAATATTTGCTTCAAAACTGACAGATTTAAATATTTTTTATACTAGAAAAATACCGGTTTTACCACCGAACCGGTCGCCGACCAGAAATGCCATCCGCACATTATAGATGCGTGGAAGTCTCGCACTGTTCGATTTGATCGATTGTTTCTGCCACGCACCTGTAAGTTGTGGAATGACTTACCACCTTCGGTTTTCCCTCCGAAGTATAATTTGGACTGCTTTAAACGAAGGGTGAATAGAGTCCTCAAAGGTAGGCAACGCAGTGACAGTGCCCCGGGTATTGTAGGTGTCTATAGGCAGCGGTGACCACTTACCATCAGGTGGCCCGTAGATTGTTTGCCACTTATTCTATTAAAAAAAAAAAAAAAAAAAACACCACCTAATATTATAACTTAGTATAAAAAAAACTGTCAGTTTTGAGGCAATTATTATATAGTTCTAATTCTAATTCTAATTCAAAGTGGGGGTGATAAGACTTGCACTGACATCCCGCTTGGGGTGTATTGTGCATTTGCCCCCGCCAGCCTACACAAACCAGCCAAGTTCCTTAAAATAACGAAGCACGGCTTTGGGTCGCTGACTAAACCGCTCAACCCCTATTTCACCAGGTGTTGTGGTATTGGAGACTTGTAGTTGTTGAGTTTCTTCAAGTAGTCTCGACCTTAATCGTATATCTTCTGTGGCCTTGCAATGCAGTAGTACATGCTCCACGGTCTCGTTCTCCTGTAGACAGCCTGTAGACTGTATTATATAGTTATTCCATAGATAAATATATTCTAAGGCTAGCCGTAAGGAAGTCGGGATGAGTAAACTTGTACATCGGCCATGTCCATAGTGAGCCGCGGCGTGTCTCGGGTATTGTACGTTGATTGTGGCGCGCGTGTCGGCGCTCGGAATGCAAACTAAACCGCGCAGGGCTGTCGATGTTTTATTATTATTATTACTATTTAATAACGACCTGTAAGTTTTATTATTTAAATAAACCTTCCGTGAAAAATTATCTATGTGATGGTGAAAACCGCATCAAAATCCGTTGCGTGGTTTAGGAGTTGGCGGTTATACAGACAGACAGACGCGGAAAGGGACTTTATTTTATACTATGTAGTAGGGATAATTCACTTTATTTCTTTTAATCTAATAGACTTAGAATAAATATATAGTATATAACTATATAATATCTAAGCTTTTAATCTTCGGGTATAGCCCGGACATATGATGGGCATATGAAAATACGATAAAATACGTATTTGAACCATAATTGTATAAACATATATTTATTTTGTTTCTTAAATTAAAGTGTTTTTTTTTTTGCAATATACATAAAAACAAGATATTATAAAAAAAACTAAACCAAATAAGATGTTATAAAAAAAACCTAAGCCTAGAGTGCTGCCGGCAGCGGGGCAGGGCCCAAGCTACCGGTGGTTAGGGCTGCAGAGTGAGGAACCTCCTGACAATACTTGCCGTGTCAAGAATTACCGCCTTCTGCATCTGACCCTTGCTTGACCTAACCATTTAGCGACTTAGCAGCATCTTAAGGTGTTGGTCGAGGGTCTTCGCTATAAGGCCGTTCACCAAAACGACTATCGGGACAATGATCATCGAGTCAACATCCCACATGGCGGTAATCTTATTATTTCTTTGTGTATTCGTACCATTTATTATTTTACAGTTGCCGGCGATGTATAGATTTGTTAGGTGCCGAAATAATAATTTAAACGGAGTCGCCTACCTACCTAGGTGATTTATACATCAATGGACAGAAGGTCACTAAAATTTCGCCTATGATGGTATGGCCCAGGTGATATCACCATAATGGAATGGACCAAATTCAAGACCCATTTTTCAGTTTGTACTTACTTATTATATGTTCATCAAAGTATTCGTCCTTAGTTACATTAGATAGCCCGTTGGTCGAGTTGGTAGTGAACCTGCCTTCTGAGCTTGGGGGCGTGGGTTCGATTCCCACCTAGGACAAACATTCATGTGATGAACATTTGTGTTTGTTCTATATCTGGGTGTTAATATCTATTTAAGTATGTATTTAAACCTATATATGTATGTATATCAGTCTCTGGCAGCCATATCACAAGCTTTGCTTAGTTTGGGGTCAGATGACCGTGTGTGCAAAAAATGTCCCAAATATTTATTTATTATTATTATTAGTTACATAAGTCCTTTTTGTGTCGTTCTGACACCTACTTAATATGGAATTCTAATAACATAAAAAAGTATAATTATTTTTTAAACATATTTATAAATAAAGTTATATGATTATTTACGTGAAATTTACCGTGGTAAGGTTGTGGAATGAGCTCCCGATATTTCGGCGCAGTTACATGCGCCATGTAACCATGCTCATTCCACAACCTTACCCCGGCAAATAAAACTTTAATGAACAACCGCGATAGTTTAAAAAAGTGTTTTATATTTATAAATATTAACAATCTGGGTGGCAAGGTGATTTAAGTTTATTTTCCACATAATATTTTCAAGTAGGCAATAAATATTACTAAATTTATTTAAAAGAAATTCATAGAGTATATTTTTTAAAATATAAAATCAAATATACATCCTTAACTAATTTATTGTGAAATACAATCAATTCTGTATTTTCGTTAAAAAAAAGTTAGTAGGTAACTAAATAGTAGGTACACTTCTAAGTAATTTATGAATAACTATCGTCTCCATCTGCGTCTTCTGGCTGATGATGATGATGATGACCTGGCTTCGGCCACCGCCTGGACTCAATTAGTACTGGACCAAGCTGATGGCATAACAAAAGAGAGGCCTATACCCAGCAGTGGGAGGTTGATATCGTCTGCATCCAATAATTTCATGGACACTTTTTAATTCCATGACAAATAAATCTTTTAACACATACTAAAATTCTTTAAATACGTACATTAAATAAAACTATTAAAATTATAAACTCAAAATGAATAATCATAAAAAATAGACAAATGCGTTTGACAACCCTAATGTTATATCATTGCGCACACACAAGCGTATATCTATAAGTACTTACACACACAAGTGCACCTAACGAATTAGGGTCGACTCTAGTCGGGTTTCAAATAAAAATGGTATAAGTGACGTAATTTGATTTTTGAGGAATTTCGAAATTTGTCATGATTTCTTTGGTTTTCGCAATTATTACACATTGTAAATATAAATTAAATGCTTTTACTGGATTTCATCGCGTGTATTTTTTTTATTCCTGACGTTTCCACGTCGTTTACGCGTGACCATGACCACGGTCACTTCAAAGTGATCGAATCGTCAGTAATTAAAATAATAGAAAATACACGTAATAAATCCGTTAAAATTGTTTAATTATAAATGTAGGTCTTTTATTTGATACGTTTATAGTTATTAATAGGTAAATATTTAAATGATGTTCAATTATTTGAATTAGTCCAATATTAGTATGTATTCAGTATTGGTCAATCCAAAATAACGGAATCTGTTACAATACATAATGGCAAATTTAATAGATCACATTTGACATCTGTCAGTTTTAGCTAAGTAAAGTCAAAGATTCGTAAAATCGTCGAGATCGTAAAATTGTGTTTTACGATTTTTGTCATTATTACAAATATTACAATAAATAAATATGTATTTTTTAACTGTTTTTTTTTTTACATTTGTGCAGTTCTAAATTTTATTCTATTGTAATAATTATAAATTCTATTTTATATTTTATTTGATGCCTTATTAAAACACATAAATAAATACAAAAACTGTCGATGTAAATTTAGATCATTTACTTAACTTACGTCAAACAAAATTGAATATTTTATTATGGAAACTGACCTGGTTTGCACACATTTTATTTATATTACACGGGAATTACTCACGTAAGATTAACCCGGTCACTCCGACTATAGTTTCAACTGCATTAGGCAGTCTTTTTCAAGGTGAATGCATGCGCGCGGCTGCGTCTCGCTTGGCACAGTGCCAAGCGAGACGCAGTTGATAAAAAAAAAATCAAAAATTGGTATTTCATACTTACTACATTTTCCTACCCAACGTCACCCGATTTTTATTATGCTCGCTCCGTAGGTGTCCTTATGTCGCGACTTCGTATTGTTTAGACTATTTGTTTATAAATTTACAAAAATGTAATAAAATCATGTACTCCAGTTCATTTGATTCATAATTAAATACGACACTCGTATTCATATCTTATAGAGTCGAAAGCAATGTAGGTATAACAATTTTAGTAATTTTTAGGGTTCCGTACCTATCTATAACAATATTATAAAGAGGAAAGATTTGATTGTTTGTTTGTTTGTTTGTTTGCATTGAATAGGCTCCGAAACTATTGAACCGATTTGAAAAATTCTTTCACTGACGGGAAGCTGCACTATCTCCGGGTGTCATAGGCTATAATCTATACCCGTGCGAAGCCGGGGCGGACCGCTAGTATTTTATAATTATATAGGTACCAAGTTGTACGCTTGGGCGTTTTATGGTTTTTACATTAGAGCAAATATAAAAATACGTTTAAAAAAAGAAACTTTTGTTATAAGGGGACTCCACTTTAGTTTATACTTTATTCTTGTTCATATGAGGGTTGGGTTTTATACTTTTTAGGGTTCCGTCCGTACCCAAAGGGTAAAAATGGGACCCTATTACTGAGCGTATTGCTGACTGTCCGTTCTACGTTTACAAACAGCTGCATATTTCGAACCGTAATAGATAGCCAGTTGAAATTTTCACAGAATAGGTATGTAATGTTACAGCGGATTAATTATCAAATAATAAAAAATTCTAAAAGTAAAAACGAAAGTGGGGTCCTCATACAACAAACGTATTTATACCATTCCCCCTGTTAAAGGCTTTATTATTTGTTAGTTAGTTCGCCGTAACGTTACTTTTTATATAACTTACATTTATCAAAATAGCGCCAATTTAGGTACTGATGACAGCAAAAAGCCCTTTTAATGACGATTTTGAATTTAGAACACACTAATATACCTATTTGACCTCCATCTCAAAGCCTCGATTTGATTGGTCGACATTTTCGACAAGGAGTTTAGCATTAGAATAAAAACTGTTTTGTGTTATTTGCTGTCATTAGTAAAGTGGCGCTTTTTTGATAAATGTAAGTTATATAAAAAGTAACGTTACGGCGAACTAACTAATTAACTAACAAATAATAAAAATGTCTAAAAGTAAAAACGAAAGGGGGTCCCCAAACATCAAACGCAATTTTGAACGTATTATTGTATTAGCTTTAATCTGTAATACGTACAAGCGTCAAACTTGGTATGATTATAGTACACACTCTAAAGTATAATATAAAATAATAAATAATGGTCAAGTGCAAGTCGGTGACAAATTTCTGTTCATTACCAAGTTACAATTGTGTTATACTCGAGCGAGCAATCGTTTCGACAATTTTGGAAGACGAATAACTGCGGCCTTATTATAGAAGTTTGATTGTGATCGAGATTGCATGCCGTACCGTTCGCATCTACTTACTCGCACCACATGCGTGAGTGAGATGGCACGCGATCACGATCACGATCCGAATCATCAATAATAAGGCATCTGGTTACTTGGAGAACCTTAAAGTTATATGATTATTTACGGGATATTTACCGTGGTAAGGTTGTGGAATGAGCTCCCGATATACCACCACCACAAATACGGGCTATTTACCACAGTAAATATCCCGTAAGTAATCATATAACTTTAGTGAACAACCGTGATAGTTAAAAACAGTGTTTTGGACAACCTTATTGTATTTTGTGGTGGTACGGAACCCTCAGTGCGGGAGTCCGAATTGCACTTGTCCGGTTTATTTGTTGTAACAATTGGAAACATTTGGTCAGCGCTTTCCACAGTCTGGAGGTTCACTCAAAATTGCAATCATCATCATCATCAGCCAGAAGACATCCTATCCTCCTCCTTTAACCTCGACACTGAACGACAGCCTGCCATCTGCATCCACTGGATGCCGGCGACTCTCACAATGTCGTCGATCCATCTAGTGGGAGGCCAAAGTGCAATAACATAACATTTTATTTATTTATTGATTTACGATCTGTAATTAAATTGCTATAGTTACGACAGGTTCGAACCTGTTACTTTTACCTGTAGATAATTATTGTGACATTTAGCACTATTTTATTTCTGTTTGACTTATTGACAGTGTATTATGTGACAATGTGACAAAAAACTGCTGCTAAAAAACTTGGTAATCTATCCAAGGTTAGGTTAGTATTTTACATCTGCCCAACTGCTTAACCTTTACCAAGCGCAAGTGCGATCCTGCTTGGAGTACTGCAGTCACTTGTGGGACGGCTCTGCTAAATACCAGCTCGAAGCATTGGACTCGGTAGAGAGACACGCCATTCGTCTAATTAATAACGAAGCGCTGGTTAAAGGGAAGATGTCGCATAGCCTCCTGCACAGGCGGAAGGTGGCTTGTCTGTCCATTTTTTATCGCGTTCATTTTGGAGAATGTGCACAAGAGCTGTTTAAGCTGATCCCGTCAACCAATGTCCGCCATAGATCATCGAGGCGGACATTCCATCCTTACGTCGTGAACTTTGGTAAGTTCCGCACGCAGCGTTTCCAAAATTCCTTCCTAATACGAACTGCACAGGAATGGAATGCGCTCCCTGTCTCGGTGTTCCCTATAAAGTACAACCTGGGTCTCGTCAAGACACGAGTGAATAAGCACCTCATGGGCAAGCGTGCCCCATCTTAGACTGCATCGTCACTTACCATCAGGTGAGTTGTAGTCAAACGCTAGCCCATTTCATCATAAAAATAAATAAAAAATATAATATTCTGTTGACCTTATTGACAAGAGTGAATAGGTTTCTTCTAGGCAAGCGTGCTCCATCGTAGGCCGCATCATCGCTTAACATCAGGCGAGTTGGCGGCCTAGCGCAAGCCTTTTTTATATATTTTTTTTAAAACACAGGTAATTTCGTTTTTAGTTAGGTAGGTCTAGGTACTACATTTTTATGTTATACTTATTTTTACATAAGTACATAATTATATTATACTAGCGACCCGCCCGCCCGGCTTCGCACAGGTGCAATTTACGTGCGAAGCCGGGGCGGTTAAATATATAAACCTTCCTTGAAAATGTATCTAACTGATGGTTAAAACCGCATCAAAATCTGTTAAGTGGTTTAGGAGTTAGCGGCCATACAGACATACAGACAGACAGACGCAGAAAGCGACTTCATTTTATACTACGTAGAGATGATTTATTTGAATACCTATCATAGTAAAGTATTTAGTGCGAAGTTATTGAATATATTTGAAAATGTACGTAAAAAATCCATAAATATATTAATACTTACTTTAAGTATGTAACTCCAATAATATTTAAAAATTGTAACTTGCTCGTAAAATTATCTTTGTTTGTGTGTTTGTGTATAAGTATGGTGGTGTGCGTTACACCCTCGTGCGTTTATTAGTTTGTTGATCTGAAATTAAGGGTTGTCACAAAGTATAGAAAAGTTTTTTGTTCGAATTAAAATTATTTCTTAACATAAAAACGAATAAGTCCAAAAGTCCAGTCCAGCTTAGTTGGTACAAGATTGGATAGTTTTAGAAAACTTATTTCATTTACGAATTGTATTATATTGCCTCTAGTGGTAGCGCGGAGGAACGAAAATTCGTAACAGTAATCTTCGGTACAGGGGCCTTACGGACAACAGCTATTGCGGCACCTAATCCGCTCAGTTGGAAAATCACGCGACCGCAAACCGTATCTGGGCGCGATAAGGTTCACATTCTCGTGATTTTCCAACCGAGCGTATTAGGTGCCGCAATAGCTGTTGTCCGTAAGGCCCCAGGTTGCTTCACCCAAATACGGAAAAGTTTTCAAAACGCCACCGCCTAAAAGCTCATCTACATAATTATCATTGATCAGAGGAAATTGCACACTGTGCGATTCACGCGATCTTTCTTGCATTGTGATGCAAAATGTAGAATAAGCAACCTTCCACGATGCTATAAAAAAAGCTTTCAGCCCAGCAATGTATGGGACAATACAATTATGTTTCCTTTTCATTATGTATTTATTGTATTATTGGTGTACATTATTAAATATTGTTGTTACTATAGTTTTTATACACGATGACACTTAATTGGCTTTGTGTATCGATTTAAGACGAAATATAATTATGCTTCAAATTTGACGATTCATCTTCACGAATATTCAAAAGTAGACCTTTAAAATCGATTAATTGTTAAAAAAAATGTGTAATAAGTTTTATTGAAATATTTTATTCGAATGTGTTCATCGATACTCGATTAATAAAGAAATTTGGCTCGATAGAAAAAAATCGTAATCTCTCCTAATAAACACCCGTTTTTACGTTCCCTTCGATGGATGGAATCAACTTCATTCAGATTCTATAGAAGATATTTTTATTTAAATAAATTGTTTATAATAGGCATGATGACTAATATTTTTTTTATTACCTCATAAAAAAGCTGATCATAAATAGAGCACATCAACGAAAATAAAATTAAAATTAGTTCAAAAATAAATAAGATATAAGCATTTTAATTTCATGCTAGACAGAGTGCGCACTATACTGAGTCGTGACGACAAGGCTCAGGTGCGCCATACAAATACTATACTAACACACGCTTTGCGAGAAAGGGATAGAACATCCCCTCTCTATCCCCACCTAAAACTTTAAACAGTCATATCTCATAGATTTATCAGCCAAATTAAATTATTTTTTCAGTATGTGTAATGTATTTAGTTAAATTAATGGTTAAGCCGGTTATTTGTAATAAATTAAATATTAGTCATCATGCCTATTCTAACAATCATTCAAATACTTAAGTGATCGCCATTTTTTATAAAAGTGTAAGATAATATAATTTACATAATATGCATAGGTAGAAAACAAAGAAAAAATTATTATTGATAATATTTGAAAGCGCGCACGCCGAGTACTTATGCAAGCATTACCGTCAAACCAGGGCCGGATTTAGAGGTCCAGAGGCCTCGGGGCAACAAAGGAGTGGAGGCCCCCTCGCCCCAAATTATTTTCCAAATAAAGTAAACAATTTTTTTTCAGTCGAGTTTTTCAATAAAAAATTTTTTCCGAAGTCTCTATTGTGGGGGCCCCCCGTTTGTGGAGGCCCCGGGGCTTTTGCCCCGGTTGTCCTCCCCTAAATCCGGCCCTGCGTCAAACAAGTGTACGTTCTCTACCATTTCGCGTAGCTATATCTATAACACATTTGTAACTAAGCTGTTGGTCGGCCTGTGAAGTAAAAAATAAAATAAAATAATATTTAAAAGATGTTAAGTAGCAGCCCGCAACTTAAATAAATAATGTGACAGCCCTGACCCACACGCACACACTGCAACACAGGCACACACTCAAGCCGAGCGGATATATGAAACCGAATGCTTGTCAAACTAAATGGATACGGTAGATAGGGGTGGGACAATATCGTAAGATATCGATAAACTAAACTTATTGCAGTATTTTTAAGAGTTTATTTATTTTAGTTTATTTTTTGCCTGAAAGGTCGACCAACAGCTTGGTTACAAATATCATATAAATAAAATTAAATAGATACACAAAGCCAGTTACAGGTCATCACGGATAGAAACATAGTAATAATAATATCTAAGAATGAACACTGAGGATACAATAAATAGGTACATAACGGAAAGAAACAGAATTAAATTAAAAAAGAAAACAGATAATGGCATCGATTCTGATGCACTCTAAACTAAACTAAATTTGACAGCTCTGAAATTGTTGCCATCCTTCTCTCACATATAAATATGAAAAGAGAGGCAGATAATTGTAGTACTGTCAGATTGGTTTAGTTTAGTGAGTGGTATGACAGAATCGACGCCATTATCTCTTAAACTCGTTTTAGGGAAACTTACAGCCTAATAGTATATATATAAATAAAAAAAAATTTGGTGACCCAATTACAAGTTCCCGCGTATAAAGCTATTACTATTATAGTATAAAGCTATTACTCTAGTATAGTATATTTATCTATGCTATTACAATTACTATTTAACTTAAAACTTTCGCGATTTGAACACAATTATGTTTTAGATTTCTTGCACGATTTGAACACTTTTTTTTTAGATATTATACTTATCAAGCATAATTTTACAAAGGTTTACGTAGCTTTCGCTCGACGATAAAAAAATCCACGATAAGTTCCAATAGACATTTAAAACATTAGTTTATTTGTTCACGTAGGTACTTGCAGTGCCCCACGGTTGCATTCGCTATCATTGTATAAAACGTTTCTCTTCTGGGCATCTCTAAGTAGCGAGTGAATCGCACCTAAAAATCCCAAAAAAACCCTATCAGGCGATTTGGTTATGAATATGTATTGGTATTGTCTATTATGTCTTCTGTGAATGTTTTATATGTACCAAATTTTTTTTTTTTTTTACAAATATATTATTTTTATGAATTAAATTGAATTAAATTTGTTTATTGAGATAAGAACGATATGATCAATTACATTAACCTCACACAGTAACACAGGAAAAAAAATTAGCAACAATAATAATAAATTCAAAAACTACAATTCCACAAAAGTAATAGTTAACAATGTCAGGCTTATAATCTAAACATCAAATAAAATAATATCCATTACAATTAACATAAGACATACATAACATTACATTACATAAGAAAACACTAAACCTTTACAAGAAAAAATATTGGTATATTTTTTACTGTTATTTTATTATTATTATTACCATACAATTTCGAGCGAGCTCGTAATATCGTCCACTTAGTTATTTGAAAAATAAAAATAAATTAATCATTTTGTCGATATCGATATTCAATAATCCCACGGAGCGCCTCAGCCCTAGCGCTCCACGTACGTTTTATTATTAGCAGTGATAAGGCGTAGGGCACATCGCCTGCATTTGTGTGATTTCTAGTGATTTCGCACGCCAGGTTATCTGAAACATCGATGTTTAGTAATTTATCGATAATTTGTTATTATGTTGAATATATTTTAATAATGTAATGTTTAATTTATTAATTGAGATGTTTCAATCAGTCTTTTCAGGCAGGCTGTCGTTCATTGTGGAGGTTAAAGGGGGAGGCCTATGTTCAGCAGTGGACGTCTTCTGGCTGATGATGATGATGATGAATCAGTCTTTTAAGTTTTATGTATATTATTGATACTTACGTCTATTATGTAACTTATTTTTTTTCTACAACATGTCAACAAATATTGCAATTGTACGCGAGGATAAACTGTTGAGACTACCTTAACTTACTCCACCATTGTATATACACAGTTTTATGCAATAAAATTTTACCTAACCTCTTAGTTTTTTTTTTTTTTTTTTGTTTTTTTTTTTTTTTTATAAATAATAGGCTTGCGTTTGACCACCATCACGCCTGATGTTAAGCGATGATGCGGTCTACGTTGGAGCGCGCTTGCCTAGAAGGAACCGATTCACTGGTTCATATTTCTCTCTTACTTTTTTTATAGTAAGCGCTAGGCCATATTCAAGGTCTCTAGAAAACCACTGAGGGCTATTTGACTAGGGCTAAACAGCATTAAAGATAATAAAAAAATACTTTAAATAATACGTTTGTTGTATGGGGACACCCCCCTTTAGTTTTTACTTTTTGATGTTTTTATTTCTTAGTCAATCCGCCTGTTAAAATTTCAACTGGCTATCTGTTACAGTTCGAAAGATTCCCGGGACTGGCGGACGGACGGACGGTTGGACGGACGGACAGACGGACAGACAAACAGACATCGTAGGCTTAGTAATAGGGTCCCGTTGTTACCCTTTGGGTACACTGGCCATATAAAAAAGATACTTGGAATATAGATGCGTGGAAGTCTCGCACTGTTCGATTTGATCGATTGTTTCTGCCACGCACCTGTAAGTTGTGGAATGGCTTACCACCTTTGGTTTTTCCTCCGAAGTATAATTTGGACTGCTTCAAACGAAGGGTGAATAGAGTCCTCAAAGGTAGGCAACGCACTGACAATGCCCCGGGTATTGTAGGTGTCTATAGGCAGCGGTGACCACTTACCATCAGGTGGCCCGTAGCTAGTTTGCCACATATTCTATTTAAAAAAAAAAAAAAAAAAACTTATGCTAAAATAAAAATAGATAAAAAATATTTAAATATATGTGTATCCTTCCCTTTTTCTGCGGCTCCAACGAACGGTGCTCAAGGACTGTTATTTATATATATAGATATAACATACATGTATATACATATTATCATAATTACCTACTTATTACTCTTGACGAAAACGAATGTATTTAACACCTGAAATGGTACATTTTGATACCTAGAAATATTCCGAGAACCCGTACGAAGCGCTATGATTCCCTTTTTATTGTGCGAACTGCTAGTCTGTGGAATTCGCTGCCTGAATGGGTTTTCCCCGTTAGTTACAATCTGGGTGTCTTCAAGTCGAGAGTGAATCGGTTTCTTCTAGGCAAGCGTGCTCCATCGTAGACCGCATCGTCGCTTAACATCAGGCTAGAAGGCGACCAAGCGCAAGACTATATACCTTAATAAAAAATAAAAATAAAATTGAGTCATATACCGTGTAAGGGGAACACTCTCGAAGCCAAAAGAAGGTAATTGTACTCATCATTATGAACAACTTCTACTATGGGACCAGCCCTGAAATCGTGAAAAAAATATCAGCTGTTCTATAGAAAACGGTCATTGACACTCGACAAAATGTATGGAACAGCTGATATTTTTTTCACGATTTCAGGGTTGGTCCCATAGTAAAAGTTGTTCATAATGATGAGTACAATTACCTTCTTTTGGCTTCGAGAGTGTTCCCCTTACACGCTGTATATTTTTAGAGTTTTTATTTAGTAAGTTATTTTTTTTACATGGCAAGCGCCTTTATTAACTAAACAAAATACAAGCTAAAATTAAAACTACAAATACAGTTAGACTGCCCATAGACCGTTGAAGGTCTAAAGACAATCCAAATGCTCAAGCCCACTACCAGTTGGCAGCGTACCCAGCATGCTGGCGGCATTACCACGTTGAATGGCAATGCTTATGCGTTGAGCCAGAAACACGCCAGCATTTTGGTCACGCGTCGCATTAACCAGGCGCTCTGAAAGATTTTTGAAAATGAGGTGAGCTCCCGGTAATGTAAGTTATTACAATAGTAGCTTATGACTACGTATGCATAGATTTTGTTTAAACTTACAATCTCTTTTAATCCGACCCTTTCGGAAACTCCTTTCTAAGCAAACCTTCATAAAGTCTACATAGTATCTACCTGGCTAATTTCGGCTTCGTAGGTTGGTAATTTTCGAGGTTTAGTCCACAGGAAAAAGAAGTAAACAGAACGAAATTGAGATGGGAAATCTGTTACCAGGCATTATGAGTGAACCTTGATTGAACATTCTTATTTAGATCAACGCGTCTAACTCCGTATCACAGTTGCTAACTGACGTTTCGTTTATATGGGTGCAACTGGCTACAACTAATTTCTTACAAAAATGCCTTGAGAGCCGTTCTAATTTAAACAAAAACAAAAATTCTTTTCTGTTGTTTTAGTCAGTGACTGAATTATCTATACTAATATTATAAAGAGGAAAGATTTGATTGTTTGTTTGTTTGCATTGAATAGGCTCCGAAACTACTGAACCGATTTGAAAAATTCTTTCACTGACGGGAAGCTACACTATCCCCGGATGACATAGGCTATAATCTATACCCGTGCGAAGCTGGGGCGGACCGCTAGTTAATAATACATATTAGTATTTCGCTTTTATATCAATAGAATATTATATTTAACTTAGTTTCTGACTAAAACATAAAATTTAGCTAATTTTCTTATCTACTTATCATTATTTGAGTTACCTGTAACGATAAATGTATGACAATTTCAAGACGTTCTAGCTCAAAGGTTATTGACCATTTCGTAAAATGATATCAACAAAGAATGTTTTCTTAGTGTTTTTCTTATTGACTAAACCATAAAAAGTACTTATATGTTACTAGCGACCCGCCCGCCCGGCTTCGCACGGGTGTAATTTACGTGCGAAGCCGGGGCGGGTCGCTAGTTATACATATAAACCTTCCGGGAAAATGTATCTAACTGATGGTGAAAACTGCATCAAAATCCGTTGCGTGGTTTACGAAGAGTAGAGAAGAAGAGAAGATAGAGATATAGACATGTTGGTATGATGCATCTTTGAAAAACTGACTCCACAGGGTTTCATCCGCCAATTTCTGAATTTACTATGAATATGGCTACAATAGTTTGACTGATTTTACGAAGCAATCTTGTTATTTATGGTGGTTCGTTGCACAAATGGCGGGAAACTCAAATTTCAAACAGTTTTCTCGTCCTTGTAGCTAGGCCGGGTAATTATTGTAAACAACCATGATGTTTGCGCAGATTGATTATTATTCTTTACAAAATAATATAAAGCTATTTATCTCTAATGCACATTCTTACTTACATTTGTGAATAAACAAATGTTTGCTGTTTCAAACGGTTTATTCACAAATGTAAGTAATATGGTGCGTTACTGTTAAATAATTGTACATTATAATGTAAAGAACAGCCAACATTTTGCGCAAACAATGTGTTATTTAAAAATAATGTCCTGGCCTGGCTACTAGGACCAAAAAACTGTTTAAAATTTCAATTTCCCGCCATAGGTGAATCGAACCACCTTTATCCTCATAATTTTCCGTTTTTGTGTTTTTAATGGCAGATCAAAATTCAAATTATTAAACTCCCGCGTAAACTCTCCCTTTGACATTTTAGGGGCCACGTGACATTAGTGACATCACACATAAGCAAACGAGTTCTTCTCCTGTGACGTCATAAGGACATTCGACCTACATAAAGTATTTGCAGTCAAGTCACGTGATCAATGAAAATCATTTATTTTTGTTTTGTATTTATCCGAAACACGGTACTTTTTTTTATAAGAATCTTCTAGGATTACACCTGCAAAAATCGTATTTTTAAAACAGTCAAATTTACTTTATAATTTAAAATTTAATTAGTAGTTAGTTGATTTAAGTTTTAGTTATTAATTTAAGTTAACGTCAATTTTCTGTTTTATAAGTTACTAGCTGTTGCCCGCGGCTTCACTCGCGTTGTATTGAAATCTATACTCTACTACCTCCCGTCTTTTTAGTTTCAGTCTCGCATCCGTCCTGTATTCCACTCTCCTCCTGTACCACCCTTTCCGGTCCAGTTCTGCATTCGCCCCTAAATCCACTCTACACCCGTTCGGCTCTTTCCGCTCCAGGCCCGAATCCGTCCCGTAATCTACTCTTCTTCCATCCCATCCTTACTGCGCCAGTCCTGCATTTGTCCCATAATCTTCTCTAATACAGGCCCACCCTTTCCGACCCAACTCGGATCCATCCCGTAATCCACTTTACTCCCTTTCCGCGTTTTTGCAATCCAGCCCCGCCCCGTTCTACAATCCAATCTACTTCAGTCCCACTCTTTCCGATCTAGTCCCGCAGTTACCAGTTATAACTTGGTAATGAACAGAAATTTGTCACTGACTCGCACTTGGCCATGATTTATTCCTTGTTGTTATACTTTAGAGGGTGTACTATAAATGTGCCAAGTATGACGGCTGTACGTATTATAGTTTTTACATTAAAACTGATACAAAAATACGTTTGTTGTTTGGGGAACCCCTTTTGTTTTTACTTTTTGAGTTTACTATTATTACATTTCTTAGTTGATCCGCCGTAATGTTACATATTCTGTGAAAATTTCAACTGGCTATCTTTATGGTTTGAAAAACCGCTCCACCGCAGGACACCATTGTTGAAGGTAGTCTGGAAGAGGTCGCTCATAGCGATAAGGCCGTTTTTTGTTCTGATATTTAATGTAATTTTCTTATAATATCTTTTTTATGGTGTCGATAAAGAGTTATTTTATTGTATTACCTACTTATTACGTGCAGTATGAAGGCGCTGCGCGGATTATTATGGTCACGTTATTTTAATTTTACATTATCTCATAAACTGTGCGACTAAATCACAAACTGTAAACGGCAAACTTTATCTACATTAAGTACTCCTAATAATGAATTCATTTATTTTTATAAAGATTCAAAAATTAGATTACAAAACTGCATCTAAACATGACCTTATAATTTTTATTTTTATACTGAACACAATAACCGGTTATTATCGTTATTGTGGTTTTCTTATAATAGTTAGGTATATGCTATCGCGGACTTTTTTGCAAAACTATTTAAGTACTACATTTTTGTCAAACATTGTATTTACTTATCTCAAACCGTTAGGTCAGCGTACGCCGGTAAAGAAGCCAATCAGCTTATTTTTCTCCAGCATGTTTTACTAATACGGTTATTTAGTGTAGAATATTAACTTTAATCATTATAAAACATAGCCTATGGCACTCAGGAATAGTGTAGCTTTCTATTAGTGAAAGAATTTTTAAAATCGGATCTGTAGTTTTGGAGTTAAAACAGAACAAACAAACTTACAAACTTACAACCTTACAAACTTACAAACTTTACCTCTTTATAATATTAGTGTAGATTTTAAGTTTTAGTTTTTAGTTATTAATTTAAGTTTTCGTAAATTTTCTGTTTTATAAGTTATTTTGTAAGTCGTCGTGTAATAATAAATTGTGTTTGATATCTTTACTTCAATATCTATACTTTATACTATATTATAAATAGGAAAGATTTGATTGTTTGTTTGTTTGTTTGCATTGAATAGGCTTCGAAACTACTGAATCGATTTGAAAAATTCTTTCACTGTTGGGATGCTGCACTATCCCCGGTTGACATAGGCTATATATCCCGGCCCTGAAGCAGGGGCGGCCTACTAGTTGGAAATAAATACAGTCAAATACCCGACCGAGTATAATGGCTTTGGTTACGGAACCTTACCATATATGCGTGTCTCGACAAGCTCCTGGCCAGTTATTATTATATGCGTAGGTGCGTACCTCTACTCCAAGTTCTATTAACAAATATTCAAGCACGTAACATTTCTGTAAAATCGATAACAATAATTATTTCAAGAATGACCGCGTTCTTGGAGTGACCTTCAACAGTTCGACAGTTTTTGTTGTGTACCGTTTTTAAGCTGAAAACAAACAATCGGACGCGGCTGACGGACGCGACATAAAGGTATCTAGATAATGATAAAAAAAAAAAAAAAAAAAAATTTAAGAAATTTCCAAAAAATTTAAAAATATTTAAGATGTCGACTTTAACAAGGGCACACTAGGCACATGGCCCGTATTGTGGCGGCCAAGATAATGAATGTACACTGCGTTAAAAAATTACAGACGAATCGTTGACGAAACGCAAACGGTCCACGAATTTTGGTCGATTTCGGAGCGGCGCGTAAAAGTTGATATTTTCTAGCTTTATCACAAACGTTCGTTTGACAGCGTCTACGTTCCAACTGTGATCGGGTTGCGTTTCATCTTTGGTTGAAATCATTAGCGCGATACGAAATCGACCAAAAGTAGTGGAGCTGTTGCGATTCGTCAACGATTCGTCTGTAATTTTTTAGCGCGACTGCCCTGCTGAGCTGTGCAAACTATCGGACGTAAGTCGCGGACGTAACCTTGAGCTGAACTTAAGTGTTCGGACGTCCGACAGAAGTCTGGCGCGCCGGATGTTTTTGTCAGCCGTTGTTGTCTTTTGAAAGACTGTGCACACTCATCAGTCGCGTCCGTCGGCCGCGTCCGATAGTTTGTTCCAGCTTTACGTTTAAAATGTGTTTAGTTGAGCCTGTTAGGTAACAAACGTGTCTTATTGTTATTTTTACACGACTAATCTTTTAAGCATTTTTAACCTCATAAAAAAATGCATATAACTAATAAACCGGCCAAGGGGGAGACGGGCTCGCGCACTGAAGGTTCCGTACCACCACAAAATTCATAATAAAATTAACAGTTATGACTTGGTAATGAACAGTTTGTCACCGATATTTGGGCATTATTTGTTGTTATACTTTAGAGTGTGTACTATAATCATGTTAAGTTTGACGCTTGTACGTATTACCGTTTTTACTTTAGAGCTATACTCCGTTCACAAATCTTAGATATTTTATGTAAACAAAGAAATTTCACTAAAAGTCATTGCCATAGGAGCCTCTTGTAAAGTTCCCACCACTTTACAGAGGCATGAGTTTGACTTGACCGTGACTTACTTAGCTTGACTCTGACTGTGACTAAGACTTGTTTGACGTTATTATGACTATACAAAACAGAAGAATAGGCGGTATGGCCTTAAAAGCTTTAGCATGCCCGATGGGCGAATTATAATAATAAAAAAAAAGATTAGCAAACGGAGTATAATACATAATTCGTATGTGCACTAAACGAGTTGAAATCTATACATTTCTCAAAAGTATAACATTTGAATGAATAACAAAAGGAGGCCGCATGTTTGCATTCAGCATTATCGAGTTTTCAAGCGAGTGTTGTGTACTGATGCTCTAGGAATAGAGTTGGAAACATCTAGACCGCCAAATTAACAAACTTTATTTTGTTTATAATACACGGGCACTCCGACTACCGGACCCGGGTATGTCCTAAAACTGCGACCAGAACCACCGGAGGATGGGCAGCAGCATCCTATTAGTACACGAAGAACTTACTGCGATCCCCAAGCCGCCTGCCAAGCGTGGGGATTATGGCAACACCCTCTCTTTAAGAGGGAGGCCTTTGTCCAGTATTGGACGTTTGATGGCTGCTGATGTACTCCGACTATAAGCGAGACTCAGCCGCGCGCGTGCATTCTCCTTGAAAAAGACTGCCTAATGCAGTTGAAACTATAGTCGGAGTGACCGGCTTAATTTTACGTGAGTAATGCCCGTGTAATATAAATAAAATGTGTGAAAACCACGTTAGTTTCTATAATAAACTTAATTTTGAATATTTATTTAAGATTTTATTTAAATTTAAGATTGACCACCAACTCGCCTGATAGTAAGCGACGGTGTGGCCGAGGATGGAACACGTTGATCTAGAAGAAATCCTTGAAGATGCGTAGATTGGTAGTTCTCAGGAAACAAGGAGGACGGCAGGGAGTCCCATTCTTGGGCAGTACATACGTATCATAAATGACGATTGACGACCCATAACGTTGTGTACAAATGGAATATAATGATAAAAAGTTAAATAAAAACTTGTTAGATTAGTAAAGTTATATGATTATTTACGGGATATTTACCGTGGTAAGGTTGTGGAATGAGCTCCCGATGAGACTTCCCGTGAACATGGTGCATGTAACTGCGCCGAAATATCGGGAGCTCATTCCACAACCTTACCACGGTAAATATCCCGTAAATAATCATATAACTTTAGTGAACAACCGTGATAGTTTAAAACAGTGTTTTTTTGTTAGATTAGGTAGTTTTAGTTTTAGATTAATTTTAGTTTTAGATGTTTCAATAAAAATTACAAGTAAATAAAATTAAAAACTGTACATTACGCATATACTATGAATACGTTCCAGAATTTCATAACGATTTGTAAAAAAAAAACAATTATAAACATAGTAATAAGAGAATTAAAAACAGAACAAATAAGCGAAGCGACAGCGATATATCGACAAACTTACAAACTATATTATTATTAAAGTTATGTGATTATTTACGGTCTCCCAAATGGGCTACCACTTGGTAGCCCATTTGGGAGACCGATAACCGTCGCTTACTATCAGGCGAGTTGGTGGTCAATCTTAAATTTAAATAAAATCTTAAATAAATATTCAAAATTAAGTTTATTATAGAAACTAACGTGGTTTTCACACATTTTATTTATATTACACGGGCATTACTCACGTAAAATTAAGCCGGTCACTCCGACTATAGTTTCAACTGCATTAGGCAGTCTTTTTCAAGGAGAATGCACGCGCGCGGCTGAGTCTCGCTTATAGTCGGAGTACATCAGCAGCCATCAAACGTCCAATACTGGACAAAGGCCTCCCTCTTAAAGAGAGGGTGTTGCCATAATCCCCACGCTTGGCAGGCGGCTTGGGGATCGCAGTAAGTTCTTCGTGTACTAATAGGATGCTGCTGCCCATCCTCCGGTGGTTCTGGTCGCAGTTTTAGGACATACCCGGGTCCGGTAGTCGGAGTGCCCGTGTATTATAAACAAAATAAAGTTTGTTAATTTGGCGGTCTAGATGTTTCCAACTCTATTCCTAGAGCATCAGTACACAACACTCGCTTGAAAACTCGATAATGCTGAATGCAAACATGCGGCCTCCTTTTGTTATTCATTCAAATGTTATACTTTTGAGAAATGTATAGATTTCAACTCGTTTAGTGCACATACGAATTATGTATTATACTCCGTTTGCTAATCTTTTTTTTTATTATTATAATTCGCCCATCGGGCATGCTAAAGCTTTTAAGGCCATACCGCCTATTCTTCTGTTTTGTATAGTCATAATAACGTCAAACAAGTCTTAGTCACAGTCAGAGTCAAGCTAAGTAAGTCACGGTCAAGTCAAACTCATGCCTCTGTAAAGTGGTGGGAACTTTACAAGAGGCTCCTATGGCAATGACTTTTAGTGAAATTTCTTTGTTTACATAAAATATCTAAGATTTGTGAACGGAGTATAGCTCTAAAGTAAAAACGGTAATACGTACAAGCGTCAAACTTAACATGATTATAGTACACACTCTAAAGTATAACAACAAATAATGCCCAAATATCGGTGACAAACTGTTCATTACCAAGTCATAACTGTTAATTTTATTATGAATTTTGTGGTGGTACGGAACCTTCAGTGCGCGAGCCCGTCTCCCCCTTGGCCGGTTTATTAGTTATATGCATTTTTTTATGAGGTTAAAAATGCTTAAAAGATTAGTCGTGTAAAAATAACAATAAGACACGTTTGTTACCTAACAGGCTCAACTAAACACATTTTAAACGTAAAGCTGGAACAAACTATCGGACGCGGCCGACGGACGCGACTGATGAGTGTGCACAGTCTTTCAAAAGACAACAACGGCTGACAAAAACATCCGGCGCGCCAGACTTCTGTCGGACGTCCGAACACTTAAGTTCAGCTCAAGGTTACGTCCGCGACTTACGTCCGATAGTTTGCACAGCTCAGCAGGGCAGTCGCGCTAAAAAATTACAGACGAATCGTTGACGAATCGCAACAGCTCCACTACTTTTGGTCGATTTCGTATCGCGCTAATGATTTCAACCAAAGATGAAACGCAACCCGATCACAGTTGGAACGTAGACGCTGTCAAACGAACGTTTGTGATAAAGCTAGAAAATATCAACTTTTACGCGCCGCTCCGAAATCGACCAAAATTCGTGGACCGTTTGCGTTTCGTCAACGATTCGTCTGTAATTTTTTAACGCAGTGTACATTCATTATCTTGGCCGCCACAATACGGGCCATGTGCCTAGTGTGCCCTTGTTAAAGTCGACATCTTAAATATTTTTAAATTTTTTGGAAATTTCTTAAATTTTTTTTTTTTTTTTTTTTTATCATTATCTAGATACCTTTATGTCGCGTCCGTCAGCCGCGTCCGATTGTTTGTTTTCAGCTTAAAAACGGTACACAACAAAAACTGTCGAACTGTTGAAGGTCACTCCAAGAACGCGGTCATTCTTGAAATAATTATTGTTATCGATTTTACAGAAATGTTACGTGCTTGAATATTTGTTAATAGAACTTGGAGTAGAGGTACGCACCTACGCATATAATAATAACTGGCCAGGAGCTTGTCGAGACACGCATATATGGTAAGGTTCCGTAACCAAAGCCATTATACTCGGTCGGGTATTTGACTGTATTTATTTCCAACTAGTAGGCCGCCCCTGCTTCAGGGCCGGGATATATAGCCTATGTCAACCGGGGATAGTGCAGCATCCCAACAGTGAAAGAATTTTTCAAATCGATTCAGTAGTTTCGAAGCCTATTCAATGCAAACAAACAAACAAACAATCAAATCTTTCCTATTTATAATATAGTATAAAGTATAGATATTGAAGTAAAGATATCAAACACAATTTATTATTACACGACGACTTACAAAATAACTTATAAAACAGAAAATTTACGAAAACTTAAATTAATAACTATATATTAATTAAACTAATATTAAACTAATAACTAATAACCGTTAATAGGTAGGACAGACAGACGGACAGATAAACAGACAGCGTGGGCTTAGTAATATATGGTCCCGTTGACATCTTTCGGGTACGGAAGCCTAAAAATCACAGTCTCCTATAAATCGGCTTAAATATCTTCTCTACATAGTATAAATTGAAGTTGCTTTCCGCGTCTGTCTGTCTGTCTGTATGTCTGTATGGCCGCTAACTCCTCCTAAACCACGCAACGGATTTTGATGCAGTTTTCATCTTCAGTTAGATACATTTTCAAGGAAGGTTTATATATATATATAACTAGCGACCCGCCCTGGCTTCGCACGTAAATTACACCCATGCGAAGCCGGGCGGGCGGGTCGCCAGTTTTAGTATAAAAACATTGCATTGTTAGAATTGTTAGATATTGGTGTTTCCGAGAAGCTACAACATGGGTTTCTTCAAAAGGCGAGTTAATCGAATTCTAAAGGGTCGGCAACGTATTTGTGATGCCTCTGGTGTTACAAGTATCCATAGGCGACGGTGACTGCTTACCATCAGGCAGCCCGTCTGCTTATTGCCACCTATGGCATAAAAAAAAACATATGGTATCAATCTTATCTTCCAGTGGATGCAAAAGGCAGGCTGTCGTTCAGTGTGGAGGTTAAAGGGGGAGGCCTATGTTCAGCAGTGGACGTCTTCTGGCTGATGATGATGATGATCAATCTTATCCATACTATTCTAGCTTTGTATGGGAAGACATTCCTGTTTTCGAACTGACCCACACTAACACAACTAACGCACACTAATGCGGAGTTTCAATGTGTTGCGCACTTTACCTCGGCGACTGCGACCGAGCGATTTTGATACTTGTGACATTGAAATAGGGTTTCGAAGTTATTTGGTTTGCTTTTGTGTAGCTATGCTTATTGTAGCCTTAGTGATTTTGAGACTGTACTTAAAAATTGGCGTTTCTTTAAAAAAAATTTTTTTAAATATTTGACTAAATTTTTTTGTCGGTATATTTTGATGTTCTTTCTATAATTACATGATAATGGCGTCGATTCTGTCATTAAACTCACGAAACTAAATCAATCTGACAGGACTAAAATTATCTGCCCCTCTTTTCATTTTAATATGTGAGAGAAGGATGGCAACAATTTTAGAGCTGTCAAATTTAGTTTAGAGTGCATCAGAGTCGATGCCAATGGCATTAATTCCGGTGTATTTCTCTAAACTAAACCAATCTGACAGGACTAAAATTATCTGCCCCTCTTTTCATTTTAATATGTGAGATAAGGATGGCAACAATTTTAGAGCTGTCAAATTTAGTTTAGAGTACATGGCAGAATCGATGCCAATATGAATTTGCTTCCCGTAATAAGGTAGCTAACAGACGAGATGAATTTGGTTGACGGGCCGCCGTCCAACCAACGGGAGGGAAAGCGATTTTTTTTCTTTAGGTACTCTTTCTTTGGATGGTGGTCCGTCAGCGAAAGTTTTTACTATATCGTTGTTCATCTGCCGTAACATTACATATACTGTGTTTTTTTTTACTAGCTATCTATTACGTTTCGAAAGATACAGCTGTTTAAAGGTAGGACAGACGGACAGATAGACAGACAATATAGGCTTAGTAATAGGTAAATAATAATAGTAATAAATAAATATTCATATATAGAAAAATTGTAAGTAATTAATTAGTTGTGTTCCATTTTGTCAGCGCTGATCAAAAAAAATACGTATGCTCTGTTCTCAGGGTACCCAAGATACAGGCTTAGCCTAGTTTGGGGCCCACCGAAAATGTTTTATTTAGGTTTCTCATATTGTGTACATCTATTGTAAATTTTTATGTGCTCTTTTTTGGTAATAAAATTATTATTATTATTATAGGTTTTTACCCTTAGGGTACGGAACCCTAAAAATATATTTCAAAGTATGTGACAAACGATGTTTTGCCACAGATTACGTAGCTGCTAAATGCATAAACATTCTAGTATCTATAATTTAAACTGTGTCCAGGAATCGAAGGAAGCTCCCTAACTGTAAGCCCATATACCTGGATCACGCACACATAGACGCGTTGTCGCTACACGTGTGTGCTTGTGTAATGTGCGTATGTATTTAGAATATGCATCGCTGGCATAGATACAATATTGCCCTGCTTGCGACGAAAATTATGAGATTTGATACTTACCGTGATAATAATATTTTTCAAGTATTTGAATGTATGTCATAGTTACGATAAAGTTGTAGGCAACGGAATGGTAGAAAACGTGTATTAATGATTTAAATAATAAAGAAAATAAATATAATTATGAATTTAATCATTGTAGTTAATATTTTAAGCAGTCATGTAATATAGGAATATAAATCATCTTCTCTTCTCTATCTCTATCTCTACATAGTATAAATTGAAGTCGCTTTCCGCGTCTGACTGTCTGTATGGCCGCTAACTCCTCCTAAACCACGTAACGGATTTTGACGCGGTTTTCACCATCAGTTAGATACGTTTTTACGGAAGGTTTATATATATAACTAGCGACCCGGCTTCGCACGTAAATTACACCCGTGCGAAGCCGGGCGGGCGGGTCACTAGTACTAAATAAATGTGAGAGTGGGTTTGTTACTTTGTCCGTTTTTTCGTCCTTCTTTCAACGACAACGTTATTTTACTAGCAACGTGATTTTTTTGCATGAATTTTAATCAAAGTTACTTTAATAATAAGCATTTTATCTCATAAAAACAACGGTTTCCTTTATTATCAACAATGAAACTGCGGCCACTGCGGGACGCAAGATTAAAATATAAAAGTATGCCCCAGAAATATAATATGTTTATTTTATAATTTTGTAAAAAAAAACAGTTTTAAACTATCACGGTTGTTCAATGTTCATGGTGCATGTAACTGCGCCGAAATATTGAACGCTCATTCCACAACCTTACCACGGTAAATATCCCGTGAATAATCATGATATAACGTTAATTTTGTTAAAAGTATCAAAACGTGTCGAGCGTCATACAGGCCGTTTTCCGATTTAGCACTAAACTTGGATAGCTTAGTCTGAATTATTTATATAATATTCTAGCTAGTTTTATTTATTATGCATTACTTTTATTTTTGGATAATTTAGTTGAAATATACGTATGTATTTATAATTAGGTTTAAACACGGAGTAGAAGGCAAGCTTAGGCTTAGGAAGGATCTTATGTAGGTACTTAAATACCCAAATCTCAGAAATAAATAGTAGTTTGCAGTTTGCTAAAACATCGGGAAAATCGAGTATTCTAAGGCTTGGTTGCACCATAGTTTATGACAAAGTTGACAATTTTAGCAGATACTTACTGCGAAATGCGTTGGTTGCACCAGCGTATTCACTAGCATAGTTAAAGTAACCAGGGGCCTTACGGACAACAGCTATTGCGGCACCTAATCCGCTCAGTTGGAAAACACGCGACCGCAAACCGTATCTGGGCGCGATAAGGTTCACGTAATATAGTACAAGTTTTGTTAGTATTCGAAAACTTTTTTCGTTTTCGTCTTGTTCCATACATTGCTGGGCTAAAATATATTCGAAAACCAGCATTATGCTGAGTTGGAACCGGTTTGTGGAGGAAAACAATTTGTAATGTGTGTATTTATTTCTATTAATTCTTAAAAATGTTTTTTTTTTTCTTCCATAAATAAAAAATTGTCTATTGTCTATTGTCAAAACTTTTTTCGTATTAGAGTGAAGCAATCTATACCGCCGATTACTACCGATTTTAGTTCCTCCACGTTTTCGATAGAGGCGCTTTACTAAAATGTATGGAACAATACGTAAACGAAAAAAGTTTTCGAAAACTTAAATCTGGGACTAAGGACAATACATCATGTGATTGGTGCAGGACCAAAGATCGAACCGGGCGCCGTCAGATTGTAAAGCGCACATGCTACCGCTCGGCCACCATCGCTCAGATTTATTCCAAATCAGTGTACAATTTTTTTATCAACAATTTACAATACTTAGTCCAATTTCATTAATTCAAGTAAACACAAGGTGTGAAAGAGAAAGGTAAACAGATAAAAGGGGGATAGCGACATCGCAACGCAAACAATGTGCAAGCGAGACGGCGCTATATGTGGGAAAGTAAGGGAGATATAATTAAAAGTTTTGTCGCAACTGCCTTTCTGGGGTGGATGGTTGAACAGGGAAATATGTGGAGACTTGTCAGTTTTTTTATTTTATTAATTGTTATTTTAGCTTTACAATGTAATTTTTTAGAACCCGAATAGGCGAATACTTATCGGGCGTTATTTTATTATTAAAAATGCCGTGGTAGCCTATTTGGGAGACCGCTAGACTTGAAAGTGTGGTTGCGGGTTCAAACCCCGGGCCCGTACCAATGAGCTCTTTGGAGTTTATATACGGATTTTCATACCACTCGCTTTTCGGTGAAGGAAAACATCGTGAGGAAACCTGCATACGTACGGAGAAGGAATTCAATGGCGTAGGTATATGAATCCAACCCGCACTGGGCCAGCGTGGTGGATATGGCCCAATCACCTTTTCGGGGGTAGGCTAAAAGTCCAGCATTGGACTGTTAAAAGGCTGATTATGATATTATTTTATTTAGGTAAAAATAGGTAACTTTTAAATCTTTGCGTTTTTTTTTAAAATAAATAATAGTCTTGCGCTTGACCGCCAACTCGCCTGATGTTAAGCGATGATGCGGTCTACGGTGGAGCACGCTTGCCTAGAAGAAACCGATTCACTCGTGATTGGAAGACACCCAGATTGTATCTGTTGATTGTATCTGTTGATTGTATCTGTTGATTGTATCTGTTGATTGTATCTGTTGATTGTATCTGTTGATTGTATCTATCTGATTGTTTCTATGTTTGAAATAATAAGGTTGACTTCCGTGCATCGCATCCGCGCGCGTCGGACGCACTGAAGTGTCAAAGGTTATTTAAATTGGTGCATAACTAAGTAAATTCGTTTAACGGCCGGCTATCCGAGTCGCGTAGGCAACAAAACGCTCCCTCAGCCCCCGCCAAGTTATAGCGACGATGTATATTGCCACGCTAGAGACAAGACGCCCGCGGGGGGAGTGCAACGAACATAGGTCCGACCTCGATGACACCTGGCGCGGCACTGAACGCGGCGCGCGCAAATTCTCCCGACCTTTTTACGGTTTTAATTTCACTAAAAAACGAAACTATTTACTATCAGAATTCTATCCAAATAAATTTTTTTTCAATAAAATTGCCTTTCAGTACATGCAATTTCCAGGTTGTTACGAGCTTTCATTAGAGCATAAAACGAAAAAAATTAAATGAATCGACTTTGTTTCAGATTATTTTTTTGATCGAAGAATGTATATTCTATAGTGTTTTGAACCAAATCATAAACTCAAACGCAGATGTATCTGTGACATATATTTTTTTCCAGCTCAAATATTGTAATTTAACTGAATAAAATTGATTTAAAACCGTCAAATTTGGTATAAGAGGCTCTTAAGTTAACAAAATTGTAGTCAAGTATAATAAAAGTCACGGAGCTTGGTTTCCTCGGATAAAAAATAACAAAAATTGTGCCTTATTAGAGTCGAATCGAATGACCCGGGTATGTCCTAAAACTACGGCCAGAACCACCAGAGGATGGGCAGCAGCATCCTCCTACTTGAATGGTGGATCCTCCTGCGATCCCCAAGCCGCCTGCCAAGCGTGGGGATTATTGGCAAACCCCCCCCCCCCCCCCCTCATGACGAAGAGAGCGAAACTGACCCGACATTACACTGAGGACATCCCAGACATCAGCTTGTACGAGATTAGAATGGCTCTGAAACAGCTTAAGAACAACAAGGCGCCGGGTGATGACGGAATCACGACAGAACTACTGAGAGCGGGTGGAAAACTGGTACTTTTAGTCCTCCAGAAGTTATTTAATTCCGTCATTCTCGAAGGTACTACGCCTGAAGCATGGCACAGGAGTGTGGTGGTACTCTTCTTCAAAAAAGGTGATAACACCTTATTGAAGAATTATAGACCCATCTCACTCCTGAGCCATGTGTACAAGCTGTTCTCCAGAATCATTACGAACCGTCTCGAAAGCAGGTTTGATGACTTCCAGACCCCCGAACAAGCCGGTTTCCGTAAAGGCTGGAGCACCGTAGACCACATTCACACGCTCCGCCAGATTATACAGAAGACTGAGGAGTATAATCGGCCATTATGCCTAGCGTTTGTGGACTACGAAAAAGCCTTCGACTCAATCGAGACCTGGGCAGTATTTCAGTCCCTCCAGCGTTGTCATATCGACTATAGGTATATCGAAGTGATGAAGTGTCTGTATAGAAACGCCACCATGTTGATCCGATTACAGGACGAGAGCACGGAACCAATCCAACTGCAGAAAGGCGTGAGACAGGGAGATGTTATCTCTCCGAAACTGTTCACGAACGCATTGGAGGACGTTTTCAAGCTCTTGGACTGGAACGGATTCGGCATCAACGTCAATGGCGAATACATCACTCACCTTCGTTTTGCCGATGATATAGTCATCATGGCAGAGTCGCTGGAGGATCTCAATACGATGCTCAGCGACCTCAGTAGCCTTTCCCAACAGGTGGGTCTTAAAATGAACATGGACAAGACAAAAATTATGTCCAATGTCCATGTTGAACCCGTGCCAGTGGTCGTTGGGAACGATACTCTCGAAGTTGTTGACCATTACACCTATCTTGGACAGATTGTTCAGTTAGGTAAGTCCAACTTAGGCAAAGAGGTCGCCCGAAGAATCCAACTCGGATGGGCAGCGTTCGGGAAATTGCGTGACATCTTCTCGTCCAAGATACCACAGTGCCTCAAGACGAAGGTCTTTGACCAGTGTGTGTTGCCAGTGATGACATATGGTACTGAGACGTGGTCCTTAACTGTTGGCCTTTTGGAAAAACTCAGAGTCACACAGCAAATAAAAAATAAATAAAAAAAAAATAAAAAAATCCGAAACGTGGATATTCGCCAAAGAACCAGAGTCACCGACATAGCTGTTAAAATTTGCAAGTTGAAGTGGCAATGGGCAGGCCACATCGCTCGAAGAACCGATAACCGATGGGGAAGAAAGGTTCTGGAGTGGAGACCACGAACCGGAAGACGCAGCGTAGGGAGGCCTCCCACTAGATGGACCGACGACATTGTGAGAGTCGCGGGCATCCAGTGGATGCAAAAGGCAGGCTGTCGTTCAGTGTGGAGGTTAAAGGGGGAGGCCTATGTTCAGCAGTGGACGTCTTCTGGCTGATGATGAGAGTCGAATTAATTATAATTAATCTGGTAGAACAACGTCTCTACAGTTTTTAGTCTCCGTTTTTGCTGGAATATATTTTTCAATGGATTCCGTTTGGCTCCACAAAACGAAGATGCGCTTTAAATCTCGTCTTATATCACGATATTTTGGATTTAATTGTTAATTACACAGATATTTATTGACTTTTCAAAGTTTATCTAGATCTTTGCTAATACAAACTACAAACATCAAAAAACCATTTATATGTGGACCCCCGATAATCCGGCCCCTGTCTAATACGGCGCCCCCTGTAATCCGACATGACTTAGAATTACATGTATGTTTGACAATCTTTGCTAATACATATAGATCACGCAGGTTTGAACAGGTCACAACTCGTACACGCCACCGCTATTGTGCTCGACGCGTATGCATTGTTTTACTTAGTTTGAATTTGACTACTAGTGATAGCGGTACGGCCTAGCGTGCGTTCATTGTTTACTATTTATTAGGCAGTGCTCTATAATCCGACAAATTCGATAGTCCGACACTGCCCTGCATAATGTTTGCCGGATTACCGGGGGTCCACTGTATATCAAATATAGTTTAAAAAATATATGTTAAAAGTTGACAAAGGGCACGGACCCAGGAGTCCGTGGAGAATAAATAAACAATTAAAAAAAAACAAAAAAAAAAAAAACATCAGAAACCCGAATTATTTAAATCATTTTGACAATAACATGCGATATAACACGAGGAAAGATTTGATTGTTTGTTTGCATTGAATAGGGTCCGAAACTACTAAACCGATTAGAAAAATTCTTTCACTGTTGGGAAGCTACACTATCCCCGGGTGACATAGGCTATAATCTATACCCGTGCGAAGCTGGGGCGGACCGCTAGTAATATATATATTTTTAAATAGGGATCCTTACTAAAACTCCAATAATGTAACCCAAGGTGTAAAAAATAGATTTACACCGCTAGTAAATACATTATATTTTAGCAAATACTTATTTAAACATGCTGCATTATTTTATACAAAAAAATACCGAAGTATATTAAAATATGTAATATAAAATAGGTTGTTTATCAAAATAAAACTATCCCCCCGTGTGTTATACTCCGTACACATTCATTTGGACGGAGCGAGTGGTGTTCGGGTCAGCGGAACACACGGGGCGATTGTTTGAAGAAAACATTTGCGATAAAATTAATATTTTATATTTTTTTTTGTATAAGTACAAATGTATATTAAACGCAGCGTAGGGAGGCCTCCCACTAGATGGACCGACGACATTTTGAGAGTCGCGGGCATCCAGTGGATGCAAAAGGCAGGCTGTCGTTCAGTGTGGAGGTTAAAAGGGAGGCCTAAGTTCAGCAGTGGACGTGTTCTGGCTGATGATGATGATGATGATAATGTATATTAAACGAAGCAAACAAAAAAAAACATAATAAATACACTTAACTTAAAAATTTAAGTTAAAAAGCTGTCCGTGTGGTAAAGTACCAAGAACGCTGGCTGCATTTCCCGCCAATGAAATTCTCTGCGTGAGGAATGACCCAGCTCTCTTATCACCAACGGCGTTGACTAATCGTGGCAAAATTTGTTTAAAAAACTTTTTGGTACATGGACCCCATGGACCAAAAGTTTCGATGCCTAGCGGCATAAATATACATAATATTCACATGTTAGTATTAATTTAATTAAATGATGTGTATTTGTATATTAAAAAAAATATTCACAATTTAGATGAGTACCTACAATGTAATATCTTTTTAAACCATCTATATTTTTTTTACTCTGATTACTGTAAAAATGTGTATTTCTTACCCAAAAAGCGTAGCAAACCTTTTAATGTAACCACTATGTATAACATTATATTTTTAAATAAAAATCTATGTTAAGTAAAAAATATTGAATTCCATGTTAATTTAAACTAACGCAGTGCAAGTACCGTTCTTTAGCGATAGAAAAATGTAAAATCGAGAAATTCAATAAAACGCCGTATTCGTTATGATCGATTCTATGGCATTTTATCGAATATGTCGATACATGTCAAATTTGTCGTTCGATAAAGAACAGTACTTGCACTGCTACTTTTTTGTATAATCATTTATATGATTAACATATTATAGAAAATATATTATAGATATATTCAATTTTGAAGCGTCTTCCATTGGAGGCCTTCCTGCAGAACCATTTATTTCGAGAGCATTAAAAGGGAACATCCCTTCCCCCGAAGAGTGGGCAGAGCACCGTGACGTGACGTTTGTTTCTGGTGTAGCAGCTGTGACCACTTACAAGGCTCCGATTCTACTAAAGAAATTGTTTAAAATTAGTAATTGTTTCAATTAAATTTTTTAAATAATTTTATTAATTTTTTTATACTAAGTTATAATATTAGGTGGTAATATTTTTATAGTATAAAAAAATTAAAACTCGAAATTTTGAGGCAATTATTAAAAAAAAATATATTTAAACAATTACAATTTAAAAACAATTTCTTTAGTAGGATCGGGGCCCAGGTGGCCTGGCTGCTTTAATTTGTCCTTAAACACGTAAAATAATATTTAGATAATAGGTAAATAAAATCTCACCCCGTGTGCGTGCACACCGTGTCGTATCCATTTGGTTGAAATTGCTCTTTAAGGCTGCGTACACAATGCGACTTTATTACTATTATTACTTTTACATACTTTTAAATAAGTAACTTTAATTCATTGTAAATGGCCAGTCAATTTCAGTCAGTTCTGAGTTCAGAAAGTAATTTCTAACTGCGGCCTTATTATAGAAGTTTGATTGTGATCGAGATTGCATGCCGTCCCGTTCGCATCTACTTACTCGCACCACGTGCGTGAGTGAGATGGCACGCGATCACGATCACAATGCGAATCACTATAAGACATCTATAATAAGGCATCTGGTTCTAAGAATACCTACGTAAGTACCTACTTACATGTAAACTACAACCTATACACCCGCAGTTTTACCTACTGGGTTAATGTAATTGCGTAATCTAATAAAATATACCTATGTAGGTACTTTAAGAGCCTCTTATACCAAATTTGACGGTTTTAAATCAATTGTTTTCAGTTAAATTACAATATTTGAGCTGGAAAAAAATACATGTCACAGATACATCTGTGTTAGAGTCCGTGATTTGGTTCAAAACACGATGGAATAAACTTTCCTCGATCAAAAAAAAATCTGAAACAAAGTCGATTCAGTTTATTTTTTTTGTTTTATGCTCTAATGAAAGCTCGTACAACCTGGAAATTGCGTGAACTGAAAGGCAATTTTATTAAAAAAAAAATTATTTGGATAGAATTTTGATAGTGAATAGTTTAGTTTTTTAGTGAAATTAAAACCGTAACAAGGTCCCGAGAATTTGCGCGCGCCGCGTTCAGTGCCGCGCCAGGCGTCATCGAGGTCGGACCTATGTTCGTTTTTGTCGTTGCACTCCCCCCGCGGGCGTCCTGTCTCTAGCGCGGCAATATACATCGTCGCTATAACTTGGCGGGGGCTGAGGGAGCGTTTTGTTGCCTACGCGACTTGGATAGCCGGCCGTTAATTTCCCGCCATTATCTGTAATCACCAGCGTATTAGGGTTCCGTACCCAAAGGGTATAAACGGGACTCTATTACTGAGCCTACGTTGTCTGTCTGTCCGTCTGTCCTTCCTACCTTTTAACGGTATCTTCCGAACCGTAATAGATAGAATTGTCGCAGAATATGTAATGTTACGGCGGAGGTGGGTGGGTGGGTGGGCCCATCAACAAACTAAAAAATATTTGTATTTGCTCTAATGATATAAACCGGACAAGTGCGAGTCGGGCTCGCGCACCGAGGGTTCCTTACCACCACATAATCATCCAAGTAACGAAATTACAAGTTATAACTTGGTTATGAATAGAGTCACCGACTCGCACTTGGCCATTATTTATTATTTGTTGTTATACTTTAGAGTGTGTACTATAATCAGGCTAAGTTTGACGCTTGTACGTTTTACATAAGAGCAAATAAAAATACGTTAAAAAAATACGTTTTTTGTATGGGGACCTCACTTTCGTTTTTACTTTTAGACTTTTTTTTACTAAATGTTAGTTAATCCGCCGTAACATTACATATTTAGTGAAAATTTCAACTGGCTATCTATTACGGTTCTAGGACAGACTTAGAAGAATTATTCAATGATAATTTCGACAAAATGAACATAGATCGTTCCGTTCCGACTATTGCCATACCCAAATAGGGTCATATCATATGTATTACTTTATATTTAAACATGTTAATTTAAGAACTCCCTGGAGCCTTACGGACAACAGCTAATTGCGGCACCTAATTCGCTCAGTTGGAAAATCACGCGAACGCAAACCGTATCTGGGCGCGATAAGGTTCACGTTCGCGTGATTTTCCAACTGAGCGGATTAGGTGCCGCAATTAGCTGTTGTCCGTATATATTCGGGACATTTTTTCACACACGGTCATCTGACCCCAAACTAAGCAAAGCTTGTGATATGGCTGCCAAAGACTGATATACATACATATATAGTTTTAAATACATACTTAAATAGATATTAACAACCAGATATAGAACAAACACAAACGTTCATCGCATAAATGTTTGTCCTAGATGGGAATCGAACCCACGCCCCCAAGCTCAGAAGGCAGGTTCACTACCAACTGGACCAACGGGCTATCTAAAGGCCCCTGTACTTACATAATTTTGTCTGCAATAAAATATTGAGTATTGATTATTGGCAGACGGAAGGATGGACGGACGGACGGACAGACAGTAATAGGGTCCGGTTTTTACCCTTTCTAAAATAATCATGCCAAGATGATATCATAATAGGTAACTTTAAAATCCTAACTCTTAAAAATGCGACTATAAAAGCGATTTTAAAATTCAATTACGTACTTGTTTCACGAAAATCCAAGTTACCCCATTTTTTTCTGTCCATATCTCTTTTGTGGACGTGTACTTGTGATAACAAAGCTGCATCTAATGTAATTATCAACCTTACCTGCATAAACTTAGGAATTATTTTAGACTGCAAGCATCTCTATGTATGTAGTGGTGATGTCAAATTCAAGTGATATCTGATTATCGACCGTATTGAAGGTCGTTTCAGTTGATATTAGTTTGAAGGAAATTATAAGGATTATTTGAAAACGAATGACTTTGTTTGTGTGAGTTTGAATGTTTGAATACACTGGGTGATATTTTTTGTATAAATTATTTTGTTTGACTTTAATTTTATTTTCTTAGGAAATGGAAGTTTAAATTATTCTGATGGTAGGTACCTAATACTTTTAAGGTTTACATACCCAAAGCGTGTAACGGGACCCTATTACTATGCCTACTCAGTCTGCAGGGTTGGGTTGGGCAGTATATGAATTTTATTTATGTTACACGGGAATTACGCGAGGCTGCGTCTCGCTTTGCGTGCAGCCGCGCGCGCGCATTCACCTTGAAAAAGGCCGTCTAATGCGGTTGAAACTATAGTCGGAGTAACCGGCAGTAATTCCCGTGTAACATAAATAAAATGTGTGAAAACCACGTCAGTTTCAATAAGTATATGAATTACTTGTAATTAAAATACGTAATTGAAATACAAATACGTCTACGTTGTATTTGGTATTTGTATTTCAATTACTTTCTTAAAATGTAATTTGTAATTTGTATTTCAAATACCTGACGCCGAGGTATTTTGTATTTAGTATTTCAAATACTTGAGACTTCCAAATACATTTTAACATTAAAATACATTTAACCTTCATTTAGCGATCGTGAGTGTGAGTGCGAGGCGAGAGTGTAATGTTTGTCTGAGAGTACATTTAAAAATCTAGTGTTCATGAAATGAAACTCTGGTTTTACTTGTTTTCCTCTACTTTTGAGCCCGTGCTGGTCTAGGTTACCTATTTTGTAATTTGTATTTCGTATTTCAATAAAAATAGCTAAAATACTGTATTTTGTAATTTATATTTCAAATACCTTATTTAAAGACATTTTGTATTTCGTATTTTAATTTAAATTAAAATATTCAGAATTTCAAAAATCCTTAATGATAAAAATATTTTGATATGTAATGTAGACTAAATAATTGACATAAAATCGAGACTAGGTACTGGGAACAGATAAAATGATAATAATAGCTTATATAGGTAGTAATAAACATCTAATTAAGGTATAAAATACAACCAAACCAAAATATGGTTCTAACAATATTCTAACTTAGACATAATTTCGTAATGTTTTTAACTTTAACAAAAACTAATAATAATATATATAAAAAACTAACATTTGTACGCTGTAACAGGCAAGGACATGAGATACGTTTCCATTCTTACGACCATGTGTGTTACTTTATATGTTACCATGTTCTGACAAATAAATATTTTGAATTTGAATTTGAATTACATGTGATACAGTATTTTTTAATTTGTATTTCAATTAAAGCAAAGCATGTATTTGCCCAGCCCTGTCTGTCTGTCTGTCATTGCCAGCTTTTAACGACTGTGTGTTTCGAATTTCGAACCGTAATAGATAGCCAGTTGAAATTTTCACAGCATATTGTAATGTTACGGCGGATTAACTAACAAATACGGACCCGGGTATGAAAACTGCGACCAGAACCACCGGAGGATGGGCAGCAGCGTCCTATCAGTACACGGTGAACGTACTGCGATCTCCAAGCCGCCTGCCAAGCGTGGGGATTATGGCAACACCCCTCTCTAAGAGGGAGGCCTTGTTCAGCAGTGGACATTTAATCGCTGATGATGATGTGAACTAACAAATAATAATAAAGTCAACGAACCGCTGTCAACCAAATTCATACGTCTGTTACCACTATAGGTACCTAAACACTCTTATTCACAAAGGAACACAACCTGCTTAGACTTGAGCACATAAAAATACAGAGGGACTACCGCGAACACGAAAAGCGAAGCCACTTTTTGAAACATGTGTGCGTAGTCGAAGTTCGTGTCGTGTAATTCATCAAAATTTATTTTATTTATTTATTTAAAAACACATTGTACGTTACATTTCGAGTTAGTAAGTTGTCTTAAAACCTATGTTAGATTTATCCAGACAACTGGTTCTCGGTATCTCTTCTCTATCTCTATCTTCTCTACATAGTATAAATTGAAGTCGCTTTCCACGTCTGTCTGTATGTCTGTATGGCCGCTAACTCCTCCTAAACCACGCAACGGATTTTGATGCGGTTTTCACCTTCAGTTCGATACATTTTAACGGAAGGTTTATATATATAACTAGCGACGCGACTTCGCACGTGAATTACACCCGTGCGACGCCGGGCGGGCGGGTCGCTAGTAGGCTATAATCTATACCCGTGCGAAGCTGGGGCGGACCGCTAGTAGTATATAATTTTATTTTTTTAATCTAATAAGTAAGTGATAATATAAATACTTAAGTGTGGAAATATTCCATCCTTCTTCTTATTTACTTTTGTGTTGTTTTTACAGTTCTTAACACTGCAAGAAGTCATTGTTTTTCAGTACGACGTGCTGACAAGAAATTCACGTAGTTTTGAATGCGTATGTGTGCGCGAGTCGTGTATTTATCGGGAATTCACGTAGTTTTGGATGCGATTTTGGCGTCACTTTGGCAGTGCGCCGTAGGGACTCTGTATTTTTATTTGCTCTGAGCTACTTAGATATGTAGTTATTCTAAGGAACACTACGTTTTTGACGTACCTAGCAGGGGCGGATCCAGGATTTCATTTTGGGGGGGCCATTCTGACAAGGTTCGAAGGAATCAAATCGAAAAATTTAGTCGAATGTATTGTTAATTCCAAAATTGCTAGGTGCTTTTTGGGGGGGGGGGGGGGGGTAAGGTACGAATAGATCAGCATTTTGGGGATATTTTTCAAAAAGACACTTTATTTATTCGTCGAGCTATCGATATCTAGTATTACCAACCAACCTAATTTATCTATTTACTATCTTTGTTGCATACCTAAATACCTATCCATTTTGGAACAAGTTGATAACATTGTCTATGGAAATACCAGGGCTGCCATCACAACCAGCGTTGCCAGATATACTTATTGCCAAGACGGGATTTTGGAACTTTTTGTGTGAAAAAAGCGGGACTCTGTCGCCGAAAGCGGGACATAGTACAAAAACGTATATAATCAGTTTTTAAATATTTATCTTTTTACTTGAGTTCGAATTATGTTTACGTGACAATAGATAGCAAAGATAGCCATAGAATATGTATTTTAATAAAAATATGATATTTTAAATCAGATTTACCCAATTGTTAAATATAGTGAGTGAGTCTTATTTGTATTCCGAATATCGAGTTATCCCCGAAAAGCGGGACTGAGCCTGTCCCGCTCGGGACATTTAATTTTGATTTAAAAATCAGGACGTCTGGCAACACTGGCTGCCACCTTTTAGAAAAAAAGGAGTTGTCTGTAAAGTCGGTTTACGGACGATAACTTTACGTGATAACGCTTAGGCTGATCGTGCCTCTCTATCGCTTGTTCCGCGCTCTCGCTTGCACGCGCGGCTCAGGCGGAACGTGACAATTTTTCGTGCGTGCAGCCGACGTTCATCGATTTATAACACGTTATCACGTCAAAAAGTCGGGACAATCGGTCGGTCATCGTTGACGAAAATGGCCCTCTAGTCGACGAGTATATTTTTGCGACGCGTCAATAAGTCGCATGATTTATAGAAACGGGACAAAATTATAGGTTATAGTCGCGGGACGACCCGGTCGACCACGACTGTCCTGGCAGAATCGGGACAGGTGGCAAGGCCACCTGGTAGGCCTAGGTTGGCCTAGGGTACCTATCTACTTGGCAATTTTTTTATTGTTTGGTCACGTGTGGCTTAAATCAATTTAACTTACAGGGGGGTTAGACAAGAGACAAGACAAATTTTCTGTTAGCGTTAACGCCTGCGGAACTATGAAATTGTATGAAAATGACATTAGCTTGAGATGACATATCTCAAGCTAATGTCATTGTCAATGTCATTTTCATACAATTTCATCATTCCGCAGGCGCGGACAGAAAGTGGATCTTGTCTAATCCCCCCCCCCCCCTTGCAGTGCAAGTCACGTAGTTTATCGAACGTCAAATTCGATAAAATGCCGTAGAATCGATCATAGTGAGTAGTTATCAAATGGCATTTTATCGAATTAGACGATCTCAACTGTCAAATTTGACGATCGCTATAGAACGGTACTTGCACTGCTGACTACGGACACCTAACGTTAAAAACAAAGGGAAATAAGAAATAACTGACTCTTCGCAAATTTTTGTGTTGGTGGCATTTCTTTGATTAGGTATATAGGTACCTACACACTTCGACCAAAATAACATGAATGGACGTGCCATAACCATTGAACTTGCTCAGTAAAAACTAGGCAAAACCGTTGGACATATACTTCAACACCTAATTATAACCATGTACAGTAAATTTGTTACAAAAAATAGGTAGCGGTCTTTTGATGTGTATTTACACTTCGGGAAAGCACACGAAGGCATAATTTTGTCTGATGTTTCGTTATCATGTAACAATAGACGCGTGTTGCACTTCCTACGGCTAGAGACCGACTGAAACAAAATGAGAGCCGGCGCTCATTTTGTAATCTTCAAAAATGCACTTCTTCTGGGCCCGTCCATTCATTTTATATTTTCGAAGCCTACACATATAAACATGTAATTAGGTATACTTATCACGTGAGTGAAAAAAGGTGTTTATTCAATAAAAATTACAAGAAAATAAAAACTACCAATCTTAAATTTAAAATAACAAACTAAAACTAATCTACCAAGCCGCTACCAGCTGGCAGTAGGTAGGTATACTTATATTGAAAAATTTAAAACCCCCGATCAAAGAGTTGATAATCATCAAACAGCTGAACAGATTTTTTTGAATCACAGCTAAAAACGCTCTGGATCATGTCCCCTTTCAAACAAAAGAAACTAAATCAAAATCGGCTCAGCTTTTTTAGTTTTTAGTTTGTTAGCTACGATGCCACAGACATACAGATACATATGATAAAGCTTATAGCACTAACCTTCTTTTTGTGTCGGACGTTGAAAAAGAGGTTAGCGAAAAAAAAACTCATAGTAGGTACCTGATATAATTATGTATTCTGTGACAAAACGCAAACTATCATACCAACATGACAAACCGAATCATTTCGTATTTTCGAACTTGGAACACGAAATGTGACGTGTAGCTACATTTTGTGAAAAATATGAAGATAAGTTAGGGTTGATACCTACTTAAAACTATTTATTCAATAAAAATTACAAGTAAAATAAAAACTATCTTAAATTTAAATTTATAACTAAAACTAATCTAAAACTAAAATTAATCTAAAACTAAAACTAATCTAACAATCCGCTACCGGTGGGCAGCGTGCCCAAAATGCTGGCAGCATTGCCACGTTGTATGGCAATGCTTATTCTTTGGGCAAAATAAAGGCCAGCATTTTGGTCACGAGTAGCTTCGACCAGTCGCCCTGATAGGTCTTTAAATATTCGATGGGCTCCTGGTCCCCACGGTCCAAGCGTCTCAACCCCAAAAGGATCAAATATATATCCGCTATCTAGGGTACTATATTTGCGCCAAACTACTTAAAACTAATTCTAGTTGCCAATTTGTTTTTTTAATTTTAATAAAATTTTGGTATGGTTTTTTTTTTTTTTACATAAACGTAGGGAAAAATGTTCAAAAAACTAAGAAGTTGAATTAGGGTTGCTTATTATGCAGTAATTTTCAAACATTCGCGATTTGAACACATGTTTTAAATGTTTATCAGTAGGTTTGTTTTTTAGGGTTGCTTATTATGTATTTATTCGTTTAGGTGTTTTTTTTTAGAAATATTTTTAACTGGCTGCACCCCACGTGGATTACCCCGTATAACTTAATTTTTCAGCTAGTGAAATTCCCGTCAAAATCAGTCCAGCCGTTTTGAAGTCCATAGAGAACATCACATCACACACATCAGCAGCCATTAAATATCCACTGCTGGACTAAGGCCTCCCTCTTTAAGAGGGGTGTTGCCATAATCCCCACGCTTGGCAGGTGGCTTGGGGATCGCAGTACGTTCACCGTGTACTAATAGGACGCTGCTGCCCATCCTACGGTGGTTCTGGTCGCAGTTTTAGGACATACCCGGGTCTATAAAGAGAACGTACTTATACAGAATTACAGATACAAACAAATATATTTTTATGTATATAGATTTCTCAACTAGCCATTTTTTTAATTTTTCCCAGATAAACAGATATCATTGTTAATTATTTCAGTACATAGTAATATTAGACAACATTTTAAATTTCAAGAACATTTGGGGGTTAAAAATTGCTAATAATTAGAAATAGTAGATATAGTTTTTAGCAGTTTTCTCAGGTAAAATAATTTTGGTACACCCATTCTCAGGTGTGTACCGAACCAACCAAATTATTTATGGCGGTATTACATGTTGCTAATTATGAGAATTACCTAAACATCTCCTTAATTCCCCGAATCAAATCAGGGAAAATAAAGAAGCGATTAATTTTTTTTTTACAAAAAAATACCATAGGAATTCCCTCCACCCCCACGGATAAGTCTGTTGTTCGTAGAGTACGTATCTATCACACAATTAAGTATTTAATTAGCAACAATACAAAAGATTTATTTACATTTACTTATGCCAAAATGACTTTGGATATGACATTGATAGTATGAATAATATATAAAAACTTTATTACTAACGTTTCCTCGGTAGGTAGATATTATTGCTTACATCTTAATGCTGTATAAAAATATATCAAAAATAATTAATTTGTACGCTATCAGCGAAAATGAATGCTGCACTATAATAGTTTAGAGAGAATACTGGACAAGTGGACATTCTTGTGTAGAAAATTTGATGGGTTCATTACAAAATTGTGTTTTACATCAACGCTTCATAAATAGTTCTGAATGCATGTTATTCGAATATTTGACGGAAAAATGTTTCTTTAGGATATTATGCAACAGTTTTACTTATTAAATATGGGTAAGGAAAAATTAATACACGAAATTCACACAAACAAAACAACAAATTCACAAATTTGACGCCTGTGAAACGAAATGGCAGCTATGTTGGCCACATTTTTTGTTGGACAAATTTTGTAATTATTATCAAGCGATCGGGAATATCTTTTTGATAGGTACTTATTAGTTATGTAAGTATGAAATAAGTCAAGTTAGCAACTAGCACAATGTTTCAATTTCTATTTTTACCTACCTTTATTAAATACACTAAATGTTAAGCCGAGACACATTCCAGGAAAACCCTAGGGAAAATTGCTTTTATAATAGTATAATAAACCAATACTAATTAACAGTTTCAACATTAAATTCAAAACTGAACACAGTTTTGACTATTGAGGCATATTTTTTTTTAAATAATAAGTATGCTTGCACTTGGCCGCCAACTCGCGGCCTACGATGGAGCACGCTTGCCTAGAAGAAACCTATTCCATAAACACAGTGCCAGGTCAGGTGGGCTACTACAATCTCAAAAATTATCTTATATTAATTTTGTCTTGCTCACACATTGGCCAAGAGAGCGAGACAAAGCTCAGTGTAAGACCATAAGAATGTTTGTGGGTTGTGGTAGCCAGAGTTGAGCAGAACGAACATGAGGATGAATTTTCAAAATATCTCCAAGCCACGCTTTAACTATTTAAACAAATTTACATTGTCATTGTCTAGATTTTAGACACACATACACACATCATCAGCCATTAAATGTCCACTGCTGAACAAGGCCTCCCTCTTAGAGAGGGGTGTTGCCATAATCCCCACGCTTGGCAGGCGGCTTGGAGATCGCAGTACGTTCACCGTGTACTAACAGGACGCTGCTGGCCATCCTCCGGTGGTTCTGGTCGCAGTTTTAGGACATACCCAGGTCTAGATTTTAGACACACTGTTCGCGTCCATAACTATGCTAGCGCCAGCGTTTGGTTTCTAGTTCCACTTGGTGTTAATAGATGGAGTTAGTAGAAACATTAGCACGCGCAAACGTTTGTCGCCGTCAACTCAATAGAGTATTTTGTATGTGATTAAATTATAACCAGCTCAGGATACGTAAACAAGGCGTTTTATTTACCCTTCACGACAATCCTACTACTATCGAAGACATGGTCCTATCGACCCCGGATATTTGAGCTAGATAAAGCGATTCTTAGACCAACGGTCCGGTGAGGCCGTAGCCCCCCGCACTCGCAATGGATTGTTGCATATGGAGTGCGCGGCACTAGCTTTGGCAACTACTCATCCGCCACGCGGAGATAGCAGCCGAGCAGTGGTGGGAGGAAGCAGCTGACCAGCGCATCAGTGCTAGCTGGCGTCAGCAATCAGCGGGAACTTCAAGTTCATCAATAGCGCGCAACGACTTCAAGTGACGCGCCAACCAATCAAGTGACAGCAAACGTCAAAAAGTGACAGGTGACAGTGGCATATGAATTAAGTGACCGGAAAAACTGTAAGTACTTTTAAAATTATTGTCAAGCAATTTTGAACCTAGTGAGTTTGAAGAAAATAAAATAGAAGAATTATTGGACTTGTAAAATTTCAAATCAGTGATTCGGACTTAGAATAATTTGCATGCATTATTTAAGGACTTAGAATAGTTTGTGAAAAAAGTAACTTACGGGGAACCTATGCCCGATTTTAGTCCGAACTAGTTCGAAGTTCAAACACTTGTAAAATTTTCGTGTCTTAAAAATTTGACTTAACATTAATTTTAATTTCTAAATTTTGTTGAACGTTATTCTTATCGAGGTTTTGAATATAATAATTAACTAGTAAAATTGTTCAGTTTCTCGTTAGTTTATTTGACAAAAAATTTGTAAAAAATGGATCGAATCAATAACTTGCAAAAAGAAATTCAGAATGTTATAGAAAAGGCCTTCAGCAATTATAAGAAAAGCCCTCGAGATCGAATAACAGCAGAATATATAGAGACAAGATTAGATTTATTGGAGAGTAATTGGAAATCGTTTATTGACAATCATAAGAAGTTGCACGAAACTTATAAACCTGAGGACATACTTGCATCTACATATGTAACCTCTGAGATTTATGATAAGACTGAGGAGACTTATATTACTTTTAAATGTCAATTAAAGTCAGTAATTAATAAGCTTACTCCTAAAACTGGCAATTCGCAACTCAACACTGCGTCAACCTCTGCGTCAATGATCGATAAACAATCCGCAATCAAGTTACCTCGAATTTTGATACCCACTTTCTCAGGCAAATATTCTGAATGGGTTTCTTTCCGTGATCTTTTCAAATCTCTTATTGATAAGAATAAATCTATTGATGACGTGCAGAAATTGCATTACCTGAAAGGTTATCTCAGTGGTGAAGCTGCTCAGTTGGTAAGGCACACACCGATAACAGATGCTAATTATAGGGAGTGTTGGTCATTATTAGAGAAACGGTACGATAATAAAAAATATTTGTCAAACTGCATTTTAAAAAGATTGTTCGGGCAACGACGTCTAACTTCTGAATCTGCGTCTGGTTTGAAAGAATTGTTAGACACTACGGTAGATTGTTTAAATGCACTAAGTAATTTGAGCATCAATGTGAGTACATGGGACATAATTGTTATTCATGTTGTTACCTACAAATTAGATCCAGAAACTAGAAAACAGTGGGAGTTGTTTATTTCAAGTGACGATGCACTACCAACCATTGATCAATTTAAAACGTTTATGGAACAACGCTTCAGAGCTTTGGAGTTCATCGAACCACGCAAACTTACCCAGAATAGTCAAGGATATAATGCTAAGGTTATGCTGGCTACCAAATTTCCTAAGGTCACATGTGAATACTGTTCACAAACTCACAAAATGTGTTTTTGCAAAAAGTTTGCTGAACAACCTGTCCGTCAACGACGAGAATTTGTAGCAAACAATAACGTATGCTTTAATTGCCTCGGTAGCAACCACATATCATATGATTGCAAAAAATCATCAACCTGTAAAATATGTCACAAAAGACATCATACCCTGTTACATCCAGGTAATGATCAAGATAGCCAAGTACACATTACCCCTAAGCAGCAAATTAGTGGTACTACGGTTCAGGAATCAGACCCGCAGATAGTAGCTTGCCTATCTACAGGTCAAGTCCCTAAGGCCAAGCAAGTTTTGTTGGCTACAGCGCTGATTAAAGCCGAAGCCACAAACGGTGTGCCTTTATTAATACGAGCTTTGATCGATCAAGGCTCGCAGGCATGTTTTATTACAGAAGCCATAGTTCAGCACCTAAGGCTGAAGAAGATACCAGCCAATGGATTGATCTCTGGTCTAGCCAATGATAAAACCATGCGTGCTCGATACAAAGTTCGAGTACAGATTCAATCACGTATTGATCCATATTTCAAGATGGAAATAGAAGCTTACGTTTTAAGCAAGATCACAACCTATCTACCAGAAAAGAAGATAAATTCAATAAATTGGATGGATTTACAACATTTACAGTTAGCAGATCCACATTACAACACACCCAACAAAATAGATATCTTGTTGGGAGCGGATGTTTATAGCACCATAATGAAGGAAGGAATGAAGAAGTCTCCTAATGGATCACTGATTGCACAGAGCACCACTCTAGGGTGGGTTCTTTCAGGTGTCATAAACAAGGGAAAGGAATCCGCAATGAGGGTAAGAGTTATGCATGCACAAGTCAATGAAAATGATATTTTAAAAAAGTTCTGGGAAGTAGAAGAGAGTACGTTCTATAAGGCAAAGAAAATGCTAAGTGAAGAAGAACAAAAATGTGAAACGATTTATGAAAAAACTACTAAAAGAACAGAGGAAGGACGGTATGTAGTAAACTTACCTTTTCGCGACGAGAATCCCGGCTGCAAGAATGGTGATTCTCGGGATATAGCTGTAAAGAGACTAAAATCATTAGAAACAAGATTACAAAAAAATACAGATTTTCAGGAAAGGTATCATGATGTGCTTAAGGAATACTTACTATTGGGCCACATGAGACCAGTCAGTGATAGTGATGACAAGAAACATGAAGCTGTCTACTTACCACATCACGCGGTTGTAAGAGAAGACAAATCGACCACACGTGTCAGAGTCGTGTTCAACGCATCGGAACCTAATAAGTTGGGTGTTTCCTTGAATGACGCTCTTATGGTGGGACCAACGATACAAGCTGATCTTCGTCACATTTTGATGCATTGGAGAACCTACCCCATTGCCTTGGTCGGTGACATAGTAAAAATGTACCGCCAGGTGCTGGTTACAGAAACTGATGCCAACATGTATCAAAGAATTGTGTGGAGAGACGATCCTATTGCTGAAATCAAAGATTATGAACTTCTTACCGTCACGTTCGGCACAGCAGCTGCTCCGTACTTAGCAGTAAGAACACTTCATCAGGTTGCTTACGATGAGGGGGCTCGTTATCCGCTCGCCAGTGAACGGGTCTTGAAATGCTTCTATATGGACGACCTAATGACTGGTTGCGATACAGTACAGGAAGGTTTTGAAGTATTTAAACAAATTCAAGCATTATTAAAGCAAGGAGGATTTGAGTTACAGAAATGGAACAGCAATGACAAGAATCTTCTTAAGGAAATCACTAAATTTACTGAACAAAGGGAGAAACAAATAAAGGAAAATCAAGAAGATGATAATGAGAACGATTACGAAGAAACAGAGATAAAGTTAGATAGCACAATCAAAGTTTTAGGACTTACCTGGAATAGAAGCGAAGATGTGTTCAAGTACTCCGTGCAACTCTCCCCGACGACCGGACCTGAAACAAAAAGAAAAATATTATCGGAAATTGCAAAACTTTTTGATCCACTAGGTTGGGTTGCCCCTAGTGTGATTCTAGGAAAGATGTTCTTACAAAAGCTGTGGTTGTTAGGTATAAGCTGGGATGAACCAATATCAAATGAAATAATGGAAGAATGGAATACTTATCGTGCTGAGTTTGGTGAGCTTTCGAAGGTAAAAATCCCACGTTGGTTGGGCATTCAGAACAACGATAACACTGTGGAATTGCACGGGTTCAGCGACGCATCCCGCAGCGCATACGCAGCTGCAGTGTATATCCGTATCATTGATAGCACGAACAAGGTCAAAACATCACTTGTGGTAGCAAAAACGAGAGTGGCTCCCGTCAAACAAATTAGTATTCCTCGACTGGAGCTTTGTGGTGCAGTATTGCTAACACGATTGTTAGCTGAGACGGCAGAGGTTTTAAAGATTTCGCAAGATAAAGTTCACGCTTGGACAGATTCCACAATTGTACTGGCTTGGTTGAACAGTCATCCGAGCCGTTGGAAGACGTTTGTGGGCAATAGGGTGTCAGAGATTCTGACCACTCTAGAATCTTCCAAGTGGTCCCACGTATCAAGCAAACAGAACCCTGCAGATTGCGCGTCGAGAGGTATCTTACCTAGCATATTGATTGGAAATGACTTATGGTTTTCAGGGCCAAGTTTTTTGAGAGATCAAGAAGTAACATACAATCGAAAAAAGGAATTAAACACAAACGAAGAAGAGTCAGTAAGAACACATTTAGGAGAGGTTTCCGAAGATATCTTATTTTCAAGATATTCATCGCTTCAAAAACTATTGAGAGTTATCGCTTATTGCAGAAGGTGGCTAAAAAAGACTACTAGAAGAGAAGGATACCTACTAAAGGTTGAAATAGATGAAGCTTTGGAATGCTGTATAAAAATGTCTCAGCAACTAGGATTTGCAGAAGAATATGAAACCTTGATAAAAGAAAGACCAGTTATAAAGAAGAGTAGCAAACTAAGAATACTATGCCCTTATCTCGACGATAACGGTATAATTAGAATTACAGGCCGATTGAAGCACTCTTCTCTGGATAATCAAACGAAGACACCCATAGTCTTGCCTCATGATTCACCATTAGTCAAATTGTTAGTGGCTGAAGCTCATGACAAGACAATTCACGGAGGTCAACAGCTAATGCTCAATTATTTGAGAGCAGCATACTGGATCATTAGAGCTAAAAGTTTGGTTAAACAGCACATTCGGAAATGTGTTGTTTGCATCAGGCAAAGTGCACCCACTCAACAGCAACTCATGGGGGCATTACCATCGGTGAGGTGTAGTCCCGGACGGCCGTTTATTTCTAGCGCCGTCGACTATGCTGGGCCGATTAGTATTAGGACCACTAAAGGACGTGGTCATAAGGCATATAAAGGATATATAGCCGTATTTATTTGTATGGTCACGAGGGCCATACATTTAGAGGTCGTAAGCGACATGACGAGTCAGGCCTTCATAGCAGCATTCAGAAGATTTGTTGCTCGACGCGGGAAATGCACGAATATGTGGTCTGACAATGGAACTACTTTCGTAGGAGCAGCAAGGGAATTGCGAGAATTGAGTACCATTCAGCTACAAATCGCCGAACACTTGGAACAAAATGGCACGGAATGGCACTTTATCCCCCCTAGAACCCCGAATTTTGGAGGTTTGTGGGAAGCTGCAGTCAAATCAACTAAGTTCCACCTTAAAAGAGCGATTGGAGAACTAACGCTCACTTATGAAGAAATGAGCACTCTTCTTGCTCAAGTCGAAGCTTGTTTAAATTCCAGGCCAATGACAGTCATAAACGGAGAGGACCCGAAGGAACCTCTACCTTTGACCCCGGCTCATTTTCTAGTAGGCGAGCCATTAGTTAATGCACCGGACAATAGTTACCATTCCACTAACATGAATTTATTGTCCAGGTGGCAGCTTGTTCAGAAAACGCTGCAGACTTTTTGGAAACGCTGGTCTGAAGAATATTTAGTAACACTAATGCAACGGTACAAATGGTCACGACAAACTCCAGAGCCGAAGATAGGAGACATTGTTTTAATTAAGGAGGACGATCTTCCTCCTGGTCAATAGTTGCTTGGTCGTGTCGTAGAAAAACATAAGGGTTCTGATCAATTAACCCGTGTAGTCACATTGCGTACCAAATCCTCAATTTTGAAACGACCAACTTCAAAACTGTGCATTCTGCCAGTAGACGAATAATTAGCGAGTAAGTTGTAACTTCAAACAAAAGTTGTTTGCTTAATGGTTAAGTATATAAGTTCATATAATCATTTTTAAGGTAAATTCATTAGCAATATTGATGTTTATATAATATGTATGTAATAGTGCTTACGTACAACCTACCAATGACACTCTAATCTAGCTAGCTCTGCCATAGTGGACAACATGTTACTTCATTTTAAAAGGACATTCCTCAAATAATGTCCTTGGTGGGCGGTATGTTCGCGTCCATAACTATGCTAGCGCCAGCGTTTGGTTTCTAGTTCCACTTGGTGTTAATAGATGGAGTTAGTAGAAACATTAGCACGCGCAAACGTTTGTCGCCGTCAACTCAATAGAGTATTTTGTATGTGATTAAATTATAACCAGCTCAGGATACGTAAACAAGGCGTTTTATTTACCCTTCACGACAATCCTACTACTATCGAAGACACACACGTAGCCAAATCATATAAATACTGAACATTATAATACTCGTATATGTATTAAATTATCTAGGGAAAATTTTATATAATCTTATATTACAAAAAAATATTATAAAAATAAGCTTATATAAAATTTTGTCTTGCTCACTCACTAGCAAAGAGAGCGAGACAAAGCTCAGTGTAAGACTATTATAAGAATGTTTGTGGGGTTGTGGTAGCCAGAGTTGAGCAGAAAGAACAAATAATAATAATAAATATCTGGGACATTTTTGCACACACGGTCATCTGACCCCAAACTAAGCAAAGCTTGTAATATGGCTGCCAGAGACTGATAGACATACATATATATTTTTAAATACATACTTAAATAGATATTAACACCCAGACATAGAACAAACACAAATGTTCATCACACAAATGTTTGTCCTAGATGGGAATCGAACCCACGCCCCCAAGCACAGAAGATAGGTTCACTACCAACTGAGCCACCGGGACAGTGATGAATTTTCAAAATAGCTCCAAGCCACGCTTTAACTATTTAAACAAATTTACATTGCCATTGTCTAGATCTTAGACGCACGTAGCCAATTCATATAAATACTGCAGGCCTAGCATGGGCTGTAGATAAATTGTCTTTCCACCGTTTTTATCTACGCCTAGACGCGACAAAGCTAGAATATGGATACGTTTGTCTTTTTCTCGCGGGATAAAAACGGTGGAAATACAATTTGTCCACGGCCCGTGCTAGGCCTGCTGAACATTATATACTCATATATGTATTAAATTAACTAGGGACATGACAACGTGGCGGGCGACCTGTGAAATAGATAAGATAAACCAACGAACTTATGGTAAGAAACGATATTTTGTCCATCGTGGCATTGTAATGCAAAACATCGGATTGTTTGTTTAATTTTAATTGTTGATGCGTGAATTTTAAAATATAAGCCACTTATGTCACTATTCATTGTGTGAATCAGCGATTTACATAAACAGTGATTAGGTAATAAATGTAGTTTAAAATGTTTAAATACTTTTCTCACAGCATTACAGTTGAATCATCTAGGGACCTATCTAGATTTATACACTCGTTTATAGATTTAAATTGCTTATTCGTTAGTGATTATTTAACCAAAAAGTAGGGCTAATTTAAAATATCATATTTGACATTTCATCTAAATTAAACAACGTCACAAACGGACCCGGGTACGTCCTAAAACTGCGACCAGAACCACCGGAGGATGGGCAGCAGCGTCCTATTAGTACACGGTGAACGTACTGCGATCTCCAAGCCGCCTGCCAAGCGTGGGGATTATGGCAACACCCCTCTCTAAGAGGGAGGCCTTTGTCCAGCAGTGGACGTTTAATGGCTGCTGATGTGATGATGTGAAACAACGTCACATTGTAATAGTATTATTTATTTTTTCATAGTTAGAACTGCACAATTTCTTAACTCTTTTCAGTTAAAAATATGTATTTATTGCAATAATGCCAAAAGAAAGCAATTTTGCGATTTAGTTTGACATTACTTTGCTAAGACTGACAGATGTCAAATGTGATCGATTTAATTGGCCCCTACTTTAGGATAACCTACGTTACTTGTCATACGTAGTAGAATTGAGTGGCTCGTATAGTAAAGTAAATTTCTTGTATTTCGTAACTCGTTATGCCCTAACGATACGGAAATTAGGGAATGTGTAATTTTAAGTCCCATTTGCCAAATTAATAGATTTTGAATGACGATCATCGATTTGACATAATTATGTTATCTGAAATTGACACCTATCAATAAAGTTTGATGTTTGTGACCCATGAGATTAGTAAAGTTGTAGTGGTAGGTCTAGGTATTGCAGTGCAAGTGTGGTCATTGATTAATTGCCATTTGACATTTAGAATATACAAACTGACCTGACAGACGTTGTCCTGTCTTAGAACTGTCAAACACGCAAAGTTAAAATTGTAAACATTATTTTTTTACACCTTGGGTTACATTGTTGGAGTTTTAGTAAAAATCCCTATTTATTTTGAAAATATAATTATAGCCTATGTGACCAGGGGATAGTGTAGCTTCGCAACAGTGATTTTTTTTTTCAAATCTGTTCAGTAGTTGAGCCTATTCAATGCAAACAAACAAACAATCAAATCTTTCCTCTTTATAATATTAGTATAGAATAGATGAAACTGGTCTTTTGTCTGGTTTGAAAAATGTCATAATGATATTCTAGAATCAATTAAAAAAAAACTGAGTTTTCAATGACAAATTGATGTCTTTGTCGATCAATGTGTTGTCATCGTTACTTTGCCAAATACTTAGATAAATCTTACCGTCATAAAAACCCTAAACCCTTACTAAACTAAACCAATCTTACAAGACTAACAATGGCATCGATTCTGATGCACTCTAAACTAAACTAAATTTGGCAGCTCTAAAATTGTTGCCATCCTTCTCTCACGTATTAAAATGAAAAGAGAGGCAGATAATTCTAGTCCTGTCAGGTTGGTTTAGTTTAGTGAGTGGTATGACAGAATAGGCCTCACTATCTGCCTCTCTTTTCGTTTTAATATGTGAGAAAAGAATGACAACAATTTTAGAGCTGTCAAATTTATTATAGACTAGCGACCCGCCCGCCCGGCTTCGCACGGGTGTAATTTACATGCGAAGCCGGGGCGGGTCGCTAGTTATATATGTATATAAACCTTCCGTAAGAATGTATCTAACTGATGGTGAAAACCGCATCAAAATCCGTTGCGTGGTTTAGGAGGAGTTAGCGGCCATACAGTAGGCTTAGCACGGGCCGTGGACAAATTGTCATTCCACCGTTTTTATCCCGCGAGAAAAAGACAAACCTATCCATATTCTAGCTTTGTCGCGTCTAGGCATGGATAAAAACGGTGGAAAGACTATTTATCCACAGCCCATGCTAGGCCTGCAGACATACAGACAGACAGACAGACGCGGAAAGCGACTTTAATTTATACTATGTATAGACGAAGAGATAACGGTACAGAAACTATCACTAATACAAGATGATACGTATTTAGTCGTATCTATGCAATAATATAACTTTTACTAAGCATTTGTCTGCCACATTGATAAAGTATGCATAAAATTCATTAAATTGTAGAGACGTGTAGAATAAAATTAAAAGTAATTTTATTTTTATACGCCTTGTTCTATTAAATTATCATATTGTCCATTATCAAATATTTGTAAATCCCACGTACAATAGAATTCAACATATTAGAAATCGTTACTTGAACGATTCCCAATCAGTTTTTATGTAAACGCTAAACTAAAAATAAATTAACTAACACACCGGACATATTGTACCTACGAGCCGTACAGTAAACGAGAAAAAATCAGACAAACCTTATTAATTTTTTATAGTTTGTAGCATTTTAATAGAAATAATAATTTTAAGCTGTTATTATAATGAGTAAACTAATAAACGTTAAGTTTTAGGTATTTACTATTTACATTCTTAAATAGGTATCCAAAATAAAAAATACACAAATATACGTAATAATGAGTTTCGCTTAGTTAACAATAGTGAAGTAAATAAGTTTTACATACAATTGCAAATGTTGTTGCGAATTAAAAAGTGAAAGCGTACAATTAATTATACCAATAAAACAATTTCTAATCATTTATAAACGATTTGCGACTTTATTATAAAACTTGTTAATTTCTCGTTTTGTAGTTGTACTGTGCCAATCATTATTTACGTAAAAAATGTTTGTGTTCGGATACAGCTGTGTATGTGTGCGACGATGTTTGTGCTTATTCAGGGCCGCCTGCCTCGACAACATTTCTTAACTTTATTTGAGCAGAATGATTTTAATTGCATATGGTATACATTTTAGTATCTTTATTACAATTATTTCATAATTTACTATAAACATTCAACATAACAAACAAACATTTAAAAAAACACAAACACACAACATTTTCATTCATTCATTTAACTTTAGACCCGGGTATGTCCTAAAACTGCGACCAGAACCACCGGAGGATAGGCAGGAGCATCCTGTTAGTACACGGTGAACGTACTGCGATCTCCAAGCCGCCTGCCAAGCGTGGGGATTATGGCAACACCCCTCTCTAAGAGGGAGGCCTTGTTCAGCAGTGGACATTTAATGGCTGATGATGTGTGGTATACATTTTAGTATCTTTATTACTATCATTTCATAATTTATTATAAACATTCAATATAACAAACACACATTTAAAAAAACACAAACACACAACATTTTCATTCATTCATATAACTTTAGCGAACAACCGTGATAGTTTAGAACAGTGATATTATAAAACAATTTTTTTTTTATGTCAGCAAGTGCCTTTATTAACTAAACAAAATACAAGCTAAAACTAAAACTACAAATACAGTTAGACTGCCCATAGACCGTTGAAGGTCTAAAGACAATCCAAATGCTCAAGCCCACTACCAGTTGGCAGCGTACCCAGCATGCTGGCGGCATTACCACGTTGAATGGCAATGCTTATGCGTTGAGCCATAAACACGCCAGCATTTTGGTCACGCGTCGCATTAACCAGGCGCTCTGAATTTTTTTTGAAAATAAAACAATTGTTAATGCTTCAAATAATATTCATAAAATACTTATGTACAGTATAAATACATGCCTACTGGTAATATTTAATATCCTCTAAAGGGCGGCGTCAGTACATCAAAACAAACAACTTTTGTTCTACGAGTTTTCGAAATTCGCGAGAAAAAAAACAAACAGCTATTCCATACAAAATAATCCGGCCAAGTGCGAGTCGGGCACTGAGGGTTCCGACACCACCGCAAAATTCAAAAACTAAATTACCAGTTATAACTTGGTAATGAACAGAAACTTGTCACCAACTCGCACTTGGCCATTATTTAATATTCGTTGTTATACTTTCTAGTGTGTACGTACTATAATCATGCCAAGTTTGACGCTTATAATGAAAAAACGGTTGTTGTCTGGGGATCCCCCTTTTGTTTTTACTTTAAGACTTTGTTTATTAATCCGCCGTAACATTACATATTCTGTGAAAATTTCAACTGGCTATCTATTACGGTTTGAGAGATACAGCCGTTTAAAGGTAGGACAGACGGGCATACATACATAGTAGGCTTAGTAATAGGGTCCCGTTTTTACCCTTTGGGTACGGAACCCTAAAATCCATTCGCTCTCGACAAAATGTACGAAACAGCTGATTTTTTTCGCGAACTTTGAAAAGTGTAGCTTATGAATTATTTGTTTAGACGTAGCATAAGAAAATACTAAGTTATTACCAGTAACTCTGTATACCTACATACTTCGATCAAAAAATACATTTTCGATGCCTACATACTATGAAACATAAATTGAATAGTAGATGCTAATTGAATAACACATTTCGCCACCTGCCAATTTAAAGTATATTATAAAATTGTATAATCAGAATCATTTAGATTTGTATTGTATTTTGTTTAGTTAATAAAGGCACTTGCCCAGTAAAAAAAAATAGATTTTGCATTATACTATGTTTATACAATGTACCTAAACAGAAAAATCATACCTGCAACACTATTAAAATGACTTGTTGTTAATGTGAAAACTGTTTTAATATAAATAAATTAGAAATCATAAAAAAAAAAAATTTAAGTAACGCTTATTATACATAGCCATAAGATTCTTTTTATTTATTCATTATTAAAGTCATTTAACTTTACGCACAATTGTCATACAATGACGCTAACAAAAATATTTTAGATAAAAAAAACAGTAATTGTTTGGTGACAAAAATAATAAATAATTTGAAAGCCCGCAGGGCCAGCCCTAGGCGTCGTGCGAGTGGGTAAGAAATACAGATTATACAGAGCACCTCAAACTCACACAGATACACAGACACGAGCTGGCCGCGCAACGGAATGGCTGCGTCCATGTTGTCAAAATGACTCCTTCCGCGCGCGAATTTTGACTTATTTTTCTTAATCGTACGCCATATTGTTTTGTTGTGTTCATTATTTACCTAAATAATAATATTTAGAATTAATCATTCAAATTAACCGTGTCATTTAACCATTGTTATGATTGTGATATTTAAAAGTAATTGTACTATTGTTGCAATTATTATCAATAGACTATTTGATTAACTTTTTTTTTCAATTAATTTGAATAGAATAATGTCAAATTGACAAATGAAATTACGAAAGTACGTCGAAGTGTTGTGTGTGTTTATAATTAACCGGGAACTGTTTATTTTTAGTGCAACGTCTAAGCTGAAGTTAATTTAAGAATGCATTTGCCATTGTTGTAACAATAGAAAGATAACATGTTGGACTGAAGTGAAGTGATAGCATTTGGATTTTACGGACCTTTGTTTGGATTTCGACATTATGGAGAAACCTTCATTCAAGGTTAGTCCTTCTTTTTAAAAGTGCAACATCACGAAGTTAATTTAAAATAGACTTGATTGCGTTTCATAATCCGTAAATGTAATTCTTCGATACTTATGTTTAGCCGTGGTAAAATTACGTGGTTTATCTTGATAGGTATTTGTCACAGCGTGACGTCATCCATTGTTACGATTAAAAAGAAACGACATGATTGAGCGAAGGAAGTGTGAAGTTTTCGTGTCGATTTATTCTTAATTAATCGAATTACACTCGATTAATCACAATTCTTTGTTGTTTTTACCATTGTCAATACCATTAATCGAAATGAAAATTACTTAACGTTAGTATTATTATTAATGCTCCGCCATATCAGCATGGCTAGTGATGTGGTAAAGTCGATAGTTTGACCCTCAAAAACGTGGCTTTAATAACAAAATTAATATTGGAGATTATGATGACACTTTTACGTAGACCGCATCATCGCTTAACATCAGGCGTGATGGTGGTCAAACGCAAACCTATTTTTTTTTAAATATAAAAAAATGGCGTAAGGAGGCAATTTATAAAGTTGTATAAATGTTTTTTATAATGATATGGGCTTATTTTGGTGTTTTGGCGCCAACGTGGAAAAAAACATGTCGGCTCGTTGGATTATTTTCCTAAACTAGTGTATTTTCGAGTGTTAATGTGTTCTAAATGGTGAATTATTATTCATTAAGTGCTCGTAAACGTGCTCGAGTGTGGTTAAGTGATATAACGAGGTGAAACGTGTCTTTTCGTGTTGTTTCCAAAACTCCATAGGAGCCTTTTGTAAAGTTCCCACCACTTTACAGAGGCATGAGTTTGACTTGACCGTGACTTACTTAGCTTGACTCTGACCGTGACTATGACTTGTTTGACGTTATTAAGACTATACAAAACAGAAGAATAGGCGGTATGGCCTTAAAGGCTTTAGCATGCCCGATGGGCAAATTATAATTTTAAAAAAAATTGGCTTTTTTTTTACTGAAATAAAATAAAGATCAATAGTAAACGAAACTAGTTAGTCATTATTATGTGTTGGTTAAAGTATAGTACATAATTATATTATGCATTATAACAAACGGGTAGGTATGCATAAAAACAATAAGTTATTTACGACTCAATCCGTTAAAACATTGGCTTGTCCTTTAATATTTAATAGGAAATACAAACACTATAAACGAAATCCATCAAATTATTCAAATTAATCGAGTGTTTTACATAATTATGTATCTATTGGTTACGCAATCAATATGATGAACTTAGTTGTACCAGTTGTACTGTGATCAACACAATGGGTTTGTCCCATTTATTTTCATTTATCACTTGTGACTTGCGTGAAATAAAGAGTGTAGGTACCAATATACATATACATAACATTTATGTATATTGGTAGCAACAATATACATAAATGTTATTAAATTTAATACAAATTTTATGAATCAATGTTTTCTGTTTTTTAACGTTGATAAATAAGTGACAGAAAAATTAACAATGCACGAAACTTTCTACATGTAAATAACTAGCGGTCCGCCCCAGTTTCGCACGGGTATAGATTATAGCCTATGTCACCCGGGGATAGTGTAGCTTCCCGTCAGTGAAAGAATTTTTCAAATCGGCTCAGTAGTTTCGGAGCCTATTCAATGCAAACAAACAAACAAACAACAAACAAAGTAATTTATTTTGACATAAATTTAGTTTTACATAACGTGATTTTCCATAGGCTCCTGAACTAGTCTGGGACTGTGTGTCGGGAGCCAGTGGCTTCTCTTATTATATCAGTACAATTATGCCAAAGCAAACAGTTATATCATGCAAAATACAAAATATAATTAACAATCAAATCTTTCCTCTTTATAATATTAGTATAGATTACATAGACAAGGCTATTGCAGTATTCATTGACCTTGAGGCTTTCACCGTATTCTTATTTATTATGTTGTTTTATTATTACTTACAATGTATTAGTTTTTTAATTTTTATTTGTTTTGCATAAATTAATAACTTTTGTCATCATCTTTTATCTTATTTTAGTCTGTGTTTAGGCATTTAGTTAGTAATATCTAATGGGAGAGGCCATTGGCTCCCGAAACACAGTATTTATTACTAGTTCGGTGACAATGAGTTCATATTTTATTTTGTAATTTTTTTAATGCCCAATAAAAAAAACATCTTTGAATCGGTTGATAGATAGATAGATGGATAGAAACTCTTTATTGTGTACACCAGAAATAAAAATTACAACACGATATAAAACACTTACGAGCTAGTGCCACAAGTGGCGGCCTTATCGCTAAAAGCGATCTCTTCCAGGCAACCATTGGATGGAAAGAATTTACGTAACAGAATCGACGGGGGATGCTAAAACACTTTTAATGATACCATTAAATAAATACTACTAAATGATACATAGTATAATAAATATTATATATATATATATCCATACATACATAAACACACATAATACAGACGCGACAAGTAAGTGCATACTATACCCTAGTATATATGATTTAGGTTCTCTGAACAATTTGCAGTTTCATTAGCCGCGATATATCGATAGATTCTGTCGTTATCTACCCCATCCCTATTAGTCGCGCAAGGCATTTCAGTGCCACTTTAACTCAGAAGTTGAATGTTTTACAAATCATTGTAATTTTAGTCAAAATTTTTGGACCGAATTTAAAAAGAAAGTTACCTTTATGCAACTGCAGCTTAATGAAGTCAATGTACCCAAAACCAAGTTAATTAGGTAGGTATTTTGCCGTCATAAAAGTCTTTGTACCTACTTAATCAAATGAAGTAGGTAAATGTACCTAGGCATATCTACTACCAAGTAAAATTATGGTTTTCATAATGTTTTTTTAAATCAACTGAAATATTGATGAAAAATAATTTACCTGCTTTATCACATTTCATCTGAAACTGCTATCAAGTATCGCAAAAAAAAATTAAAAAATATTCCTAAAATGCCACATCCATAATGAATCGTGCCTCTGTGTCGTTTTCCTATTCTGTACTTGGCAGCAACTGTTACCGAATCTGTGTGATGGATCATGTGTACGGTCGGCGGAAAAAGTCTTTAGATATTTTTGATATTTTTTTTAAAATACCAATAAATAAATGCCCATTTTTTGTAAACCATTGATTTATCACCCTTTCGGGGTTAGGCTAAAAGTCCAGCAGTGGAATGTAAAAAAAAAAGGTCGATTATGATGATGATGATGATTGATTTATAAAACATAGATGTTGGGTCAATATCTAAATAATTAATTGCTCGTTATGAAATTCACATACAGGTAGATGTTAGATAGCATATTTAAGATAAGTAGGTATCATTAATGACCCTGATTATTATGTCAACAAAGTGCGGAGCGGATTGTTTTATTACATACCTAATTGTGTTGGAGTCGCTGGCATCCAGTGGATGCAAAGGGCAGGCTGTCGCTATTCTAAATAATAAATAAAGGATGGTACGACAGTGGCGGCTTCGCGGCGACTTGGCGGGGCACTGCCGTGCCCCCAAATTATTAAGCAATGTCAAATAAAATATTAATAATTATGTCAAAATAATACTAATAATAATAATTTGGGTAGGAACCCTAAAGATTGAACAAAATTGAAATCTTAACACTTGTGTCCACAACAGTACTTAGGTATGATATACCTACTGATTTGTTATCGAGCGAAGACTCGGAGCCAAGGTTATAGTGAAGGTTGTTTTTTTATTTAAAAAAAAAAACAAGCAGTTAGAATTAAATATTTGTGCTGTCTCGTGGTTTCCTTGCGTATTTTACATTCGGATTTTTATAGTAAAAAAGTATTTGGTAAAAGAGGGAGATAGCTGCCCAGCCGTGAGCTTAATGATGATGATGATGATGATAGAAAAGTATCAAACCCAACCCTCATATTAACATATTAACAACAATAATTTTTTTTTTTTTTTTTAGGATTTTGTACCCTAAGGGTGTAAATAGACCCTATTACTAAGCGTACGCTGTCTGTCCGTCTGTCCTACCTATTAACGGCTGTATCTTTCGAGCCGTAATAGATAGCCAGTTGAAATTTTCACAGTATATGTAATTTTACGGCGGATTTACTAAGAAATACTTTAAAAAAGTAAAAACGAAAGGGCCCCATACAACAAACGTATTTTTTTTACGTATTTTTGTATTAGCTCTAATGTAAAAACGGTAATACGTACAAGCGTCAAACTTGGCACGTTTGTAGTACACACTCTAAAGTATAACAATAAATAATGGCCAAGTGCGAGTCGGTGACAAATTTCTGTTCATTATCAAGTTGTTATACTCGAGCGCCTGTAGCAAACTGCGTAGCAAATTACTCCGACGATTCGAAGGCGTTATAATAACTGGTAATTCGGTTACTTGGACAACCTTATTGTATTTTATGTGGTGGTACGGAACCCTTAGTGCGCGAGCCCGATTCGCACTTGGCCAGATTATCAATGTAGTGGTGAAGTAACAAACAAACAAGCCTAGCGTATAATCATAAATTTATGTATTTTTTTGTTGCTTTTTTGAAGCAACAGTAATATAATTTTTACCTACCAACTTGGCAAAGATATTTAAAATTATGGATAGGAGTTTTTGGTGTCAAGTCAACGTGGAAAAAACATGGCGCCTCATAGTACTATTTGCATATACTTACGTTATTTCGAGTATTAATGTGTAATAATGGAGGATCATTAAATTAATGGTTGATATAAAATAACCAAGTGAAACATACATGTCTTTTCGTGATATATCCAAAATTTCATAGAAACCATTTGGTTACAATCTGGGTGTCTTCAAATCACGAGTGAATCGGTTCCTTCTAGGCAAGCGTGCTTCAACGCATCATCGCTTAACATCAGGCGTGATGGTGGTCAAACGCAAGCCTATTATTTATAAAAAAAAAAACATTAGCATTATTTGGACTTGACCGTGACTTTTGACTCTGACTGGGACTATGAAATATTTCAATAGTTGACTGGCAAATGCATAAGAAGTGCGATGCCAAAATCCTCACATGGGAAAGAAGAAAAATAAGTAATTTTTTTTGGTAATATAATAATAATAGTTACTGCACTAAAACCCACAAAAACCCACAAATTTAGTGTAAAGTGAGCCTTTTATGTCGTCTCGCTCGTACGAATAGCGCCCTCTCACTCTAGCCGAGGGCTGTTTCAATTTTATACTTATTGATTCAGAGGTCGCGCGTATGGTGGTACAGATTGCAAAAAAACATTAATCGTACACCTAATAAATTATACATTTTCAAACGAAAACAATTGCGTATCAATTTGATACGTAAAAGAAACATCTACTTTCAATAAATAAGAAATTATGTTAAAAGAAAAAGAACTCCAAAAATATCCGTAATAAAGTGACCCCACGTGGTTGATGGCAATTACCATCATGTCTTTATCTCTCTCTCTTTGTCATGGCCGTCTGACTCTAACCGGTTACATACTTTTTTCTTGGTTTTTGTATTGCCTACAATTTGCATAGCGATCTAGTTGTGTAACTCCAATTTTTAAGTTTTTCTTTGCGTTAAATAAATTAAAATCGAATGGGCCACCCGACTGGGTGACCATAATGTATCAAAATTTTAAAAGTCCTGACCTTATTCTTATTCGAGATGTCTCTTGAAGTCGTGACCTATAGCCGGATATTTCAATAAAAGTTCGGACATTTCAGTCACAAAATTCAAACACTGTGCACGTCGTTAGTGTTACATACAGTGGTATAACATCGCCCAAGCTAAAAAGGCCGGACAATGGTCTAATGTCCAGACAAATCCGCACGGATGGTAACCCTACACTCGACGTAATTTTTTAACAAAACTGACAGCCGTCCGTCGAAAATTTGGAAATGATTTGGCCACTACAGATTATTTTAAAATTACCATTTAAATAATTATATGAGTATATACTTTTCTGTACAAGGAAACTGCTGCTAATTTATTATTAAAAGGAAAATAAAATAATTTTATGCACTTAGTACCTAAAACCAATTAATATATACCTAAAACCTAACTAGCATTAAAATTTAACACTATTAAAATTTAACTATTAGCTAACTTATTATTAAACGATTTAAATACAACTTTGTCTAACTCAAATAATTTCTTTATTATGCATAGATACTATGATAGATATGACATATGATTTGAGCTGAAAAAAAAATAGTGCGTGGAGACCCTCCGCGCGGAAGAAGTTATACTTCAACAAGGAACCCTAAAATTATAACTAGGGCAAAAAAATCAACAATTTAAAAATATTGTGCTTTTCTCGAGATTCGAACCTAGCTCCTTAGGCTTCTCAATCCATTAGCGACACCATTACACTACCGGATCTGCTAGTCGCAGTACGAAAAAAGGATACGCATTTACGCAGAGAGAAAAATTCCCCCTCCATGGTAACGTTAAACGTTTAACGCAACCTTGTTGCAAGTCGCATAAGAAGTATAACTTCAAAAACTATTTCTTTTTACAATTATGTTTGTTTTGCTGTCCTTACTAGAAAACCTTTCGTATCCGTTGTTGTGATTGTTGCTAACTCGTCTGAACTTTCTATCCGGGCCGTGGTGGAGTGGTGGCGGTCGCGGCAGCAATACCGGCTCCTGAATGCCACCGTCGCCGTCACCGCGTCTGTTTGGATGACGCTTTACCCATTAGCATGAGAAAGAAAAAAAGCAATGTTTCTGATGTGGATCATCTATTGGCGCGCCTTGGCAATAAAACGGACTCATATGCCGTGACGGCAAACGACATGACGCCCTCTTATGCCGTCATGCTTCACATCTGTCGGGCGCCCCGTGACGGCCAAATTTTTATATTGGTACACTGTACTTGTGCACCAATAAGCAATTAATCTAATCATCTATACTAATATTATAAAGAGGAATGATTTGATTGTTTGTTTGTTTGCATTGAATAGGCTCCGAAACTACTGAACCGATTTGAAAAATTTTTTCACTGACGGGAAGCTACACTATCCCCGGGTGACATAGGCTATAATCTATACCCGTGCGAAGCTGGGGCGGACCGCTAGTCTATGATAAATAGCAAAAAAAAATCGTGCTCACTACGCTCGCGCTTTAATTTTAAGTGTATTTACAACTTTGTACACGACCAGTCGCTTACGTATCGCACTCTTAATAAAACAATGACCGAACTCGAAATTTTGGCAAATTAAGTTTTAGTAAATTATCGACCTAAAAAAGCATGCTCTACAATCTAGGCGATTAAAAACACCTGTTTTCTATATGCAATAAGGTTTATAACTACTTGAGTCTTTATCCGTCCCTCACCTTGCGCGCTGTTACTCAGTTAAAAATTGTTTATTGTCGATTCCCAAAAAGTTGCGATTTTGGATTCGGTCACTGGTTTATTAAGAGTGCGGTATATAGCTTCTTTATCTGTTCTGCATTACGTAAACGAATAACAGTTCAAAATGGTCCCATCCGCTTCATTCGGGCTTTTCTATTATACATGTTCTTCATATCGAGTTGTTTCTTTTGGGATGACATCTTATAAGGCAGGGGAGGCCTATGTTCAGCAGAGGACCTCTTCTGGCTGATGATGAAAACTTATAAAGGCAACCCAAAAGAATATCTTAGCATAGCGAGTTTTGGTGCCAACGTGGAAAAAAACAGGTGGGCTCGTTGGATTACTTTCCCAAACTTGTGTATATACGAGTTTTAATGTGTACTAAATGGTGAATTAATATTCATTAAGTGCTCGTAAACGTGCTCGAGTGTGGGCAAGTGATATAACGAGGTGAAACGTGTCTTTTCGTGTTGTTTCCATAACTCCATTGGAGCCTCTTGTAAAGTCTCCACCACTTTACAGGGGCATGAGTTTGACTTGACCGTGACTTACTTAGATTGACTCTGACTTGACTATGACTGGTTCGACGCTATTAAGACTATGTAAACTGATTAATATTACGAGTAAAGGACAATGAATCCACGCTCATGAAAATTTTAACAAAAATATATCTTAGCATAGCGAGTGCCTGCAATGATTATCAAATCCATTATTTATCATAAAATAATGTGCTTTCAACAGCTCACAGCAATACCTTATTCCTGATAATACCCATATTTCCAGCTGGTTGGCGCACCGTGCGGCCATCACGGGCAATACACGTTCTACAAGGCGCTACGGTTGACGGGTCCTACAGAGAAGATCCTGGCTATCGGAGACTTCTTCTTCGTGAGGATATGGCAGGACTCAGAGCTGGTTTCCATTGGTGAGACCTTTGATAAGCTTCAAATAATAATAATAAATGTTCTTAAGAGAGAACCATGCTAGGCATCAAACTCCAAGACCGAGTTCGTAATACCGAAATCCGACGAAGAACAAAGGTTCGAGACGTCGGAATCGCGGTAATGAAATTAAAGTGGAGCTGGGCAGGACACGTTCTAATTCTAATTCAAAGTGAGGGGTGATAAGACCTGCACTGACATCCCGCTTGGGGTGTATTGTGCATTTGCCCCCGCCAGCCTACACAAACCAGCCGAGCTCCTTAAAATAACGAAGCACGGCTTTGGGTCGCTGACTAAACCGCTCAACCCCTATTTCACCAGGTGTTGTGGTATTGGAGACTTGTAGTTGTTGAGTTTCTTCAAGTAGTCTCGACCTTAATCGTATATCTTCTGTGGCCTTGCAATGTAGTAGTACATGCTCCACGGTCTCGTTCTCCTGTAGACAGCCTCGGCACAGAGGGCTGTCTGTGGCTCCAATTTTGTATAAGTGATAGTTTAGTGACCTGTGATAGTACCTATCATCAGTCGAAGGTCCGACCTAGTTAGCTTTAGTAGTTTGTTAGTGACTCTCTCGGCAGGCAGGACACGTTGCTAGGCGCAGTGATGACAGGTGGAGTAAGGTCTTAACAGAGTGGTGGCCGAGGCAAGGTAAGCGGAGCGTTGGTCCATATTCGATATTATTACTATCGCGGGTCGAACCTGGACTCGATTAGCACAGGACCGAGGCAGATGGCATAGCAAGAGAGGGGCCTATACCCAGCAGTGGGATAAGGAAGGCTGTCGATGATGGTGATGATGATGAACAATAAAAAGTGCCATCTAGCAGTAGGAATGTGATCACTCAAAACCACAAGCTTCACTATATCTTGAGCCTATCTCACCGTGCATTTTCCTACACAGGGGAGCTCCAACTGCTGTGGACGGACCGTGTGTCAGACCAGACGCTGGTCAGCCTACGGCTCTACTTCTTGCCGGAGAATACGCCTGACGGCAGGAGTCTGCATGGCGAGGTGAGTTTAAAACGTAGCTAGCTTATGTGACTTATACAGCGATACGCGGAAAGAGTGTACTTAGCCAAAAGGGTTCCTTTATACTCATAAATTAGTGCAACCACAACTTTTACCATCATGGGACCAACCCTAAAATCGAGAAAAGATGGGTGTTATGGACCCATTCTGGCTTAGTACACCCTATCCGTGTAACCCCGCATATTTTTAGTAATAATTTGTGTTTCTACGTCAACATTTTCGCTCACCAGCTATATACGCTCTGACCCTACCGCGGACGTGGCACGCAGGTAATCTCAAAATGACTGTCTTTATTCGAGCAAAATACTTGCATCCAATAAGTTTGTTTTAAAATGCGCTTTGTCTCGTTATCGGGGCTCTTCTAGTCAAGTTGACGTTGTTGTTTTTTTTTTTTTTTTTTTTTTTTAATATATAAATAACAGGCGTGCTTTTGACTTTGCGATAATTTTTTCGAGATAAAAAGTAGCATAAATATACATTCATATTATATTATCTCTTTCTCTCCGGCCGCTGGAAAAGCATTTACAACACCGTTAGTGTTGAAGATGTTCCTAAGCGGCGATTACCACTTACCATCAGGCGGATCAGGCGGCTCCGAATCAGAAATGAAGAGATCCGTAGACGAACGAAAGTCACCAACACACCCCCCGGATTAGCAAGTTGAAGTGGCAGTGGGCAGGGCACATAGCACGCAGAACGGATGGCCGATAGGGTCGAAAGGTTCTCGATTGGAGACCACGGACTGGTTAGCGCAGCGTAGGATGTCCACCCACAAGATGGACAGACGACTTAAAAGAGACCGCAGGGAAACGCTCGATGCAGGCCGCTTCCAACCGGCCCTTTTGCAGAAGGCCTATGTCCATCAGTGGACGTCCTATGGCTGAAATTATGATCAGGTGGACCGCAACCTCGTTTGCCGCAATATTAATGTATATTAAAAAAACCTGAAAATGTTCTACAAAATTATTTGACTTTCATTCGATGTTTACGACAAAAAACTTTCTCATGTCGTGCTTTTTAATATTTATAAAATGTGAAACAAACATATAGTTGAATATAAATTATAACTGGATAAATGTAATCTAATCAGTTATCTTATCAGACGACAACAGAGCAGAGTGAGGCGCGAGTGGCGAGACGTAACGCGGGGTTCCTTACAAAACTTGTTTACATTGCCAACTACGGGTGACCTACACTTTTTTATTGCTTAAATCTATCTATATTTACCCACTTTATGTTATTCATATCTGCCGATTTCAATCAAAGTTTTCTTATACGTAGAAGGTTCTTACGGAAAGAAAAATTAAGAAAATTTCAGAAAAATTTACGACGATTTTAACTCGCGTGTGAAACCGCGGGGTGCAGCTAGTTTATAATATTTATTCTTTAGCTAAAATACAGGGTTACGGGGAAAAGATGTACTGCTTTGTTTCCTTTTATTGTGCGAACTGCGGCCTTAGAAGTTTGATTGTGATAGAGATTGCATGCCGTCCCGTTCGCATCTACTTACTCGCACCACGTGCGTAAGTGAGATGGCACGCGATCACGATCACAATCCGAATCACGATAGGACATCCATAATAAGGCATCTGCTAGTCTGTGGAATGTGCTGCCTGAATGGGTGATCCCCGATGGTTACAATCTGGGCGTCTTCAAATCACGAGGCAATCGGTTTCTTCTACGCAAGCATGCTCCATCGTCGACCGCATCATCGCTTAACATCAGGGGAGGTGGCGGTCAAACGAAAGCCTATTATTAAATATGTATAAAAAGAAACCACGCGTCGAACAAAATCCAACCGCGGATCCCCAAAAACCGTATATCCAAGGAAACCTCAAAAATCGAGAGCGGGTTCTACGAAGATCCTCCGTCTCGCTCTCACGCACGGCGCTGGATTCGCTCTCTCCCTCTAATCCCTATTTGGTAACGCCAACTATTTCATGGATGAAATTACTGTTGGGGGTGGTGTTAAGGCACAGGAGGTGGCGGGAGCGATTTAATTTAATTTTTGTTTATTACTGGATTTTTCGTTAGTAAAAGTTTTTATTACCATTACAAACGTGATGTTGTTCAAATAGGTCTAAATAGATCGGGGAAGTTAGTAATGATCCTCGACTCTGCACCATTGATTTATTTAGTACTTAAATAAGTTATATGCGATTCTGCTAATTTATTTAAAATCCCATTGGCCTGCCACTCCCACGACACTCCACTGAGATTCCATTATGAAAGTGACAAAAAGGGTATTCTGCTAAAACTTCAGTGGCCTTTCAATGGAATGTCGGTGGAGTGTCGTGGGAGTGTGGAAGGCCATTGAAACAAACGTCAAATAACGAGCAGAATACCAAATGTTCAACTATTAAATTTACACTGATACGCCATTGAAGAACAGAATACCAAATAAGTTAAATGGCAGTTCGATGGAAAGTCATTGGAAAGCCACTGGTCTTAAATAACTAGCAGAATACCAAATGTGTAAAACTATTCCATCGACACTCCACCGACACTCCATTGAAACATTTACAAATTAGCAGAATCGACGCCCTGTTTCGATGCCATCGCTCAACAATGGTAAAGGAAAACATCGTGAGGAAACCGGTGTGTTCAAGAACTTCTAAAGATCAAAGAAATTATGACATTCACCTACATCCGTGCATGGCCAGCAAGGATTAGGGCCCGTCCTGTCACTCTATATCTCTCTCTCTCTCTGAAAGCAGGCCTATTCTACCTTTTGTAGATGTAAATGCGATAGTGCTGTCTTAATCTTTCTTTTCGAGTAACTTCAAATTTGATCTTATTAAGTTTCGAAACACGGAGACATTTGAACACTAACGAAAATTGTACTACTTGATGGACCGACGACTTTGCTGCTGTAGAAGGCGCTGTCATTCAGTGTGGAGGTTAAAGGGGGAGGCCTATGTTCAGCAGTGGACGTCTTCTGGCTGATGATGATGATGATGATGAAAATTGTAAACTGGCAGATCTCCTTTGTCTTATCTGAGTTTAAGACTTTAGGCTTTACAATGCCGGGGCTGTGCGTTGTCACAAAGTTAAAGTCCCTAGTGACTGATTTTGTTGCCTTGTTGTATAAATCGATGGGTGATTAACTGATTAGGATTTCATATGACATATTTCCGGAAGAAAAAAAACTTTGGTTACAACCCGACCAATTTCTTATTAACTAACATCTTTTCCATTTCTCCTACGTTTTACTACAAGCTTTTAAAATTACATAAATTATTTTGTTTATACTTAAGGCACACTCCAATGTGTACTCCTTTAGGTACTTCACGCGAAAATGAGTCTTATTCCCAGTCGATAACCGTGGGAATCCCTTGAGGGAGTACAGTAATTTTGTAGATGTAGGATTCTGTACAGCGACTGTGCTGTTTTGATCTTTTTGAATAGATTCAAGTTTTGTTTTATTAATTTGGCATTTTTAATTCGTGTTTTATTTTACATTTAAATATTTAAACAGGCATAAATCTGAACTTTATTACACATCGGAACTTAAAACTACTTCAAATCAGTATAAATAATGTATATACATAATATGTCATCACATCAAAACAGAGATCGTTTTTAGCGATAAGGCCGCCAGTTGTTACACTAGTTTTTTGTCCTCTGTATCAAATTTACCGGTGTGAACAATAAAGAGTTTATCATTCAATCAATCAATCAAAACTAACAACCTAATATATTTAGCCCACTGCCCACTACATTTTATGAATAGGTATTCTTATAAAATAATTATACGTCTCGGTTATCTCCATGTATTTTTTTTTTTAATCATAGTTCTAGTTATGGTGTGAGACCGATAGTTTAATAATTGATATCCCGTAATACTGATTACATAAATTAAATAAAGAATTAATAGTATTAATAACGATAAACATTACTTAATGAATGTACACGACCTTAGCGAATGACAAAAAATGAAAGTAACTACCAAGTTTGGTCAATATAATATTTTAGCAATTAGATGAATGTCCGTACAATTCTCGAATAAATAATTTGAATTCCAATTTTATGAAAAAAACTATTCTAACTATGGTATTCGAATTTTATTTGGATATGACGAATCTCTAGTGTAATTCCGCTTCTATGTCGTTTCATGTACAATCAAGGTATGATTCATGGACATAAAACATGGACTTCCGTAAAGTGACGCCTAATTCAAATAACATAGAATTATAAAACAGAATATTCTCCTTGCAGAGAAGAGCTGTTAGACTTGTCGATGATCCGAACCTATCTGGCAAGTTGGAGCCGCTGAGCTTGCGCAGAGACGTTGGTTCGCTCAGCTTGTTCTACAGATATTATAACGGGGAATGCTCTGATGAACTTTTTGACCTTATCCCTCCATCCCGGTTTTACCACCGAACCGGTCGCCATCGCCAGAAATGCCATCCGCACATTATAGATGCGTGGAAGTCTCGCACTGTTCGATTTGATCGATTGTTTCTGCCACGCACCTGTAAGTTGTGGAATGGCTTACCACCTTCGGTTTTTCCTCCGAAGTATAATTTGGACTGCTTCAAACGAAGGGTGAATAGAGTCCTCAAAGGTAGGCAACGCACTGACAATGCCCCGGGTATTGTAGGTGTCTATAGGCAGCGGTGACCACTTACCATCAGGTGGCCCGTAGCTTGTTTGCCACTTATTCTATAAAAAAAAAAAAAACAATTCCAATTTTATATGCAATAAAAAGCATACCCGGAGCTTAATGGTAGTTTATCTAGTAAAAATACATGCGCCTCTTGCTTGATTGATGACAATTTATTATCGCAAGTTGATAATGTAATAAAACGATAAAATATATTAACATTCCGATAAATTTGATATATCACTTCATCGGATAAATCGATTTTAACTAGTTCCGATTACAATTCCACTTGCGATAATATATTTTTTACAGTTCAACCTTTTTAATACTGTCTTGTCTACATAATAAATTAACATATTAAAACATGGTCTTTAAAAATATTTATTCTTTGGTATAGCCTTCAGATGGCCTAAACACTAGTAATTTTTAAACTTTCGCGACTTAAACACATGTTTACATAAAGAAATATACGTGATAAGTCCCGATAAACATTTAAAATAGGCCTTAACACTGGCAAGAGCTATTTCTTTCCGAATTTATTTAAGACAAAAATAATGAAAAGTAATAATAATACCACAACTCAAAGTATCAAAACCGTTCGAGGTGGGCGCACAATACATACTTCGCGTTGCCATGTGACGACTTTTAAACACGAAGTGCTGTGGAGTAGAAATTGGACTAAAACTTTTTATTTCTTCAAATTATACACACAAAACTAATACGAGAATGACAGTGCTAAATTGATCTTGGGCTTTACGGCTACCCGTTATTAAGCGATTCTGCAGTGCAAGTACCGTTCTTTATCGATCGTCAAATTCGATAAAAACCCAAAGAATCGATCATAGCAAGTACTGATCAAATGAAATTTTATCGAATTTGACGACCGCAACTGTCAAATTTGACGATCAATAAAGAACGGTACTTTCACTGCTGTTTAGTTGATAGTCTATACTAATATTATAAAGAGGAAAGATTTGATTGTTTGTTTGTTTGTTTGTTTGCATTGAATAGGCTCCGAAACTACTGAACCGATTTGAAAAATTCTTTCACTGTTGGGATGCTGCACTATCCCCGGTTGACATAGGCTACATATCCCGGCTTCGCCCGTGCGAAGCAGGGGCGGACCGCTAGTCTTAAATAAAAGTAATGCTGTCTTTATGTCGTAGTCTGACAAACAACAGCAATAATTCTAGTAAGTAGGTACATAATTATCAATTTATAATACCGACTTAAAAATTAGTAAATACGCAATTTCGTTTACTTGGATGACATAATTTCAATTCAATTAAATTTTTTGTTTGCTAGGTTATGGGTCACATTGATCTTATATTAGGACTGTACAGCCTAAACAACCTTAAATCAGGCATGCAAATTAATCTCTATAAGCGATCTCTTCCAGGTTCGATCTCTTGTCAATTATTTAAATAAGTTGGTGAATGTCATACTTTTCGGTTCTTGGACATACCGGTTTCCTCACGATGTTTTCCTTCGCGGTTGTTGAGCGATGGATTCTCTACACCAGTGACCTATTTAGTGCTTATATAAATTATATATACGTTTATAAATCATCATCATAATCATCATTTCAGCCATAGGACGTCCACTGCTAGACATAGGCCTCCCCCATCGATCTCCAAAAGGGCCGGTGTTTATAAATATGGTGGTTTAAATCCAAATAAGTAAAACAAGCCACAACTCAAAGTGTTTGAATGGATAGTCCAGAAAGTCGTTTCGTCCGTAGGCACTCCGCTATCTTATCTAGAGTTCATTCTACACAAATAACTGATAAGAATTAACGGGCGTGTACTGGCGGGAAGAAAAGTTGATTTATTTGTTTCGAGAATTTAAAAATACCTATTTAGTTTTGTTTAAAATTATATTTCGATTAAATGAGGGACGGTAAAAAATATATGCTACATAATCACATCATCAACCAGCAACCAGCGGCCTCTGCTAAACAAAGGCCTCTCCCTCATCTGATTGTAATTGTGGTGCGGGCGTAACCAGGTCATCTAAAGGCTCTTTTTGCGTGAACCGGCTACAGCTTATTACCGCCTTCCTCTTAAAGAGAAGTGTTGCCATAATCCCAACGGTAGGCAGCTGGCTTGCTACCTATATATTTAGTTTTTTTTTATATACGGAAATTACTCACATGGAACCCGAGGCTTTCGACGTGTCTGTCCTTTTCACGGTACTTATATTTATAGTGGGTTGTATATTTTTTGTCTTGATAAAGAAAGACTAGCAAATTTTTACGTGAAAATTAATTAAATGTTTCAGGAAAGGGCTTAACAGCATTTGATAATTTATGGAAACACGTACGCTGGCCTCGGCTACGCTTTGACACAAGTTATCACAATCGTCATAAATTGTGTTGGTGGGCCTATTATTTAGCCCTTAAAAATACGGTTTTTTTTTTCTTATCGACTGTACTTGTAATAATAATACCAATGTAGTCCAAAGTGAATAGGTATTTTGGTGTCTGCGAAGATAACGGAAACCGTAGTGACTATTGCTTAATCTGCCGATACAAGATATCACGCGTACGGCGTATCTCAAACTTTAGTGCCATTTCATGAATATGTTTCAAAATTTAGCTTACTTTATAAATATTGTTAAGGGTTTTTTTTATCTGACATATCAGTTTGGGCGTGACTAGACCAATAAATTTATACCTAAGCTAGAATGTGCTGTGCTCGTAAAATCGAATTTCAATAGGGGTTGCACTGTCGAATAGTGGTTAGTGATATTTAGGCTATCGGTCGGACAGCTGTTTGAAATAACACACTAGTGTAAAATATAACTCAATGTTTTTTTTTAAATAAATAATAGCTTGCCCTTGACCGCCAACTCGTCTGATGTTAACCGATGATGCGGTCTACGGTGGAACACGCTTGCCTAGAAGAAACCGATTTACTCGTGATTTGAAGACCCAGATTGTAACTATCGGGGAACTACAAGTATAAAGTATGTTACAAGTATTATTGAATAAATTGTTTAAATCGGTATACAGGCGGTCCGAGGCCTATATGCTCAGCAGTGGACGTCTTCTGGCTGATGATGACAATCGGCAAAGATATATAGTGTTATATTCATCATTATAAACAACTTTTACTAAGAGACCACCAACACAGAAATCGCAAAAAAACGGCAGTTCCATACATTTTGTAGAGTCAATGACAGTTTTCTTCTGGATTTTTTTTCCGATTTCATAGTTGCCCCCATAGTTAAAGTTATTCATAAGGGTGGGTACTATAGACCCCTTTCGGCTTAGTTCACCCTTTCCGCGTAACCCAGTACAAAATGCAAACGATGCAAAGTCTGTTGGAAACAAAGTTCATATTTATAAATAATAAATATTCGGGACATTTTTTGCACACACGGTCGTCATCTGACCTTAAACTAAGCAAAGCTTGTACTATGGCTGTCAGAGACTGATATACATGCATAAATATATAGTTTTAAATACATACTTAAATAGATATTAACATCCAGATTATAGAATAAACACAAATGTTCATCACATGAATGTTTGTCCTAGGTGGGAATCGAACCCACGCCCCCAAGCGCAGAAGGCAGGCTCACTACCAACTGGGCAAACGGGGCTATAACTATTAATTTCTTTAAAGTTATATGATTATTAACGGGATATTTACCGTGGTAAGGTTGTGGAATGAGCTCCCGATATTTCGGCGCAGTTACATGCACCATGTTCACGGGAAGACTGAAGAATGCGGGTGGTTGGTCGAAAGGTTAAAAAGTTAGGTGCAGACATAACGATCTACCCTCTTTCTTAGTCTTTTGCTACGGTTATCACTGGAACTCGAACTCGATCCTAAATCCCGACAAAACACACTCACTGTATCAGTGAGAAAGTATTTAAAAAAAAAAAAAAAAAAAAAAGTTAGTTTTAAAATATCCCGTTAATAATCATATAACTTTAGTGAACAACCGTGATAGTTTAAAACAGTGTTTTATTAATTTCTTTGTTCTTAAAACGAAATAACGAAGAAGTCTCCATAGTTTCCCGCCTTAGCAATTATTTACCAGTGCCGCGGCAGGGCTGCCAGCCTGCCGTATTATATTTTTAACGATACCTACTACCAACATTTGAATATAATAAACTTTATAAACTTATTTTTCAGATTTTCTCTATGTAAAGATAAGTAAGGTATTGGTACTAAGATTAAATAAATAAATGAATAATAAATATCTGGGACATTTTTGCACACACGGTCATCTGACCCCAAACTAAGCAAAGCTTGTGATATGGCTGCCAGAAACTGATATACATACATATATAGGTTTAAATACATACTTAAATAGATATTAACACCCAGACAGAACAAACACAAATGTTCATCACACAAATGTTTGTCCTAGATGGGAATCGAACCCACGCCTCCAAGCACAGATGATAGGTTCACTACCAACTGAGCCACCGGGGCAGATTATATATCATCATCATCATCAATAATTCGCTGCCTGAATGGGTGTTCCCCGATGGTTACAATCTGGGCTTCTTCAAATCACGAGTGAATCGGTTCCTTCTAGGCAAGCGTGCTCCATCGTAGACCGCATCATCGCTTAACATCAGGCGAGATGGTGGTCAAACGCAAGCCTATTATTTATAAAAATAATTCGTTTATTCGTATATTTATAAAAACATCATTTCAGCCATAGGACGTCCACTGCTGGACATAAACCGTTTCTTTTTTAAGGTTCCGTACCCAAAGGGTAAAAACGGGACCCTATTACTAAGCCTACGATGTCTGTCTGTCTGTCCTACCTATTAACGGCTATATCTTTCGAAACGTAATAGATAGCTAGTTGAAATATTCACATAATATGTAATGTTACGGCGGATTAACTAAGAAATAAAAAAAAAGTCGTGAAGTAAAAACGAAATACAACAATACATCAAACGTATTTTTTTAACGTATTTTTGTCTTAGCTCTAATGTAAAAACGGTAATACCTAGAAGCGTCAAATTTGGCATGATTATATTACACACTTTGAAGTTTAACAACAAATAATTAATAATGGCCAAGTGCAAGTCGGTGACAAGTTTTTGTCCATTACCAAGTTATAACTGGTAATTTTTGAATTTTCTGGTGGTACGGAACCCTGAGCCCGACTCGCACTTGGCCGGTTTATTAATAACAGGTTTGCGTTTTAACGCCTCCTCACCTGATGTTAAGCGATGATGCGGCCTACGATGGAGCACGCTTGCCTAGAAGAAATCGATTCACTCACGATTTGAAGACGCTAATATTTCTTTATCCCGGAAAAAATATTGGTCTCGTAGGGTGAAACCGCGGGCCATAGCTAGTTCAACTATATTATCGATAAATTTCTAGAAGCTTCGAAATGGAAGTTTTTTTGTTACTTGGTTCTGCGAAAATCAGTCACTCGCGTTCACTTTGTAGAGACAGCAGAAAAACACTATCAAAGTAATTTTTTTAAACCCTCAATATAAGAGCTGATAATCTTCAAATGGCTGAACCGATTTTCATGATGATTCATGAAACTAACACCCTCGATCAAGTCACCTCTCAAACAAAAAAATATAACAAAATCGGTCAGTTTTTTGGGAGCTATGATGCCACAGACAGACACACAGAATACAGATACACATGTTAAACTTATAACATCCCACTGTTTGCGTCGGTGGTTTAAAATGGTGTAGGGTTTATGTTTTATATTGAGATGTTTAAATATTCTAGTTTTCTTGTAATTTTGTGGGATAAAATAATCCTATGTCCGTTAAATTTGTATTAAAAAAAAAAAAAAATTTTTTTGTTTTATATTGAAATTGTTTCGACAGTTAATTTAATTAATACTTTTTCATATAAATAAAATTTACGGTATTTTTATATCATTTCTCTAGATTTGTACGCCTACAATCTAGGCAAAACATGATACAACGTTTGTGCATGCGTTTTTATATGTGTGTATGATTTACTTCATCATCATCAGCCAGAATACCTCCACTGCTGAACATAGGCCTCCCCCTTTAACCTCCACACTGAACGACAGCCTGCCTTTTGCATCCACATTTTGCATTTTTTTGGTTATGGAGTGGAGACCACGAACCGGAAGACGCAGCGTAGGGAGGCCTCCCACTAGATGGACCGACGACATAGTGAGAGTTGCAGGCATCCAGTGGATGATTTACTTGGTTTTGTGCAAATAAACTATCTTTATCTTTATTGCCTCGGTTAAAAATTCATTTACGACTCATATTTTACACTCACTCCTAAAAAGTAATAATTGTTACTTTTGAACCCGGCCCGGGATAAAAGTATCTAAGTTATTCCTTATAACATCATCTGCCAGTGGAAAATGAAAACAATGCAACCTCCTTGATTTCCTTGAAGCAACCTTCTTTGACTTAGATGTTTACAATAGATGTTTTAGATATCCCGTTGGTCCAGTAGGTAGTGAACCTACCTTCTGACCTTGGGGGCGTGGGTTCGATTCCCACCTAGGACAAATATTTAGATAGATAGATAGATAAACTCTTTATTGTTCACACCACACATTTCGTACACATGATAAAACAGCTTAAAAACTAGTGCAACAATCGGCGGCCTATCGCTAAGAGCGATCTCTTCCAGGCAACCTTAGGATGGAGAAGATTTATACAGGAGGTAGAAGGCGGGGCGTGCAATATTGAATAATGTGATAGTTATAATAAAAACCGTACATTCTAATAACAATACATACTAATACTTATATTACTTAAAATAACGATAATATACTAAAACATAAAATATAAAATCTATTAATATATAAATTTATGTGATAAACATTTGTGTTTGTTCTATATCTGGTTGTTAATATCTATTTTAGTATGTATTTAAAACTATGTACATATGTATGTATATCAGTCTCTGGCAGCCATATCACAAGCTTTGCTTAGTTTGGGGTCAGATGACCGTGTGTGCAAAAATGTCCCGAATATTTAATTTTAATATCTTTTTTGTTATAATAACTGCAAAACATTTTTTGCAAGTAGTGTTTTTGCTGTCGCTACTGAGACATCCCACGCCACTGCAGAATATTGGCACCGATTGAACGCGAGTACATCTCGTACTGCATCACGTATATATTGGATACTAGCTGTGCTGCGCGGCTCCACCCGCCTCCACATTCCCACAGGCATCGTACATAATACATGTTAAAGTAATGATTATTTACGGGATATTTACCGTGGTAAGGTTGTGGAATGAGCTGCCTGTATTTCGGCGCAGTTACATGCACCATGTTGATGGGAAGACTGCGCCGAAATATCGGGAGCTGATTCCACAACCTTACACCGGTAAATATATCGTAAATAATCATATAACTTTAGTGAACAACCGTGATAGTTTAAAACAGTATATAACGTGTTAAACAAGGGTATGGTTCCGTACCAAATTCATAAAAGAAATGTTCACGTATTTTTGTATTAGCTCTAATGTAAAAACGGTAATACGTACAAGCGTCAAACTTGGCATGATTATTATTATTCTTACTTTAGTATTATTTTTCTCAAAGTGTTTAGGACACTTCGGTAGGTAATATGAAATCACGGGCCTAAGCCAAGTGAGTTTCATGTTCTGTTACGAGTTGGTTATTTAGGTCTTCTTGTAGAAATTTTCGGACTATGCGGCATGTATTTAAGATTGCAGCCTTCTGCATCGTCATGTAAGTACTCTCGGGTATATCTATTATATTATTAATATTATCACACTCTTAATTATTACAACACAATAAACAATGGCCAAGTGCGAGTCGGTGACAAATTTCTGTCCAAGTTATAACTGGTAATTAGGTTACTTGGATGACCTTGTCATTTCTTTCAATGAATCAAAACGCAATCGTCGCTTAGCATCAGGCGAGATGGCGGCCAAGCGCAAGCCTATCTACTATATATATTAAAAAAAAAACATATTTTCCTAATTTTTTATAATGCCATAGGTGGCAAACAAGCAGAAGGGTCGCCTGATGGTAAGCAGTCACCGTCGCCTATGGATACTTGTAACACCAGAGGCATCACAAATACGTTGCCGACCCTTTAAGACGCGATTAACTCGCCTTTTGAAGAACCCCATGTCGTACCTTCAGCTTATGTTGTAGACCATGTTGTTCATGTTCCTAATTTTGAAGTCGGTTTTTCGGTGTGTGAGGTCGCGGGTTCAAACCCCGGGCCCGTACCAATGACCTCTTTGGAGCTTATGTACGGATTTTCATACCACTGGCTTTTCGGTTAAGGAAAACATCGTGAGGAAACCTGCATAAGTACGGAGAAGGAATTCAATGGCGTATGTGAATCCACCAATCCGCACTGGGCCTGCGTGGTGGATATGGCCCAATCACCTTTTCGGGGGTAGGCTAAAAGTCCAGCAGTGGATTGTTAAAAGGCTGATTATGATGAATTCTGTTTTTTAAATTGATAATTATTGTATTTTGTGATGGTACGGAACTCTCAGTGCGTGAGCCCGACTCTTTTACTACAATACGTATAGGTACGTATACTGTAGTGACAAACAGAAAACATCATGCATCGGGGCCAAGGTACGGTGACGCGCGTTCCCATAAAATAAACCGGACAAGTGCGAGTCGGGCTCGCGTACTGACGGTTCCGTACCACCACATATATTGTTAATAGGCATGATGACTAAATTTTTTTAGTCTCATAAAAAAGCTGATCATAAACACTATATTGAGCCGTGACGTCACGCCTCAGGTGCGCCATACATATTATGCTATACTAACACACGCTATGCGAGAAAGGGATAGAGCATCCCCTCTCTATCCCCTATTATTTTATGATATTTTTGTGACCACAGAAAAGAGAAGTAAATAGAACGGAATTGAGAAGAAAAATCTGTTACCAGGCATTATGAGTGAACTTTGATTAAATATTATTATTTAGATCAACGCGTCGAACTCCGCATCACAGTTGCTAACTGATTTCGAATGACTGACGTTTAGTTTATATGGGTGCAACTGGCTACAACAAATTTCTTCGAAAAATGCCTTGACAGCCGTTCTAATCTATCTATACTAATATTATAAAGAGGAAAGATTTGTTTGTTTGTTTGTTTGTTCGTTCGCATTGAATAGGCTCCGAAACTACTGAACCGATTTGAAAAATTCTTTCACTGTTGGGAAGCTACACTATCCCCGGGTGACATAGGCTATAATCTATACCCGTGTGAAGCTGGGGCGTGCGTATGTAATAAAAATAAACTGTGATTGTGACGATTCGATTCTATATTCAAAACCACGTAAGTACCCGACAATAAGTGATCAAAACGTTAAAAAAAAACATCTTTAACTCAAATAAAAACGAAACGTTAATTACCCATATTACGTCACTTCCCCACTAAATGTGACAACCCCAATTCAAACCATATTGAACTTTATTGTATTAGAATTAAAGACTTCGATAGTAAGGTTAGCTCCAATAAAATCGAATTTAAACTCAAAGTATTAAAGTAGTAAATTCAAAAGCAAACACACGAGATTCAACTCACGATCCTCCAAATCTACCCTCAAAATGAAACGGATTATATCCTTAAAACTGCCATTTGAATTTGAGCTTTGTTCTTAAGTGGTGAAGCGGCAATTTGTATGGCAGAGTTCTACTGACGTGTGTGTGCGTGACTATCGAATTAGATTTGTGTGTGTGTGTGTAACTGTGTATTAAAGGTTGCCTGCACGGTTGACTGACATAACATTGCAACTTTAAATGTGTCAACAATAACACTTTTTAACTGATAAAATGAGCTTCAATTTTAGTTAAATACAGATTATAAGTGCATGTTTTTCAATAATAATTGGTATTATTTCAAATATACATACTATATTTTATTATAGAAACTGACGTGGTTTTCACACATTTTATTTATAATAATAATATTCATTTATTTCATTTCGTAATATGTATAAACTATTTTCACATATTTTCTGTTAAGACTTAGGAATTCAGAAATTATAGCATGTATATTTTATTTATATTACACGGGAATTACTCGCGTAAGATTAAGCCGGTCACTCCAACTATAGTTTCAACCGCATTAGGCAGTCTTTTTCAAGGTGAATGCACGCTCGCGGCTGCGTCTCGGTTGGCACTCAAACGGCGGCATGGCACTCTTGCGGTTGAAACTATAGTCGGAGTGACCGGCTTAATCTTACGTGAGTAATTCCCGTGTAATATAAATAAAATATACATGCTATAATTTCTGAATTCCTAAGTCTTAACAGAAAATATGTGAAAATAGTTTATACATATTGCGTAATATTATAATATTTTTCAATTTAATAGCGTATTTTTACTAAGTCATACATTATATACAAACCTAGATTATGTGATGCTAATATAACATTAGATAAAATAGCAATCGCATGATGATTTATTTTATTGATAACGGAATTTTGCACTCGCGTTATCATTATGGCGCGTCATCTTATCTCGGTAATCCGTTACGTTATCTCTTCTCTATCTCTATCTCTACATAGTATAAATTGAAGTCGCTTTCCGCGTCTGTCTGTCTGTCTGTATGTCTGTATGGCTGCTAACTCCTCCTAAACCACGCAACGGATTTTGATGCGGTTTTCACCAACCATCAGTTAGATTCATTTTCAAGGAAGGTTTATATATATAACTAGCGACCCGCCCCGGCTTCGCACGTAAATTACACCCGTGCGAAGCCGGGCGGGCGGGTCGCTAGTTCATCATAAATGTTTCGTCATTATAGTTTTGTGTGAATAAAATTTTCTACTTGTGTCCAGGCGTTTCACTCAATAGGATTAAATTTGATTATAATAAAAGTGAAATTCCCGTGCTCACTGTCTTATCACGAAATCTCGAAAACTACTTGACTTAAGTAGCAGAACTTTTCAGGTGGGATGTTGAAATCCAATGAGAAAAGATTTTGCGATAGGGATGAATTAAAGGGGGCAAAAGGGGTTTGAAAGTAATATGAAAGTCTACACGTACGAAATAGCGGGCAACAGCTAGTGTATTAAGCTAACCATAATCTACAGGCGGAAACTTGTAATTGGCCCAGTTACAATTTTTTTTTTTACTTTTTACTATTAGGCTGTAAGTTTCCCTAAAGATGCAAAAAAATATGTAAAAATTGAGCCGATTGCCGAAGACAAAATTTAATGTCTTGAAATTTAAGGAAGATATAAGAATTTTTATGTCTAAACCGTGTTATATGTTTAAGCCGTGAACGTATATTCAGCAATTTTTTTAGTGTTCAAGTGTAGGTAGTCCCTTTTGTCCAGTTGGCAGTGAACCTGCCCAGTTTAGTGAATTAAACTAAAGTAAACTAATTAATTAATTTAATTCAAGTGTGTTTTTACTATAATTTTCTTTGTTCACATTTTATGCCAAAATTGTTTGTAGCGAGCCGAGTTGCAACGCAAGTCGCGTCAGCGGCATAAATATCAATGTATGGAAGTAATTTCCCTCGTAGCTGTATGGATGTATGCTACGATACAGGGTGTGAACTATGTTTTAATACAGGGTGATAAAAAAACTACTTTTTTCTTAATTTTTCTCTAGTATTCTCTATTATAACACACTGAAATAAAAAATAAATAAAAAAAACGATTTTATAGCTTGTATTTTACATTATTTTTTAGCACTAGCGCTCGGTAAGTGGGTAATTGACATTAGAGCTATAACAAAAATACGTTTATTGTATGGGGACACCCCCATTTAGTTTTTACTTTTTTATTATTTCTTAATTAATCCGCCGTAACATTATATATTGCACTGGCACTGAAACGTGGTCTCTAACTATGGGCCTCATAAGCAAGCTCAAAGTAGCACAACGAGCTATGGAGAGGGCTATGCTCGGGGTTTCTCTACGAGATCGAATCAGAAATGAGGAGATCTGTAGACGAACGAAAGTCACCGACATAGCCCACCGGATTAGCAAGTTGAAGTGGCAGTGGGCAGGGCACATATCACGCAGAACAGATGGCCGATGGGGCCGAAAGGTTCTGGAATGGAGACCACGGACTGGTAAGCGCAGCGTAGGACGTCCACCCACAAGATGGACAGACGACCTAAAAGAGACCGCAGGGAAACGCTGGATGCAGGCCGCTTCCAACCGGCCCTTTTGGAGATCGATGGGGGAGGCCTATGTACAGCAGTGGACGTCCTAGGGCTGAAATGATGATGATGATGGTGAACATTATATATATATTCTGTGAATTTCAACTGGCTATCTATTACGGCTCGAAAGATACAGCCGTTTAAAGGTAGGACAGACGGACCGACGGACGTACAGACAGAGAGACAGACCGACAGACAGACAGATTTGCTGAAACCTTAAAAGCAGTGCTAAAGAAAATAATAATAATACATATACTGGAACAATAAGCAGTAACTGTTATCAGAGAACATAAACCTTATCAATGAGGCTACCAGGTCAACTAATGTGCAGTGTGTGTTAATGTGTGTGTTTACTCACACTGACGGAACGAGCGGGCCGTCCGGACGATAGCGCCACCCTTCAGGACACTTCGCACTCTTAATAAAACAATGACCGAACTCGAAGTTTTGGCAAATTGAGTTTTAGTAAAATATCGACCTAAAAAAGCATGCTCTACTGTAAGCATTACTTTGTAATGCTACAAATCTATTTAATATTTAAGAGCTAATGACGTTGACATCCATGTAGCATAAGGAGTAAGCGAGACGGAATAGACTAGCAGACGGATAGATTTGCATGCCGAAAGGTAGTAAGTATAATGGCGAACCATCTTTCTACACGACACCTGTAACTTTGTAAACCCATTATACGCAAAAAATACTAATAAATAAATAAATAAATAGTTTGTAACTAGAGTAAGGGAGAAAGTGAATAAAAGTAATGGCGAACGTACCTCGGCCTTTCATTTACTTACATGGCGCTGCGGACAGGATGCGGATTTACTTACACTACAATCTAGGCGATTAAAAACACCTGTTTTCTATATGCAATAAGGTTTATAACTACTTGAGTCTTTATCCGTCCCTCACCTTGCGCGCTGTTACTCAGTAAAAAATTTGTTTTTTGTCGATTCCCAAAAAGTTGCGTTTTTGGATTCGGTCACTGTTTTCTTAAGAGTGCGATTTATTTTATTTTACAAGTAAAACATACAGCTGCATTAATACAGTAGATATGAGATAAACAATTACACAAAAACCAAAAACATGTTTTCACTAATACAAACTAGAAATAGTGTAAATGTCCCGCTGCAACACCAACTAGGGCCTGGATAGATAAATATATAAATAGATAATAAATAAATATTCTAGACATTTTTGCACACACGGTCATCTGACCCCAAACTAAGCAAAGCTTGTGATATGGCTGCCAGAGACTGATATACATACATATATAGGTTTAAAAACATACTTAAATAGATATTAACAACCAGATATAGAACAAACACAAATGTTCATCACACAAATGTTTGTCCTAGGTGGGAATCGAACCCACGCCCCCAAGCTCAGAAGGCAGGATCACTATCAACTGAACCAACGGGCTATCTAAAAATAGTAATTGGAAAAGAAACATTCGAAGTTTTTACATAATAAGAGATAATAAATTAGTTACCAGAAGGAAAAAAAAAATAACATACAAATTACAAATATATAAAACCTAGAACAAATAAAAAAAAAATATTTACGTAATATATATTTTACGTTTTTTTGCCATTTTATTTTTAGTATTGTCACATTTCACTTTTAATGTGTCAAAGAAGTTTTTGGCAATTGTATTTTTAAAAGTATTATGGCCTCATCATAAATAACTTAAAAAAATATTCACTAACTAAAAACACCCTTGTCTTTAGGGACTGTGTTTTTTTTTTTAATATAGTAGTATGCAAACAAGCGACGGGCCACCTGATGGTAAGTAGTCACCGTCGCCTATGGACACCTACAATACCCGGGGCATTGGCGGTGCGTTGTCTACCTTTGACCCGGACCCGGGTATGTCCTAAAACTGCGACCAGAACCACCGGAGGATGGGCAGCAGCATCCTGTTAGTACACGGTGAACGTACTGCGATCTCCAAGCCGCCTGCCAAGCGTGGTGATTATGGCAACACCCCTCTCTAAGAGAGAGGCCTTGTTCAGCAGTGGACATTTAATGGCTGATGGTGTGTGTGTGTCTACCTTTGAGGACTCTATTCACTCTTCGCTTGAAGCGGTTGAGGTTAGTTGGAGGAAAAACCGAAGGTGGTAAGCCATTCTACAACTTACAGGTGCATGGCAGAAACAATCGATCAAATCGAACAGTGCGAGACTTCCACGCATCTATAATATGAGGATGGCCTTTTTGGCTATCTTGGACGAGAAGATGTCACGCAATTTCACGATACCACAGTGCCAGTTTCTATAATAAAACTTAAATTTAATATAGATGCACTTATGTAGGTACATAAATGTAGGTAATAAATACATATTCATTTTATGATGACCTGAGACAAGGTTAATTGCAACACACCTACATAAACATAATAATAGTACAATATCACTGAGTTAGTATTTACTACGTACATACTACAAATATAAAATAAAAAGACCAAGTGCGTGTCGGGCTCGCGTACTGAGGGTTCCGTACCACCACAAAATACAATAATTATCAATTGATAATATTTTTTTATGTTCATTTTTTTTATATATACATATATTTTTTTAACTAACTTCAAAGTTAGTGAGATATAATGGCATAATGGCATTTCGATCCGGTGAAATTATAAATAGGACATCCAAGGAAACGCGACCAACTCGCACTTGGCCATTTTTTGTTGTTATACATTAGAGTGTGTACTATAATCATGCCAAGTTTGACGCTTGTACGTATTACCGTTTTCACATTAGAGCTAATACAAAAATACGTTAAAAAAAAATAGGTTTGTTGTATGGGGACCCCCTTTCGTTTATACTTATTGACTTTTTTATTATTTGTTAGTTGTTCCGCCGTAACATTACATATTCTGTGAAAATTTCAACTGGCTATCTATTACGGTTCGAAAGATACAGCCGTTAAAAGGTAGGACAGACAGACATCGTAGGCTTAGTAATAGGGTCTAGTTTTTACCCTTTGGGTACGGATCCCTAAAAATTTTATGAAAATCGGTTAAGCCGTTTGGGAGCTACGATGCCTTAGAAATGATTATAAACACGTTTTTTTTAAATTTTAGATAGGCTTGCGCTTGGCCGTCATCGTACGGGTAACTTATAACCTCTGTTTGCGTCGGAGGTTAAAAAAACAGTTTTATTGGCGCGTCCACACAAATCTGTCCACAGCATGGCAGGTAATAAGCATTTAAATAAAAAAAACAGTGCAATAAAAAAATAAAAATCTGTCACGTGACGCGGTCACGTGGCCCCCGCAGAGCTTTGTCTCTGGACGCGGTGGGGTATGCAGCTGTGTCTGATACAGCAGGCCTAGCATGGGCTGTGGATAAATTGTCTTTCCACCGTTTTTATCCACGCCTTGACGCGACAAAGCTAGAATATGGATACGTTTGTCTTTTTCTCGCGGGATAAAAACGGTGGAAAGACAATATGTCCACGGCCCGTGCTAGGCCTGCTGTACGACACGGTTCATTATTATGTGGGGAAAATTTACTAGAGTCTGGCTAATGAAAGTAGAGAATGAAAACGCCCGCCAAATTTAAAAAAATCCGCATTGCAACCCCAAAATTAATATGAAATGCAAACATTACTGTATTTTGACTGTGTTACAGTAAAAAAAAAATTGTGCGTGTAGTCCTTTCCTCCAAGAAGTGAAACTCTCGTAGTACTATGTAGTGATAATATAATTATTGCATAAGTTCTTAATATGCTTGATTTAATAACAGTAACATACCTAAACGCACCTTGAACCCTTCATAGGAGGCGCGGGGAGGGGTGAAATAGCGTGCGAGCGAGACGGAAGACTGTTACACCAGATCGCGTGAGAGGGATAGAAAGATTGTTGTGTTCAATACAGTGGCATGGAGACTACTTTTGGACTTTTTCTGTTTTTTTTTTGGCAACAATTGCGATTCGTTTTAGAAAATGAAACGATGTTGCTGATGTTCTAATAAAGTAGTTATACAAGATTAAATAATAATATAAATAACCTTGACAATAATATTTTGACACACGTGTTTTTGTTGAATAGTTTTTGAAGTTATACTTCTTACTTACGACCCGCCCGCCCGGCTTCGCACGGGTGTAATTTACGTGCGGAGCCGGGGCGAGTCGCTAGTTATATATATAAACCTTCCTTGAAAATGTATCTAACTGATGGTTAAAACCGCATCAAAATCCGTTGCGTGGTTTAGGCGGAGTAGTAGCGGCCATACAGACATACAGACAGACGCGGAAAGCGACTTCAATTTATACTATGTAGAGATAGAGAAGAGATGCGACTTCTAACAAGGTTGCGTTAAACGTTTAACGCTACCGGAGAGGGAATTTTTCTCTCGTATGGTTGCGAAATGCGTATCCTTTTTTCGCGCTGCGATTAGCAGACCCGGTAGTGTAATGGTGTCGCTAATGGATTGAGAAGTCGTAAGGAGCTAGGCTCGAATCTCGAGAAAAGCATGTTTTTAAAATGTTGATATTTTTGCCCAAGTTATAAATTTAGGGTTCCATGTTGACGTATAACTGCTTCCGCGAGGAGGGACTCCACGCACTATTTTTTTTAAATTAAAACCCCGCCGTCGATATTAGCCCACTGAAAGATTATAAGCACATTTTGAAGAAAAAAAATCACTGAGTGAGTTAAAATATAAAAAACCGATTAGGCTTTATCTTTAAACCAATATGCAAATGCCTTGGTTGCCTGGCAGAGATCGCTTTTAGCGATAAGGCTGCCAGTTGTTACACTAGTTTTTAAGAGTTTTTTGTCCTCTGTATCAAATGTTTATGGTGTTAACAATAAAGAGTTAATCAATCAAATGTTTAAAATAAAACTATCCGATGTTAAACTTTTGTGGGTTTTATTAAAATGCATAGGTTAAGTACCTATTCTATTTCTTCTTCTTATATTTATAAAAGGCAAAACTGTATCTTTCGAACCGTAATAGATAGCAAGTTGAAATTTTCATAAAATGTGTAATGTTACGGCGGATTAACTAAGATAATAAAAAAGTCAAAAATTAAAAACGAAAAGGGGTCCCCTTACACGAACGTATTTTTTCAGTTTTTTTTTTTTTTTTTTTTTTTTTAATTTACATAAAACATATTTTACGTTACATTTCGAGTTAGTAAGTTGTCTTAAAACCTATGTTAGATTTATCCAGACAACTGGTTCTCGGTATAGTATATGTTTTTTTATATTTTTAATCTAATTAAATCTAATTACATACCTACATTGTACAAAAAAAATGAAACGCCCCTGAAAGCTCTAATTTAAAAACGCTAATACGTGCAAGCGTCATACTTGTTCCAAAACCATCACGAAATTACTTTAAATATTCTACTACAAGTGAAGGCTAAATAATTTAAATTAAAATATTTAACAGATGCACTTCGACTCCATAGTTTTTGTGTTCTTTAGTGAAAAAATATCGGACGGCGCATACTCGTCATTGTGTCAGGGTTGTCGCGCAAGCGTTATTATTATTATTACATTTTAAGATATATTTTGACTTTTGACATTTCTTTGCAATGAAAAACCCGTAAACTTTTATAATTTAAGTAATACTTTTTATTAATCAAACCTCTTTGCACATTGACATTTTGTGCATAGAGTGCATAAGTTCTTAAGAGGAGACAAAAGTTGGCCATCAATTACGTACTTTAAGGTCGAGACCTTAAAGTCCAGTTGTCGTCGAAATGGACTTATTTAATATCCATGTATGGTGTCATCATCATCATCAGCCAGAAGACGTCCACTGCTGAACATAGGCTTCCCCCTTTAACCAGCAGCCCCTTTGACAGCCTGCAATCTGCATCCACTGGATGCCCGTGACTCATGGTCAAATCATCATTCATGACACATTCAAATGGTGGTCATGACATGTATGGTGTATGGACTTATCTCTTCTCTATCTTCTCTATCTCTATATAGTATAAATTCGCTTTCCGCGTCTGTCTGTCTGTCTCTATGTCTGTATGGCCGCTAACTTAATATAAATTACTATAAGTCTTAAGAAAATTTTTACTCGCTACAGAAACTTTTGCAACAATCTATTACATAAACTCAAAGCGGAACATAATAACAGAGCACTTGAAAGTAACTTAAAAAAACCAAAGCATCTGTGGCAGTCAATTAAAAAAGTATGCGAAATACCAAGTAGTACAAACGACTCGAGTGAACTACTCCGAGCTACAGCCAATCCACGTGACTCCGCGGATTTGTGCAATTCGTACTTTGCCTCTGTTGGAGAGACTTTGGCAAATGAAATACTCTCAAAAAATATGACAACGCTAGACACCTTATCCAGGAATAAAAAGACTCAAAGTAGAACCCAGAACTCACTCTTTCTCACTCCTACCAGCACCACTGAAATTGACAGAATAATCTCGGAACTCAAGTCAGATAGCGCACCTGGATATGATTCAATAACCCCAAAACTTCTCAAACATATAAAGGTCGCAATTCTGGAACCTCTGACCTATATATGCAATCTCAGCATGGAGTCAGGAGTCTTCCCCGACTGTTGGAAAGTGGCATTGGTGATCCCTATTCACAAAGGAGGCCTTAAGGTTACCCCTGACAATTATCGCCCTATATCTCTGCTAAGCATAGTATCTAAAATTCTTGAAAAAATCATCAACAAGCGCACTGTCTCTTTTCTAGAACAGCACAATCTGCTCTCTGATTTCCAATTTGGCTTTAGAAAAGGTAAGTCAACTGAAAACGCTGTTGAACTTCTGACTAAAAATATCTCATCACATCTGGATGGTAAAAGACGTTGCATCGGAGTTTTTCTCGACCTGAAAAAAGCGTTTGATACAGTAGCAATTCCACTTTTACTCAACAAGCTGCATAACTACGGCATTAGGGGCAATGTACTAAATTGGTTCAATAGCTATTTAACAAATCGAAAACAACGAGTAAAAATTGACGAAATTATCAGTTCAGAGCTCAACGTCAACTTTGGCGTTCCCCAAGGAAGTATCCTGGCGCCCACCTTGTTCACTATTTACATGGATGAGATTCTGAGATTGCAAATCCCAAATGCTCAGCTTATATGTTATGCAGACGACACAGTCGCTTTATTTAACGGCAGAAACTGGAAGGAAACTACAGGACTAGCAGAAAGAGGAATGAAGCTTATAACTAGTTGGCTCGATGAAAACCTGCTCACCCTGAATCTGAAAAAAACCAACTACATCAGCTTCCATACTAATTACGTAACCCGGCCAGTGGATGACAGATTTCGTATTCACAGGACAAGCTGCTCCGCTCCCTACTGCGAAGATTTCCCAAGTCAGTCATCTTGCCAGTGTGACTACATAAGCAGAGTTACATACATCAGATACTTGGGGGTAATCATTGACCAAAATCTGAAGTTCAAAGAACATATCACAAGTACTGCCAAAAAAGTAAGAAAACTAATCTACGTAATGAAGCTTCTGCGTCAAGGAGCTTGCATAGGGATTCGAAGATTGGTCTACATAGCTCTCTGCCAATCTGTTATCCAATACTGCATTGGGATATGGGGTGGAGCTGGGAAAACTTGCATGGTAGAACTGGAAAGAGCCCAAAGAGGAGTTCTAAAGGTCATGTTGGGAAAACCTAGAAGATTCTCAACTGATCTTCTTTTCCAGGAAGCCTCAGTTTTGACTGTTCGAAAGCTCTTTGTTTCCCACGCAATCTTAAAGGTGGCAGCAAGGAATGTCCATGTCCAACGCGCCAATAACAGGAAGAGATTGGGCAGACTCTTACTCCCTAAAGCCAGAACTGCCCTAGCACAAAAATGCCAGATTTTCTATACATATATTTATATAACCGTGTCATTGATCAATGCGACATAACATCTTGTTCCCTAAAAGAAGCCAAAAAAGCCTTGGGCCAGTGGTTAATGACACTCACGTATGAGCAAACCGAAGCTCTTTTTACCTCCGCCTTCTAATACAAACTGCTTCTCACACGACACACACACATACCGCAAACACAAACAATTAGAAATTAGATATTAAACTTCTAGTAATATAACAATAATAATATGTGTTTAATAATAATAATATATTTCTATCTCAAGTAACACAGATTCATGTACACAAAAATTAAAATTATGGCAATCGCATTAAATAATACCTACATATATCAAGCATTACAACACAAAATCTTAACGTCATTACATTATATTCTTAAAACTTATCCTAACTTAAAACTAACACAAATGAATTATAGTCTTTTAACCGTTACTGTAACTCTACTGGCATTTCAGGGTTACCAAGATACAGGCGTAGCCTAGTTTGGGACCCACAGATTACCACGTATTTTGGGTACTTTCACAAAGCTGCGAGGATAACTCTGTTTGTTATTTATATTAGGCTAATAATTAGTATAAATAAAAACTCGTCATAGGTATTAATTTAATGTTTGTAAGTATCCATTGTATATTCTTTAAGAAAATAAATAAATTGAAATTGAATTGAAATTGAAATTGAACTCCTCCTAAACCACGGAACGGATTTTGATGCGGTTTTCACCATCAGTTAGATACATTTTCACGGAAGGTTTATATATATAACTAGCGACCCGCCCCGGCTTCGTACGTAAATTACACTCGTGCGAAGCCGGGCGGGCGGGTCGCTAGTTAAATATACAATATGTCAGAAAAAAAAACACTTATTATTTACACCGACAGTATCGACACACATTAATAACTGTATTTTTGTTCACAGGTAAGATAAATAAAGAGCAGATGGAAGTGAGTATACTAATTAACTACTATAGTCACCGCGTTACCAACTGAGTCGTCGAGAAATAAACGTCATACCATAAGACCTGTAAGTGCGAGCGAGATAGACAGATATGACATGTGGGTGCGAGCGAGATGAGATGAACAATGATTTATGACCTGACGACTCAGATGGTAATGCGTTTAGTATAGCTATAGTCACCGCGTTACCAACTGAGTCGTCGAGCAATAAACGTCATACCATAAGACCTGTAAGTGCGAGCGAGATAGACAGATATGACATGTGGGTGCGAGCGAGATGAGATGAGCAATGATTTGTGACCTGACAACTCAGATGGTAATGCGTTTAGTATAGCTATAGTCACCGCGTTACCAACTGAGTCGTCGAGCAATAAACGTCATACCATAAGACCTGTAAGTGCGAGCGAGATAGACAGATATGACATGTGGGTGCGAGCGAGATAAGATGAACAATGATTTATGACCTGACGACTCAGATGGTAATGCGTTTACCGTTTAGTATAGCTATAGTCACCGCGTTACCAACTGAGTCGTTGAGCAATAAACGTCATACCATAAGACCTGTAAGTGCGAGCGAGATAGACAGATATGACATGTGGGTGCGAGCGAGATGAGATGAGCAATGATTTGTGATTTGACGACTCAGATGGTAATGCATTTACTATAGTAATCCTCAGATTCCATCTTCACATCAGTTCGATGATACAAATTATTGTATTCTCATCCAAATTACATAATTATATTGTAGGTACTTGCAGTTTCAAATCGATACCTCAGTTAGAAGTAGGTTAAAACCGTTTTCCAATAAAGTTATATGATTATTTACGGGATATTTACCGTGGTAAGGTTGTGGAATGAGCTCCCGATATTTCGGCGCAGCTACATGCACCATGTTCACGGGAAGACACAACCTTCCACGGTAAATATCCCGTAAATAATCATATAACTTTAGTGAACTACCGTGATAGTTTAAAACAGTTTTTTATAATTTGAAATTACCATAAAAATTTAAAGTGCAGGAGTGCCAACCCTGTGTCCTCGGGTTTGCTTCGTTTGCTTGCTTTACTTAACGCGCTCCAACCGAAAAAGGTGGCATGCGCAAAATGTGCACAATTTTTGATGTTGTTGAGTGAAAACAAAACGTATGTACAGTACTTATTTATACAATGGTAAATATTTTTGTTTATAATTATAATGTATAAATCACCCTTTCGGGGGTAGGCTATATAAGTCCAGCAGTGGACTGTTAAAAGGCTGAATATGATGATGATGAAATATTATTGTTCATAAAACATCTACGTACGATTTTCCTGATGTGCTTGGTATCTAATAACAACAATATTTTAGTGTTCGTTTGTATATAACTTATATTGAGTTTAGTTTTATGTATTAATGGGGTTTTCCTACGTTTTCGGATTAATAAAATCTAAATTTAAATTTATTTATTTAAATAATATAAATACATTCAAATAAAGCAACTGTTAAAACATGTGAAATCTCGCTGTCAAATATTAGACAATAAGTCTATATATTATGTGATCTCCCTCTTCCATCCTGTCCAGCGAGTGTAATAAAGATTAATTATTATCAAAAAAGGGTTTCCATGAGCGATTCGTCCATGAAATGGTGCCGAAACCCGGGATTGAACCAGGGACCTTTAGATAGTAATAATAATAAATAAATTTATTAAACCAAAATTTTAAAATTCCTTAGTTAACAATATTTGTTTTCTAACTTAAAAAGACTTACAAAGAGTAATTAGACATCTTAGGACTACATTAAACATTACAAATATTGTTGTTTGTCTTAGACTGGCTGGCGCCTGTACTAGTAATTAAATTGTGCTACTGGCGCCAGAGCCCTCCGTGATGACTAGATAATATAACTAAACCATCCAAACCATGTCTGGTAAACTTTTTTTGATGAATAAAAAAACAACAAGGTATTAAATACATGCATTCGATACATGACCTGCTAATACTATTCGTTACCTTATAATATAACATATGATTTAATATATAATGTTATCTGTATTTTCTCACTTAATCTAATTTAATTATATTGGAGAAAATGAAATTTTAAACCATTAAATGGCAAAATTACACACACAAATTTTGCATGGCTGTACTACTAAGCCACTTGCACTAAGCAAAACATTTCAGACGATGCAATATAGCTTCTTACAATATCTACTTGCTACTTGTACTACGCATCGTCTGCAAGCGCCTAAAGTTTAAACCACAAAAGAGCGGTTGCCGCCTTGTTCGCGTGGTGCGCGCTAACATTTCGTAAGCGACGCGCGACTCCGGATTCCACCCGTACGGCGCCCGACTCTTCTTGGTACTCGAGCATTTGAATAACAGCGTACATATATCACACTAATATATTATAACTTGCAGTCCGCCCCGGCTCCGCACGGGTATAGTTATATAGCCTATTAAAATAGCCTATATTAATCAGTGACAATGTAGCATTCAAATGGTGAAAGAATTTTTAAAATCGGTCCCGTCTGCTTGTTTGCCACCTATGGCATAAAAAAAAAAAAAAAAAACAAAAAGTACTTTTTGAGCATATTCGTTACAAACATACTTAAATACAAATCTTTCCTCTTTATAATATTATTATTATAAATATTGTATTTATTATTAGGCCACAGAATACATATCCTACTTCCTACTAATATTATAAACGCGAAAGTTTGTATGTATAGATGTATGGATGTTTGTTCCTCTTTCACGCTGCAACGGAACAACGGATCGGCCTGATTTTTTGCATGGGTATAGTTCAAGAGCCAGAGAGTGATATAAGCTTTTCATCATCATCATCACCATTTTTCATCACTACGCGGGTGAAACACGGGGTCGCAGCTGGTATATTATAATAAGTAAATTGTATTTATTATTAGGCCACAGAATACATTTAATTGTTTTCTGTGGTCGGCTCATTTTATAGTCCGCTTTAAAAACAAAAAAGTAAATATAAGAAAAATCAGTCTGGTAGCGTTTAAGAAATTTCTTATTTCGTGAAATCTGTTAGAAACATTTTGCCTAAGTCCCAGGGTGTCCAGTCACGAAGTTTACTCTATAATTAGGTTAATGGATCTTTTATTATCTATCTACAAAAAAGGTCGAGTGTTTCAAACACGAATCAATAACTGGAGAAGATCTTAAGCCTCTTCATCATCATCATCATCATTTCAGCCATAGGACGTCCACTGCTGGACATAGGCCTCCCCCATCAATCTCCAAAAGGGCCGGTTGGAAGCGGCCTCCAAAAGGGCCGGTGAAAGCCTCTTATGAGAGTAATAAAAACTCATTAGAGACGTTTTGATGATTTTGAATTCCTGGAAAATACGCAAATATAAAGGCCACTGCAGGAAAAAAAAGTGTATATCCTACCTTATAAAAAAAAAACGTTTTACTGAAACAGAAGTGCGAAACGGTAAAATATTATACTTACCCTAAAAATATGACATAAGTACTTCTTCTTTACCACAGTGCCTCAAGACGAAGGTCTTTGACCAGTGTGTGTTGCCAGTGATGACATATGGTACTGAGACGTGGTCCTTAACTGTTGGCCTTTTGGAAAAACTCAGAGTCACACAGCGGGCAATGGAGAGAGCTATGCTCGGAGTTTCTTTGCGCGATAAAATCCGAAACGTGGATATTCGCCCAAGAACCAGAGTCACCGACATAGCTGTTAAAATTTGCAAGTTGAAGTGGCAATGGGCAGGCCACATCGCTCGAAGAACCGATAACCGATGGGGAAGAAAGGTTCTGGAGTGGAGACCACGAACCGGAAGACGCAGCGTAGGGAGGCCTCCCACTAGATGGACCGACGACATTGTGAGAGTCGCGGGCATCCAGTGGATGCAAAAGGCAGGCTGTCGTTCAGCGTGGAGGTTAAAGGGGGAGGCCTATGTTCAGCAGTGGACGTCTTCTGGCTGATGATGATGATGACTTCTTCTTTAAGTTTTAGCTCCAGACATCTTGTTCATTTCGCCAATGTCAATTATAATTTAGATATACTTATGGTTTCACCCGCGTAGACAATGCCAAGGAACCGTTCTAATTCTGATATTGAAAGTGTCAATAAATGGTTGTGAGTTTTTTTTGTAATGTTTGCCCAATTGCCGTAGCAATGGCAACATTGGAACCGATATCACCGTCTCATATTCATCCTGTTCTATTTAACAACAGAGACGGAAATAGCAACACTACTCCCTTACGACCTTATTCCGCTGCACCGAAGTGTTCACTTACGACCTTATGCCAGCTAAAGCCAACGTAATTCCGTCAGCAATACTGCGGCTGTGAGATCTTGGTACTTGAGTATTAATTTTTAACACGTTGTTATTGGCTTTTTGAAGTGCAACTTCTTATGCGACTTCCAACACGGTTGCGCTAAACGTTTAACGCTACCATGGAGGGGGAATAGAAAGAGACAGAGCGAGAGTTTCACTTCTTCCGCGCGGAGGGACTCCACGCACTGTTTCTATCTCTACATAGTATAAATTGAAGTCGCTTTCCGCGTCTGTCTGTCTGTCTGTATGTCCGCTAACTCCTAAACCACGCAACGGATTTTTATGCGGTTTTCACCATCAGCTAGATACATTTTCACGGAAGGTTTATATATACATATAACTAGCGACCCGCCCCGGCTTCGCACGTAAATTACACCCGTGCCAAGCCGGGCGGGCGGGTCGCTAGTTTTTTTATAAAGTGAAAACTTCTTTAGTTACGTTGAGCATATTTTGGGATGGGGGAAAACAGTGAACTCGCGTAACCGTAACGCTCAGGTACTCGTTCGGGTAAAGTCGGCTCGAGTCGACTAAGAGAGCGAGAGAGATATAGACAACCTTGATGAAGTTTTTTTTTGTAAAAAATTTCATGACCTTGGATTCAATGTCCTTTAGTCGTAATATTAAACATGTTTAAATAGTATTATAAGCGTCAAACAAAGTAAGTCACGGTCAAGTCAAACTCATGCCCCTTTAAAGTGGTGGATACTTTACAAGAGGCTCCTATGGAGTTTTGGAAACAACACGAAAAGACACGTTTCACCTCGTTATATCACTTGCCCACACTCGAGCACGTTTACGAGCACTTAATAAATGATAATTCACCATTTACTACACATTAACACTCGAAAATACACAAGTTTAGGAAAATAATCCAACGAGCCGACATGTTTTTTTCCACGTTGGCGCCAAAACTCCCGATGAAGTTTTCATTTCTGTCGTGTGGCCATCGCACTTTTTTTTTTGTTTTTCGCCCATCGGGTCCTGTATACCCTCTGCAGCTTTCTCTCTCGCACATTTTCACATTATTGAAGATATAAAATCAATGAGTGTGAATTTCCAAAAAGTAACAAAATCATGTCACGGTGTCTATCGTAACATTACAAACAAAGAAATGTTTGCTTCGATATCTTGTAATTTGACAGAATAAAATGACACGAGAAATAAAAATCACTTGTTACCATTTGACTGTGTCAAATTAAAATATATCAAATTGACAATTTCTTTGTTTGTAATGTTACGATAGACACCATGACATGATTTTGTTACCTTTTGGAAATTCACACTCATTGATTTTATATCTTCAATAATGTGAAAATGTGCGAGAGAGAAAGCTGCAGAGGGTATACAGGACCCTTAAGCCATAATATTTAATTTTTAATTACTGGGAGAAGCCACTGGCTTCCGGAACACGGTTTTTTTACTAGTTCGGAGCCAGTGGATTCAATTGTTTTGTTGTAATTTTTCATTGTGCCAAATAAAGATTATGATTATGCGGTACCGCGGGGCGCAGCTAGTATCATCTTCGACAAAAATAAAATGAATGGACGGGCCCTAACCATTGAAATTGCTCAGTAAAAACAAGTCAAAACCGTCGGACATATAGTTCAACACCTAATTATAAAAATTTACAGTATATTTGTTACAAAAAAATAGATTCCGGTTTTATTTGTGTATTTACACTTCGGGAAAGCATATGAATGCATAATTTTGACAGATGTTTCGTTATCGCGTAACAATAGACACGTGCTGTACTTCCTACGGCTAGAGATCGACTGAAACGAAATGAGAGCCGGCGCTCATTTTGTTATCTTCAAAAATGCGCTTCTACTGGGCCTGTCCATTCATTTTATTTTGGTCGAAGAGTATCATTATAAATGGTAGACATGTATGTATAGTCGGTACACTCCACTGTCACATTTAACTCAGATTATCGATTGGCACTAATAATAGAACGACGGCCGTGGTCCAAGTCACGAGCGGAGCGACTCCGATATTATCATAAATCACTGTTTTAAACTATCACGGTTGTTCACTAAAGTTATATGATTATTGACGGGATATTTGCCGTGGTAAGGTTCTGGAATGAGCTCCCGATATTTCGGCGCAGTTATCTGCACTATGTTCACGGGAAGACTGTGCATGTTTTTTTTAAAATCTATATTTCAATAGTCTCTTCTCTACATAGTATAAATTGAAGTCGCTTTCCGCGTCTGTCTGTATGTCTGTATGGCTGCTAACTCCTCCTAAACTACGCAACGGATTTTGATGCAGTTTTCACCATCAGTTAGATACATTTTCAAGGAAGGTTTATATATATAACTAGCGACCCGCCCCGGCTTCGCACGTAAATTAAACCCGTGCGAAGCCGGGCGGGCGGGTCGCTAGTAATATTATAAAGAGGAAAGATTTGTATGTAAGTATGTTTGTAACGAATTGGCTCAAAAAGTACTGGACCGATTTAAAAAATTCATTCACCATTTGAATTCTACATTATCACTGATTAATATAGGCTATTTTAATAGGTTATATAACTATACCCGTGCGGAGCCGGGGCGGACCGCTAGTGATAGATACGCTTGCGCTTGGCCGCCATCTCGCCTGACGTTAAGCGTCTACGATGGAGCACGCTTGCCTAGAAGAAACCGATTCACTCTCGACTTGAAGACACCCTTTCACCCTAAGAAGATTGTAACTGACGGGGAACACCCATTCAGGCAGCGAATTCCACAGACTAACAGTTCGCACAATAAATGCGGAATCAAAGTGCTTTGTACGGGTTTTCGGAATATCAGCCATAAAACGATGTCTATTTTTCGTGCCCGCCCCTGGCAGTCCGATAGAAAAATGGGCAGGAGGGAAACTGCAACTCAGTCTTTCCGTGAACATGGTGCATGTAATTGCGCCGAAATATCGGGAGCTCAATCCACAACCACAATGTATAAAAAAAAGTAAAGAAAAATTACGTAAAGTGAGTTAGTCGGTTTGTTTGTTTCTCAATTGCACAGCAACAGAACAACGGATCGACGTGATTTTTTGCATAGATATCGATGGAAGGCCGGAGAGTGACATATAATATTTTTATCCAGAGAAAATGTACAGTTCCTGAAGGAATGTGCTCGCGGGTGAAACCGCGGAATGCAGCTATCGTACTAATATTATAAATGCGAAAGCGTGTTTGTTTGTTTGTTGGTTTGTTTGTTCCTCTTTCACGCTGCGACGGAACAACGGATCGACCTGATTTTTTGCATGGGTATAGTTCAAGTGCTAGAGAGTGACATAGAGGCTACTTTTCATCATCATCATCAACATCACCATTTTTCATCACTACGCGATTGAAACCGCGGGGTGCAGCTAGTTTTAGTTATTACTTAGTTATAAACGCTTTACTTTCGTAACTTTAGCCGGTGATCAGTGTACACGTAGAGTACGTAATCCGGCACTAACCAACCGGAGCCGGTTTAAACCGGAATATTCGGGATTGGACCGGCTAGCACCGGCCCGGTAGGGCTGCCAAACATACTCACCCTATTAGTTTAAGAAACTAGTTATTAGACACTTTTTAACACAATAGGCTAAGCTAAGCCGTGGTAGCCCATTTGGGAGACCGCTAGACTTGAAAGCGTGAGGTCGCGGGTTTAAACCCCGGGCCCGTACCAATGAGCTCTTTGGAGCTTATGTACGGATTTTCCCAGCAATTCCATACATTCGACTAAATTTTTCGATTTGATTCCTTCGAACCTTGTCTGAAATGTCAGAATGGTCCCCCCAAAATGAAATCCTGGATCCGCCCCTGCTTTTCGGTGAAGGAAAACATCGTGATGAAACCTGCATACGTACGGAGAAGGAATTCAATGGTGTATGTGAATCCACCAACCCGCAACTGGGGCAGCGTGGTGGATATGGCCCAATCACCCTTTCGGGGGTAGGCTATAAGTCCAGCAGTGGACTGTTAAAAGGCTGATTATGATGATGATGAGATAAAAATATTAACTCGTTTAAATTGCTCAAAGAAGTTAAGTTTGTAATATACTAGCGACCCGCCCGCCCGGCTTCGCACGGGTGTAATTTACGTGCAAAGCCAGGGCGGGTCGCTAGTTATATATATATAAACCTTCCGTGAAAATGTATCTAACTGATGGTGAAAACTGCATCAAAATCCGTTGCGTGGTTTAGGAGGAGTTAGCGGCCATACATACATACAGACAGACAGACAGACAGACACGGAAAGCGACTTCAATTTATACTATGTAGAGATAGAGAATATCGGAATATGTTGGAAGATTTCCTAGGTCTATAATAATACCCATAGATTACGATATTATTAAAGATATTAATTCCTGTTTTACCCTAGAAGGTAGGTTACCTTAGAAATCCCAGGGCGCCCCAATAACCGGGCAATGTCTGGGAAATATAATGCCATGGCAACCCTACGTATACAAATTTTATACGCCCTGTGAAGCGACCTATATTTAAGTCTAAGTACTGTCTCGGCTTTTATTACCCGACTGCGGAGGATTTGTTTAAGTTCTTCGATAGTTACAATCTTGGCGAATCCAAGTCTCAACTTTATTCCAGAAAAAAGTTTTCCATCGTCGTGTCGTAGACCGCATCATCGTTTAACATCAAGCAAGGTGGCAAGCCTATCATACGATTAAAAAAGTATAGTAATATCGCTCATTCCACAACCTTACCACGGTAAATATCCCGTATATCATATAACTTTATTAATAAATAAATAAATAATAAATAAATATTCGGGACAATTTTGCACACACGGTCATCTGACCCCAAACTAAGCAAAGCTTGTGATATGGCTGCCAGAGACTGATATACATACATATATAGGTTTAAATACATACTTAAATAGATATTAACACCCAGACATAGAACAAACACAAATGTTCATCACACAAATGTTTGTCCTAGATGGGAATCGAACCCACGCCCCCAAGCACAGAAGATAGGTTCACTACCAACTGAGCCACCGGGGCAGTCAACTACCAACATACTACAATATACATATATACAACTTACAGTATTGAACAACCGTGATAGTTTAGCCTATCATACGATTTAAAAAAGTATATAAATATATATGTATGTATATCAGTTACTGGCAGCCATATCACAAGCTTTGCTTAGTTTGGGGTGAGATGACCGTGTGTGCGAAAATGACCCGAATATCTAAAATAGTCTGCAGTGCCCTGTAGACATTTTTAGTTTGGAACTTAGTAGTTATTTCTAAAGTAGTTTAAGAATAAAAGAAATACTTTTTTTTAAATATTCTTTCTATTACTTCCATGCATTAAGACCGCTCTCTAAGGTAATCGTGAAAACCTCCTTTTTCGAAGTCGGTAAAAAAAGTTTTTACGAAAGATATAGGTACATAATGCCAGCGAGAATCATACTTGATTATTATAAAGCGAAAATGTGTTAGTTTGTTGGTTTGTTTGTTCCTCTTTCACGCAGCAAAAGAGCAACGGATCTACCTGATTTTCGCAAGGGTATAAGTTCAAGGGCCGGAGAGTGACATAGGCTACATCATCATCATCATGATCACCGTTTTTAATCACTACGCGGGTGAAACCGCGGGGTGCAGCTGACAGACAGACGTGAGAATCACGCGGTATTTTTATCGATTTCGAAAGTATTTTTGCTTTCGTGACACGACATGTGTGTTAATGAATTAACTAGTGACTCACCGCGGGTTTGCGCGTGCACATCGAACTTTATAATCTACCATAATTTTACCAACGAAGCGATCAATGGAAACAAATAGCTTTTTTTAAATATTCGGGTCATTTTTGCACACACGGTCATCTGACCCCAGCGTAGGACGTCCACCCACAGCGTAGGACGTCCACCCACAAGATGGACATACGACCTAAAAGAGATCGCAGGGAAACGCTGGAAGCAGGCCGCTTCCAACCGGCCCTTTTGGAAATCGATGGGGGAGGCCTATGTCCAGCAGTGGACGTCCTACGGCTGAAATGATGATGATGACAGCAATATATTCGCCAAAGAACCAGAGTCACCGACATAGCTGTTAAAATTTGCAAGTTGAAGTGGCAATGGGCAGGCCACATCGCTCGAAGAACCGATAACCGATGGGGAAGAAAGGTTCTGGAGTGGAGACCACGAACCGGAAGACGCAGCTTGCGGAGGCCTCCCACTAGATGGACCGACGACATTGTGGATCGCGGGCATCCAGTGGATACAAAAGGCATGCTGTCGTTCAGTGTGGAGGTTAAAGGGGGAGGCCTATGTTCAGCAGTGGACGTCTTCTGGCTGATGATGATGACAGTAACATTTGTCTGAGTCACATGGACGGCATGGACCCGCCACATGGATATAACTAGCCTCAATTCGATGCCCCACGCAGGAGTTCAGTTGGTAACTCGTAGTGTTGTGCCGCTAGTGCCGGACGCGGCCAGAACTCGCCGAATATATGCGATTGTCGAATCAGCAGTGCGAGTACCGTTCTTTATCGATCGTCAAATTCGATAAAATGCCATAAAATCGATCATGGCGAGTACTGGGGCCTTACGGACAACTGCTATTGCGGTACCAAACTAAACTTAAATCCGCTCAGTTGGAAAATCACGCGATCGTGAACCTTAACCTTAATCTGTTAATAAATACTTTTTTTTTTTTTTTTAATGCTCCCAGATACGGTTTGCGTTCGCGAAGTGCTAGAAGGAAAACTGTAGGTATAACACTAACAATGGCATATTTTGCCCTTCTTTAAAATAAAATAAAGAAATCGGAAATTTCTTAGTTCCAAAGTTTCATAGTATCATTTTTTTTTTTTTTTATAAAATTTATTTCAATAAACATTTCGAAATTCTATAGTTGATTGACTCAGGCGTTACTTTGCGGAAGTCCATTTTTAATTTGTATATGTCGAATTTCTAGTGTAATTCCGCTTCTACGTCGTTTCGAGTACAATAAGGATTTTGGTTAAACTATTTTCTCTATAGATATTTGTGATGCTAATTTGAACCTAACCTGAATTTAAATATTAATTATATAAAAGAACAAAATTAACCTAACCTGAAACAAAAAGTAATTAAATCTGTAACAAAAAATTCGTTATAACAATTTGTATTTTGTACCAATGATATTAATTTTTATGTAATATATATGTAAATTTTGAAATTAATATAAATATGATTTAATTGAAATGAAATAAACAATAAATTTTGAAAATAATATGATATATCACTATAAATATAATTTAATCTAATTAATAAAAGTGAAAGTGCAGCACACCTCTCGACACCCTAAGCCACCCACGCCAATGTTGCCTCTCCGGTGCCAAAATGCGGCAGCCATTATGGGGGGCCCATTTAGTGGGTGGCAAGTCATCACCCGCCAAAATATTTTGAAATGAGGCATAATTGGCGGGTGCCGTACCTCATACCATAGACCTGTTTTCCCATCCACAAGTTGTTCACCTCAATAGCCCAGACTTTTTATATCCTATACTGTACAATAGTTTAATCCACATCACATAATTTTATTGTATTTTTATATTCAACGGGGCCTCTTGGTGTTGGCTTCGGCTCCACCAATGCCTACCAAATGTCCGGGCTAGACCCGTGTTTATATTGAAATATAGTAATATTTTTTTTTTTTTTTTTATTATTTTTTTTTTTCGTCGTAACAACGTAGAAGCGGAATTACACTAGAAATTCGACATATACAAATTTCGTAATTTCTCTGAAATTTGTAGGAATTTTAGTATACATTTTACTTATAGGATAGGAGTCATACAAAATGTACTTTTTTTTTGCATGAGTGCGATTTTGTATAATGGAACTGATTTGTCATTCGATTCATATCCGGCATATTCGGGCAATGATAATATCGAATAACTGTTGAGTCCACAGGGAAGAGAAGTAAATAGAACGGAAATTACAAGGAAAATCTCCAGGCATTATTAGTGAACATTTAGATAGCCCGTTGGTCGAGTTGGTAGTGAAACTGCCTTCTGTCTGAGCTTGGGGGCGTGGGTTCGATTCCCACCTAGGACAAACATTTGTGTGATGAACATTTGTGTTTGTTCTATATCTGGGTGTTAATATCTATTTAAGTATGTATTTAAAACTATATATGTATATATATCAGTCTCTGGCAGCCATATCACAAGCTTTGCTTAGTTTGGGGTCAGATGACCGTGTGTGCAAAAATGTCCCGAATATATTTATTTATTTATTCTTATTTATGTCAACGCGTCGAACTCCGCATCCAAAAAACTTGGACCTTACCTTTTTGGGTTATGTCTCAAAGTTCTTTGTCCGCATCACAGTTGGTAACTGATTTCGAATGACTGACGTTTCGTTTATATGGGTGCAACTACAACAAATTTCTTACAAAAATGCCTTGACAGCCGTTCTAATTTAAACAAAAAAAAAACTTTTCTGTGGTCGAGTCCATTCAGTCCATATTCCCCCTTCCCTAACGTCGTGAATCAAGATGGCGGTGCCTAATCACAGAATTACTTGCTAATGCGATATCCGTTGGACGTGTTTTGGTAATGACTAGTTTATTAATTAATTATCTTCAGCTTGTTTTTGATGTTTTATTCTAACACTAGCTGCGCCCCGCGGCTTCACCCGCGTTATATCCGGGATAAAAGTAGCAGTTACTCCTTACAACAGCCATCTGCCAGTGGAAGATGAAAACAATGCAACCTCCTTGAAGCTACCTCCTTGGTAGTGACAGGCTGATAGCAACCTCCCTTGAATTATATGTTTTTTTTTTCTATGATTTAATATTTCAATGTATTCTTGTAACAAAGAATGCATTGAAATGCTGGCATTTTTCTGGCTCAACGCATAAGAATTGCCATTCAGCGTGGTAATGCCGCCAGGTGCTGGGTACGCTGCCAACTGATAGTGGGCTTGAGCATTTGGATTGTCTTTAGACCTTGAACGGTCTATGGGCCGTCTGACTGTATTTGTAGTTTTAGTTTCTTGTAACATGTCAATAGTAGTAGTAATATGTCAATGACTACAATTCTAGTTTTTTTTGTTTTTTTGTGGAGAAAATATTAAAATAGCAAAAAAAAAGTTGATCCGATCGCTACTAAACTTAACAGGATCACTTGCTGGTCTAATCTGAAGGTTGCCTAAAATTTAATCAAACCGTTCGGAGGCAACAGGCGCTCGAACAAAACTATTGATATTACCAAATCAACAGGCGCTCGAACAAAAGTATTCATCATCATCATCATCATTTCAGCTATAGGACGTCCACTGCTGGACATAGGCCTCCCCCATCGATCTCCAAAAGGGCCGGCAACAAATCAAACCGTTCGGAGGCAACAGGCGCTCGAACAAAAGTATTGATATTGCCGAATCAACAGGCGCTCGAACAAAACTATTGATATTACCAAATCAACAGGCGCTCGAACAAAAGTATTGATATTACCAAATCAACAGGCGCTCGAACAAAAGTATTGATATTGTCAAATCAACAGGCGCTTGAACAAAATTATCGATATTGCCAAATCAATAGGCGCTCGAACAAAAGTATTCATCATCATCATCATAATTTTAGCCATAGGACGTACACTGCTGGACATAGGCCTCCCCCATCGATCTCCAAAAGGGCCGGTTGGAAACGGCCTGCATCCAGCGTTTCCCTGCGGTCTCTTTTAGGTCGTCTGTCCATCTTGTGGGTGGAACAAAAGTATTGATATTGCCCAATCAACAGGCGCTTGAATAAAATTATTGATATTGCCAAATCAACAGGCGCTCAAACAAAAGTATTAATATTGCCGAATCAACAGGCGCTCGAACAAAACTATTGATATTACCAAATCAACAGGCGCTCGAACAAAATTATTGATATTGCCAAATCAACAGGCGCTCGAACAAAGGTATTGATATTGTCAAATCAACAGGCGCTTGAACAAAATTATCGATATTGCCAAATCAACAGGCGCTCGAACAAAAGTATTCATTATCATCATCATCATTTCAGCCATAGGACGTCCACTGCTGGACATAGGCCTCCCCCATCGATCTCCAAAAGGGCCGGTTGGAAACGGCCTGCATCCAGCGTTTCCCTGCGGTCTCTTTTAGGTCGTCTGTCCATCTTGTGGGTGGAACAAAAGTATTGATATTGCCAAATCAACAGGCGCTTGAACAAAATTATCGATATTGCCAAATCAACAGGCGCTCGAACAAAATTATTGATATTGTCAAATCAACAGGCGCTCGAACAAAAGTATTAATATTGCCAAATCAACAGGCGCTCAAACAAAAGTATTAATATTGCCAAATCAACAGGCGCTTGAATAAAATTATTGATATTGCCAAATCAACAGGCGCTGAACAAATTTATTGATATTGCGAAATCAACAGGCGCTTGAATAAAAATATTGATATTGCCAAATCAACAGGCGCTCGAACAAAAGTATTAATATTGTCAAATCAAAAGAGGCTCGAAATAAATTATTCGCATTATTAGAGCTAGTTCAAAAACTGCTGATAATGAAAAATGAAAATGAAATTTTTGTGCGACTACCTCGAGATCTCCCTCTACATAACAATTAAAATCGGTTCGGCTGTTTAAAAGTTATATATAAGTTATATTTTTATATATTTCGTTTGTAATTTAAATTTTAATTAGTTAGTTTGTTTAGATTTAAGTTTTAGTTTTTAGTGATTAATTTAAGTTTTCGTTATATTTCTGTTATTTTAAAAAATCTATTAAATTACAACTTATTAAAAAAAAATAAAAAAACTTCCAAATTGGTAGCTTATTAAAATTTACATTTATTACGTATATAAGAAACCTTTAGTATTTATTCTAATGAAATGAAAAATGATTTATTGTAGCTAACGTGGTACATTATGATGTTACAAACTAAAGTCCCTCACGTTCAGACGTTGCAAGTACGTCATACAATATTAAATCTACTTTTTTTTATAAATAACTAGCGACCCGTCCGCCCGCCTTCGCACGGCTGTAATTTACGTGCGAAGCCGGGGCGGGTCGCTAGTTATATATGTACAAAAAAAACTTATCTAACTGATGGTGAAAACCGCATCAAAATCCATTGCGTGGTTAAGGAGGAGTTAGCGGCCATACAGACAGACAGACAGACGCGGAAAGTGACTTTAATTTATACTACGTAGAGAACGCTTGACCGCCAACTCGCCTGATGTTAAGCGATGATGCGGTCTACGGTGAAGCACGCTTGCCTAGAAGAAACCGATTCACTCGTGATTTGAAAACACTCAGATTGTAACTATCGGGGAACACCCATTCAGTCAGCGCATTCCACAGACTAGCAGTTAGCACAATAAAAGTGGAATCAAAGCGCTTCGTTCGGGTTCTCGTAATATCAACCATAAAGCGGTGTCGATTTTTTGTGCCCACATTTTATATTATGTCAGTTTTTTTAGAACAATAAAGAGCATGGAATCTCTCACGTGATTTACAAACCGTACAAGGCCTTCTGTCAAATAGTACGTAGCCTTTGGACTCTAGTATAGTATCTAGTATAGTAATCTAGTATTTGTGCACAACCACAAGCTATAAAGAGCATAGAACTCGTCACATTGTTAATTTAATTCTAGATTAATTTACTTAGTTAAATAATATTTTTTAGAAAAAAAAGAACCGACTTTATGACTATACCTACATTTACAAACTGAAACTAAAAAGTAGAAAATATTGTTTAATTACGACTGAAATACTTTGTATCCATGGTCATGAAAAATTTAACGAAAAACAACAAGGCCCGGTCGCCATGGAGACACTTCTTTGCAATTTCTTTTACTTTCCAATTTTGCCCACCTTAACAGCTAAGTTGGTGGCACTGGTACATTGAATTCGTTGCTTATTATCATGTTTTTGTAGATTTTTCAAAAAGCGCTGAATCAATGTCGATAAAAATCATATGGGACCACCTATATGAGATATGACCTACCAAGCGAAAAAAGAATCATCAAAAACAATTCTAAATTGGCGGAGTAATCGCGTAATATACATACAAAAAAAAAACATACAGTCGAATTGATAACCTCCTTTTGGAAGTCGGTTAAAAAATACGTTTTTCTAATCGCTTTTAACTGCTATATGTGGCGTAAACACTATCCTATATAAAATAGGCAAACAAAACAGAAACGCAAAAAAAGTTAAAAAAAAAACACGGTTTCCTAATCTCCAAATTCTGTATAAGCTAGGTATTAATAAGTTAAACAAATATGTTTGTGAAAATCGACCTTATCTTAGTGGGATAAAGTTAAAATCTGTTTGGTCGGAAAATGGTCGATTTTGCACTTACGCCCTTTTATATTCATAGACGGTTGAAAACTTCGTGAGCAGTTGCTTACTGCGCGTATTGGATCTTGATACTTTTAATTTTTATATTGCTTAGTTGCGGAATAAAAAAAAAACTTTGTTGTTTGATACAGGCATCGATTCCGAAATACACACAAATATTAACAACCAACTAACAACAACAATGAGGTGACCGGGAGCTCACCTCATTTTCAAAAATCTTTCAGAGCGCCTGGTTTATGCGACGCGTGACCAAAATGCTGGCGTGTTTATGGCTCAACGCATAAGCATTGCCATTCAACGTGGTAATGCCGCCAGCATGCTGGGTACGCTGCCAACTGGTAGTGGGCTTGAGCATTTGGATTGTCTTTAGACCTTCAACGGTCTATAGGCAGTCTAACTGTATTTGTAGTTATAGTTTTAGCTTGTATTTTGTTTAGTTAATAAAGGCGCTAGCCCAGGAAAAAAACAACAACACACAACACATGTGATAACTTAATATCACAACTGATATTAAGTTATCACATGAATTGTTTTTATTTACTACTAGTAGGCCGCCCCTGCTTCGCACGGGCGAAGCCGGGATATATAGCCTATGTCAACCGGGGATAGTGCAGCATCCCAACAGTGAAAGAATTTTTCAAATCGGTTCAGTAGTTTCGGAGCCTATTCGATGCAAACAAACAAACAATCAAATCTTTCCTCTTTATAATATTAGTATAGATATAGATTAGATTTGTAAATTTAGTCATAGATAAATATTTAGTAAAAAATTGAAAAACTGTCTTGCTAACTATTTGTAATCAGGCATACGGGTTGCCTTGATACAGGCTTTGCCTAGTAAGGCAACCAGCAGGAACTGTTAATTTAAGTTATTTAGTTGGTAATAAAAAATATATATATATATATTGATTCTAAACTAAACTAAATTTGACAGTTCAAAAATTGTTGCCATCCTTCTCTCACATAACAAAATGAAAAGAGAGGCAGATAATTTTAGTCCTGTCAGATTGGTTTAGTTTAGTGAGTAAAATGACAGAATCGACGCCATTGTATGTTATTTATATAACATACTATAACTTATGTTGACTTATACTACATACATACATTATCAGCCATTAAATGTCCACTGCTGAACAAGGCCTCCCTCTTAGAGAGAGGTGTTGCCATAATCCCCACGGTTGGCAGGCGGCTTGGAGATCGCAGTACGTTCACCGTGTACTAACAGGACGCTGCTGCCCATCCTCCGGTGGTTCTGGTCGCAGTTTTAGGACATACCCGGGTCCTGTGTGACTTACACTATTTTACTAGAAAACCTGTAATGTTATTTGTAATTTGGATAAAATATTGAATGAATTAGGTAGTTTTTATTTAGTTCAAGTTTTAGTTTTTGTTCCATATTTTAAGTTTTCTTTAATTTTCTGCTTTTTACGATGTGCATAAACATAATTACGTTCTAACTGGGCAAGTTATAAATGAAAAAAATAAATATAGAACTATGTCAAATGTTGTGTTATTTGTAATGTTCTTATATGTATTTTTTGGCAATATAATTAATTAATCTGTTAGTAATATATATTTATATATATGTTTTACTTACTTTTAAGTGAAAATTTATTGACTTGTAAATTGCCATTTCATCAATAAATTATTCATAACTTATGTTATTACGTTATCTCAGATTATACGTCATGTCTGGGAACTCTGACTCTTATTTATGAAGATTGCATCGATTCATAGTAATAACACACACATCTATGCTCAAACACGTGTCGTTTACACATAAGTTTTTGACGGATTGTTTGGCTCAATGGCACGTCCGCCTCGTGAGCCGAGGGTCTCGTGTTCGATTCCTGGCCGAGCAGACGTTTGAATGATGAATTTAAATAACTGCTCTGGGTTTGGATGTTGTCTTTGTGCACATTTCACGCACAACCGCAACCGGGAGCATCCACATAATTATCACGGTTAATATCCCGTTATTATCTTTCTTCTTAATATATATAAATCTCGTGTCACAATGTTTGTCCTCAATGGACTCCTAAACCACTTAACCGATTATAATAAAATTCGCACACCATGTGCAGTTCGATCCAACTTGAGAGATAGGATAGTTTAAATAATTATATAACTAGCGACCCGCCCCGGCTTCGCACGTAAATTACACCCGTGCGAAGCCGGGCGGGCGGGTCGCTAGTAACCATATAATTGTTTCATGGTATCCTCGATCTTAGTGATGCCGATAATAATTTGATCGATGTGATGACTGATGATGATTTTATTACTTATTATATTATTATATTCCATTATTACTATTTGTTTTGTTTAAGCTTTATTTGACTTACTACGGTGCTTTTCTTGTTACAAGAATGAAAATTCAAAATATTTACATATGCTATTTTTTACAGTGTATGTAACATATATATATAATATATATGTATGTAAAACACTGAGTCGCTGGCATCCAGTGGATGCAAAAGGCAGGCTGTCGTTCAGTGTGGAGGTTAAAGGGGGAGGCCTATGTTCAGCAGTGGACGTCTTCTGGCTGATGATGATGATGATGATGATATATAATATCAGTCGTATATGCTTTGTTAAAAATCAATGGTTTTAGGTAAAATAGAGAAATGATTGAACTGGATAGCTCTTAATTTTAGTTGTACTAACGTATTGCTTAAAATAGTTAAAATATAGTACATAGCTTTGTTGATACGCTCTACGAGTAATAAATAAGCCTATTTAATTTGATTGCTCTGACTTTATTTTGTTATATATTTTATTTCATTTTAATTATTGTTCAATTGTGTAATTATGGTATGGGTGGCGTAGCCTGAAATAAATGAATTTGAATTTATATAGCAATTAGCCTGCATAACTTATGTTATTTCTAACTGAAGTTCCGTTTAAATTTATTAGATTCGGACAATATTTTCATATTATATATTTTCTTACCAATCTTTATCATACAAACGGGAAGTACACCCAACCATCAAGTTTAATTTCTTTGTCACAAAAGTTACGTAAGGGGTTCGGAAAAGTATCAAAATTGCTCGATCGTTGTATTCGACCCGACTCTCATCTTTCACTGCTTTTTGGCAGGGACGGACTCAGTGGCTTGTTTTTGTACTTTATTTTTTCTTTTTGACGTCATTTTTGCGATTGTTTCGAGCTGCAGCTGTCAAGGGCGGAATGTCAATTGATGAATTTTCTTTTGTTTTATGAATAATGCTAAGTACACGCTTCGACCAAAATAAAATGAATGGACGGGCCCAGTAGAAGCGCAATTTTGAAGATTACAAAATGAGCGCCAGCGCTCACTTCGTTTCAGTTGGAATCTTGCCGTAGTAAGTGAAACAAGAGTCTATTGTTACGCGATAACGAAACATTTGACATAATTATGAATTCGTATGCTTTACCGAAGTGTAAATACACAAATAAAAACCGATATCTATTTTTTGTAACAAATATACTGTACATTTTTATAATTAGGTTTTGAAGTATATGTCCGACGGTTTTGACTCGTTTTAACTGATCAAGTTCAATGGTTAGGGCCCGTCCATTCATTTTAATTTTGGTCGATGAGTACACGGAGTTTTTGTTAGATGTTTTTCTAAGCGTTTGCAAGTCATATTCTGTGAAAAATCACATAAATACTTTTAAAAAAATAAGTCAAAACTGATAAACAAGTTACCGAGTAGTCTATACTAATATTATAAAGAGGAAAGATTTGATTGTTTGTTTGTTTGTTTGCATTGAATAGGCTCCGAAACTACTGAACCGATTTGAAAAATTCTTTCACTGTTGGGATGCTGCACTATCCCCGGTTGACATAGGCTATATATCCCGGCTTCGCCCGTGCGAAGCAGGGGCGGCCGACTAGTTTTAAATGTTTTGCATAAAATTTGTCTACAGAATTATTGATAAAAGCGTCATTTTCTTCTTTGATCTTTCATTTAAATTAAATGGGGAGTAGAAAAAACTTCAAACTTGGTCTCAAACGACAGTTGCCAACTTTTTGAACAATAAATAAAGTATAATTACTCATTAGCTTGATAGCCCGTTGGTCCAGTTGGTAGTGAACCTGCCTTCTGAGCTTGGGGGCGTGGGTTCGATTCCCACCTAGGACAAACATTTATGTGATGAACATTTGTGTTTTTTCTATATCTGGGTGTTAATATCTATTTAAGTATGTATTTAAAACTATATATGTATGTATATCAGTCTCTGGCAGCCATATCACAAGCTTTGCTTAGTTTGGGGTCAGATGACCGTGTGTGCAAAATGTCCCGAAATGTTTATTTATCTTTTTATTTATTTTATATCATTATGTTACCTAATATTTACAAATTAATGCAAATCCATTGTAATAATAATAATAATCGTTTCGTGCTGAGTCCGTCCCCGGCGCCTCTCCCCGCGACCCCGCGCCGCCATTTCGTGTTATTGAGAATTTATGTCGGTAAGGCAGCGTGCATACTGGTACTAGGGCTATTTTTACTTAATATATTATTTATTATTCCACGTGTTTATTTTATTTTTATTTATTTAGATACACAAAACAGATAACAATCAATTAAATCCTTAAATAAATACATATAAAAATCTGAACTGTCTGTAATGTTACGATAGACACCATGACATGATTTTGTTACTTTTTGGAAATTCACACTCATTGATTTTATATCTTCAATAATGTGAAAATGTGCGAGAGAGAAAGCTGCAGAGGGTATACAGGACCCTTAATAAGATTAAAATATAGCTCTTTTCATTCAGGAATTCCAGTAAGATAGGTGAAAAAATTCAAGAAGTAAAAAATATATATAATTTGTTCGTCTAAATTTGTATTAAGAAATGTATAAAATTTAATGCGGTTTTTTTGTTGTTTTGCCACTATACAGTCTACACCTCACTACCGTTGGAAGTCTGTCAAAAACACATTTGAAGCTGATGACTTTAAAAAAATGCAATGTTAGCTAAGGAGGGGATTATTCAAAACAAAAAAAAAAGTGGTCTACGAGACATAAAAGTTAGCTTCTCTCCACCTCTGTGCTAGATAATAATATTTTATTGTAATATTTAAACTTTCGCGATTTGAACACTTGTTTTAAATGGCATTTTTTTATGCTCGTGACCACAGCCATTGTAACATGGTCGAAACGTCGAGCAAAAGGTACATATGTTCCGATAAACATTTAAAACATAATATTTTATCACTGAATGACCTAATTATCGCAATAACGTCATAATATGCATGATGACTTATATTTTTTATTACCTCATAAAAAAGCTGATCATAAATAGATCACATCAACGAAAACAAAATTAAAATTAGTTCAAGAATAAATAAGACTCATTCAGTTCAACAAACCGCTAGGGCTCCAGGGCACACCCCTTCTGGGGTGCCTGGGCAAGTCTGATACCCACTCCCGGCGACGGCCCAAGCCGAGGTTCGTACCTTCGAGGTGCCCTTGTGCTAGTCGCCCAAAACTTAAACCATCAAGTTAGGCCGAACGCACTCTGCGTTCACTAACTACTCCGGTCCATCTGTAGAGGCCAAAAGGCCAACATAACAAGTCAATATAAAAAAAAAAAAAATAGTTATAAATATTTTAATTTCATGCTAGACAGAGAGCGCACTATACTGAGCCGTGACATCACGCCTCAGGTGCGCCATACAAATGCTATACTAACACACGCTTTGCGTGAAAGGAACAGAGTATCCCCTCTCTATCCCTACCTAAATCTTTAAACGCTCTTATCTCAGAGATTTATCAGCCAATTTAATTGTTTTCGATAGCCCCGTTGGTCCAGTTGGTAGTGAACCTGCCTTCTGCGCTTGGGGGCGTGGGTTCGATTCCCACCTAGGACAAACATTCATGTGATGAACGTTTGTTTGTTCTATATATGGTTGTTAATATCTATTTAAGTATGTATTTAAAACTATATATGTATGTATATCAGTCTCTGGCAGCCATATCACAAGCTTTGCTTAGTTTTGGGTCAGATGAACGTGTGTGCAAAAATGTCACGAAAAAAAAAAAAAAAAAAAAGCCAAATTTGTTTAGTTATATTCATCGCTAAGCCGTTATATGTAATAAATTAAACATTAGGACACATGCCTCTTATCACAATAATTAGTACCCGTTCCCGGCACGTCCAGCGTGCAGGAGCCCTAACAGCCGGGGCGTTGCACCGACCGAATAGATCCGACGTTGCTATCAATTCTACGTGCGCCTGTGTGCGTGCGGGCTAGCTGTGTGCGTGTCACATGTCGTCTTATACAGGCTGCTCGTATTTGCGAAGATGTTGTTTGGTGACAATGGGAGTAGGTTTTTGTTTTGTTTTACTGTGCATATTTAAAAAAATTATACACACAACCACAACACATATTTTACAGTTAACACACCACCACAATAATTAGCACTTTTTAAAAATGTTTTTTTTTTTTTATATAATGTTTGTTATCTCAGAACTCCGTCCTTTATGAACTGATTTGGAAATCTTTTTTATTTATTTAAAGTTTGTGGTTTTCAGATTGATTCCATAGAAATTTCATATAGTGTTTAATAGAAATATGTATTAAACATTAGGTATAATTTGTAAAAAAACGATAGGCAAAATTCTATAAACGGGATTCATGTGCTTATTTTCCACACATTGCTTTTTTTTTTATAAATGTGACGACTCACAATAAACTATTCTATTATTTTGATACCCCGTTGGTCGAGTTGGTAGTGAACCTGCCTTCTGAGCTTAGGGGCGTGGGTTCGATTCCCACCTAGGACAAACATTTGTGTGATGAACATTTGTGTTTGTTCTATATCTGGGTGTTAATATCTATTTAAGTATGTATTTAAACCTATATATGTATGTATATCAGTCTCTGGCAGCCATATCACAAGCTTTGCTTAGTTTGGGGTCAGATGACCGTGTGTGCAAAAATGTCCCGAATATATATATATATATATTCAATTAAAAAATCGTTCAAATCCGGGATACCGGGTAGATAACATAAAAAAAAAAAACAATCGAATTAAGAACCTCTTTTTGAAGTCGATTGAAAAGTAAAGTAGGTCGTTAAATTATAGTACCGTACCTTATTTTATTTATCTGTTTTTAGTTGTACACAAGCCTAATAAATATGTAAATTCAAAACAACCTTGTATAAGACAAGGTTATTTAAAATCAATAACTTCGATATGCTTGAATGTAAGATTGTGACAACTTGACAAGACTTTGAGAGCGCAAGAAAAGAAAACTGTAAAATTTTTTTTTATTCGGTTGTCGTCGATTTTCATCACAACCTTGAAGCTTTGGATCAGTTATTAATCATTTTTTTTTTCTTTCATGTTGCCAATGTTGCGACACGGTCCTTCTCTCAGAGAGAGGATGGGCCCTAATCCACCATGCTGACCCAGTGCATGTTGGTGAATGTCATTTATGTCTTTGAACTGTTGAGGTTCTTGGACATGCCGGTTTCCTCACGATGTTTACCTTCACCGGTGTTGAGCGATGGCATCAAAACTGCACATAAATTGAAGTACCAAACTAAGTGATTGATACAGCGCCGAGGGTAGAACCGTGAGTGAGCCATCAGGTTGTTTAAAGAAAAAAAAAAAAACATAATGGAATGTCCTGAGTCGCGGGCATCCAGTGGATGCAAAAGGCAGGCTGTCGTTCAGTGTGGAGGTTAAAGGGGGAGGCAGCAGTGGACGTCTTCTGGCTGATGATGATGATGATGAATGGAATGTCCTTAAATTATGCGAGTAGGAAAAAATTTTAATATTGTTGTAATGTTTTTATTTCGGGCCATGATTCAAATTTGTTTTTAAGGTCAATGATTTCATAGGTTTTCTCGATTATTACGGACTACTCGCGTGTATTTTAAGTTATTTTAATTAGTGACGTTTCGAACACTGTTGCGTCCGTATATGGTAGCGCGATGAAATCTATAAAGAGGGTTATTTTTTTGAAGATTATTTTGGATTCCAGTACATAAAACAAACAATACAATAATGTATAAAAAAAAAACTAACCTTGGCAGTTACATATTTGAGCCGTTTGGGGTCGCGAGACATTGGGCCCTTGAGGAACGGGAGCTCACCTCATTTTCAAAAATCTTTCAGAGCGCCTGGTTAATACGACGCATGACCAAAATGCTGGCGTGTTTCTGGCTCAACGCATAAGCATTGCCAAAAGCGTGGTAATGCCGCCAGCATGCTGGGTACGCTGCCAACTGGTAGTGGGCTCGAGCATTTGGATTGTCTTTAGACCGTCACCGGTCTAAGAGCAGTCTAACTGTATTTGTAGTGTTAGTATTAGCATGTATTTTGTTTATGCCCTTCAAAAAATAATAATTTAAATAATTACAATATTTCTTGAACACAGCCTGTATAGCATCACCTTGTTCCAAACAAACATCCACACGCACATTATGTTGATACAACGCACACATGCGTACACGGCGCACGTGTGAGTAACGTGTCCATGTGTGCGTTTATTTATACATTTGTGTTAAATTTAATTGTAAACTTTGAATTGTGTAGTTTTTGGAATTTCGTACGAAAAGGTTAAGTTTTAAGGATATTTAAAAAAAGTATTATAACGGTGTTGCGGACCACGGTCCACAAACGGTTCCTTTACAATAATGACGTACCAAACCTTACTTTTAGAAACGGTTAATTAAGACCGTGCTCACCGGCTCGAGATATCTCTTTCGCACATTCAAATCATATCAAAATCAGTTTGTAACCTTCCGTGAAAAATTATCTAACTGATGGTGAAAACCGCATCAAAATCCGTTGCGTGGTTTAGGAAGAGTTAGCGGCCATACAGACGCGGAAAGCGACTTTAATTTATACTATGTAGAGAAGAGACGATATTTTGAATTTGAATAAATCTAATCATCATCATCAGCCAGAAGACGACCATTGCTAAACATAGGCCTCCCCCTTTAACCTCCACACTGAACGACAGCCTGCCTTTTGTATCCACTGGATGCCCGCGATCCACAATGTCGTCGGTCCATCTAGTGGGAGGCCTACCCACGCTGCGTCTTCCGGTTCGTGGTCTCCACTCCAGAACCTTTCTTCCCCATCGGTTATCGGCTCTTCGAGCGATGTGGCCTGCCCATTGCCACTTCAACTTGCAAATTTATTACTTGCAAATTTATACATTTTTATGTTAATTTTTACTTACGAAGTAGTATTTTAAATTATTTATTATTGTATTATTTTACTATTATTTTTTATAATTGGACGTGTAAATTGGCTTTATAAATAAAATGACTATGACTATGACAAATTTTAACAGCTATGTCGGTGACTCTGGTTCTTTGGTTTTATTGTAGTCGGTTAAAAAGGCATTGAACTTCGATCGAACATTGAAATGATGACGTACAAAAGGACACGGGGTATATATACGTAAGCATAGGGTACGTAGCTCGGGAGACAAACGGCGATTTCAATAACGATACATGTATGGCATTAAAATTATCAAAAAGCCGTGGTAGCCACAGAAAATAGAAGTAAATAGAACGGAAATGAGAAGGAAAAATCTGTTACCAGACATTATTCACTCATAATGCCTGGTAACAGATTTTTTTCGCTACTTCTATTTTTGGGGTTTTTCTCATATTTTTCAAAAAGTATATCTGTAATGTAAAATGTACCTCACCGGTTTCCTTCATAATCATGAAATTTATATATCACTAGTGACCCGCACGCCCGGCTTCGCACGGGTGTAATTTACGTGCAAAGTCGGGGCAGGTCGCTAGTTATATATATAAACCTTCCTTGAAAATGTATCTAACTGATGATGAAAACCGGATCAAAATCCGTTGCGTGGTTTAGGAGGAGTTAGCGGCCATACAGACATACAGACAGACAGACGCGGAAAGCGACTTCAATTTATACTATGTAGAGATAGAGAAGATATCGCAGACATAATTTAATAAATAGGTAATTGAATAAATCCAAAAAAACAGGGATAAAAGCGCAAATCAGTGCTATTTTGATATATTTTTTCTACCGAGCGAAATGTGCTTAATCGTGTTTCGGTCTTATGGGTTTCCTAGATAAAATTTAATTTTAAGCTAACCATGGAGGTATGCACACTTAAACTAGAATGACCATAGTTGCTAAAAGTCGGAAAAAAGCGTCTTAAATTGATAATTTTTGTATTTAGTGGTGGTACGGAACCCTCAATGCGCGAGCCCGACTCGCACTTGGCCGGTTTATTTAATTGATAATTATTATAGATCTATCACTCAGTAACGGAATCGTACCGCGTCTCCTCGCCTACATTACTTGAAACATTCTCACAAAATGCCAACCGTAAATTGGGAGGGTTATTCTGGCTGGGAAACGGGTCTTTGTTTGTTGATATAAATTTAATATTTATTACAACCATCTTTATGATTTAATAAAATTATTTATCATCATCACCATCATCAGCCTTGAGTGACCCACTGCTGGGTATAGGCCTCCCTTTGTTTATGCCACTCTCCCCGGTCTCTCGCTATTCGCATCCACTCGTTCCTGACAGTATTTCTGATGTGGTCAGTCCACCTCATCCTCCGGCCTGGGTTCCGGCTAGTCTCGGCCACCACGCAGTTACTGCTGTACACCACCTGCCATCATCACGTCTGGCCACGTGTCCTGCCCAGTTCCACTTAAGTTCCTTCACCCTTTTTACGACGTCTGCAGGTTTGGTGCGACGTCGTATCTCAGTGATTCGGATACGGTCCTGCATAACACTGTTTTAAACTATCACGGTTGTTTGCACCTAACTTTTTAACTGTTCGACCGTACACCCGCATTCTTCAGTGTTCCCGTGAACATGGTGCATGTAACTGCGCCGAAATATCGGGAGCTCATTCCACAACCTTACCACGGTAAATATCACGTAAATAATCATATAACTTTACGGTCCTGCAGTTTGATGGCTCGCATGGCTCGCTCCATGGCTCTCTGTGCGACGGCTATCTTGTGCACAGTCTTCTCCTTGAGCGTCCATGTCTCAGCACCATAGGTCATGGTGGGCAGGACACATTGGTTATAGAGACGAGTCTTCAGGCACTGGGCAAAATTATTCATATTTCCAAATAAACAGGCGTTCAAAAAAAAAACGTATTTTTATTTAATACTTTATTGCACATATACAAATTAAGTAGAAAATTTAAAAAATCTTTCAGAGCGCCTGGTTAATGCGACGCGTGACCAAAATGCTGGCGTGTTTCTGGCTCAACGCATAAGCATTACCATTCAACGTGGTAATGCCGCTAGCATGCTGGGTACGCTGCCAACTGGTAGTGGGCTTGAGCATTTGGATTGTGTTTAGACCATCAACGGTCTATGGGCAGTCTAACTGTATTTGTAGTTTTAGTTTTAGCTTGTATTTTGTTTAGTTAATTAAGTAGACATGTACAAGTGGAGGACTTAATGTTTAAAAAATTCTACCAGTCATCCACCAGGTTGGAACAAATGGTACGTAGGCGTGCATCAAAAACACCTTATATACGGATAACCTACAACTGAAGTTAGCTGATTATGTTTTTCACGCGTTCGGGATTGGTCCTTTATATACAGTGGAACCTGGTTAATTGGGATCTCAAGGGCCCACGAATGTTGTACCATTTATTGAGGGTTTCCATTAATCCAGTTTTCTAATTAGGCAGGTTTAAAATTATAGTTGTCCCATTAATATAGGTAATTCAATGAAAAAAATACCGGGACCTCATTGTAACTCTCAATAATAGAGGTTTCTCATTTATCCAGAGGCCTTACGGACAACAGCTAATTGCGGCACCTAATCCGGCCAGTTGGAATATCACGCGACCGCTAACCGTATCTGGGCGCGATAAGGTTCACGTTCGCGTGATTTTCCAACTGAGCGGATAAAGTGCCGCAATTAGCTGTTGTCCGTAAGGCCCCTGGTCCCGTTTAACCAAGTTGAAACTTGTACTTAAAAAAAAAACTTCCGTAGTAAAACTAAATTACAATTGTCCCGTCAACTGAAGTCGCTTCGATATCAATTCGTAATCGATTCAGTATCGAGCCTGCATCGCGCCTCGAGTCCGTGATACGTACGCGGGTGGGTTACTTATTTGAAAGCAATTTTAGTTCGGCCCCCATCCCCTTCATTTAGAATGGCGCAGGGACGGACTGGGGGTCTGGTTGTTATTTGTCTAATAGAAAATGGGTTAATTAACAACGTCTATTTACATATACATATTTGTCTTTGTACATACATTTTTATTACTGAAACTTAAAAAAAATTAAATAATGCGTTTGACCGCTGACCTTTGTGGTGTGAACCCTCTGACAATGTCACACTTGATGGAGAGAGTACCGTGTCCCACAACTTGCACACTATGACCTGAATGAAGCCACGGAGAGTGCCATTGGGGTGGCAAATTTTTGGTCTAGAAACTTAATTTGAAAACGAAATAATAATCTACGAAACATCGACTCGAAAGAAGAAGAAGACCGCTAACTCACATGATGTTAAGTGATGATGCGGTCTACGCTGGAGCACGCTTGCCTAGAAGAAACCGATTCACTCGTGATTTGAAGACATCCAGATTGTAACTTTAGTAACTCCATAGTTACAAGTCAAACTTCTCTAGTACACTTTCTACAACGATGTATAAATTGAAGTCGCTTTCCGCGTCTGTCTGTCTGTCTGTATGGCCGTTAACTCCTCCTAAACCACGCAACGGATTTTGATGTGGTTTTCACCATCAGTTAGATACATTTTCAAGGAAGGTTTATATATATATATATATATATATATAACTAGCGACCCGCCCCGGTTTCGCACGTAAATTACACCCGTGCGAATCATCAATATATATATAATATATATGTACGTATATCAGTTTCTGGCAGCCATATTACAAGCTTTGCTTAGTTCGGGGTCAGATGACCGTGTGTGCAAAAAAAAAATGTCCCAGATACTTGTTTTATATACGTCTTGACAATTAAGGCGTAATTTTTTTGGTTTTATGGCAGAAAATTCAGATACCTTAAATCGAACTATTGCTTTTATAATCGGCTCTTAGCAACGGCTCCAACGTCCGCCCCTGTGGCACCCCTAAGCCCGTAATTTGTTAGGGTTGTGCGAGATTCGCAGATTTATTCCGTCCTTCAGTACTTATACTCGGAGCGTATATTTCCCTGTTTGTTTGTTTTGTGATCATTATAATTACTGCAAGGCTATTTCGGAGGCCTTCGAGCGAACTAAACACTGAGAATTGATAGCCCGTTGGTCCAGTTGGTAGTGAACCTGCCTTCTGAGCTTGGGGGCGTGGATTCGATTCCCATCTAGGACAAACATTTGTGTGATGAACATTTGTGTTTGTTCTATATCTGGGCGTTAATTATTTAAGTATGCATTTAAAACTATATACGTATGTATATCAGTCTCTGGCAGCCATATCACAAGCTTTGCTTAGTTTGGGGTCAGATGACCGTGTGTGCAAAAGTGTCCCGAATATTTATTTACAATTGGTTAGGCTAGTGGAAACTTTTTTTTGCAAATGACGCTTGCTGTTTTTAGGGTTCCGTACGTCAAAAGGAAAAACGCAGCGTGGGGAGGCCTCCCACTAGATGGACCGACGACATTGTGAGAGTTGTCGTTCAGTGTGGAGGTTAAAAGGGGAGGCTTATGTTCAGCAGTGGACGTCTTCTGGCTGATGATGATGATGATGGCGTCAAAAGGGAAAAAAACATGTTGTCCGTATGTCCGTCTGTCTGTCAAATACTCGGATCTACGGTCTCTTAGAGCTGTGAAAAAAAAACTTGTAAGTTTACGCGATCAAAGGTAATAATTATGACTATTTTGTCGCATATTTTGGCATATTTTGCTATTTCACAGGGGAATCAAAACCTATACTTCCCGTTGACCTAGAATCATGAAATTTGGTAAAAGGCAAGGTCTCACAGCATATATAAAGGAAAAAATCTAAAAAATAATAATTTAAAGTTATAATCTTCTCTTCTCTTCTCTATCTCTACATATTATAAATTGAAGTCACTTTCCGCGTCTGTCTGTCTGTATGGCCGCTAACTCCTCCTAAACCACGCAACGGATTTTGATGCGGTTTTCACCATCAGTTAGATACATTTTCAAGGAAGGTTTATATATATATATATATATATAACTAGCGACACGCGTGTATATTACGTGCGAAGCCGGGCGGGCGGGTCGCTAGTAAAATATAAACATAAAAAGTGTCTTGATTACAAACTGAAATTTTGTAGTTGGTATGTATGAAAGAACCTTATTGTCTACTACAAAGTTGAGTTTGTCTTCTAATATTTCAATTTTTTTTTTTTTTGTTGGACTTGCGCTGAGGGTTCCGTCCAACGGAACCACAGAGCGCGAGCCCTACTCGTACTTGTCTGGTTTTTGTCTCTTGCGTTTGACTGCCACCTTACCTCATGTTAAGCGATGATGCGGTCTACGGTGGAGCACGCTTGCCTAGAAGGAACCGATTCACTCGTGATTTGAAGACACCCAGATTGTAACTATCGGGGGACACTCATTCAGGCAGCGAATTCCTTGTTTCCTGATAACTACAATCTAGGCACCTTCAAGACGTGAATAGTTCTTCTAGATAGCCGTGCTCCATCCTCGGAGACGTTGTCGCTTACCATCAGGAGAGAGGGTTGCCAAACGTTGATCTATTTAAAATCCATGTTTATCCATGCCCAAGTTGGTGTTGCAACGGGGCATTTACACTATCATTCATAGGTATTAGGTATTTAAGTTTGTATTAGTGAAAACTTTTTTTTTGGCTTTTGTGTTACTATTTATCTCGTATCTACCGTGTTTGTTAACAGCTGTTTGTTTTCCATGTAAAATAAAATAAAATAAAATTTAAATAAAAGCAGTCTTCATAGTTTAAAAAACTAAAACAAACGCGCGTTAGTGACTCGTTAAACAAACGGCCCATATAGAAGCCCAAACTCGAGGGGTTGTAACACTTGGTGACAAAAGATTTTACGGGACTGCGGGCGAAACCGTGGGGCGCAGCTAGTAAATAAATAAACAAAACTGTCAAAAACCGTCATGACGAAATTTGTGAATGAGAAGCCACAGGCAAAACTTATCTCAGATGGCGCCACCTTCGCGGGTGCTGTCATTTGTAGTTTATTTGAGGTTATAAACATTGCTCTTGAATGAAACAATAAAAATAAACTTTGCTTTTAAACAGTAAAATGTTTCTCTAATGACAGTGGCGAATCTCAAAAAAGAGTTAATGATTCCTTAGCTGGTAAAAAAGCGAATCTTTTGGCAAGGTAGGTATGCAATAAAATTATCAATATTATCTTTTCTCATCGGAAGGAAAACGGTGCGTACCTCTAGTTTTTACACTGAAATGCACTACACAGAGGCATGTTTTAATATCAGACGATATTTATTGTGTAATTACTAAAATTATCTATTGATATTTGACACTTTTGACAGTGAAACAACACCAACGATAATGCGCCACCTGGCGTGATAAATAAGCAGTGCGTCTCCCCATTGACGGCCCTTTACGATTTTGGTTTCTTCCGTGATCTAACCTCTATCTTGATCTGTTCCAGGACGAGGTGCTGGCAATCAACGACAAGGTGGTGCTGCGCGCTGAGGACCTGCTCTCGTGGATGTGCACCGGCCAGGACTGGACGTACGGGCTGAAGGCCGTGTGGCGCGGGGCGTGCGCGCCACACGGCGACGCGCGCCCCACGGCGCCTCTGCACGGCACCAGGCTCGACTTCAGCGACGTCGACAAGGAGAAGAGCGCCATCGGTGAGCAGTTCTTCACGCATCACCACACACAACCGCACATCACACCGTCACATGTGTTCAAATCACGAAAGTTTAAAAATTACTCACTGGTAAAAAAATATACTTAAGACGAGAGACCCCCGCCATCTGTCACCCACCACCCGGTAAGCTGAAGGACTTCTGTATCTGACGCCATTGACGGCTGACAACATGGAGGGCGTTGCTGATGACACTGGGGACGTCGTTGACGATACTGGGGGCGTTGCTGACAACATTGAGGGCGTTTTTGATGATACTGGGGGCGTTGCTGATGACACTGGGGACATGGTGATGACACTGGGGACGTTGTTGACTACACTGGGGGCGTTACTGACAGAATTGAGGGCGTCGTTGACGATAGTAAAGTCTCTAACTAGAGACATAATATTAAGAATATCACATAATTATGTTATTCGATTATATAGTTTTAGTGTCTAACCACTTTTTTGGCGAATGTTGTATACGCCTGTAAAAGGTATCATATCAGGTGTGTGAGCAGTTCTTCATGCATGACCACACACAACCGCACATCACACCGTCACATGTGTTCAAATCGCGAAAGTTTAAAAATTACTATGCATCACCATTGTTCCACTATCGTGAACTTTGGTAAAGTCCGCACGCAGCGTTTCCAAAATTCCTTCCTAATACGAACTGCACAGGAATGAAATGCGCTCCCTGCCTCGGTGTTCCCTACAAAGTACAACCTGGGTCTCTTCAAGACAAGAGTGAATAGGCACCTCATGGGCAAGCGTGCTCCATCTTAGACTGCATCGTCACTTACTTTCAGGTGAGTTGTGGTCAAACGCTAGACCATTTCATCATTAAAAAAAATATATACTGCTTGGTCACAGGTCTCTCAGAGAGAGGATGTCTAATCCACCATGCAGGCCCAGTGCATGTTGCTGAATGTCGTATCATCATCATTTCAGCCATAGGAAGTCCACTGCTGGACATAGGCCTCCCCCATCGATCTCCAAAAGGGCCGGTTGGAAGCGGCCTGCATCCAACGTTTCCCTGCGGTCTCTTTTAGGTCGTCTGTCCATCTTGTGGGTGGACGTCCTACGCTGCGCTTACCGGTCCGTGGTCTCCATTCCAGAACCTTTCGGCCCCATCGGCCATCTGTTCTGCGCGATACGTGCCCTGCCCACTGCCACTTCAACTTGCTAATCCGGTGGGCTATGTCGGTGACTTTCGTTCGTGTACGGATCTCCTCATTTCGGATTCGATCTCGTAGAGAAACCCCGAGCATAGCCCGCTCCATGTCGTATGTCTGTGAACTTTACAGGTTCTTGGACGTACCGGTTTCCTCACGATGTTTACTTCGCCGTTGTTGAGCGATTGCATCGAAACTGTACATGATTTGAAAGGTTGTACTATGCCGAAAGAAGTTCATAATACCTATCGTTAAGAACAATTTTATCATGGGACCAACCCTGAAATCGTTCGTGCTCCATCGTAGACCGCATCAGGCGAGATTGCGGACAAATACAAGCGTCACATCAGCCAGTTAACGTCCACTTCTGAACAAAGGCCTACCTCTCAGAGAGGGGTCTCAAGGGGGGGTACGGACTAAGCTTCTTAGTCTTGAGCATTGACCTAAAGTTGCTAGTCTATCGGTTTTTTATCAGATACATTTCGGAGAGTGTGCATCTATCTGCACAATCTAATTCCCTCCTGTTAAATTTTCCGGTAAATTTTTCTATCGGACTGCCAGAGCGGGCACGAAAAATTGTCACCGCTTTATGGTTGGTCCGTATGAAGCGCTTTGATTTACTGCGCGAACTGCTAGTCTGCGGAATGCGCTGCTGGAATGGGTGTTCCCCGATGGTTACAATCTGGGTGTCTTCAAATCACGAGTGAATCGGTTCCTTCTAGGCAAGCGTGCTCCATCGTAGACCGCATCATCGCTTAACATCAAGCTTGATGGTGGTCAAACGCAAGCCTTTTATATATATAAAATATAAAAGAGGTGTTGCCATAATCCCCTCGCCTGGCAGGCGGCTTGGGGATCACAGTACGTTCACCGTACCGTTTCCTACAACTGCTCATCTTCCCGTGGTTCAATCAATGCAAGCGTATTTATTAATAAAAAAACTTGAATGGTATCTCCGTAAGCCCGAGTACAAACAAATTATTTGCTAACCCCCTCATCTTCATCAGCCAGGAGTCGTCCACTGCTAGACACAGGCCTCCCCCTTTAACCTCCACACTGACCGACATCCTGCCTTCTAACCCCATAACAAATATCTCTTTTCCATCCACAGTAGTTGACGCAGAGAGCCCCGGCGTCGTGGTGTTCTCGTATCCCAGGTACTGTCGCTACCGGGCGCTCCTGTCCCGGCTCGAAGGCATCCAAGCAGCGTGGCTCCGGGATTCGCTCGTCGCGGCGCTGGGCGGGTACTCCGCCCCCACCAAGAACACAAGGATCCTCTACTGCAAGGTAACATTCAACATTAAGCCTTTAATAATGCAACTGAGTGAACAATACGAAAGATAGAAAATGGTTCTACATAAATCGTAAAAAAAACTATAAACACGCTCATGTGACCCAATGAAAAAGAAACACGTGGCTCTGAATGAACCAAACTTGAGGGGTTTACTATTGATAACCATTGAAGAGTTACCGTTGTACTTCATTGCATAAGCGTTTTTTAGCAATTTTTATAACCATAATATATTTGTTTCAAATATTAATTTACTAGCTGCGCCCCGCGGATTCACCCGCGTAGTGATAAAAAATGGTGATGATGCTGATGAAAAGTAGACTATGTCTCCTGGTTCTAAGCTACCTCCCCACCAATTTTCAGCCAAAGCCAGCCGTTTTTGAGTTATAAATAATGTAACTAACATGACTGTCTTTTATATATATACTAGCGGTCCGCCCCAGCTTCGCACGGGTATAGATTATAGCCTATGTCACCCGGGGATAGTGTAGCTTCCCGTCAGTGAAAGAATTTTTCAAATCGGTTCAGTTGTTTCGGAGCCTATTCAATGCAAACAAACAAACAAACAATCAAATCTTTCCTCATTATAATATTAGTATATACACACACACATATATATATATATAGATAGATTTGCGTTTAATCGCTATGTTTGAAGACATAATACATTTACCCAGGCTCACGTTCCCCAGGATACCTTCGAGTACCCGGAGCTCGAAGGGCACGAATTTGTGTGCAACCACCTGGCCCCGAAGCTGAAGGGCCGCCCGCGCGGGCGCCGCCGACGTCCGCCGCGCTCGCGCACCCACTCGCCCGAGTCGCGCTCCAGCGAGGACGAGAGACCGCCGCCACCTGTCACCCACCATCCGGTAAGCTGCTATAAGGACTTCTGTATCTGACGCCATTGGGGGCGTTACTGATGACACTGGGGGCGTTACTGACAGCATTGAGGGCGTTGTTGATGATACTGGGGGCGTTGCTGATGACACTGGGGACGTTGTTGACGACACTGGGGGCGTTACTGACAGCATTTGGGCGTTGTTGATGATACTGGGGGCGTTGCTGATGACACTGGGGACGTTGTTGACGATACTGGGGGCGTTACTGACAGCATTGAGGCTGTCGTTGACGATACTGGGGCACCCACTCGGCCGAGTCGCGCTCCAGTGAGGACGAGAGACCCCGCCACCTGTCACCCACCACCTGGTAAGCTGCTATAAGGACTTCTGTATCTGACGCCATTGGGGGCGTTGCTGACAACATCGGGTGCATTGCTGACAACACTGCGGGCATTGCTGGTGCAATGAGGGGAAGACGAAAGACCCCCACCACTTGTCACTCACCCCCGGATAAGATAGAAATTTATATTTATGGGGTTTTCGGCATTTCCGCCAATGGACGATGATATCGACCCCAATAGCGGCATTTCTGACGTCATCAGGACGTCTGTGTTGCCGGGAGGTGTTTTAATGGCCCTGGAGGTATTGTCAATATTACTAGCGTCAGTGAGACCTACTGGAACAGTCAGTGTGTCAAGTTTGTCTGCAATCATCTCGCGCTACGCTCACCCATACACTCGCTGGAGTCGCGCTTCAATGAGGACAAAAAGTCGCCTCCATCGGAGACTCGGTAAGTCGCCTGACATTAAGAAGTCGCCACACCACACCGATAAGCAGTATGCTGTCTCCCCGCCATATTCTAACTTTCAATAGTTCCCGGCCCCAAATAATCTCTAACCGTGATCTTAATTCCAGACCCCCCGGCGCCTGTCACTCCGCAATGGACTCGAAAAACGCAGCTCTGACTCCGACCCGGACCGAGAGACGAACGTGACGGAAGAGGACAAGGCCTTCCTCCGGATGTTACGTCACTTCCACCGGGACAAGGGCCTCAGCTTCACGCAGGCTCTCTCGCTCAAACACTGTGAGTATCTTCAGGGTTAAACATTGTGATAGTGGCATGAGCGAAGCGAGCGCAAAAAATCTGAATAATAATATTTAATAACTTATTGCAATACGCAATAAATAAAAGTTTTTTATAATCATTTATAATCAAGGAAAAAAACACTGTGATAGCATGAGCAAAGCAAACGCAAGAAATCTGATTTTTTTTATCAAAGTTTTTCATATAATATTCGGGACATTTTTGCACAGACGGTCATCTGACCCCAAATTAAGCAAAGCTTGTGATATGGCTGCCAGGTACTGATATACATACATATATAGTTTTAAATACATACTTAAATAGATATTAACACCCAGATATAGAACAAACACAAATGTTCATCGCATAAATGTTTGTCCTAGATGGGAATCGAACCCACGCCCCTAAGCTCAGAAGGCAGGTTCACTACCAACTGGACCAACGGGCTATCAAATATAATTCAATATATATTCAAGGTAAACATTGTTATAGAAGCAAGAGCAGCGAAGCGATCATATTTTTATCCTCAGATCAAATTCACAGAAACGGCTCACAAAATATGTGAAAAGCATACTTTCAGGGACATCTGAGAGAGATATAGAGACATATATATGTATATAATATATATATACATTTTCGTCTCGTTATACTATCAGTGACATCTATTGCGTCAACAACAGATCACAGACAATGCAACAGCTGTCAGAAATGTATCTATATATATATATAATATCTATATATATATATAATATAAATGTATCTATATATATATATATAGATACATTTCTGTACCTTAAAATTAAAATAGTTAAAATTTATTTAAGTTGTTATAGCATCGCTATAGTTTATCTGTAATGGTGTTATAAGTGTTTTTGATGGTAAATAAATAAATAAAATAAATAAATTAATTAAAAAACTATTTTTATTTGATCTGAGTTTTTATCAAAGCTTTTCACGTACTTGGGCTTATATACTTAATACGACGTTAAAGCGCAAATACACTAGAGATTCTACAAATAAACAGTTTGAAAATAAGTTAGTTAAGTTATAAGTTCTGTTTGTTGTGTCATGTTTAATGTCGTACGTTTGTAAATAATGCGAGCGTAGCGAACGTGAATAAAAATAAATACACTAAAGATTCGTCAAAGAAACTGTTTTGTAGGTAGTTCTGTTTATTGTGTCGTGTTTGATGTTGTACGTATGTAAATAACGCGGGCGAAGCGAGCGCGAATAAAAAAATATATATTATTACATTTGACCACTTTTGTACTTAACTAGCGACCCGCCCGCCCGGCTTCGCACGGGTGTAATTTACGTGCAAAGCCGGGGCGGGTCGCTTGTTATATATATAAACCTTCCTTGAAAATATATCTAACTGATGGTGAAAACCGCATCAAAATCCGTTGCGTGGTTTAGGAGTTAGCAGCCATACAGACATACAGACAGACAGACAGACGCGGAAAGCGACTTCAATTTATACTATGTAGAGAAGAGATACGATGTTAAAATGGAAATACTGATGAGACTCGTCAAAGAAACAGTATTGCAGGTAGTTCTGTTAGTCGTGTTCGATGTAGTAAGTACGTTTGTGTTGTGTGGCAGTGTCGCTGCGCGCGCTGTACGCGCTGGTGGTATCCCGCGGCGGGTACGAGGCCGTGTGCCGGCTGCGGCTGTGGCGCGCTCTCTTCCACGCGCACCACTCCTCCACCAGAGCTGTCTACGAGAGGTAATGTGATGAGAACCCGGACGGTACCATGACCTCATGTCCCGCGGCGGGTACGAGGCCGTGTGCCGGCTGCGGCTGTGGCGCGCTCTCTTCCACGCGCACCACTCCTCCACCAGAGCTGTCTACGAGAGGTAATGTGATGTGAACCCGGACGGTACCATGACCTCATGTCCCGCGGCGGGTACGAGGCCGTGTGCCGGCTGCGGCTGTGGCGCGCTCTCTTCCACGCGCACCACTCCTCCACCAGAGCTGTCTACGAGAGGTAATGTGATGTGAACCCGGACGGTACCATGACCTCATGTCCCGCGGCGGGTACGAGGCCGTGTGCCGGCTGCGGCTGTGGCGCGCTCTCTTCCACGCGCACCACTCCTCCACCAGAGCTGTCTACGAGAGGTAATGTGATGTGAACCCGGACGGTACCATGACCTCATGTCCCGCGGCGGGTACGAGGCCGTGTGCCGGCTGCGGCTGTGGCGCGCTCTCTTCCACGCGCACCACTCCTCCACCAGAGCTGTCTACGAGAGGTAATGTGATGTGAACCCGGACGGTACCATGACCTCATGTCCCGCGGCGGGTACGAGGCCGTGTGCCGGCTGCGGCTGTGGCGCGCTCTCTTCCACGCGCACCACTCCTCCACCAGAGCTGTCTACGAGAGGTAATGTGATGTGAACCCGGACGGTACCATGACCTCATGTCCCGCGGCGGGTACGAGGCCGTGTGCCGGCTGCGGCTGTGGCGCGCTCTCTTCCACGCGCACCACTCCTCCACCAGAGCTGTCTACGAGAGGTAATGTGATGTGAACCCGGACGGTACCATGACCTCATGTCCCGCGGCGGGTACGAGGCCGTGTGCCGGCTGCGGCTGTGGCGCGCTCTCTTCCACGCGCACCACTCCTCCACCAGAGCTGTCTACGAGAGGTAATGTGATGTGAACCCGGACGGTACCATGACCTCATGTCCCGCGGCGGGTACGAGGCCGTGTGCCGGCTGCGGCTGTGGCGCGCTCTCTTCCACGCGCACCACTCCTCCACCAGAGCTGTCTACGAGAGGTAATGTGATGTGAACCCGGACGGTACCATGACCTCATGTCCCGCGGCGGGTACGAGGCCGTGTGCCGGCTGCGGCTGTGGCGCGCTCTCTTCCACGCGCACCACTCCTCCACCAGAGCTGTCTACGAGAGGTAATGTGATGAGAACCCGGACGGTACCATGACCTCATGTCCCGCGGCGGGTACGAGGCCGTGTGCCGGCTGCGGCTGTGGCGCGCTCTCTTCCACGCGCACCACTCCTCCACCAGAGCTGTCTACGAGAGGTAATGTGATGAGAACCCGGACGGTACCATGACCTCATGTCCCGCGGCGGGTACGAGGCCGTGTGCCGGCTGCGGCTGTGGCGCGCTCTCTTCCACGCGCACCACTCCTCCACCAGAGCTGTCTACGAGAGGTAATGTGATGAGAACCCGGACGGTACCATGACCTCATGTCCCGCGGCGGGTACGAGGCCGTGTGCCGGCTGCGGCTGTGGCGCGCTCTCTTCCACGCGCACCACTCCTCCACCAGAGCTGTCTACGAGAGGTAATGTGATGAGAACCCGGACGGTACCATGACCTCATGTCCCGCGGCGGGTACGAGGCCGTGTGCCGGCTGCGGCTGTGGCGCGCTCTCTTCCACGCGCACCACTCCTCCACCAGAGCTGTCTACGAGAGGTAATGTGATGAGAACCCGGACGGTACCATGACCTCATGTCCCGCGGCGGGTACGAGGCCGTGTGCCGGCTGCGGCTGTGGCGCGCTCTCTTCCACGCGCACCACTCCTCCACCAGAGCTGTCTACGAGAGGTAATGTGATGAGAACCCGGACGGTACCATGACCTCATGTCCCGCGGCGGGTACGAGGCCGTGTGCCGGCTGCGGCTGTGGCGCGCTCTCTTCCACGCGCACCACTCCTCCACCAGAGCTGTCTACGAGAGGTAATGTGATGTGAACCCGGACGGTACCATGACCTCATGTCCCGCGGCGGGTACGAGGCCGTGTGCCGGCTGCGGCTGTGGCGCGCTCTCTTCCACGCGCACCACTCCTCCACCAGAGCTGTCTACGAGAGGTAATGTGATGTGAACCCGGACGGTACCATGACCTCATGTCCCGCGGCGGGTACGAGGCCGTGTGCCGGCTGCGGCTGTGGCGCGCTCTCTTCCACGCGCACCACTCCTCCACCAGAGCTGTCTACGAGAGGTAATGTGATGTGAACCCGGACGGTACCATGACCTCATGTCCCGCGGCGGGTACGAGGCCGTGTGCCGGCTGCGGCTGTGGCGCGCTCTCTTCCACGCGCACCACTCCTCCACCAGAGCTGTCTACGAGAGGTAATGTGATGTGAACCCGGACGGTACCATGACCTCATGTCCCGCGGCGGGTACGAGGCCGTGTGCCGGCTGCGGCTGTGGCGCGCTCTCTTCCACGCGCACCACTCCTCCACCAGAGCTGTCTACGAGAGGTAATGTGATGTGAACCCGGACGGTACCATGACCTCATGTCCCGCGGCGGGTACGAGGCCGTGTGCCGGCTGCGGCTGTGGCGCGCTCTCTTCCACGCGCACCACTCCTCCACCAGAGCTGTCTACGAGAGGTAATGTGATGTGAACCCGGACGGTACCATGACCTCATGTCCCGCGGCGGGTACGAGGCCGTGTGCCGGCTGCGGCTGTGGCGCGCTCTCTTCCACGCGCACCACTCCTCCACCAGAGCTGTCTACGAGAGGTAATGTGATGTGAACCCGGACGGTACCATGACCTCATGTCCCGCGGCGGGTACGAGGCCGTGTGCCGGCTGCGGCTGTGGCGCGCTCTCTTCCACGCGCACCACTCCTCCACCAGAGCTGTCTACGAGAGGTAATGTGATGTGAACCCGGACGGTACCATGACCTCATGTCCCGCGGCGGGTACGAGGCCGTGTGCCGGCTGCGGCTGTGGCGCGCTCTCTTCCACGCGCACCACTCCTCCACCAGAGCTGTCTACGAGAGGTAATGTGATGAGAACCCGGACGGTACCATGACCTCATGTCCCGCGGCGGGTACGAGGCCGTGTGCCGGCTGCGGCTGTGGCGCGCTCTCTTCCACGCGCACCACTCCTCCACCAGAGCTGTCTACGAGAGGTAATGTGATGAGAACCCGGACGGTACCATGACCTCATGTCCCGCGGCGGGTACGAGGCCGTGTGCCGGCTGCGGCTGTGGCGCGCTCTCTTCCACGCGCACCACTCCTCCACCAGAGCTGTCTACGAGAGGTAATGTGATGAGAACCCGGACGGTACCATGACCTCATGTCCCGCGGCGGGTACGAGGCCGTGTGCCGGCTGCGGCTGTGGCGCGCTCTCTTCCACGCGCACCACTCCTCCACCAGAGCTGTCTACGAGAGGTAATGTGATGAGAACCCGGACGGTACCATGACCTCATGTCCCGCGGCGGGTACGAGGCCGTGTGCCGGCTGCGGCTGTGGCGCGCTCTCTTCCACGCGCACCACTCCTCCACCAGAGCTGTCTACGAGAGGTAATGTGATGAGAACCCGGACGGTACCATGACCTCATGTCCCGCGGCGGGTACGAGGCCGTGTGCCGGCTGCGGCTGTGGCGCGCTCTCTTCCACGCGCACCACTCCTCCACCAGAGCTGTCTACGAGAGGTAATGTGATGAGAACCCGGACGGTACCATGACCTCATGTCCCGCGGCGGGTACGAGGCCGTGTGCCGGCTGCGGCTGTGGCGCGCTCTCTTCCACGCGCACCACTCCTCCACCAGAGCTGTCTACGAGAGGTAATGTGATGTGAACCCGGACGGTACCATGACCTCATGTCCCGCGGCGGGTACGAGGCCGTGTGCCGGCTGCGGCTGTGGCGCGCTCTCTTCCACGCGCACCACTCCTCCACCAGAGCTGTCTACGAGAGGTAATGTGATGTGAACCCGGACGGTACCATGACCTCATGTCCCGCGGCGGGTACGAGGCCGTGTGCCGGCTGCGGCTGTGGCGCGCTCTCTTCCACGCGCACCACTCCTCCACCAGAGCTGTCTACGAGAGGTAATGTGATGAGAACCCGGACGGTACCATGACCTCATGTCCCGCGGCGGGTACGAGGCCGTGTGCCGGCTGCGACTGTGGCGCGCTCTCTTCCACGCGCACCACTCCTCCACCAGAGCTGTCTACGAGAGGTAATGTGATGTGAACCCGGACGGTACCATGACCTCATGTCCCGCGGCGGGTACGAGGCCGTGTGCCGGCTGCGGCTGTGGCGCGCTCTCTTCCACGCGCACCACTCCTCCACCAGAGCTGTCTACGAGAGGTAATGTGATGAGAACCCGGACGGTACCATGACCTCATGTCCCGCGGCGGGTACGAGGCCGTGTGCCGGCTGCGACTGTGGCGCGCTCTCTTCCACGCGCACCACTCCTCCACCAGAGCTGTCTACGAGAGGTAATGTGATGTGAACCCGGACGGTACCATGACCTCATGTCCCGCGGCGGGTACGAGGCCGTGTGCCGGCTGCGGCTGTGGCGCGCTCTCTTCCACGCGCACCACTCCTCCACCAGAGCTGTCTACGAGAGGTAATGTGATGAGAACCCGGACGGTACCATGACCTCATGTCCCGCGGCGGGTACGAGGCCGTGTGCCGGCTGCGACTGTGGCGCGCTCTCTTCCACGCGCACCACTCCTCCACCAGAGCTGTCTACGAGAGGTAATGTGATGTGAACCCGGACGGTACCATGACCTCATGTCCCGCGGCGGGTACGAGGCCGTGTGCCGGCTGCGGCTGTGGCGCGCTCTCTTCCACGCGCACCACTCCTCCACCAGAGCTGTCTACGAGAGGTAATGTGATGAGAACCCGGACGGTACCATGACCTCATGTCCCGCGGCGGGTACGAGGCCGTGTGCCGGCTGCGGCTGTGGCGCGCTCTCTTCCACGCGCACCACTCCTCCACCAGAGCTGTCTACGAGAGGTAATGTGATGAGAACCCGGACGGTACCATGACCTCATGTCCCGCGGCGGGTACGAGGCCGTGTGCCGGCTGCGGCTGTGGCGCGCTCTCTTCCACGCGCACCACTCCTCCACCAGAGCTGTCTACGAGAGGTAATGTGATGAGAACCCGGACGGTACCATGACCTCATGTCCCGCGGCGGGTACGAGGCCGTGTGCCGGCTGCGGCTGTGGCGCGCTCTCTTCCACGCGCACCACTCCTCCACCAGAGCTGTCTACGAGAGGTAATGTGATGAGAACCCGGACGGTACCATGACCTCATGTCCCGCGGCGGGTACGAGGCCGTGTGCCGGCTGCGGCTGTGGCGCGCTCTCTTCCACGCGCACCACTCCTCCACCAGAGCTGTCTACGAGAGGTAATGTGATGAGAACCCGGACGGTACCATGACCTCATGTCCCGCGGCGGGTACGAGGCCGTGTGCCGGCTGCGGCTGTGGCGCGCTCTCTTCCACGCGCACCACTCCTCCACCAGAGCTGTCTACGAGAGGTAATGTGATGAGAACCCGGACGGTACCATGACCTCATGTCCCGCGGCGGGTACGAGGCCGTGTGCCGGCTGCGGCTGTGGCGCGCTCTCTTCCACGCGCACCACTCCTCCACCAGAGCTGTCTACGAGAGGTAATGTGATGAGAACCCGGACGGTACCATGACCTCATCATGAGATGAAACATGTCAAAGTCAAAGTTTTTGCTTGCCAATGGGGCATACAAAGTCTTAAAATATTAAATATTCATCCATTAACAACCCTAAGGTTAAGGGCGTGCAAAATTGTTTACGAGAGGTTTGAACCATGCAGATTTGCTTTCTCATCATCATTTCAGCCGTAGGACGTCCGCTGCTGGACATAGGCCTCCCCCATCGATCTCCAAAAGGGCCGGTTGGAAGCGGCCTGCATCCAGCGTTTCCCTGCGGTCTCTTTTAGGTCGTCTGTCCATCTTGTGGGTGGACGTCCTACGCTGCGCTTACCGGTCCGTGGTCTCCATTCCAGAACCTTTCGGCCCCATCGGCCATCTGTTCTGCGTGATATGTGCCCTGCCCACTGCCACTTCAACTTGCTAATCCGGTGGGCTATGTCGGTGACTTTCGTTCGTCTACGGATCTCATTTCTGATTCGATCTCGTAGAGAAACCCCGAGCATAGCCCTCTCCATAGCTCGTTGTGCTACTTTGAGCTTGCTTTCTATCAATAGAAAATCTTTCAGTTTGCATTATGTTTTCGTGCGAAATCACACGTGCGATTCAGAACTCGAGTTCCAAGATTCCCATGTAAATGAGAAGGAATGATGTACTTCCAGATTCCTCCTGCCGCTGGAGAACCACGAGCGGAGTAACGGTGTCAAACCGAACGGCATCACCGTCTCCGAGACCATCACCGTGTGCGACTCGCCGCCGCCGCACGCGCACCGGGACAGCGAGACTGGTGAGCACATGATCCAAGGAAACAAGGTCTACCGCTCCGGGAGTTGACACTCAATTACGTCACTGTCCAGTTGCCACTTTATTGCAACAAACACAGATATTGGGAAACAATTTTGTGTAATATTATTTAGTTGATTGAATCAGGCGTTACTTTGCGGAAGTCCATTTTTAATTTCTATATGTCGTATTTTTTTTTTTAATTTATTTAAGGTCAGGTTAGCTTCAAATTAGAATCACAAATATCTGTAGAGATAATAGTTTAACCAAAATCCTTATTGTACTCGAAACGACGTAGAAGCGGAATTACACTAGAAATTCGACATATACAAATTTATATTATTTAATCTATTAATTAAATAATATTCGAATTGGATCCGCCAATGCTGAGAGAAGGCCCGAGTCCCAGCAGTGGGCACATGATGGTTGATGATGATGATGATAATGCTTTGTTTTTTTTCCAGGTGAAGTGAAAGAAGATGTAAACGTCACATCGAAACGAGCAGAAGAATTGAACAGAGAATTTCTCGATTCTCTTCCCAAAGAAGAAAAACCTCTAAAAATCACAGTGAAACCTGTGGAAAAACTTATAGACACGGAAAAGAGAGAGAGCGGGTTCGAGAAGAAAGAAAATGCTTTCGAGAAGAGAGATATTGGGGCGGAGAAGAGAGATATTGGGATGGAGAAGAGGGAGTTTGAGAGAGAAGATAGAAAGGAGGGATTTTTAAGTGAGCTCGCGAATAAGTTAAATTTAGGTGAGTATTTTAATTTTTTAACGGGCAAGCACCTTTATTTACTAAACAAAATACAAACTAAAACTACAAATACAGTTAGACTGCCCATAGACCGTTGAAGGTCTAAAGACAGTAAGTAAGGTCTAAGTATTTTCATGTCTACAGTTATGATTAATAACGTGATATTTACCGTGATAAGGTTGTGGGGGAGCTGCTTGCTATTTCGGCGCAGTTACATCGACAAAATATTTAAAATATACTTCGTGTCATTCAGGTTAGAAGGAGATAGAAGATAATGAGATAACAAGAATAAAGGTTAAAACCGGCCAAGTGCGAGTCGGGCTCGCACGCTGAGAGTTCCGTACCACCACAAAATTCAATAACGAAATTACCAGTTACAACTTGGTAATGAACAGAAACTTGTCACCGACTCGCATTTGGCCATTTTTTATTATACTTTAGAGTGTGTACTATAATCATGCCAAGTTTGACGCTTGTACGTATCACCGTTTTCACATTAGAGCTAATACAAAAATACGTTTGTTGTATGGGGACCCTTCCCCCCCTTTTCGTTTTTAATTTTTGACTTTTTTATTATTTGTTAGTTAATCCGCCGTAACATTACATATTCTGTGAAAATTTCAACTGGCTATCTATTACGGTTCGAAAGACAAAGCCGTCAATAGGTAGGACAGACGGATAGACATCGTGAGGCTTAGTAATAGGGTCCCGTTTTTACCCATTGGGTTATCATCATCATAACCAGCCTTTTAACAGTCCACTGCTGGACTTTAAGCCTACCCCCGAATAGGTGATTGGGCCTTATCCACCACGCTGGCCCAGTGCGGGTTGGTGGATTCACATACGCCATTGAATTCCTTCTCCGTACGTATGCAGGTTTCCTCACGATGTTTTCCTTCACCGAAAAGCCAGTTGTATGAAAATTCGTACATAAGCTCCAAAGAGCTCATTGGTACGTGCCCGGGGTTTGAACCCGCGACCTCAAGCTTTCAAGTCTCGGTCTCCCGAATGGGCTACCACGGCTACTGATATCTGTAATACCTTTCGACAATAAGGGTGCCACTCCTGCGCACCTTTCACATTAAAAAAAGATAAAGATAAGATAAGATAAAGATAAATTTATTCACACAAAAAGGAAACTTACATAGAAAGAGCAACTAATTATTAGACAAATCTCTTACAATTAAGAGTAGTTTAGTAAGACATCTAGTGTTTGGTCGGTGAGCTCCAAACTAAGCACGCGGCTTGTGTCTTGGAGCTCGAGTGCGAAGTTACCTTCGGGGTTTTGTTACGTCTGTAGCTTCTGTTGTATTTGTTAATCATTAATTTTTATTTTTTGTGTATACAAGGATGGCAAAGTACATCCTTGAGCGAAGTTAAGAATCTCTGTGGCAAGATAGTTGTCCCAGAGATGCTGGGGGTGCAGTGTGTGTGTGTGTGTGTGTGTGTGTGTGTGTGTGTGTGTGTGTGTGCGTGCGCGCGCGCGCGCGGGTGTGTGTATATGTGTGTGTGTGTTGATACCATGTGTGGAGTTTTAATAGATGCAAGAAGGAAGAGTGTGTACGTAGGATCCTGCAGCTGTAAGTATCCTCTACTCGTTGTATATGCTATGAATGAGGACTTCAGTTTCGTCACGAGACAACTTTAGAAGCCAATCTCTAATTAAAAAAGACGAAGACTTTCTGACAGTGTTCAGAGAAAAGGTGGTCATGAAGTATTCTCTCCACAGGCAACTCGGACACTACATTCCTGCAGGAGCTGGCGCGACAGAGCTCCGCCCCTCCGCCCCCCGCCGCCGCGCCGCACCTCCCCGCAGCCCCTCCCTCCAACGCACACAGCGAACAGGTAACCACTGCCACATAATTATAATCAACTACCACATAATTATAATTACACACACATCATCAGCCAGTAAATGTCCACTGCTGAACAAGGCCTCCCTCTCAGAGAGGGGTGCTGCCATAATCCCCACGCTTGACAGATGGCTTGGGGATCGCAGTACGTTCACTGTGTACTAATAGGACGCTGCTGCCCATCCTCCGGTGGTTCTGGTCGCAGTGGACCCGGGTATGTCCTAATTATAATTAACTGCCATATAATTATAATCAACTGCCACATAATTATAACCAACTGCCACATAATTATAATCAACTGCCACATAATTATAATCTACCGCCACATAATTATAATCAACTGCCACATAATTATAATCAACTGCCACATAATTATAACCAACTGCCACATAATTATAATCAACTGCCACATAATTATAACCAACTGCCACATAATTATAATCAACTGCCACATAATTATAATCTACCGCCACATAATTATAATCAACTGCCACATAATTATAATCAACTGCCACATAATTATAATCAACTGCCACATAATTGTCCGAACTGCTAGTCTGTGGAATGCGCTGCCTGAATGGTACCCGATAGTTCTAGTATATATGTTTATCTATGCCGATAGTTACAATCTGGGTGTCTTCAAATCACGAGTGAATCTGTTTCTTCTAGGCAAGCGTGCTCCACCGTAGACCGCATCGTCGCTTAACATCAGGCGAGTTGGAGGTCAAACGCAAGCCTATTATAAAATTTAAAAAAAAATTAACTTTAGATACATCCGAAAAAGATTATCATCCTAAGCAGTCGGATAAAAACGTATACTTTTGAGTTTGACCGGGTCAAAAGGCTTTCAGTGAATAGTGTTTGTTTGTTTACAGAAGAGTTCGCGGCCCGTGGGGCGCAGCTCCCTGCGCGCCGTGCGCGTGAAACCCGCCCGCGCGCACACCGCGCCTAATACCGCGCCCAACACCCGTGAGTAACCATACAGTCATTGTATTTTCAACCGACTTCAGGAAGAGGTTATCAATTCGACTGTAAGTTTTTTTTTTTAATTCATCATCATCATCAGCCAGAAGACGTCCACTGCTGAACATAGGCCTCCCCCTTTAACCTCCACACTGAACGACAGCCTGCCTTTTGCATCCACTGGATGCCAGCGACTCTCACTATGTCGTCGGTCCATCTAGTGGGAGGCCTCCCTACGCTGCGTCTTCCGGTTCGTGGTCTCCACTCCAGAACCTTTCTTCCCCATCGGTTATCGGTTCTTCAAGCGATGTGGCCTGCCCATTGCCACTTCAACTTGCAAATTTTAACAGCTATGTCGGTGACTCTGGTTCTTTGGCGAATATCCACGTTTAAGATTTTTATTTTTGTAGTTCGTTACTCGATTACTCCGCCAATTTAGAATTGTTTTTGATGATCCTTTTTTTGGTTGGTAGGTCATAATCATATTTATTAATAACAGTTGTTACAGGTCTTGGTTACAATATGGATAAAATATTAAAATTATAATGTCTAAATAATGAAACACAAAAATAAATACAAAACAAGTCAAAAAATAATAATAAGAAAACACATCATACAAAAAATATCACTTACAAAATGTAAGTGATAAAATAAAAAATTGTATGTCAATACAAAAAAAAAATTGCGATCAAATTTTAAAAATTCATTGTAGCTGTAGAACGTTTGCTCGACAAGCCAGCGCTTGACAAGCCAGCGCTTGAGCCGTGACTTAAAACTGCCCATCGTGGGCGCAGACGTGATATGAACCGGCAGCTTGTTATATACTGTTGGACCCATAACATGTGTCGACTGTGTCATATCTCATAGGTGGTCCCATATAAATTTTATCGACATTGATTCAGCGCTTTTTGTAAAATCTACAAAAACATGACGATAAGCAACGATTTCAATGTACATTGCACAGTGCCACCAACTTAGCTGTTAAAGTGGGCAAAATTGGAACTACAGTTATTTTTTGGTGAATTTCATACTTTGTTCTCCACTAGCGACGCTGTCAACTGAACAGCAAACATAGAGGAACTGTTCCTACAACAGAACTTCAAAAAAACAAAGAAGGGTCTCCATGGCGACCGGGCCCTGTTGTTTTCCATTAAATTTTTCATGACCATTGCTACAAAGTATTTCAGTCGTAATATTAAACAATATTTTCTACTTTTTAGTGTCAGTTTGTTAATGTAGGTATAGATGAGGTATAGTCATGAAGTCGGTTCTTTTTTTTTCTAAAAATTATTTGTTTATTGATCGGTGAACGGTTTTCTACTAACATTGCAATAACTTTCTATTTCGTAACATTAATTACTAGGGTGTTGTTAGTATTAAGATATACTGCCCAAACATATATCGTTTGTGTGAAAGCGTTAGTTTAAGTTGTTTTTAAGGATAGTTTTGTAAATTGAAAAGACGAAGGCAAAACTAAACGACCGTCTCCCTGTCCTCTTACATTTTACCCAACGGAAGCTAACCCTTCGGTTGTGTGTTGTACACATCTCTATCTCTACATAGTATAAATTGAAGTCGCTTTCCGCGTCTGTCTGTCTCTCTGTATGGCCGCTAACTCCTCCTAAACCACGCAACGGATTTTGATGCGGTTTTCACCATCAGTTAGATACATTTTCAAGGAAGGTTTATATATATATATAACTAGCGACCCGCCCCGGCTTCGCACGTAAATTACACCCGTGCAAAGTCGGGCGGGCGGGTCGCTAGTATTATATAAACACTAGCGGTCCGCCCCGGCTTCGCACGGGTATAGTTATATAGCCTATTAAAATAGCCTATATTAATTAGTGATAATGTAGCATTCAAATGGTGAAAGAATTTTTAAAATCGGTCCAGTACTTTTTGAGCCAATTCGTTACAAACATTCTTACATACAAATCTTTCCTCTTTATAATATTAGTGTAGATTAATAATTAAGGTGGTTCGTTGCACAAATGGCGGGAAATTCAAATTTCAAACAGTTTTCTTGTCCTTGTAGCTAGGCCGGGTAATTATTGTAAACAACCATGATGTTTGCGCAGATTGATTATTATTCTTTACAAAATCATGTAAAACTATTTATGTCTAATGCCCATTATTACTTACATTTGTGAATAAACAAATTTTTGCTGTTTCAAACGGTTTATTCACAAATGTAAGCAATATGGTGCGTTACTGTTAAATAATTGTACATTATAATGTAAAGAACAGCCAACATTTTGGGCAAACACTGTGTTATTTAAAAATAATTACCTGGCCTGGCAACTAGGACCAAAAAACTGTTTAAAATTTAAATTTCCCGCCATAGGTGAATCGAATCACCTTAAAGACGTTAAGTGGTTCTGAAACGTTTATCTTTTTTCTCTTCCCCTCCCCCCTGACTTTTTCCTCCTTACAAATGCTGTAATAACGTAGAGAGATGATTAAACGAACCATAGGTTTACGGCTCAGCAAGGCCGTAGGCTGGGGGGTGGGGAGTTGGTGTAGTGGCAGATTTACCAGCAGGTTAAGTAGGCTGGAGAAGATTTTCATTATAATCATCATCAGTCAGAAGACGTCCACTGTTGAACATAGGCCTCCGCCTTTAACGCCCACACTGAGACAGCCTGCCATCTGCATGCACTGGATGCCGGCGACTCACGATGTCGTCGGTCCATCTAGTGGGAGGCCTCCCTACGCTGCGTCTTCCGGTTCGTGGTCTCCACTCCAGAACCTTTCTTCCCCATCGGTTATCGGTTCATCGAGCGATGTGGCCTGCCCATCGCCACTTGCAAATTTTAACAGCAAATTTTTCTCATCGCCTATACAGAATCGCTTAAAACAGGTACCCGTAAGGCCCCCGTTGCCTTGTTAACAAATGAAAATCGTTAATCGTATAATGTTTTATGTCCACAGCGCCAGTGCCCCCCATCCGGCCGGACTCGGCGTCATCTTCCCCCCCTTCTCTGCCCCCCACCACGGCGCCGGTCACCAACTTCGGCATCCACCACCCACCGCCGCAGCAGAACAACAGCGACGACGAGATTGTCGAGGTACCTTCAACTACTTTCTTATTCTCATATTCATATTTATTTTATTTTATTTTATTTTATTTTACAAGGAAAACATACAGCTGCTAATTAATACAGTAGATATAAGATAAACAGTCATACAAAAGCCAAAAACATGTTTTCACTAATACAAACTAGAAATTGTGTAAATGCCCCGTTACAACACCAACTAGGGCCTGGGTAGATAAATAGTAATAGGAAAACAAATATTCGAAGTCTTTACACAAGAGACAATAAAATTAATTACCAGAAAGAAAAAATAAATACATAACATACAAATTTTCAAATATATAAAACATAATACAACTTAAATTTTCAACTTAGATTTAATTTTAAGTTTTTTTGCTATTTTAAAAAAACTTAATTGGAACGAAAATAATAACGCTTGACACTCCCCACTAAGAGTCCCTGTGTCGGAGATGACATGGAATACATACAAAGACACAAATTACTGCTTTGATCATCATCATTTCAGCCGTAGAACGTCCACTGCTGGACATAGGCCTCCCCCCATCGATCTCCAAAAGGGCCGGTTTCAAGCGGCATGCATCCAGCGTTTCCCTGCGGTCTCTTTTTGGTCGATCTTTGATCATACCAAAGAAGATAGACTAAGAGGAAAGACAATTTCGGAACAAGAGCGTAGCTCGGAAATTTATTAAAAAAAAAACGATATACACTTAGATGGCAGCGTATTTGAGCGTGCTATAGGTTGTCTCGAACTTCCGTAAGCGCTGCAGTCAGATAATGTACGAAAGGGTTCTACAAATTACCGTAGCGCTAGTATCGCAGTCAAGTTTGGCAACATTTCAAGTCAAAGAACCTCACAAGTTCGAAGACATGAAATTCACTAACAACCAGCATGGTGGATGAAGCCCACCCTATCTCTCTGAGAGAAGATCTGTGTCCCACCACTGGAAACATGATGAGCTGAAATAATGATGATGACTATACGAACATACTTTTTGGTATGCCTTTTTTTCTGGGCAAGTGCCTTTATTAACTAAACAAAATACTAACTAAAACTACAGATACAGTTAGACTGCTCACAGACCGTTGAAAGTCTAAAGACAATCCAAATGCTCAAGCCACCAGTTGGCAGCGTACCCAGCATGCTGGCGGCATTAATTTGCCCTAATTTATATATCTTTTTTTCAGGTTCCATACAAACCAAAAACTCCGGAAATCATCGACCTAGATGAATACCCGGAGAGCCCGCAAGCTGTCAAAAAGAAGAAACTGGACATACTCAAGGAACGGGGGCTGGAGGTCACGCCTTTACCTGCCCCCGCGTGGCCTGCCCCCGTCCTTGCTACACCCCTGATAGCCCCTAGCCCAATGCTCCTGCCAGCTGTCCAACACCAAATAATGACCAACGCTCAACTGTTTCAAATGTATAATATTATTCCACAAAACTTTAACGGAATGCAACCCCCTAAAGTAATCCAAGCGACCCCTTTATATGGCACAACAAGCCCAGAAAAGACCGTGTACGGCAACCCAAAAGACCCATTTATGCCGCCCCCTCACGTCTTGCACGGCGTCCCAATTAAGCCAACGAAAAGTGTTTTACAACCGGCGACTCCCGCGCAAGACATTTTAGACTTGACATGCAAGTTGAGCACCAAACCCGCCGTGGAAATAGTCCGCGTACCCACCACGCCATCGCCGTCCAAAAATCAGTCGACAGCTCAAAATTTGACCAAAAATTATTCGATCGTAGATGGGAAAGCGGTCGTCGGATCCAACTTAGAAATAACTTTAGTCAATAAAGCCCAACCTATGTCCCCTTTGAAGAAACAGACCCCGCAAAAGAGGTCTTCAAACGGCAAATTTACTAAGACACCTACCCCCCCTAAAGACTACCCTAAACCTTACAAAAAGAACCCCATAATTGTCCCCAATTATCAAGTACCTCGCGAAGATAGCCCCACCAGTTCGACTAGTTCTCAAAGCAGTCAAAAAAATCTAATTCCGACAGCAAATGACCCTAAGGGGCCTGCGACTTCATATTTAGATCCCTCCAAGGGTCCTGTGTCGCCATATTTAGACCCCTCTAGAGGTCCTGTATCGCCATATTTAGACCCCTCTAGAGGTCCTGCATCGCCATATTTAGACCCCTCCAAAGGCCCTGTAGCATCATTCTTAGACCCCTCCAAGGGGCCTGTGTCGTCTTTTTTGGACCCCTATATGGCGTTATACAATTTAGCGGGTCAAATGGATCCCAGGCAGTTGGCAGCGTATAGGGAAATAATGGCAAACCCTTTTAGATATTCGGGACTTTTGAATATGGGTGTTGGTAACCCCACAACGAAGAATTAGTCTAGTCTAGCTTTGTGATACAATAAATAAAGGCTTTTGGGGTGTTTTTTATTAGATAAATAGACATGACTCTCAATGTAGTCGCACAAGATTGTGTTTTTTTTTGCCTCTGGCTTCGAGACAGATTCATACTTAACTAAAAAACTATGATCCGATTTTGATGAAACTTTTCTGGTATTATTAAAAATAATTAAAAAAAAAAATTTACTCATTTAAACTACCGCGGTTGTCTGTGACTTATGGACAAGTATTTCATTTCTTAAAAATCACTTCAAAAATGCTAAAAATACAACTTTTACTGACACATACCGAAAAAAATATTTAAATGGGCGTATAAATTCTTAGAACGAAAGGGACAGAGTATCCCTTCCTAATCCGACCAAACACTTTAAATGATTGTCATTTAAAGTGTTGTGTCAAAATAAGGTTTTTTAGTCACAGTCAAGTAAAGACAAGTCATAATCAAGCAAAGACAAGTCACAGTCAAGCAAAGATAAGTCATAGTCAAGCAAAGATAAGTCACAGTCAAGCCAAGACAAGTCACAGTCAAGCAAAGATAAGTCATAGACAAGCAAAGATAAGTCACAGTCAAGCCAAGACAAGTCACAGTCAAGCAAAGACAGTTAAGTTATTTTAAACCATAAAAAAAGGGTTTTTTCAATTTGGTCGTAGAAATTATTTTTTATTTGAGATTATATACTATCGGATTGGTAACAGAAATTTCATCAAAATCGATTCAGTAGTTTGGTTATTAAATCAAAATAACTGGAACAAGCGTTTACTTGGATGACATAATATTTATTGTTATCCAAGTAAAATTGCGTACTTTACTAATTTTAAAGTCGGTTTGTTCAACTGATAATTATTGGAACGTTTTGTCATAGTCACAGTCAAGCAAAGACAAGTCATAGTCAAGAAAGTTTAGTTTTTTATTATTATTGATAATTGAGAGTTTGGTCTATTAAATCTAAATGTTTCCACGCATTTGTTTGTCGTGGAAGAAGAAGAAATAACTTGCAAAGAAATTGCAGAACCCATGTTTGTTTAATAACGATTGTTTATTTAATACATTCCAAAATTTGTTTACAATAAATACAATGTTAGTTTTTGCTTGACAGATTTTGACGTGGTTGTAAATAAGTTAAACAATTTAGTGTAAGTATCATCAAAATATGTCTAGTAATAAACTTTTCAAATTAAAATCGATTTTACAAAACTTTAGGTTAAGTTTGGGAAATGTGGTGTCCATTTTGTTGGGCCATTTTTGGTTTAGAATTTTTGAGTTCTAAAATAGGCATGTGTCTTAAATGTTTAATTTATTACAAACTAGCGTCCCGCCCCGGCTTCGCACGGGTGTGATTACGTGCGATGCCGGGGCGGGTCGCTAGTTATATATATATAAACCTTCCGTGAAAATGTATCTAACTGATGGTGAAAACCGCATCAAAATCCGTTGCGTGGTTTAGGAGGAGTTAGCGGCCATACAGACATACAGACAGACGCGGAAAGCGACTTTAATTTATACTATGTAGAGAAGAGAATATAACAGGATATTATTAAATAAAACATACCGAAAAAATATTTATATTGTTTGGTAAGTCTCTGAGATATGAGCGTTTAAAGTTTTTGGTGGGGATTTGAGGGGATGCTCTATCCCTTTTCCGCAAAGCGTGTGTTTAGCGTTTGTATTGTGCGCACTGTGTGACGTCATAACGTGCTATAGTGCGCTCTCTGTCTAGCATGAAATTGAAATACTTATTTAATTATTGTTTTGTTGTGATCTTTCTATGAGGTAATAAAAAAAATTAGGAGACATGCCTATGATCGCTATTCTTTTCAAACATGTTGAAAAGAAAAGAGACGCATTTTTTTTTTTATCGAGTTTTTTTTAATGTTTGACCGCCAACTCGCCTTCTAGTAAACGGCGATGTGGTCGAAGATGTTAGTTTTTCATGAATGCTCCAACAAAATCGACGCTACAACTATATAAGTCGATTATTAAAATCGATTTTAATTTAATCGATGAAACCCCGAAAGCCTGAAATTTTGATCTCTCGGATGTTAAAAAAAAAGAAACGAAAATATAAAAACGTGGGAACAATTTTAAAATGTTTCGTTTCTTCAAAGAAAACCTGACAAATTGTAAATATTAGGATAAAATTTCAATTCCTTCGCGCGGAGTTATTTGAAATTATTAATTCAAAGTTTTAATTAATAAGACCTAGAGATGGGTGAACTCGGGCTTAAGCCAACCGAGTTAAATCAAGTAGAAATAAGGGTAACTGTTTTTTTTACGTGATAACGTCTTATAAATCGATGAACGCCGGCTGCATGCACGAAAAATTGTCACGTTCCGCCTGAGCCGCGCGTGCAAGCGAGAGCGCGGAACAAGCGAGAGAGAGGCACGATCGGCCTAAGCGTTATCACGTACAATTATTGACCGTAAACCGACTTTACAGACAACCCCTTTTTTATACATATACACCATGGAAATATCGTCCATGCCTATGTTTGCTGATTATCCATCTTTTTTTACTCGAGTTGATTCGAAGAATGCGAAGAATTCTACTATTCCGTCATTGTGATTGAAAAGATGTTAGATCAAGTTAACTCTAGTTAGCCAACTCGAGTTCATTCGAAATAACCAGAACTCGAGTTAACTCGTTACCCCATCTCTAATAAGAACTTTGCAGATAGAAATAGTTCCTAATGGCTTGATAGATGGCGTTACATCGGTCTTTAGTACAACCATGATACCTTTGGGTAGTAGGTATCATGAGTACAACTGAATTGATCTAGTATCAGGGAATAAAAAGACTTACGTCATAGTCCATTAAAAAAAAATTACTTCTGATTTACATCCTTGTCGGACTGTAAAAAAGGGGATTTGGGGGGGAAGGGGTGATTAGAACACTGATCTCATAAAAAACAGTACCCTTAGTACAAGTTTTGACAGCAATGGCCGAAATGTCGAGCGAAAGGTACATATTTTTACCCGAATGAAATAAAACGTCCCGATAAACATTTAAAACATGTGTTCAAATCGCGAAAGTTTAAAAAATACCAAGTTTTGATAGTTTTCGAAATCTTTCTTCTGTTTTCGTATTATTCCATACATCGCTGGGGGCGCTTTACTAAAAATGCATGGTACAATTCCTATAGAGTCATAATCTCTCAGTGAAAACAGTCAAAAAACGTCCGAGCGTCATTGTACATACATTGTATCAATTATATACTTCACAATGCCACATTTACTGCAATGTAGACGTTATGTCGCTTGCATAGTGTTCAACGTTAGTTGTCCGCTATGTCATCGTAGCTCTGGCATCGCGCGGCGTTGTACTCGGAGCGCGGTTACCTTGTAACTAAACAACAAGTCTGCGCAATGTAGACGTTATGTCGCTTGCATAGTGTTCAACGTTAGTTGTCCGCTATGTCATCGTAGCTCTGGCATCGCGCGGCGTTGTACTCGGAGCGCGGTTACCTTGTAACTAAACAACAAGTCTGCGCAATGTAGACGTTATGTCGCTTGCATAGTGTTCAACGTTAGTTGTCCGCTATGTCATCGTAGCTCTGGCATCGCGCGGCGTTGTACTCGGAGCGCGGTTACCTTGTAACTAAACAACAAGTCTGCGCAATGTAGACGTTATGTCGCTTGCATAGTGTTCAACGTTAGTTGTCCGCTATGTCATCGTAGCTCTGGCATCGCGCGGCGTTGTACTCGGAGCGCGGTTACCTTGTAACTAAACAACAAGTCTGCGCAATGTAGACGTTATGTCGCTTGCATAGTGTTCAACGTTAGTTGTCCGCTATGTCATCGTAGCTCTGGCATCGCGCGGCGTTGTACTCGGAGCGCGGTTACCTTGTAACTAACCAACATGTACTGCAATGTAGACGTTATGTCGCTTGCATAGTGTTCAACGTTAGTTGTCCGCTATGTCATCGTAGCTCTGGCATCGCGCGGCGTTGTACTCGGAGCGCGGTTACCTTGTAACTAAACAACAAGTCTGCGCAATGTAGACGTTATGTCGCTTGCATAGTGTTCAACGTTAGTTGTCCGCTATGTCATCGTAGCTCTGGCATCGCGCGGCGTTGTACTCGGAGCGCGGTTACCTTGTAACTAAACAACAAGTCTGCGCAATGTAGACGTTATGTCGCTTGCATAGTGTTCAACGTTAGTTGTCCGCTATGTCATCGTAGCTCTGGCATCGCGCGGCGTTGTACTCGGAGCGCGGTTACCTTGTAACTAAACAACAAGTCTGCGCAATGTAGACGTTATGTCGCTTGCATAGTGTTCAACGTTAGTTGTCCGCTATGTCATCGTAGCTCTGGCATCGCGCGGCGTTGTACTCGGAGCGCGGTTACCTTGTAACTAAACAACAAGTCTGCGCAATTCGTAGCGTGCGCCGAGTTTTGTTTCGGACTTTTTTTGCACGTTAGTGACTGTATAGGTATTGTGTATATCGATGATTTGATAGATTTCGAAACCTTTTTAGTTTTCATACAAAATTATGAAATCGAAAAAAGTTTTCGATTCGAAGAAACTTTCAAAATTTGTACTAAGGGCTAAAGATCGCTGTGTTATATTTCTAGATTAATTTCTATCTAAGTTACCTAACTCAATTATGAGACACAATTGGGTTGTAAGTGAAAACTGTATGAAAATTAGTTTAGCATTTTTGTTCCTGAATTTTGAATAACTCCGTTATATCTTTAATAGTAGTTAAATTGTAGTTTATACTTAAAATATCTTCTTGTTCTGCCAAATAGACTTACAAGGAACTGTCAAAAGTTGACTCGTTTTATTTTTTATTCTTTCCTCGAGGATTTTGGCGTCGCACTTCTTGTGCGTTTGCCAATGTCATGTATTTTTATCAAGTTTGATGAATGTCAAACAAGTCTTAGTCAGAGTCAAGAAAGTAAGTCACGGGCAAGTCATACTCATGCCCCAGTAAAGGGTGGACTTTACAAGAGGCTGCTATGAAGTTTAGGCAAAAACACGGAAATTCATCTTATTATATCACACCCACACTCGAGCACGTTCACGAATATTTAATAAATAATGCCATACATATTAACATATGAAGGTACACAAGTTTAAGAAAACAATACTATGGCGACATGTTTTTGTTTCAAGTCTCTTGTAAAGATCCACGTCTTTACCGGGCCATGAATTTGACTTGCCCGTGACTTTGTTTGATTCTCACTATGACTTGTTTGACGATATCCAATAAAATGTAAAATATTTAATAAGTGACTCCGGCAAATACACAAGACATGCGACGCCAAAATCCCATCAAAAGGATATTTTTTTTATGAAAACCAAGAATTCTGTTCACTTTCTTTAGGGTTTTACATGTTATAGTCTAGGTTTCTAGTGTTTTTTTTTTCGGATAATTCCGCGTTTGACCGCCTTCTTGCCTATTGGTAAGCGACGATGTGGTCGAAGATGAAGCACGCAACAAACAAATAGTAACAAATACAATAATTGTAACAATCAGCAAATATTAAAAATAAAAGGTTTTTACGTGTGTTTCTATTTGTAACGTAAAAACCTAGAGAAAGTAATAAGCTTGGTTTTCATTAATCTTTTTTCTTTATTGTTCAATAAAGGTTCTTCTAAATTTTTGTCTGATCATAGTGGTATTAAAATAGATTCTAGGACCATCTCTTGTGAAGTAATTTCTTGCGGCAATACCTTCCGCAAGCTTCAATGGCTTGCAGTTGCTCGTGCAATAAATTGCGAGTTTCATGCAAGTCTATTTGGCACTAGTTTGGCGAACTTTGACTAGCTATTTAGTTATTAAGAGATTTTATGAATACAAATTTGTATTACTTAACCAATTTTTTGTTTTAATTGGGTTATTTTTTTATTTTTTACCTGACACAAGGCAAACATCAGGGCAATCGCGTTAAAAAATTGCAGACGAATCGTTGACGAAACGCAAACGCTCCACAACTTTTGGTCGATTTCGTAGCGGCGCGAAAAAGTTGATATTTTCTAACTTTATCACAAACGTTCGTTTGACAGCGTCTACGTTCCAACTGTGATCGGGTTGCGTTACGTCTTTGGTTAAAATCATTAGCGCGATACGAAATCGACCAAAAGTAGTGGAGCGGTTGTGATTCGTCAACGATTCGTCAGTAATTTTTTAGCGCGATTTCCCTGAATCCCAAATAGAATAAAACCGCCTGCGTTGAAGAGTGGGACTTGCATAGTGGCTTATAAGTACCTGAAATAAATGAATTATTATTATACTGAAAAATATTTATGAAACGGGTGAGACCCTTTTTTTTATAATAGGCTTGCAGTTGCCCGCCAACTAGCCTAATGTTAAGCGACGATGCGGCCTACGATGGAGCACATACTTGTCTAGAAGAAACCGATTCACTCGTGATTTGAAGACACCCATATTGTATCTATCGGGGAACACCCTTTCAGGCAGCACATTCCACAGACTAGCAGTTTGCACAATAAAAGTGGAATCAAAGCGCTTCGTTCGGGTTTTCGAAATACCAACCATAAAACGGTGTCGATTTTTTATGCCCGCTCTGGCAGTCCGATAGAAAAATTGATAATCATTAGAGACTCGCTATGCTAAGATATTATTTTAGGTTGCCTTTATAAGTTTTCATCATCAGCCAGAAGAGGTCCTCTGCTGAACATAGGCCTCCCCTGCCTTATAAGATGTCATCCCAAAAGAAACAACCCGATATGAAGAACATGTATAATAGAAAAGCCCGAATGAAGCGGATGGGACCATTTTGAACTGTTACTCGTTTATATAATGCAGAACAGATAAAGAAGCTATATACGTAAGCGACTGGTCGTGCACAAAGTTGTAAATACACTTAAAATTCAAGCGCGAGCGTAGTGAGCACGATTTTTTTTGCTATTTATCAAAGACGTCAGATTGTAACTGACGGGGAACACCCATTCAGGCGGCGCATTCCACTGACTAGCAGTTCGCATAATAAAAATGGAATCAAAGCGCTCTTCTCTTGTTCTCATAATGAAGTGAGACGCCTATATAGACAAGTTTATACGTTATAGGATAGAAAACGTAGAAGTTTGTTTTCACACCCGTTTCATACATTCAAAATGATATTAAATTACAATTTGTTAACAATGTCAAATATCCATGTTGTGTCCACCCCAGTATCAGTTGGGAACTCAGTTCTTGAAGCTGTTGACGCGTACGTCTACCTAGGACAAACAGTCGAACTAGGTACCTAGGTCCAGCTTCAAGAAAGAGGTCAATCTGCGAATCCAACTCGGCTGGGCAGCGTTCGGTAAACTTCGCAACGTTTCTCGTTCAAAATACATCAGTGCCTTAAGACGAAAGTCTTCGACCAGTGTGTGTTACCAGTGATGACATACGGCACTGAAACGTGGTCTCTAGTTAGAGACCACGGGCATCATAAGCTCAAAAGTCGCACGAGCTATGGAGAGGGTTATGCTCGGGGTTTTTCTATACGAGATCGAATCCGAAATGAGGAGATCCGTAGACAAACGAAAGTTACCGGATTAACAAGTTGAAGTGGCAGTGGGCAGGGCACATAGCACGCAGAACAGATGGCCGATGGGGCCGAAAGGTCCTCGAATGGAGACCACGGACTGGTAAGAGCAGCGTAGGACGTCCACCCACAAGACCGTCCGTGGTCCGTTCCGTGGTTTTTTGGTGCTACATTTTTGTAAATCATATGTGAACAATGTGTTGATTAAACAATAAAAAAAAAAAAAGATGGACAGACGATCTAAAAGAGACCGCAGGGAAACGCTGTTTGCAGGCCGCTTCCAACCGGCCCTTTTGGAGATCGATTGGGGATCCTATGTCCAGCAGTGGACGTCCTACTGCTGAAATAATGATTGTGCAACCAAGCCAGCTCTATTCGGAACAAAATTTGCGTGTTCAAATTGTTCGACTAGCCAGTATAACAAATTGGAATATTTTTGTCCGAACAGTTAGATCATCTTAACTACTTCTGCAGACGGCGGTAAAAGCATCTGTGCGTGTGAGACGCATTACAAGTGGTGAGGTAAGCTAAGGAGACTTTACAGGGGCTTACGGACAACTGCTATTGCGGCGCCTAATCTGCTCAGTTGGAAAATCGCGCGAACGTGAACCATATCGCGCCCAGATACGGTTTGCGGTCGCGTGATTTTCCTACTGAGCGGATTAGGTGCCGCAATAGCAGTTGTCCGTAAGGCCCCAGGAGGCTTCTATGGCTTTGGAAACAACACGAAAATACCATGTTTCACCTCGTTATATCACTTCCACACTCAAGCACGTCCGAGGGCACTTAATATATAATAATCCACCATTATTAAGCATTAACACTCGAAAATACACAAGTTTTGGAAAATAACACAATGTTTTTATGTTTTTCCCAATACTGGCGCCATAAACTTTTGAACACCAAACGACATAGGTAAATACATAATCAAAGCACATAACCTATATTATATATTTTGTGATTATGCCAAACAAAACAAAGTAAAATACACCGGATGTTGTCCGGTTGATATATCGCTCAGCCTTCTGTTTTATAGGTACCATGATATACTATACAAATATTCTGTGGTTGCCCTTGCGCTATCTTATTCATTTGCCCATGTTTTACTTTTAATTAGGTAGGTACGATCATAGACGTAACGTGCGCTTGTATATTACTTATTTTATAGGTGTTAATCTCTTTTTAACTATGTATTTGAAAAGTATATATAATTATAATTTTGTACCTAAAATTTATATACCTACTTATTTGACTTACAATGAACAATACCCCCTCCCACCCCACATTCCTGATTCGGTTTTTCCCTCCTATATCGGGCCTCTAGCATGCTTTAGCTCTGATAAAAATACCATTCAGTGCTGCCATTTTAGCGCTTTGGGCGCTAAATCTAGCGCTTTTTTGATGTGTTTAGCGGGCATTTTTAATTTTTAGCGCCTAGCAGATAATCTAGTGCTTTTTCCTTTTTGTCATGAGAGCACTTTTTCAGTGTGTTGACTCCCTAACCCGCCGGGATGTGTCGGCGATTTCGGTGTGTAGACTCCCTTGTGATTAAAATAATTATATACATAAATGGCAATAGTTAGGCTGTCAAGTTATCAAGCGCTGTCAATGTCAATTTGGATAGGTCTATATTACCGATACACCGATGACGAAATTAAACGTTTTAGTTGATTTTTGTTGTTTTTTTTTTATTTGGCGCCAAATCTAGCGCATTTTTAAAGCGTCTAAATCGTCAAATCTAGCTCTTTATGTGTCGTTTTAGCGCCGAATGGGTTTTTTGATCTGGCAGCACTGCCAATATTCACGCGGGCCATACGTAGTTCGTACCATCCTAATGTTCGATACGCGCTGCCCTTTGACATCTGGGTTATTTATTTTATTACCAACAATTATTTATTTTGTATCACATCAATGTGTTATTACTCAGAGTAAGTACAATCTCTAAATTAGTTGGTGGCGATTTGTGAGAGAAAAGTAAGTAAATATACTTTTCAATTCTCTTGCTCGTAAAGTTCTTGTTTATGTACGGTGTAAGCGGACTAAATCTGCTTTTTATGATCTAGTGCATAAAAGTAAACTGAGCCTCTTTAAAATTGTTCAAAGAGGTTCAGTTTTTAATATATATCATGATTTTCATGTAGGATGTTTGGTGTTTGCTTTGCATGCCTTTTGCCTCAGAGCAAATTATTTTTATTTGCTCTGAGGCCTTTTGCTTGCAAGTTTTTGTGAACATAATTTAGTAAATATATAGGCATCTATTTGAATAAAAAAAAACAGGTAAAACCAAAGTGAAGCGCAAAACATTAGTCACTTTTATATTTTTTTAGGGTTCCGTACCTCAAAAGGAATAAACGGAACCCTTATAGGATCAATTTGTTACGTCCGTCTGTCCTTTTTCTCAAGAACGCTTTGAGGTAGGTAATAGTAGGTATCAAGTTGAAATGTTAAGTATATCAAATACTCGGGTCTACGATTTCTTTTAGCTGTGAAAATATCAAACTTGTAAGTCAACGCGATCAAAAGATATGACCGTTTATGTCGCATATTTTCCCACATTTTGCGATTTCACAAGGGAATCAAAACCTATAGGGTACTTCCCGTTTACCTAGAATCATGAAATTTGATTCTAACCAAAACCGTATAATTGCGTACTCACATACCTACATAGTTCTGATATTACGGTTATATTAGTGGTTATAGAAAAAAATCTAATGAACGAAGGTCGAAACGTAGAAGACTTATTCAACGATACCACAATGGGCACATGAATTTTTTAATCCTCTTTTACATTACGGACGTACAGAACCAACTTACTTATAAGGGGTTCTTATAGTACTACGGAACCCTAAAAACGTCTCGTGCTCGCTTTACTGCTGTGCCTGTGTTCTTTGTATAACACGACCCATTACGTAACAAAAACTATTTTCTACACAAACCAAAAATAATTCAAATTTTTCGCGCTCGTTTCTTTCGCGTATTTTTACTGCGCGTATGGTGTGCTTCAAGCTGGTCAGTCTGCGCCCAACAAAAAACCCAAGGATTCAACGAATGTTTTTTGCGATTGCAGAGATACCAAAATGTTACGGTACCTGGTGCAGCAACCCAGGACACTAGAGAGCATGGCGCTGGAGGAACTCGGGGACTGGATCGCGTCACAAGCAAAACAGATGATGTCGCCTATCGCAGAGCTACAACAACGAGACGCGGCCGGAGCTGAAGCCGCGCTCTCTCGGCAGATTGACGGCATTCGAACCCATCTAGAGTGCAATATGCCCAGGGTCTTACATGACAAGTTAGCAGTTGAAGCGATACGAGCGTTAGATCATCTGTCAGAAGATACTGAACATTCCTTGGGACTAAATAAATATTGGGAATTCGATTCAGATTCAGAACCCGACAGTCGAATGAAAGTAATCGGCCGGATGATAGAGACATTATTTACCAAACATCTGACCAGCTTGACGCTTGACTATCGTACTTTAGGTCACATAGAAATGTTTCTACCTACGTTATTAACTAAATCGAACATGCTCGGTGGTCTTACTCAGTTGCACCTCAATCATGTTAATTTAATGCACTGTGAAAAGAACGAAAACATTGTTCAGTTATTAAAAGAGTTACACAATCTCAAGCATTTGTCCTTAAGTTCATTTTCGTACACTGAGAATGTTTTACAATGCATAGCAGATAACTGTAAATTCGTTGAAACGATACACTTTAGAAACGATGAAGATTGCTCATTTATTTTAACATATGATACGACAATTATATTGACTCAGTTACCTAACTTGAGAAGTATTGACATATACGGCGATCCCGTAGGATATCCAGCAATCATAGAACTTCTGTCATCATGTCAAAATATTGAACATATTGGTTTTGAAACTCAAAGAACATTATTGTACGGACTTGATAACGAAATAGCGGATGCTTTACAAGAGATATCTAAACAAAATGCCGGAAAGCAGTTCAAGTTAAAATATTATAAAATGTGCGAGGAAACAACATCAGCGCAACTACAACTGGTCGTTCAAATGTGTCCATTAATCGAAAAGATGAGTTTGAAACCTGGGTTTCAGATGGATGATACAAATTCGACACTTGAACAATCTGGAATTTTTATTCATAAATTGCAGAATTTACGTGAATTGGAACTACGGAGTTATGATTTTTATAAAAACCACGTAACTGGAGTGTTACAAATAAGAGGATCAAATTTGGTGGAGTTGAGTCTTAAAAATGTATATCGGATAGATTTAAATGCATTGATGTGCATAAGTCAAATGTGCCCGAATTTGGAATGTTTATACGTAAACAGATGTTGTTTTAAAACTTCTGAATACGACTTGTACGATGATAAAATCACTCGATTAGAAATTCCACCTTTCAGGAATTTGAAGAGATTAACTTTTTGCGGGTGGCTTGAAAAGAAACCACATCACGTAACCAAACGTCATCTGGTTCCATTATTGCTCTCAAATTGTCTAAATATTGAATTTATAACCATCGCATCACATTTAATCAGGAAAGACACTATGTTAAACGTTTTAGACTTAAACCCAATGATTTACTTGAAAGAATTAAGATTGGAGACTGATAGGAATAATTCTTCAAAGATAACCAAGTTAGTCATAGACAGAATTATTCAAAATTGTTCTAATCATCCGGTAATTATTGCCGAAAAATTCGTTTAACTACATTATGGTACATAGGCTAGAACTACCCTACTTACGACAGTCCACCCGCCACGCAACACTTACCACCCACGCAACAGGCACAAACTGTTGTTACCTACTTTCGTCATCTCATAACAAAGCAAAATTACTTGGTACATCGCACCGAGGGTTTTGAACCCAAAAAAAATTTCTTACATACAGTTCGGGAGCTTCAGCGCGCGCGCGACTTCCACTTGACTGATATTTGTTGTTACTTGAAAATATGTACCTACAATCGTTCTGTAGAACAGTTCGACTGGGGCATGATATGCAAGAGTTAATGAAAGTATTTCAAATAATTCAAGCTCTCTAGTACGCGTATTGGTAAATCGTTAAAATACACGAACACGTTACTAAGAAACTCGTTCTAAATTGACCAACAATAGTTTACAATCTTCCCGCTTGCTACTCTCGCGCTTATTCGATGTTTTGGTAAATGTGGTTTCATTTCCTCATTATCTCGTGCATACTGATAACTTTTAGGTTCTAAATTCAGCCGTATGTGTACCTATTTTGTGTATGTTAGGAGATATATTATTTGCAAATAAAATTGAAAATCGATTTTTCCGATTTTTTATTGCTTTGTATTTTTTTTTCTTTAAGGCTATATTTGCGGTGGAGCAAGCAGACAATCTTGACTGGAATTTGACTGGACTTTGGTAATAATCGTAGCTACCCAAGGAGTTTATTACTACAGCGCTTAATACTGTAAATATAAAACATATTATTTACAGTATTTTTAAAATAAATAATTTTAATAATAATTTAAAATGTGAATCGGATAGATCTATAATACCTATGCATTGATGTGCATATGAATTAACGTTATACATGAACTACTAAACAAATCTAATAGGCTAAACAGGGTGTATGGGGAATACTCTCGAAGCCAAAAGAAGGTAATTGTACTCATCATTATGAACCACTTTTACTATGGGACCAGCCCTGATATCGCGAAAAAAATATCAGCTGTTCTATAGAAAACGGTCATTGACACTCGACAAAATGTATGGAACAGCTGATTTTATTTCGCGATTTCAGAGTTGGTCCCATAGTAAGTTCCCCTTACTCCCGTATAGGTACTTTAGAAGTCTATATAATATACTATATTTTTAATTGTTTTGACATAAATTATTATATTTGTAATGTAATTAATTGTTGTATATGATATGGAATTTCATATTTTTTATTTTTGCCAAGCAATTAAATATTTAATTATCTCACTTTTTAAGTAAATTTTGATTTGTAAATTGACATTTTATTAATAAATAATTTTATTTGTGACGTACGTACTACGTACCTACTAAGTGCATCTTGCTCGTCTCGTCTCTTCAATAAAACAAAATTACCTACTTCCTACTTCGCACTGAGGATTTCGAATTATTCGAACCCAAAAATTTGTTTTCCATCATTCAGTTTGGAATATTCAGCGTGCGCTCTATATTATATTGGCTGGAATATGTTATTTGTTGTTTTACTTACGAATGTGTACTACAATCATTCTTTCATTTGATTAAATAGTATAAGTAGCAAGTACTACGTTTTTTTTAAATAGTATATACCTAGGCTTGCGCTTGGCCGCCATCTCGCCTGATGATGCGGTCTACGATGGAGCACGCTTGCCTAGAAGAAACCGATTCACTCTCGACTTGAAGACACCCAGATTGTAACTGACGGGGCAAACCCATTCAAGCAGCGCATTTCACAGACTAGCAGTTCGCACAATAAATGTGGAATCAAAGCGCTTTGTGCGGGTTTTCGGTACAAGTTGCAAGTAGCTACTAAGTACTTAGGTATCGTCTGTAAAGTTTTGCCAAGTGACAGTGAAAGTACTACTACGCATTACCATTGCTACTTGCACTAAGCAAAACGTTGCAGACAATGCGTAGTAGCTACTTGCAACGTCTGCAGGGTCACGTTCATGTGATTTTCCAACCGAGAGGATTTAGCGTTAATTTGGTTCCGCAATAGCAGTTGTCCGTAAGGCCCCTGAAGTGGAAGAATCGAAAATAAATAAAAAACAAAGATCTTCAAATTTTAATCCTTTATTTCCATGTCATTAAATTTTTGAGTATGAACGAATCAGAATGCGTTTTTACAGACATTCAAAAAAACTCTGTTCCATAGATCATATCAATCCATCAACCAACCATCAATTGTCTTTAGACCTTCAACGGCCTATGGGCAGTCTAACTGTATTTGTAGTTTTAGTTTTAGCTTGTATTTTGTTTAGCGCTTGCCCAGGAAAAAAAAAACATCAATCGATAAAGAACGGTACTTGCATTGCTGTTTAGGTGATTGCGACAAACTTCGCGACCGACTTTAGGCACCACCACTTATGAACCTTATTTACACTAACAGATTATTTTTACAATACAATATTTCTTTATTACACACCGAAAATACAAATGAAACTTAAACTAACATAGAAAACATAATTATAAACAGCAGTATAATGGGCGGCCTTGTCGCCTAAAGCGATTTCTTCCAGACAACCTTTGGATGGACAGGACTAAAGAAGTTAAAAAACGGTCGGTGGTGCACTAAAATATAAATAAATATATAAACATACATATATGTATACACTAAATACCTACGCAATGCTGCATACATACCATAAATATTATAAACTAGTAGGCCGGGCACGAAGCCGGGATATCTATTATATAGCCTATGTCAACCGGGGATAGTGCAGCATCCCAACAGTGAAAGAATTTTTCAAATCGGTTCAATAGTTTCGGAGCCTATTCAATGCAAACAAACAATCAAATCTTTCCTCTTTATAATATTAGTGTAGATAAAGCGGCCCCCCGCACTAAGTGAGTGCTTGTATCGCAGGAACCAACAAAAAGTTAACAATTTAGGTCTCATGGGCTGACAACCATTGTCTATCAATCAGATACTAAATCAAATCAAAACACCACATTCCTTGTATAAGCTATTTGCAGGGAAACGAAAAGGCTTTTTTAGCATAACCTTCAGTATGGCCCGTTGTTATTGTTCGAGTGCATCGATGTAAATGTACTATTCGAGTGCGATAATTTTTGTCTTTGCAGCGCCTCCCCAGACCTTGATGCAGTACAAAAGTAGCGACTGACAGAGACTTTTGTATACCAAGAACAGTGTTTCTCTATCCGCTGAATGTCTCAACGATTTGATTATGCAAATGGTTTTTCTTATACGCCCCGACAATTCCGAAATGTGTGGTCCGAACCCAAGTGTTTGGACAAACAGCACACGTAAATATTAAACTTTTTCGATTCTCTCAATTGTTTGGCAATTGCATTGACGGTTCGATCCAGTAACAAGATAATGTGACGCTAACAAACAGTTATGAGAGGCAAGGTTACGGGGTGCGGAGGCTTGCGTTTAATAAAAGGAAATACATTTTGTCTTTTTTACGTAGCGTCAAAAGATTTCTGTCAAGCCAATCTGCAACCAGTCCAAGGCCATTTTCAGTAGTTTTGAAAACATCTTTCCATTTTTCGCCCTGGAACAGGATTACAGTATCGTCTGCGTAGCATATAACCTCAGCATTTTCGAGGGGAGCGTCTTTTAAATCACTTAAATATAATAAAAATAGAGAGGGCCTTAACACGCTACCCTGAGGGACACCAAAGTCTATTGGGAGCGTATCATTGAGAAATTGAGAGACCTTGATGCACTGCATCAAGACTTGATGGACCGACGACATAGTGAGAGTCCCTGACATCCAGTGGATGCAAAACGCAGGCTGTCGTTCAGTGTGGAGGTTAAAGGGGGAGGCCTATGTTCAGCAGTGGACATCTTCTGGCTGATGATGATGATGCACTGCAGTCTGTCTGGTAACTGTGAAACCAGTTTGTAGGTTACCCCCCTGATTCCTAAGTTTTGCCTTTTTCGAAGTAGGATTGGGATTGACACTGAATCAAATGCCTTAGCCAAGTCGAGGAACACACCTATACAGCGTCGACCCTGATCCAAGGCAGATAGTGCTAGTCAGGTGCAGCATTGCATCTTCTGTTGATTCATATACACATGATAAATAGCGCTTTGGAATCGATAATAAATTGCCTAGAAAATAATAATTTAAAAATTAATCTTAATAAAACACAAGTAATGCATTTTTCTCAACGGCCTGGTAAAATAACTAACATTAACGTTATATACGGTAGCAAACATCTAAATAATGTGCCAACAACGAAATTTTTAGGCTTAACTATTGAACAGAAACTGGACTGGAAAGCACACATCGCAGAACTCAATAAATAAATAAGCAGCACTTCCTATGCTCTTTATAAACTGGCTCCTACTACTAGTACTGAGGCTCTTTTAACGGCATATCATGGATTGGCTGCAGCGGTTTTGAGATATGGCATTATCTTTTGGGGAAATTCAACTGATAAACCCCAGGCCTTCAAACATCAGAAGCGTTGCATAAGATCCATGTTTACACTTCAGCCAACAATAGCTGTAAACCTTATTTTAAGAAACACAAAATCCTCACACTTCCATCGATGTACATATATGAGTTAGCAGTATTTGTAAGGACTAATCCCAACATATTCCCAAATCTTTCAACAAAATTTTCTCCTAACCGCCGTGATAATCACAAGCTATTAAATATACCTAGCAAAACACAACTTTTTAGGAATAGTGTGTTTGGAATGGGTCCATTAGTATATAATAAGATACCACAAAACATTAAAGACCTCAATACGAATCTCTTTAAAAAGAAACTTAAGGAATTATTGACTGCTAAATGCTACTATAGAATAGATGACTTCCTACAGGATAAATTTTGACATATATAATTATAATTTTTCACATCCAATTTTAAGTATTGACATAATATTTGACATTATGAAACAATTATTTGTGGTATCTTATATGTATTATTATAATAGGTTTATCAGAATTGTGTAAAATAAAAATAAACTAACAAAAACTAATAAAAATTATATACTCTTTAAAAAACTAACATTTGTACGCTGTAACAGGCAAGGACATGAGATACGTCTCCATCATTACGACCATGTATGCTACTTTATATGTATGTGTACCTACCATGTTCTGACAAATAAATATTTTGAATTTGAATTTTGAATTTGAATTATGAATTTGAATTTACCATGCCGAAAACCGTATTGCTGCCGGAATTATATGATGCTTATCAAGGAATTTTATTAATCTTTTGTTCACAAGTTTCTCAAGAATCTTAGAAAATATAGATAAAAGTGAGATGGGTCGGTAGTTACTAGGTACTTTCTTATCTCCGACCTTAGAATAAGTATAACAACAGCGGATTTACAGCATTCAGGGAAGATTCCACATTTGATAAACTTTGGTTAAAAATGTGAGGTTGAATTATTAGGTGTTTTATTATTGATTTTATGAGTGATGACGAGCATCCGTCTAGTCCTGGTACTCCTGGTGCACTATTTGGCTTCAGATTATTAATTATCTCTCCGACTTCTACGTGATAATCTATTTATTATTTATTTAATACTTTATTGCACACTTACAAATTAAGTAAACATGTACAATTGGAGGACTTAATGCTAAACATTTTCTACCAGTCATCCACCAAGTTGGAACAAACAGTACGTAGGCGTGCATCAAAAACACCTTATAAAAGACAAAAAGAAATAAACAGAAATATCAAAGTTTTACAAGATAATATACATAACAACAAATTACAATAAATATGAATCTAACCTAAATTATATATCAATGCAAAATTATATACGTACATAATTTTACTACATATTATTACACAAATTATAATTAATATTAGACATATAAATAAAAATTAATGAATATATATATACTATATATATATATACTGTAATATATATATGAATATATATATATTACAGTAACGTAATTAGATACTAGACACTGATGCTTTTAAATAATGATCACGTAAGATTCGCTTAAAAACCGCTTTTGATGGCGCTTGATGGATAATCTATTTATCTATTCATTCACTCATTCATTTAGGATTCACTTTTCTTCAGTTCGGTGAGCACTACCGGGGGGTTTATGCAGTTTCTTATTATCCTATCAATGACCAAAATGGATAGCTCTTCATGGTTTATATATACCCAACGCGGAAAATGATTTTCAATTCTTAATTCCTTCAAATAAATCAATGGGTTTTTATCTAAAACTTTTAACATCATGTCATCCGTGAGAATATTTATTGCAACAGTTATGAATTCAACATTCAGACAATTCAAGAGAATTAAGGAAGCCATCTGGCGAGGTGTTTCAATTAGTCTCTCTTTAGACTGCACGTAATAATTTAACCTCTTCAAATTTTGGAATGGCGGAATTTTTAAGTGATCTGTTTCCTCATAAAAATCAGACCAGTCGTGCTCAAGGTTCTCATCATGTTGAAAATAATCTATAAATAAAGATTCTAGATTTGGGAACATTTGACTTATATTAATTAATACGTCTAGATCTAACTGGCTGACGCCATCAAGATGCAACTCAACCAAATTACTTTCTCTGCTTACTTGTAAAATGTCTTGTAGTACTTCGTTGTCATAACAATAATAACCCTGTAGTTCCACTACACGTAAATTAGGCAGTTGATTAAGGAACATTCCAACCATTTTCGCAGGAATTGGAGTTTGGTGCCCATACCAGCTCGCCAGACTCGTCTTTTCGATAAGCGGGCACATTTGACCAACTAATTGCAGTTGCTCTAATGTCGTGCCTTTGTACATTGTGTAAGTTTTCAATTGAAACTGCTTTCCAGCATTTTGTTCAGTTGACATAATGCCTTGTAAAGCACACGCTATCGCGTCTTCTTTTGGTTCGCTAGGGAAATATTCATTAGAATAATATGTACAAACTTCAAAATGTTCTATATTTGGACATGATAACAGAAGTGCCTGGATTGCTGTGGATGCTACATGGCCCCAAATGTCAATACTTCTCAAGTTGGACAACTGAGTTAATGGAACTACCACATCATGGGGTAAAATTACTACGTCTATTTTTTCTTTAAAATCACCTATAAACTGTAACTCCTCAACTAATTTACAATTCTCTGCTATGCATTTTATAGCTTTGGCTGTGTATAAAAAGAATCCTAATGACAAATGTTTAAGGTCGTGCAAATCTTTTAATAACAGACTAATGTCGATATTTTGATTCAGAATGATTTCTAACTGAGTAAGACCACCGAGCATGTATGATTTGGTCAATAACGTAGGTAGAAACATTTCTATGTGATTTAATGAACGAAAGTCAAGCGTCAAGCTAGTCAGGTGCTTGGTAAATAATGTCTCTATCATCCGGCCGATTACATTCATTCGATTGTATGATTCCCAACAGTCTCCGAGGCTTAAAGATTCTGCAGTATCTTCTAACAGATGATCTAAAGCTCGTATCGCTTCATCTGCTAACTTGTCATGGAACCCTCTGGGTACGTTACATTCTAGATGGGTTCGAATGTCGTCAATCTGCCGAGAGAGCGCGGCTTCAGCTCCGGCCGCATCCCGTTGTTGTAGCTCTGCGATAGGCGACATCATCTGTTCCGCTTGTGACGCGATCCAGTCCCCGAGTTCCTCCAGCGCCATGCTCTCTAGTGTTCTGGGTTGACGCACCACAAATTGCATCATTTTTATTATCTGCAAAAAAACAAACTCTTAATTAGATTATATGCACTATAGTTGATTTTTGTCGGACAGAATGGCAAACTTAAAACAAGATTCACGCAGCAGAAATGAGAAAACATAAGACGAAATATGCATCAAAGACGATTCGTCCTCACGAATATTAAAATCGATTAATTGACATTATTTATTTACTTGCGATGAATGTTCTTGAAATATTTTATTCAGCAATGCGATTCAGTAATAAACTCGCTTCTAGTGACAGCGCGGATTCCGCGCTGACGAAGAAAAGGATTTCACCGACAGCGCGGATTCGGCGCTGACGAAGAAAAGGATTTCACCGACAGCGCCGAATCCGCGCTGTCACTAGAAGCGAGTTTATTACTGAATAGCACTGCAGATGTTCACCGATACCAGATTAAAGAAATTTGACTCGACAGAAAAAATATCGTAACCTTTCCTAAAAAACACCCGTTTTTACGTTCCATTCGATGGATCGAATCAACTTAATTCTGTTTCTATTGTTTCTACAGAAGATATTTTTATTAAAAAAAAAAAAAAACTGCGTGCTATCCTAACAATCGTACAAATACTTTAGTGATCGCAGTTTTTTTGTAATAGCGTACGATTATTTGTAGAAAATAAAAAAAATATTTGAAAGCGTGCACGCCGAGTATGCAAGCATTACCTACCGTCAAACAAGTGTACGTTCTCTACCATTTCGCCTTAAATGTTTAAATGTTGCTGTGTTTGTTTTTGTTTGTTTGTTTGTCATTGTAAAATAGTTGTTTACGAGACTGGACCAAAGCGCGAGCATAGCGATCATAAAATATTTTAGTTTTTTTGGTCATTGTAAAAAAAAACAAGAAAAATCTTAATAATAATAAAATTCTAATTGTTTATTCTCAAATAATGGACTCGGACATAAAATTATAGAAATATTGTTTAAAAAAAAGTCTGTGATTCAGTAAGATCGTCCAAGTAACGAAATTACCAGTTATAACTTGGTAATGAACAGACATTTGTCACCGACTCGCACTTGGTCATTCATAATCAGCCTTTTAATAGTCCACTGCTGGACTTTTAGCCTACCCCCGAAAGGGTGATTGGGCCATATCCACCACGCTGGCCCAGTGCGGGTTGGTGGATTCACATACGCCATTGAATTCCTTCTCCGTACGTATGCAGGTTGCCTCACGATGTTTTCCTTCACCGTAAAGCCACTGGTCACCGAAAAAAACTTAGTCATTATTTATTACTTATTAATTGTTTTACTTTTAGTGTAATAACATAGTGTAATAACATAATCATGCCAAGTTTGCCGCTTGTACGTATTACCTACCGTTTTTACATTAGAGCTAATACAAAAATAAGTTTGTTGTATGTAGGGGCCAGGGGGCAACCCCCCCTTTCGTTATGACTTTTTATATTTTTTTTTAGTTAATCCGCCTCAACATTACATATTCTCTGAAAAAATCAACTGGCTACAACGACCTATATGTACTTTGACTGGCTATCTATTACGGTTCGAAAGATACAGCCGTTTAAAGGTAGGACGGACAGACTGACATCGTAGCTCAGTAATAGGGTTCCGTTTTTACCCTTTGGGTACGGAACCCTAAAAAAGACAAAAAAGTTTTTTTTCCTTAATTTGCTACACTAATATTGAGACTGTGACGGATCAACTTCGTATCAAGATCCCTTGTTTACAAACTTACATAGCCAATTGAAATGATAATAAGGTATTAAAACTTACTCTCAAATATCGCCACTAATTTGTTACCTGTTGTTACCTGTTTGTAGGATTGTACAACCCTATTCACTATCGATGAGGGTGACAACCCTATCATCTGTCAAGGAAGGTTTTGGAGGTTAGATCCGGCGTTGAATAATAAAAGCAGTTTGCAAGTACCATTATTCGTATTGTTTTAATGAATACCACTACACTGTTGTTGGTCACAAACCTAGCCACGTACTGCATAAATCAACACTATCAGTAGGAATGAATTCAATGTAGGTAATTAGGTACTATTTATTTCAAATCCGGAAGCCCGACATGGGAGGAAAAAGCTCAATACCTAGACGTTGAGAGGGTGGCAAATGGGCAAGTACATTTTTAAGGAAAAAATTGTTTTTACCATTTTTATCATGGGAATTACATTATTAAGTAGGTATGTAACTATAGCTCCGAATCCTGGAGGAAAAAATAAGGTTATCGATTGAGGTGGAAGCAGCTCAGGTAGCTTCAGTAGGTATGCTTAACAACCGCAAGCATGGTCCAAGGAAACAAGGTCTAGCCCAGCTGGGAGTCGTACCGTAATGACGTCACTGTCCAGTTGCCACTTTATTGTAACAAACACAGATACTGGGAAACAACTTTTTTAATAATCTAATAAATAAAATACAAAAAGCATTTCAATTGTCATTTGATTTGTCCGCTCAAGCAAGTCAAGCACGAATTGAATATATTAACAACAATTTTATCAAAACCTTGATTTATTAGATTCCCACAGGTAATATACGAATATTGGAGAGTTATAATTTCACGCTACTATTCTTTGATTATATATAGAACGGATGTGGTATTAGCCCGAGCTGCTATGGAAAAAAGTCTGGCACTTTTTGCGGGAGACGAAGTAAACACGCATAGCACACACTTGTTTTCTAAAGCCCGCCCATTCAAGTAATCGAATACATCTCTACAAGTGCACACATCAATATAACCTGCACTCATTGACAAAACAGAACACAAATACAAAATGCGCACCGCTCATTGGTCGCCTCGCTGTGTTTACTTCGCACACATTATACAAAGCTAGTGAAGTGATAAAAATACCAACTAAATAATGTGCTTTCACCAATAGTTACCATACCGATATCGGATACCGAAGAGTGTACTGGAGAAATTTGATTTGTAACTATGGAGTTACTAATAAAGTATTGTATTGAGTTTCATTCGAAAATCTCACTATGGGCCTCATAAGCGAGCTCAAAGTCGCACAACGAGCTATGGAGAGGGCTATGCTCGGGGTTTCTCTAGGAGATCGAATCCGAAATGAGACGAACGAAAGTCACCGACATAGCCCACCGGTTTATTAAGTTGAAATGGCAGTAAGGGTAGGGCACATATCATGCAGAACAGATGGCCGATGGGCCGAAAGGTTCTGGAATGGAGACCACGGACCAGTAAGCGCAGCGTAGGACGTCCACCCACAAGATGGACAGACGACCTAAAAGAGACCGCAGGGAAACGCTGGATGCAGGCCGCTCCCTACCGGCCCTTTTGGAGATCGATGGGGGAGGCCTATGTCCCAGCAGTGGACGTCCTACGGCTGAAATGATGATGATGATGATGATTGATAATACCGATAAAAAATACAGTGGGTAAATTACACTACAGGAAAAAATCTCTAGAAAATATTTATTAATATAACTAATTAAAAGTCGTGGGTTTTAGCCTTTATTAACTAAACAAAATACAAGCGAACACTAATTAACATTACTATTCATGGCAAATATATATCAAAATCCTATGTATTTCATGATAATGATTATAATTTTTTTAATTTTTTTTTTTTAATTTAAGTATAATTATGTCAATGTCTGCAATAGTTGTTTACCTCGCCTCCTTCAGTATTTGAGAAACTTTCTTCGGTACTAGCTTGAGTTTAAAGACCGATCCCAACTATATAATATCAAAGGTCATATACCAATAACACACGCACGATACCAATAATATACCTACTGTACTGGAGATTTACTTATTTATGACAGTAAAGTAAATACAGTAGACGAGGCCGTATGGCTTTAGCATGCTCCGAAATGAGCGAAAAACACAAAAAACGAGTATTTATTATACCTATCAAATTTCATTCAAACTTGGATTACGTCGTACGAGTAACTATATAAGTAACGAGTACGAGACTACGAGTAATAAATTACCACATCACTAGTTCATTTTTTCGACAAGGTTGCCAACTTAGTAACTATTTGTGCTAGATTTGGCTCTATTTTCGTAAGTCTAGTCTAGCGCTGAAATCTAAGATAAAACAGCTAACACTAAACAGCAATCACGCTGGTTTTTTTTTCTGGTCACCGTAGAACAATACGCAGCCACGCGAGAAGTAACAAAACGCTTTAGTTTTATATGTTGCTTTGCTATACTATCTTAGGGGATTTTCCGGAACTAATAAGATGACGATGTACCTACGTCCTACACTGATATGTTTGTCTGTCTAATTTTGATATGATAATCCTTTCTTTGTAGCAACCTTATTATTCATAGAATTTGGCCCTAAAACGTTTTTCTGATAAAATGGAGGCGTGACATGCTATTGTGTTATCCTACTGGATCGGATGACTCCCCCGCGTTCGCTTGCGGGGGGAAGAGAATGTCTATTTGACCGTAGTGTTTTAGAGTAGCACTATAATTATATAGCTTAGTATGTTGATTGAGTAGTTCTAGTAAGAACTAGAATTGTGCTTAGAAATAGCTTGAAAACAATGTGTGTATTTGGCAAAAATGAATTTAACGCGAGAATATTTGAAGTTTATCAGCATTCGGAATTAAAGAAACCTATATAAAAACTTAAACCGTTTTTCTCGGGTGAGGCAATACGTTCCATAATGAAACTTTACAATTTTATTCCATGTCCAAACAAATTTGCTATATATTTTGTAAATTTATATTAATCTTGCGCTATTTGAGATGTCATTTAGCGAGTATCTGTGATATCGAGTTGGCAACCCTGGTTTTCGATTAATATTTTCTTCTGTTCAATTAAGCTTACTTAAACTCGTTTTGTGGTGAAATTAGCACGTTATTTGTTTAATAAAATACTTACATGTGATAAGAGACTCCGTCCGTTGTGAAGTTCGTAGTATGTGATCGAGATTTACAAGTGATTATTGCACAATATATGACCATTTTTAAGGAGCTCCGTTTCGTAACATAGTAAGAAGACAAATGGCGGATGAACGACGTTGAAACAGTTTTTATAAAACGGTGTGCTCGTTTGACATACGTTGCCGGAGCATGTACCTCGGCTGAGGGGAAATTATAGGTATGACATATCCTTTCTATAAAACCTCATTTTCATTGATTGATTGATTCATTTGGTGAAAGAAAAAAGAAAAAGTTACGGAACAATAATTAAAGAAGCCAAAAAGTAAGAAAAAAAATTTTTTTTAATAGGTTTGACGTCTGATAGACATAACTGTCAATGTCACTGCCAAAAAATCATAAACAAAAATACAGGCAGGGTAAGGTTTTGGCGCCAACGTGGAAAAGAACATGTCGGCTCGTTGGATTATTTTCCTAAACTAGTGTATTTTCGAGTGTTAATGTGTTCTAGGTGGTGAATTTAAGATAACTTACTAACTCGAAATGTAACGTACAATGTGTTTTTAAATAAATAAAAAAAAAAAAAAAAAAAATATTATTCATTACGTGCTCGAGTGTGGGAAAGTGATATAACGAGGTGAAACGTGTCTTTTCGTGTTGTTTCCAAACTCCATAGGAGCGTCTTGTAAAGTTCCCACCACTTTACAGAGGCATGAGTTTGACTTGACCGTGACTTACTTAGCTTGACTCTTGACTTGTTTGACGTACAAAACAGAAAACAGAACAACATACAAAACAGAAAAAAACAGAAGAATAGGCGGTATGGCCTTAAAGGCTTTAGCCTGCCCGATGGGCGAATTATAACAAAAAAAAATACAGGCAGGGTAACTAAAAATCTAAAAATTATAAGTTATAAAAACATAAAAGGGGTAAACGGGTAAACAAGTAATTACTGCACAAGAGTAATGACCCACAAGACACAGTGCACATAGAAAACTTACAACTACTTGCGCTTCGGTCTAGCCGTGGTGCCTATTTCCACTGGCTTCGTAGGTGCAGTAGCCGGCTGCAGCGGCGCCAGCGGCGGCGACGGTGACTTCAGAGTATTTCCGGGCGCAATCCTCTTCAATTCGTAGAGTCCTGTGATGCGGTGTCGCTTTCCATCGGGATCGAGAATGTGGATAAACCCATCCCGAGTCCAGCAGCTCTTAACACCAAAACGCTCTCTAGCCTCCATGAATGCTTGGTGCCTAGACTTTGTGAGGAACTCTGAGAGGGTAATGTTAGCACCCTTTAAAGAGGATTTAGAGGTCCACAACTTACTCCGTACATCGAGATCCTTAAGCTTCACCAAGATGGGCCTAGGTCTGTCACTTCTGGTTCGACCCATTCGCTGACGTCTACTGATAGAAGGCACTGTGAAAGTTGTTAACTTAAAGTGGGATGTTACTATGCGAACAACAAGCTCCGCTGTGTTTTCTTGGTCCTCTTCTGGCACGCCATGTAGAAGCAGTATCTTGCGGCGGCTGTTCATTTCCAGGTTATCCACATCCTGTGCCAGAAGCCCCAACTGTGACTGGAACTCACGCAGTATTTGCACCGTGAAAGTTTTGAAAGCTGCAAAATCGGCTGCTAAACTGGCAACGGTGTTAACCGGACGCGGCGTCTTCTGCAGCTCACCCTCGAACAGCTCCATACGCTTGTTAAGGGCATCCATCATCTCCAAGAAGAATTGTTGTGTGTTCATTTTGTAGAGGTTATGTCAGTGATATAAGTGACGGGATGCTAGTGGTCCTTGGGTGCTTCTGTAGGAGAGTGTTGATGGCAGAGGAAGTATGTACACTAAACTACTAGAATAGACATGAATTTAGTCTGGTAAGCTCCTTATTATAATTAAAATAGTAAATATTACTAAGAGCAATTTGAAACATGTGCTTTCACACCTACCCGCCAAGGCGGAAAAAAGCTATTCTTGAGCTCTTCGAGCAATAAAACTAAGCAGAAATCCATTTTTCCAAAATAAAAAATTAGTCGCCAAGCTATATCGGGCTCGTTTCAAAACCTGATATAAAAATCGGTAAAATCTTTTTTATTGACGATTGAACCGACCTCAAATGTCACTTTCAAAGTTCGGTACTTGCATAATTGTCAAATTCGATCCAATATAACGACTGCTTGGCGAATTTAGCGACCCATCGTTATAAGGAGATCGGTACTCGCAACGTCGTCAAAACGCCATTTTAGCGAATTTGGCGATTTTTTGTCTATCGATAAAGAACGGCACTTGCACTGCTGAATAGTGAACTATGTCGTTTGTATGTTCCCGATAACTACAACCGATGTAGACATCACAAGCTGTTTGCAACCTCTATAAATGGAACTGTTGCTCGCTCGAGATCCCCCATACCGCGTACTCTCGCCGCACTCAATGCCCTTCTGAACGCCAACCCAAACTGTGATGTGTTTGCCGATGATTGGAAGGCGAGCAAGCTGTTTGCAACCTCTATAAATGGAACTGTTGCTCGCTCGAGATCCCCCATACCGCGTACTCTCGCCGCACTCAATGCCCTTCTGAACGCCAACCCAAACTGTGATGTGTTTGCCGATGATTGGAAGGCGAGCAAGCTGTTTGCAACCTCTATAAATGGAACTGTTGCTCGCTCGAGATCCCCCATACCGCGTACTCTCGCTGCACTCAATGCCCTTCTGAACGCCAACCCAAACTGTGATGTGTTTGCCGATGATTGGAAGGCGAGCAAGCTGTTTGCAACCTCTATAAATGGAACTGTTGCTCGCTCGAGATCCCCCATACCGCGTACTCTCGCCGCACTCAATGCCCTTCTGTCTGAACGCCAACCCAAACTGTGATGTGTTTGCCGATGATTGGAAGGCGAGCAAGCTGTTTGCAACCTCTATAAATGGAACTGTTGCTCGCTCGAGATCCCCCATACCGCGTACTCTCGCCGCACTCAATGCCCTTCTGTCTGAACGCCAACCCAAACTGTGATGTGTTTGCCGATGATTGGAAGGCGAGCAAGCTGTTTGCAACCTCTATAAATGGAACTGTTGCTCGCTTTAGATCCCCCATACCGCGTACTCTCGCCGCACTCAATGCCCTTCTGAACGCCAACCCAAACTGTGATGTGTTTGCCGATGATTGAAAGGTGATACTGTCTGAATGCATGAAGTTTTGTGAGACTAGCGTGTGAATGACAATTAAACTTGACCTTACATTTACATTTGTTTTAATTATGGTTTTTTTTCCTGGGCAAGTGCCTTTATTAACTAAACAAAATACAAGCTAAAACTAAAACTACAAATACAGTTAGACTGCCCATAGACCGTTGAAGGTCTAAAGACAATCCAAATGCTCAAGCCCACTACCAGTTGGCAGCGTACCCAGCATGCTGGCGGCATTACCACGTTGAATGGCAATGCTTATGCGTAGAGCCAGAAACACGCCATTTTATGTTTGACATTGTATAAATTTTTATTAGTTTGACAATTTTGTTTTTTCTCTCTGACATAATTTTTATTTTCAAATTGTATTCTTTTTTTTATCTTTATTTAATAATAATGTATGTAATTCATAAATGTAATTAGTGTAATGAGGATCAGTAACGTTTTAGTTGAGAATGCAGATTTATAGAGCTAAGAAATCCTTAACAAACAGTGCAAAAAAAATTGTTCTACGACAAAAAATGACGAAGTTATGACCAAATTACTAGCGAAATTCACTGGTCGGCCGGCGCGATAGTTTGTGACGTCACAGTGCCGTTATTCGCCAGTTACCCGTTGGCAGCTATAAGGCGGGCAGTGTTTTGGGTGGATAATTGTGACTTTCGATACAAACTAAGTGCCCGATTCATGTCTAATTGATATTTTAACTATTTACAAATATTGTATAGTGCCTAAATGTACAAACACTTCTATTAAAACGCCAGAAAAACTATTTTTTAACGTGCCGATAGACCCAAAACTTCGTAAAAATGGTGTCCATTTCTGTGTAATATTTTAAGGTCAAAACAATAACACAGAGACGTTGTCGGGTAAAAAGCAAATCATCATCATCATCATCATTATTTTAATCCTTTACATAACAGCCGTGTATTTATGTATATGCCTCAGCTATGCCTTATTAGAAGCAAAGAAATTAATATATATTCTTATATTTCAGGTGGAATATCCTTACTTAAGGTGGTTCGATTCACCTAAGGCGGGAAATTTAAATTTTAAACAGTTTTTTGTTCCTAGTAGCCAGGCCAGGTAATTATTTTTTATTTCGGGGAGAGGGGGAGAATACCCCCTTTGCAGGAAAACTTGCCTAGCCCCCCCCCCCCATCTCTACATTATGATTTTTTAAAGTTTCTAACCTCACTTTTCCGAAAAAGCAAATTAATCCCCTAAACTGCCGAGATCTATGTAGGAGTCGGATTTGAAATAATAGTGTGCACAAGCCAGCCTCACTCGCTACGCTCGTTCAGTGCAACTTAGCTAAACAAAGTTGTCGTTTAGTTGGATGGTCACTGTCAACCTAACGAACCTACCGAGTTCTATGTAGGAGTCGGACTTGAAATAGGGGGAGGAGTCTCATCGCTCCTTAACTCCCCGCCCTTTGTCCGGCTGGTTTAGTCGTTTTTTTTAAGTGAAGTTAGAAATTTAAAAAATCATAACTCCGAAAGGGGGGTATCGCAAGTTTTCCTCCGAGGGGGGTGTTCTTCCCCCTTCACCCCACCCCCTCCAACACTCTACCCCCCTAAAATCGATTGGTGTTAATCTAAAGTTAAGCCATTCAAACTTATGAGGCAAGACTCCCTTCTTCAGTTTTAGCTAAGTTCCAACGAAACGACTACTTTGTTTAGCTAAGTTGCGCCGAACGAGCGTAGCGAGTAAGGCTGGCTTTTGCACACCATTATTTCAAATCCGACTCCTACTTGATCACCGAAGTTGGTGCCTCCCCCCCCCCCCCTTCCAGCCATACCCAGTGAGGGGGGGGTCTGATAGCTCGTTACGTCCCCGCCCTTTGTCTCGCCAGTTTAGGCGATTAATTTCCTTTTTCGGAGAGGTGAGGTTAGAAACATTAAAAAATCATATTTGGGAGGGGGGGCCTCCGCAAGTTTTCCTTCAAAGGGGGTGTTCTCCCCCCTTCCCCCTCCCACCACTTTCCCCTAAAATCGATTGGTGTTAATCTAAAGTCCTACCTGAAAGAGTATTAAGTAAGGATATTCCACCTGAAATATAAAGATATATACGTATTAATTTCTTTGCTTCTAATAAGGCATATATCGTCGTTGCAAATTCGAAATCTCCTATGTGTAAAAAGTCACTTTTCGAGAAAAACGAAAAAAACTTCATCCTGAAAAAAATTATGAGAAAAAAATATTTATTTCATTGGTTATTTTCAAAAACCAAGTAAACAAAGTGTGTGAAAAGAGAAACCCTATTAAAATAACTAGTAATACTGATGAAATTTATTTTTTTATCAACACACTAGCTGTTGCCCGCGACTTCGTACGCGTAGATTTTCATACAATATTTCAACCCCCTTTTGCCCCCCTTAATTCAGCCCTTTCGCAAAATCCTCTCTGGGTGGACCTCTACACCCCGAAAGTAATCTGCTTGCCAAATTTCAACAAACTTTCAACAAAAAATAAAACCCCCATTTCTCATCCTTAATCCGTCTTTTCCAAAAAATATTTATGTTACCGGCAATGTGTATAATTCAGGTATTCTACTACAGCTATTCTGCGGTAACATATATACAGTATTAATTTTTTTTAAATTATTAACCTGAATACCAAATTTCATATCCCTAAGATCAAAAACAAAGCACTTTCATACAAACTTTCAACCTCCATTTGCCCCCCTTAATTCGGCCCTTTCGCAATATCCTTTCTTTGCGGATCTCTACACCCCATAAGGAATCTACTTGACAAATTTCAGCTTCGTAGGTCAAGTAGTTTTCGAGATTTCGTGTTTAATGAGTGAATGAGTGAGTAGATGAGTATCTACATGTGTGTGTGATGATATATAGAATATAGATATATAGATTTTCTAGAACTTTCTCGAACATTCTATATCGATTATAATAGCTTGCAGTCATTTTAGAATTTTCTAGATCATTCCAGAAATTTCTTGAACTTTCTCGAACATTCCAAATCGATTACAATAGTTTGTACTCATTTTAGAATTATGTCGATCATACCAAAATTTCTAGAACTTTCTCGAACATTATAGATATAGTAGGTATTTCCTTTCTAAAGGATGTCTTCAGATAGGCTATCTAAGTACCTACTCAACGTACACTACAAAGTGCGCTGCAAATCAGTCGCCAGCTTAAGATGAGCCGTACGTTCAAAGCTTCCCGTACATTCCGGAGGTCAAGTTATTTGGACCTAATACTGAGGGTTGTGATGTGTGTAATTTCTGAACTACGAAATCGACGACCTTGAAATTTTTACGGGACGTTATTTAATATACCTCCTTTCTAACAAAAAAAGAATTAATGAAATCGGACTACGCGGTGATGAATTACAACTAAGTTCACATTTTGACTCTCATCCCCTCTCCCAAGGGAACCATGCAAAATTTCGGGATAAAAGGTATCCTATAACCTACCTCGTAGTATGAACTCAAATTATGCTAAGTTTCATTTGAATCCATTGAGTAGTTTCGGCGTGATGCGCGGCCCAGATACAGACAGACAGACAGACAGATAGACAGACAGACAGACAGACAAAAATGAAAAAAATTACAGTTTTGACTTCAGTATCGATTATAGAGTGCCGTAAATTTATTTTTTTCAAAATATCTTCAATGTACAGAATTGGACCTGTTACAGTTTTATTATAAGTATAGATGGGAGTTTTTATATGCGACTTTTTTTCACATAAGAGTTTTTTGATAGGAAGGCAAGGAAAAAATAATTTAATATTATTTATTTTGTCAATTGAGCAATAAACATCTATATTTAGACAGTAAATAACATTTTAGGTAGGTAATTATATAACAGACACCAAATTGTCGCTGATAGCTGAGGCATATATATAAATACACGGATGTTATGTATAGGATTAAAATAATGATGATTTGCTTTTTACCCGACAACTTCTGTGTTATTGTTTTGACATTGAAATATTACACAGAAATGGACACAATTTTTTACGAAATGTTAGGTATCTCGGCACGTAAAAAAAATTTTTTTCTAGCGTTTTAAAAGAGGTCTTTGTACATTTCGGCACTACAAAATATTTTTACATAGTTAAAAAGATGAATTAGACACAAATCGGGCACTTAATTTGTATCAAAGCCACAATTAACCACCCAAAACACTGCGCGCCTTATAGCTGCCAACGGGTAACTAGCGGCGACCGGCCCTCTGACGTCACACGCACCCGGGTACATTACTTTTAGCGGCAGGATTGGCATGTTTATTACTTAATATCTTCGTAAGTAATGGTCCGATTTGGATAATTCAAAAAGATATATCATTCTTATGTCGTGAAGAATAGTCAATAGAAAGTCGGTACTAGTTCTATTGAATTTGCTATTACTTTACTGATCCTCATTGGTGTAAAGCCGTGCTAATTTAATAAACAAAATACAAATATCACATGCATATGGTTTTTGCCAGTGTGTTTCAATTTGTGCCTTTTCAAAACATTTGCTAGTGCTGATCTATAATCACACATATCACATTCATATGATTTTGGTTTAACTCCAGTGTGTTGATTTATGTCGTTTTAAAGTACCTGCTTGTGCTGATCTATAATCACACATATCACATTCATATGGTTTTTCTCCAGTGTGTGTATATTTATGTTGTTTTAAAGTACCTGCTTGTGCTGATCTATAATCACATATATCACATTCATATGGTTTTACTCCAGTGTGTGTTGATTTATGTCGTTTTAAAGTACCTGCTTGTGCTGATCTATAATCACACATATCACATTCATATGGTTTTTCTCCAGTGTGTGTATATTTATGTTGTTTTAATTGAGCTGCTTGTGCTGATCTATAATCACACATATCACATTCAAACGGTTTTTCTCCAGTGTGTGTTGATTTATGTTGTTTTAAACTAACTGCTTGTGCTGATCTATAATCACACATATCACATTCAAACGGTTTTTCTCCAGTGTGTGTTGATTTATGTCGTTTTAAATATCCTGCTTGTGCTGATCTATAATCACACATATCACATTCATATGGTTTTTCTCCAGTGTGTGTCGATTTATGTTGTTTTAAATGACCTGCTTGTGCTGATCTATAATCACACATATCACATTCAAACGGTTTTTCTCCAGTGTGTGTTGATTTATGTCGTTTTAATTCACTTGGTCGTTCTGATCTATGATCACACATATCACATTTATATGGTTTTACTCCAGTGTGTGTTGATTTATGTCTTTTTAAATCACCTGCTTGTGCTGATCTATAATCACACATATCACATTCAAACGGTTTTTCTCCAGTGTGTGTTGATTTATGTCGTTTTAAATGACCTGCTAGTGCTGATCTATAATCACACATATCACATTCAAACGGTTTTTCTCCAGTGTGTGTTGATTTATGTCGTTTTAAATGACCTGCTTGTGCTGATCTATAATCACACATATCACATTCATATGGTTTTTCTCCAGTGTGTGTTGATTTGTGTAGTTTTAAATAGCCTGCTTGTGCTGATCTATAATCACACATATCACATTCATATGGTTTTACTCCAGTGTGTGTTGATTTATGTCTTTTTAAAACACCTGCTTGTGCTGATCTATAATCACACATATCACATTCAAACGGTTTTTCTCCAGTGTGTGTTGATTTATGTCGTTTTAAAGCACCTGCTTGTGCTGATCTATAATCACACATATCACATTCATATGGTTTTACTCCAGTGTGTGTTGATTTATGTCGTTTTAAAGCACCTGCTTGTGCTGATCTATAATCACACATATCACATTCATATGGTTTTACTCCAGTGTGTGTTGATTTATGTCGTTTTAAATCACCTGCTTGTGCTGATCTAAAGTCACATATATCACATTCATATTGTTTTTCTCCAGTGTGTGTTCTTGTTAGTGGTGATGGTTCGCCTACTTCAATAACATGTTTATTCATTATATTTATCTCTTGATGGTACCGCTCCTCCGACACAGACAGTATGCTTATTTTAGTTGTTAACTGAGTTATGTTTTGTTATCAGATGTCGATACCTCTCGTTGGAGAGATGTTGAGGACAGTTTTTTACATAGATTAGTAAATTAAATGTTTTAGAAGAGAAGAGTTTTTTAGGTTTCTTGGAGTAGTGTCACACGTGCTAATAATATTATACCTTTGTTTTTATTCCGCTTGAGTATTTTCAAGTTGCTTGTAGTATTATACCTTAAACAAATAATTATTAGTCAATAAATAGAATGGACAGATGTACAGACAGTACAGAAACTATCAGTAGGTAGTTTTCAATTCTCTTTGGTGGGAAATTAAATGAATAAATAGTAAAAATACACCAGGCAAATGCGAGTCGGGCTCGCGCACTGAGTGTTCCGTACCACCACATAATACTAAAAGTAGTAGAAAAAGACAACATCACACCCAGGCAGGTCACCCATCCTAGTACTGACCGTGCCTTACGTTGCTTAACTTGGTAATGAACAGAAATTTATCACCGACTCTCATTTTGACATTATTTATAAATTTTTGTTTTACTTAGTGTGTACTATAATCATGCCAAGTTAGACACTTGTGCGTATTACCGTTTTTACATTAGAGCAAAATCATAAATGTATTTTAAAAAAATATGTTTGTTGTACTCTTATGTGGACCAATCCTTAGTTTTTACTTTTTGACTTAATCCGCCATAACATTACAAATTCTGTGAAAATTTCAACTGGCTATCTATTACAGTTCGAAAGATACAGCCGCTAAAAGTACAACTGTTAAATATTAGTGTTATTTTTACCCTTTGGGTACGGAACCCTAAAAAAGTTTTAAATATTTTTACATGGCAATTTTAGTAGGGAAGTCATCAAAGTCAAAGAGTCTAAGTCATTTATTCATAAATGGTATATAAAAATTACATCTCCGCTAGGAGTAATAGTGTTCCGTGAATTATATACATTTACATTACACAAACAAATATACTTCAAATTCATATTTAAATTAAATCATCAGGTGTCCGTTTCATGTAAAACCGGGACATTTGACATCACAACCAATTTTGACCTCACCTTGCCACCTCATCGGTAGCAGAGGTGGTAGTGGGCGGAGGACTTCTGCCTCAGAGGCAGACAGTTGAGCCAAAGGCCAAGCAGCGCCACCAAATCAATTGGACCCAAATTCTAGGGGTTTTAACGAGCCATAAGAAGACACTATTCACCTCCTGGCTCCATCGTCAGATCAGTTCGAAGGTACCTAGTTATTGTAATAGGAAGTTAGTAAACATCTGATTATGTATAATTGCAAAAAGTTTTAAATAAATTTTTAAAGGGCTGTGGTAGCCCATTTGGGGGACAGCTAGACTTGAAAGTGAGCTCGCGGGTTCAAACCCCGGACCCGTATCAATGAGCTCTATGGAGTTTATGAATGGATTTTCATACGACTGGCTTTTCGGTGAAGGAAAACACCGTGAGGAAACCTGCGTACGTACGGAGAAGGAATTCAATGGTGTATGTGAATCCACCAACCCGCAACTGGGCCAGCGTGGTGGATATGGCCCAATCACCTTTTCGGGGGTGTCCCTAAAAGTCCAACAGTGGACTGTGAAAAGGCTGATTATGATGAAATCAATTTGTTCTTCGGCTGAAGTTCACACCAGTGTTACTTGTGTAGCGGGCATTTTCCGCAACTAGGCCATTCATTGGCCCATTTCACGTCACCCGGTTACAGCTAATTCAGCCACCCAATCTCCTCCAGAAAAGCCAGCAGCTTGCTTATGCCTGCGCAGGCTTCCCAGAGTGTCCTCTGTGTGCACTCCAGCAGCAAATGTGCGGCCGTTTCTTCAGTCTCCAGACACCCTCTACATAGGGGACTGTAAGTAGCCTCAATTTTAAAAAGGTGTTTGTTTAAAAGGCAATGACTTGTGACAACCCCAATAATTTGCCGGAGTTTGTCAGGTTTTACATTTAACAATCTACAGGAGTATCTCGGATTGAGTTCCGGGAAAGCTGCCTTTGATTGTCTACGGTTTTTAGTACTTGTTCACTATTCTTTGTAAAGTTAATACTACTAAAAATCTTCGACTTATCACTTTACACTACCTCGCCGACTGCTGACCACATAGCCTATTGTATCTTCTTTGCTGACTACCACGCCATTTTGTATTGTAGTATTTAAGTCTTGTGTTATTAATTTATTATTGGAATTTAGAATGGGATCAGGCACAGACTACGGGGATAGTTCTATGGGATTAGGAAGCTTACCAAAAACTAGTCAACAGCAGTCAACTACCACGCCACGGGCGTGGTAGTTGACTGCGTTGATTTTTTGTCGAAATTTTCATGAATCCTTTGTATTATTAATATTACGACCAAAATTAAGACTAACATAATTAATATTACGACTTAAGGACATATGTCCTTTAGTCGTAATATTAATTATGTTTACATAGTATTAAAAGCGTCAATCAAGTCATAGTCACAGTCAGAGTCAAGCAAAGTAAGTCACGGTCAAGTCAACGGAGTTTTGGAAACAACACGAAAAGACATGTTTCACCTCGTTATATCACTTACCCACACTCGAGCACGTTTACGAGCACTTAATGAATAATAATTCACCATTTACTACACATTAACACTCAAAAATACACAAGTTTAGGCTGTGAGTTTAGGAAAATAATCCATTGCATCGAACAGACATGTTTTTCCACATTTTTTTTTTTTTTTTTTAACGGCTACTGCCCACATTTAGGGCATTTTGGCGACCGTCACGTTAACAAAAAACGAACGCGATTTAATATGAAACAAAATAAGACCAGAAATCCTAAAACAATAATAAATAAGTAATACAATACATATATTATAAATACTTACAAAGGGAGGCAATAATGTACGACACAGATAATATACGGCATGATATTGTACGGCATAATAATGCACGGCATGATACTTGGTGTACATGTACATGGAATATCATGTTGTACAATATCGTGCCGTGCAATATCATGCCGTACATTATCAGATCGGTCCAATAATGCACAAGTGATAATGTACAGCATGATATTCCATGTACATGTACACCAATATCATGCTGTGCATTATTATGTCGTACAATATCATGCCGTGCATTATTGACTCTGTTTAATAATGTACACCCCGATTTTGTACAGCATGATAATTGGTGACCATAAAAATTCAAAACCGATGCTTCGTTTAGACGTGGACATTCCACGTCGAGTGTATTAGGTACATATGAAATGAGTGACAGATCCGACACAGAGAATCCGTACTTGAGTATGTTAGGTTCGAAATGGGTCACAGAACATAACCAACACAGAGCACCCCGACTCCACCTAGTCTTGTGGTCCCTACCCCTAGAGTGTTTATAAAAACCGCAAGAGCTTCTGGCGGGAGCCCACCTGAAGTCAGACTTGCGTTGGTTAGGTTCGAAATGAGTGACAGATCTAACACAGTTTTACTCCTCTCTCCGCCTCACCACCAAAAAGTTTAGATGGTTCTCATATTTTTAATCTGTGACTATCTTACACTATCTCGTTCAAACGAAGGGGTGTCTATAATGTACGACATGATATTTGCCGACACGATATTGTACGGCATGATAATGTACAGCATGATAATTGGTGTACATATACATCGAATATCATGCTGTACAATCCACGTCGTACAATACTGGCCGTCAATTATCGGTCCGTGTCTATAAAGTACGGCAAGGAATGCACAGCCAGGATTGTACAGCCAATAATCCATGTACGATAAAAAAAGTCCACGTTTTATCGGGCTGTACATTATTATGCCGTACATTACCACATCGTGTAATACGGGCCGTGTTTTGTCAAAACGGGCTGAAAATGTATGATCGATAATGTACAACATGATAAAAGGTGGCATCTCCCTATTGGCTAATTTCGCTGAAATGTCTCTGCTCTTATTGGCTGTTGAGTCTATGACGTCTGTCGATTCCATGCTTCGTCTGAACAAGATAGTGTAAAATCAAAGTGTAAGATAGTCACAGATTAAATAATTATCAGAACCATTAAAACTTTTTGGTGGTGAGGCAGAGAGGGGTATAACTATGTTAGATCTGTCACTCATTTCGAACCTAACCAACTCAAGTCTGACTTCAGGTGGGCTCCCGCCAGAAGCTCTTGCCCCTGAGTGTCGCTTGGCCACACTCGACCTTCGCTCCACTCGGTCTCGTATGGCTCGCTCTCACTCAGGACCTCCCTTGAGCTTCTGGCTCCCGCGCTTTTCATGTACACTCTAGGGGTAGGGACCACAGGACTAGGTGGAGTGGGGTGCTCTGCGTCGGTTCTGTGACCCATTTCGAACCTAACATACTCAAGTCGGGATGCTCTGTGTCGGATCTGTCACTCATTTCTACATAATATACTCGACGTGGAATGTCCACATCTAAACGAAGCTTCAGTTTTGAATTTTTATGGTCACCAATTATCATGCTGTACAAAATCGGGGTGTACATTATTAAACAGAGTCAATAATGCACGGCATGATATTGTCCGACATAATAATGCACAGCATGATAATTGGTGTACATGTACATGGAATATCATGCTATACATTATCGCTTGTCACAGAATATCTGTGTCGCTTGTGCAAAGGCATTATTGGACCGATCTGATAATGTACGGCACGATATTGTACAACATGATATTCCATGTACATGTACACAATTATCATGCTGTGCATTATTATGCCGTACATTATTGCCTCCCTTGTTCGACAATAATATTTTTATTTATTTTTCTTCTTCCCCGTCTTGGGGCTTTTGGCTCCGCACGATTGACGCAGTTGCTATATACAAGTCGTATAAAATTTAAAAATAAAATTTATTTTCTTTCTTTATTTCGTATGAGTTTAGTTTTAGAATTAATAATATAGTTAGTGAGCATGCATAAAAAATCGGGACCAAATTATAGGTTATCGGGACGCGGGAAAATACCTGATATGGACAATGATACAAAGTTTTAGCATAGAAACTTTTATATACAACTCCGAACTAACCAATGAAACATTGCATTGTCTTTGCGTGCCCGTCGGCTCCATATAAAACTATACATAATACTACCTACTATATAAAAAAACTAGTTGCACCCGCGAAGACATTCCTGGAGAAGCCGTACATTTACAATTCACCCGAAGCGGGACAGTGGAGAAGCCTTATCGCCATTTATTAACGCGGTATCAAACTAACGTTAAATCCGCTCAGTTGGAAAATCACACGACCGCAAACTGTATGGGAGTTAAGGTTCACGTTCGCGTGATTTTCCAACTGAACGAATTTGTTTGTCACCGCGTTAGCAGTTGGCTGTGAGGCCACTGGTGTTATAACCCCCGCAAATTTTATATTAAAATTCACGTTGATCTATTGCCGCGTAGGGCAAACGCGGACAAACAAACACATATCCGCATTGCATCAGTGCGCGTGCCAAAACGTTACATGCATAAAAAATTAAAGTAAAAAGATAAAATAGAAATCGAATTTATAATGTGCACCTAATTTTCATTCCTGGCAACGAATAATTGCTTGTGTGTTGACCATTGAGATACAATTCCTATAGAGTCACTATCTCTCAGTGAAAACAGTCAAAAATCGTCCGTGCGTCATTGTACATACATTGTATCAATTATATACTTCACAATGCCACATTTACTGCAATGTAGACGTTATGTCGCTTGCATAGTGTTCAACGTTAGTTGTCCGCTATGTCATCGTAGCTCTGGCATCGCGCGGCGTTGTACTCGGAGCGCGGTTACCTTGTAACTAAACAACAAGTCTGCGCAATGTAGACGTTATGTCGCTTGCATAGTGTTCAACGTTAGTTGTCCGCTATGTCATCGTAGCTCTGGCATCGCGCGGCGTTGTACTCGGAGCGCGGTTACCTTGTAACTAAACAACAAGTCTGCGCAATGTAGACGTTATGTCGCTTGCATAGTGTTCAACGTTAGTTGTCCGCTATGTCATCGTAGCTCTGGCATCGCGCGGTGTTGTAATCGGATCGCGGTTACCTTATAACTAAACAACAAGTTTTGGTTCAGACATTTTTTGGCACGATTGTGACTCTATATGTATTGTATCTCGATGGTGTTCACATCAAAAGTTTTTAATCAACATGGTGCATATGTCAGAATTGGTATATACAGGGTGTAAGGGGAACACCCTCGAAGCTAAAAGGAGGTAATTGTACTCATCATTATGAACAACTTTTACTATGGGACCAACCCTGAAATCGCGAAAAAAATATCAGCTGTTCCATACATTTTGTCGAGTGTCAATGACCGTTTTCTATAGAACAGCTGATATTTATTTCGCGATTTCAGGGTTGGTCCCATAGTAAAAGTTGTTCATAATGATGAGTACAATTACCTTCTTTTGGCTTCGAGAGTGTTCCCCTTACACCCTGTATGATATATGTTACGGGTAATGGAAGAAGATGGAGTTAATCTAGGTTTACCCGGGCTTACTTATAACTACCCAAGGATTTTGGGTAATATCCATAATAATATTAAACATGGAAATAAATTTTATTTCGGTATTAGCGACCCGCCCGCCCGGCTTCGCACGGGTGTAATTTACGTGCGAAGCTGGAACGGGTCGCTAGTTATATATATAAACCTTCCTTGAAAATGTGTCTAAATGATGGTGAAAACCGCATCAAAATCCGTTGCGTGGTTTAGGAGGAATTAGCGGCCATACAGATATACAGACAGACGCGGCAAGCGACTTTAATTTATACTATGTAGAGATTTACCCATACTCACCTAGGTGTACCCAATGCTGTCTGGGTAATGTTAAGTAGCTAAGAGACGAGACGGACTTGGTTGATGGACCGCCATCCAACCAACGGAAGAGAAAGAGAACATTTTCTCTTTCTCTCCCGTTGGTTAGACGGCGGAAGAAAAATAGAATCCAATAAAGAGTTAATCAACCAATCAATAATATCCCACACGTCTATTCAGTCCATAATCGGCCTTTTACCCACCAACCCTAACCCTAACCCTAATTATGTTTACTTATGTTTTGTATTTTTGTCAGACCTTTATATATTTTTGAATAAATTATTATGACTCTTTATTTCATAAAATTCTCGGGTTAGACCCGGTCATTTGTTAGGCATTGGTGGAGTCGAAACCAACACCAAGAGGCCCTGTTGAATAGAAAATACAATTACTATGGAATGTGTATAAAATGGAATATAAAATATTGTACAGTATCTCTATGGGGGGCCCATTTAGCGGGTGGCAAGTCATCACCTGCCTAAATATATTTTGAGATGAGACAGGATAAGGCAGGTGCCGTTTCTCATCCCATAGATCAGTACAACTACCCACAAATTGTTCACCTCAATAGCCCTGTTTTTTTTTATCCTATAGGATAAAAATAGAGAATAGAGCCCCCCATAGAGGCTGCCGCATCTTGGCACCGGAGGGGCAACATTGGCGTGGGTGGCTTAGGGTGTCGAGAGGTGTGCTGCACTTTCACTAAGAGCTACTCGCGGCGTTATGCCCTTTAACACTTCCACCCTGGAGCTTAGGTTCTTAGCTCTTGCGGTTTCCACCCCCAGACGGCCAGTTAAGGCAAGCCAGGGGTCAGGGTCTCTGGGGTTTTAGACCCATGGAATCGGGGTACGCGGTGTCGCCACTCACCGACGGCTCGCCATAAAGCCGCCCCTGCGTTTAAAATTATTATTATTATTATTTGAACAGTCCACTGCTGGACTTTTATTAGACTACCCCCGAAAGGGTGATTGGGCCATATCCACCACGCTGGCCCAGTGCGGATTGGTGGATTCACATACGCCATTGAATTCCTTCTCCGTACGTATGCAGGTTTCCTCACGATGTTTTCCTTCACCGGAAAGCCAGTGGTATGAAAATCCGTACATAAGCTCCAAAGAGCTCATTGGTACGGGCCCGGGGTTTGAACCCGCGACCTCACGCTTTCAAGTCTAGCGATTAGAATAATTAGCGGAATTTAGGTTAGGTTAAACCAGGGGGGGTTAGACAAGACCCACTTTCTGTCAGCGTTAACGCCTGCGGAAAGATGAAGATGTATGAAAATGACATTGACAATGATTAGCTTGAGATATTATGTTATCTCAAGCTAATGTCATTTTCATACAATTTCATCTTTCCGCAGGCGTGAACGCTAACATAAAGTGGGTCTTGTCTAACCCCCCAGCACGGTCACGTTAGGTTAGGTTAGTGCGGGGTAACGCGGGTAGGCGCCCAAGTGCTTAGTGCCACGTGTTTAAAAAAGATTCAAGCTAACATTACCAAGCCAGTGTTGGGTAGACCTAGATGTATACGGGTACATGCCGAACACAAATTAATTTTAATATAATACTCGGACTTTACCAAAAAAGCTTGGGTAATACTAAGTAAACCCGGGTAAACCTAGGACAAACTTTCTTTACCTTTTTTCGGATAACCTTTACTCAATCTTCTATCATTACCCGTAACATAATTATATACGATATACGAAATGAGAGTTGGACGATGTATAATATTGGTGTGACTTCATTTTTCGGCATGGCCGAACCGACAGCAACTGAAGCATTGGATCGCCTAAGAGAGATCCGGTGCCCATAACTTGAACGTTCTGTCGTAGGAACACGTCGCTATATACTTGTTGTCGTAGGATATGTCTGCACTCATCACCTGCACAAAAAATAATACGGTTATTGAACGTGGACATCATACAAATATTTTAAATGAGAAAGTGTTTGTTGGTTTGTTTGTTCCTCTTTCACGCAGCAACATGGCAACGGATCAACCTGATTTTATGCATGGATATAGTTCAAGGGCCGGAGACATAGGCATAGACATTTTGAAATTGACAAACGATATATATTATTATATTATCAAATTTGTATATATGTCGAATTTCTAGTGTAATTCCGCTTCTACGTCGTTTCGAGTACAATAAGGATTTTGGTTAAACTATTTTCTCTATAGATAATTGTGATTCTAATTTGAACCTAACCTGAATTTAAATATTAATTACATAAAATGGACAAAAAAAATGGAAAATGGACTTCCGCAAAGTAACGCCTGATTCAATAAACTATATTATCAAAGGTTTCGCATCACAGTAGGCTTCACAAGCGGTTCAAACTGTATGAAAACTAAGCGTGTCACATTTTTCCTACCTAAAAGTGAAAAGAAATATCTTCATTCTTTCTGCCAACTCTATTTGTGGTATTCTTACAACTCCGTATTGTTCAATTACCCATTTTTTTTTTTTTTTTTTTTTTTTTTTTTATTTATTTAGACACACCAACGAACAATTCACAACAAATTAAAAGTTTGCTTAAGTTAAATATTCAGCTATGTGAACCAGTCATTTACAGGTGCGTACAACACTGAAAATATAAATAACAATGACTTTATTTATAGTCAGTTTCAAACTGACACGTGTTGTCGCGGCACCGATTGAGCAGACTGGTTTTAGCCGGACTCAATTATGACGATTAATCATAACTGTAATGGAAATATGCCATGCAAGGTAGGTTGACTTAAATAAATAATAAATATTTCGGGACATTTTCGCACACACGGTCATCTGACCCCAAACTAAGCAAAGCTTGTGATATGGCTGCCAGAGACTGATATACATACATATATAGTTTTAAATACATACTTAAATAGATATTAACAACCAGATATAAAACAAACACAAATGTTCATCACATAAATATTTGTCCTAGATGGGAATCGAACCCACGCCCCCAAGCTCAGAAGGTAGGTTCACTACCAACTGGACCAACGGGCTATCATAACTTGTGGCGTCTACTTGGATATAGGTCTGTGAATCGAGCCTTACCTTGTTATCGTGTCCAAAGAGTACGTAGCAGAGAGTCCGGTCATTACATGCATTTGGAAATGCATGTGAACCGAGAAGGCTAAATTTTGGATATTACGTGGAGGGGCCTAGAAATTATAAATTGTCGACCAAGATTTCCTATGCGCATTTACCGCCATCTTGAAAAATGGGTTAAATTCAATTTTTCTACAATAACTCGGGTTCTCCGTCGAGATACAAACATTTTGATGCAACACTTTTTTGTTGCTTTTTTACGATCTACAATTAATGTCCTCTACATTTTTCACATATCGTTCATCGTTATTGAAATATCGATAAAAAAAAATATTAATTTAGGTAGTGAAATTTGTTTTTTTTTTTCTGGTGAAAGGTAACGAAGAAATGTCAAGTATTAAATTTGTAGAGCGTTTTCAGACAAAATTTAAAAAAACATCGACAAAAATTACGGACTCTACGGCGCCGCATAGTTGACGCCCGCGCCCGACGCTACAATGCGTCCCGCCATAGAGCACGCATATACAGCGACCGTTCACTACCTAAATTAATGTTTTTTTCGATATTTCAATAAAGATGAACGATATGTGAAAAATGTGTAGGACCTTAAATATTGTAAAAAAAGCAACAAAAAAGATTTGCAACAAAATTTTCGTATCTCTGACAAGAGTTCTAAAAAAACTGAAACTAACCCTTTTTTCAAGATGGCGGAAAATGCACTTAGGTAATCTTGGTCTACAATGGGGATTATTTATGTTCTTTTAATAGATTGTAATTACAAAACCATTTCGAGCGATACTTACTGATCAATATATATGTTACCGGCAATGTATATAATCCGGTATTCTATACAATGCCTAGGCAATGTATACAATGCCTAAAACGTTCAGGCAATGTATGAAATATTATTTATTTTATACTTTGCCTAGGTATTCTATACAATGCCGAATACGCAGCCGGCAATGTGTGTAAAATACGAGAGCAGGGAAGGCGGATACGTGCGAGCAGGCTGTAAACTCCTTGCGACGCGGGCGGGAGGTGTGAAAACCCTCTAAAACAGCTTATAAACATGGCTTAAAAGCGAGATGGGTCTGTAATGTTAAAGCAAGGTGTTGACAAACACACACTCACGTATACACACACACACACACACGGGTACACGCACGCACGCACCCACCCACACACACACACACACACGCCCACACTCACGCCCGCACTCACGCCCGCACTCACGCCCGCACTCACGCCCACACACTTACACTCACACCCACACTCACACTCAAGCCCACATTCACGCCCACACTTCCCACTCACGCCCACTCTCACACTCACACCCAAACTCACACGCACACTCATACTCTCTCTCTCCGTCTCACATACACACACACACACACACACACATACACACAAACACACTCACAGGCATGCTCGGACACTCGCTCAAACGAACGCTCAAACGAACGCTCAAGCGCACGCTCACACTCACACCCACTCACGCCCACACTCACGCTCACATTCACGCCCACACTCACTCTCACACTCACGCACACACTCACACCCACACTCACACCCAAACCCACACTCACACGCACACCCACAATCACACGCACACCCACATCCATATCACACCCACACTCACACGCACACCCACACTCACACTCACACGCACACCCATATCGCATCCATGTCGCACCCATATAACACCCATATCGCACAGCCACATACATGTACTCACACACACACACACACACTTAGCCGAGTTCTACGGCACCCACGGGAAGAGAACGGGGGAGTACATTCTTAGGCCGGTGCCTCCACGACGGTACTTACAATGTAAGTTACAATGTATGTTCTATAATTATCAATGTTATGTCATAACATTGATAATTATAGAAAAAAATCTATTTTATAACTATCTAACTTTATACATTTCCGGTGGACCAGCAGGTATTCTATACAATACCTAGGAATTGTATACATTGCCTAGGCAAAGTATGAAACGGTCAATAATATTCATAATATTTCATACATTGCCTGGACGCCCCAGGCATTCTATACATTGCCTAGGCATTGTATAGAATACCTGAATTATACACATTGCCGGTAACATATACATTTTTATTAATAAATAAGCGCTGATGACGAATATTTTTGATTAAATATAATTGATTCATTTACCCTGTAATGACGTCAGCGTTGGCGTTATGTTGAAATTTATCTTAACCGTTTACACAAATCACAAAAAGCCAAATCACTGTGCAACTAATGACATTGACATTTATGAAAATATGACAGATGTAAGCTTAAAAATATTACAACCCTAAATCATTGATGTAAGTAAAGACTGTCATTGCCCTCAATATATTTTTAAACAAATTTATCAAAATTAGTATCTAAAAATAGTCTATACATAGTTTTAGAAAATTACATAGAAATGTCAGAAAATTATGACAAACCCCATTCGAAGTTGAGCTTTTCTAGACCACCAAAAATACACGTAATAACCAAAATGTAGCCAACTCGGTTCACATGCATTTCTAACCCGTTTCCAACACAATGACCGGACTAGGGTGACAGGCGGAGTTCGACCACAGCTCAACGGCCTTGTCATACGATGACGTCAGGAGGCAGTGTCCATCGCTGCGCTGGTAACGGACATCTGCAAAACAAAACAGATTCAAGACTAAGTCATTTTCTCAAACATGCTCGGTTATTGGTCCATAGCTGATGTGGAGATTTTAGGAATAACTTAGCCACTGTCAAAAGAAAATTTTTACTTTTGGGATTAATTTCGGATCTCAAGTACTTTTTAGGGTACCGTACCTCAAAAAGAAAAAAAGGAACCCTTGTAGGATCACTTTGTTGTCCGTCTGTCAAGGGGGGTTAGACAAGGCCCACTTTATGTTAGCGTTCACGCCTGCGGAAAGATGAAATTGTATGAAAATGACATTAGCTTGAGATAACATCTCTCGAGCTAATGTCATTGTCATACAATTTCATCTTTCCGCTGGCGTTAACGCTAACAGTACGCTTAGTCCCAGATTTGATAATATTTCGAAAACTTTTTTCGTTTACGTATTGTTCCATACATTTTAATAAAGCGCCTCTATCGGAAACGTGGAGGAACTAAAATCGGTAGTAATCGGCGGTATAGATTGCTTCACTCTAATACGAAAAAGTTTTCGAATACCTTTTAGCCCAGCAATGTATGGAACAATAAGAAAACAAAAAAAATATTCGAATACTATCAAAACTTGTACTAAGGGTACAGAAAGTGGGTCTTGTCTAACCCCCCCAGGGGAGTCATCATCATCATCATCAGCCAGAAGACGTCCACTGCTGAACATAGGCCTCCCCCTTTAACCTCCACACTGAACGACAGCCTGCCTTTTGCATCCACTGGATGCCCGCGACTATCACAATGTAGTCGGTCCATCTAGTGGGAGGCTTCCCTACGCTGCGTCTTCCGGTTCGTGGTCTCCACTCAAGAACCTTTCTTCCCCATCGGTTATCGGTTCTTCGAGCGATGTGGCCTGCCCATTGCCACTTCAACTTGAAAATTTTAACAGCTATGTCGGTGACTCTGGTTCTTTGGCGAATATCCACGTTTCGGATTGTATCGCGCAAAGAAACTCCGAGCATAGCTCTCTCCATTGCCCGCTGAGTGACTGAGTTTTTCCAAAAGGCCAACAGTCAAGGACCACGTCTCAGTACCATATGTCATCACTGGCAACACACACTGGTCAAATACCCTCGTCTACAGTCGTCCCAGGGGAGTATACAAACCTATTCATTCCGAAATATGTCAAGCAAGGCGCGCTGCAAATCTTTTTTCTTGACCAGTTCCGCCGTCTTCCTATCGAGCTCCATGATAGATCGCTCCAGCTGCTCTAACCTATTTCTTTGGCACAGCCGCCTGCAAACAGATACCTTGGGCCTTACGGACAACAGCTTATTGCGGCACCTAATCCGCTGTTGGAAAATCACGCGAACGTATTTTTATATATATTTTTTTATATATAATAATGATAATAGTAGACAAACAAGCGACGGGCCACCTGATGGTAAGTAGTCACCGTCGCCTATGGACACCTACAATACCCGGGGCATTGGCGGAGCGTTGCCTACCTTTGAGGACTCTATTCACTCTTCGCTTGAAGCAATTGAGGTTATAATTATGTTGGAGGAAAAACCGAAGGTGGTAAGCCATTCCACAACTTACAGGTGCGTGGCAGAAACAATCGATCAAATCGAACAGTGGGAGACTTCCACGCATCTATAATATGAGGATGGCTTTTTTGGCGATGGCGTCCGGTTCCTAACGTGAACCTTATCGCGCCCAGATAGGTACGATTTGCGGTCGCGTGATTTTCCAACTGAGCGGATTAGGTGCCGCAATTAGCTGTTGTCCGTAAGGCCCCTTGTCATGCACGCACAGAAAATATCATATTTTTTGTTTGAATTAAAACGGCTGTCAAAGCATTTTTGTTAGGAAATTTGTTGTAGCCAGTTGCACCCATATAAACGAAACGTCAGTCATTCGAAATCAGTTAGCAACTTTGATGCGGACAAACAACTTTGAGATATAACCCAAAAAGGTAATCTCCAAGTTATTTGGATGCGGAGTTCGATGCGTTGACATAAATAAGAATGTTCAATCAAGTTTCACTCATAATGCCTGGTAACAGATTTTCCTTCTATTTCCGTTCTATTTACTTCTCTTTTCTCATCCTTCGACCAAAATAAAATGAATGGACGGGCCATAACCATTGAACTTGCTCAGTAAAAACTAGTCAAAACCGTCAGACATATACTTCAACACATAATTATAACCATGTACAGTACATTTGTTACAAAAAATTATAGCGATTTTTTATGTGTACTTATTTACACTTCGGGAAAACACACACACCAGCAGCCATTAAACGTCCACTGTTGGACAAAGGCCTCCCTCGAGAGGGTGTTGCCATAATCCCCACGCTTGGCAGGCGGCTTGGGGATCGCAGTTCGTTCACCGAGTACTAATAGGATGCTGCTGCCCATCCTCCGGTGGTTCTGGTCGCAGTTTTAGGACATACCCGGGTCCACGGGAAAACACACAAAGGCATAATTTTGTCATAAGTTTCGTTATCATGTAACAATAGACGCGTGTTTCGACTCGTCTAACCAAGAACCTTGTATACCCTAAAGACTTTAGGGTATATACAAGGTCTTTGCGTCTAACCCCCCCTGAAGGCCGCTCGGGAAATGTACTCCAATAAAACAAAACACTATCAGATGTCAAAGTGACAGATGTCAAGGTGACATCTTCGTTTGCTACCGATCAAGTTCCGTCTTAGTTTCCACTTGAGGTGTGTTCGGATAGGCTATGATGGCATTTTTAGCATTGTCAAAATTGGCGTTGATGTAAAGCGTTCGGTTTGAGAATTTTGCAATTTTTGCCACTTTTGATCCCTACCCTAAACGAACGCTACAGTCGTAAAACGAGAAACTGAAGAATTATTACAGTCGCGCGCAAACAAAACACCAAAACACCGCGAAAAACAAACGTCAAAATCTTAATGTCAAAAAACGATCACAACGATCCCATGTCGCGAGGTGGGTCAAAAGTGGCAGATTACGATGGCATTTTTAGCTGTTTTCGACCTATCCGAACGGTGAGCGAAAACAGTTAATAATGCCACTTTTGCACACACATTCCCAAAACTAACGCTACATGTGATCATTATTGGCGTTTGTAATAGTTATTTTTGCCACCAAGGGGCTATCCGAACGCACCGAAAACGATGGAACGATGGCGGGCTAACACCGCAGTGTTCAGTTCAGACGGGAGGGGGCGGAGCGCCGAACGATACGAATATCTACGTACCATTTGTTCTAACCTGGTGGATGACTGGTAGAAAATGATAAGCATTAAGTCCTGCATTTGTACATATCTACATAATTTGTAAGTGTGCAATAAAGTATTAAATCCATATCTATACCATAATAATAATATAACATAATATAATATCTATACAATATTATAAAGAGGAAAGGTTTGTTTGTTTGTTTGCATTGAATAGGCACCGAAACAACTGAACCGATTTAAAAAAATCTTTCACTGTTGGGAAGCTACACTATCCCCGGGTGACATAGGCTATAATCTATATACCCGTGCGAAGCTGGGGCGGACCGCTAGTATTATTATAAAGAATCTACGTACCATTTGTTCTAACCTGGTGGATGACTGGTAGAAAATGATAAGCATTAAGTCCTCCATTTGTACATAACTACATAATTTGTAAGTGTGCAATAAAGTATTAAATCCATATCTATACCATAATAATAATATAACATTATATAATATCTATACATCTATAAAATCTTAAGTGGCAACCAGTTTAAGCGCAGCCTTAAAGATTGGTTATATTCTAAAACATATTATACTCTGCGAGAATACTTTGATGCGGATGAATACACTTGTTAGTAGCATTATAGTAGTATTATTATTAGTTATATTTATTTATTATTGTGTCTCTGAAATTGTAATATAGTAGTAGGTATACATAAAGATTTAACTAATTGTAACTACTTAGTTATAAGAAATATTGTATGTTCGTGATGGACAAAACTGTTGATACTTTTACTAACTTACTTTACCATCCATGTACACAGTTTATACAATAAAGATTTTCTGATTCTGATTCTGATTCTGATACAATATTATAAAGAGGAAAGGTTTGTTTGTTTGTTTGCATTGAATAGGCTCCGAAACTACTGAACCGATTTGAAAAATTCTTCCAATGTTGGGAAGCTACACTATCCCCGGGTGACATAGGCTATATTATATCAGTGGTAGCAATAGTAGTAAAGGTACCTTATCGCGATGATTGTACAGTTTGAGCATCTGACGCGAGGCACGGCGGGGTCGGAAGGCAGTGCAGGGTCGCGAGCCGCCGTCTCAGCTCCCAGCGCCGCCACGGCCGCTCTCCCTGCACACATAGATACACCGTTATACAATACAATCATCATCATCATTTCAGCCAAAGGACGTCCACTGCTGGACATAGGCCTCCCCCATCGATCTCCAAAAGGGCGGGTTGGAAGCGGCCTGCATCCAGCGTTTTCCTGCGGGAGACCGCAAAATGGACAGACGACCTAAAAGAGATTTTAGGTCGTCTGTCCATCTTGTGGGTGGACGTCATACGCTGCGCTTACCGGTCCGTGGTCTCCATTCTTGAACCTTTCGGCCCCATCGGACATCTGTTCTGCGTGATATGTGCCCTGCACATTGCCACTTTAACTTGCTAATCCGTGTGGGCTATGTCGGTGACTTTCGTTCGTCTACGGATCTCCTCATTTCGGATTCGATCTCGTAGAGAAACCCCGAGCATAGCCCTCTCCATAGCTCGTTGTGCGACTTTGAGCTTGCTTATGAGGGAATGAGAGACCACGTTTCAGTGCCGTACATACATACAATACAATATGACTTACATAATTATATCTATCTACAGCTACACCGCAAACACTGAACCAAAAAACGGTAGTTGCACTGCGCAACTACCGTTCTTTGTCGAACGTCAAATTTGGCGATTCCTCGTTATTATTACGAATAGCAGTTTATATGGTATCTCCACAAGTATATTTTCACTGATTTACTACACAGCACTTATCCTTCAGCCTTTCGGCTTCCAATCCACAGCTCGACTGTCCTGACGGCTTTGTTTTTTTTTTATATTGACTTGTAATGTTGGCCTTTTGGCCTCTACAGATGGACCGGACTAGTTAGCGAACGCAGAGTGCGTTCGGCATAACTTGATGGTTTAAGTTTTTGGGCGACTAGCACAAGGGCACCTCGAAGGTACGAACCTCGGCTTGGGCCGTCGCCGGGAGTGGGAATCAGACTTGCCCAGGCACCCCAGAAGGGGTGTGCCCTGGAGCCCTAGCGGTTTGTTGAACTGGTTGATTATTTGGAGAGAATCTAACCGATCTTCTAACAGATCCTGAGGGTCTACGATCCCGCCGGCGGGATCACTGTGTGTGTGTGTGCCTCTGGTAACCGACGCCTGTACCAAAAACTGTATATTTCCTATTGCTAGGAGCAGTCGGATCGGTGTCCTGACGGCCACTCAACGACCCAATAAATACTTCCCTCTCTACTTCAATTAGCGTCCTACCTCCTCCTACCTACCTCCTTCCTACTGCAATCGCTAACAACCAATGACAAGTGACACCGATTTTGACTTTGACACTCATAAATATTCATGGACGTCCATGTAAATATTGATACATATTTACAACTATTGACAAGAATCACCACACTATGATCGATTCTATGGAATTTTATCGAATTTGACGATCGATAAAGAACGGTACTTGCACTGCAGCTGACTGCAGCAGTATCATAGAATCGATAATAGAAAGTTACTGACCAAATGTCATGGCAATGGCAAAAAGCAATTTTAACGAATTTGTCGATCACAACTGTCGAATTTGACGATCGGTAGAGAGGTCGGCAGTTTGTTGTATTTTATTTTTTTGCCTTTTTTTATATATTTTTTTTGGTACCTAATCGTAACATTACCTATTCTGTTAAAATTTCAACTGGCTTTCTATTACGGTTCGAAAGATACAGCCGTTAATAGGTGGGACGGACAGACAGACAGACAGACATCGTAATAGGGTCCCGTTTTTACTATTCGTGTCATATTATCATCATTACAGAGCTACACTCTCAATGTCGGGTAATGCGATTATAAAGACAATATACGACCACTGTTTTTATTTACAAAAATTTTGGTCCAAGACTTTAAAGTCTAATATATAAATCTTAAAAAACTACATGTATAAACATAATTTGTAATTCTACATGGATCTATGTTATCTTTATTAAAATGATTTTGTTTTTTTTTTGATTATTTTATTTATATTTTTATATTGTCGTGTGAAAAAAAAAAAAAACTTCATATTTTTTACACGGATCTTGAAATGTTGCCACTGACAACGCTTGTAGTTTTACACCAGTTATTTCGGTAATGACTGATGGTAAGCGTAGCAAGTTCGCACAGCGGATACAGTAGAGCAGTGGTTCCCAATTAGTGGAACCACCCCTGGTACCAGGGGTACGAGCGGCAGTCCCTTGACTAAGATAATTTCAGTATTTAATTTATTTATTTATCATTCCTACAATAAAGGCTGGAGCAAACCAAATCCAGTTGCAGTCCGGTCCGGTGCAGACTCAGTTTGTGAGGACCTGCAGTGCAAGTACCGTTCTTTATCGATCATCAAATTTGACTGTTGAGATCGTGAAATTCGATAAAATGCCATTTAATCAGTACTCGCTATGATCGATTCTATGGCATTTTATAGAATTTGACTATCGATAAAGAACGGTACTTGCACTGCACCTTACGGACAACAGCTAATTGCGGCACCTAATCCGCTCAGTTGGAAAATCACGCGAACGTGAACCATAATTATCGCGCCCAGATACGGTTTGCGGTCGCGTGTTTTTCCAACTGAGCGGATTAGGTGCCGCAATTAGCTGTTGTCCGTAAGGCCCCAGGAAAGTATAATATTCTATGAAAGACGTCACACCGTATGCAGTCCGTTTGTAGTCCGTCTGCATCCAACGGACTGCATACAGCGTGTGGTCTTTCATAGAATGCCATACTTTACTGGTCCTCACAAACTTAGTCTGCACCGGACCGGACTGCAACTGGATTTCATTTACAACAAAATTGTTAAAACGCTAGATGTCAAATACTTTTCGGTTAACCAGGCAAAGCGCATTGTTCAAAAGTGGCTTCTATCCTTATCTTATGATGATACTGAACAGTTTCTTATAATTAATTCTTAATGTTATGTTATTTGTTTTGTTAATCTAGTTTTTTATTACTTGTGAGCTCTTGTCGTAGTTTCGTCGAATATAAGTGTATCTTTATTGGTAATTTGTTGTATGGCCTCCACGAACCAGGCTTTGTCCTAGTGTGGGGACAGTGAATTATAATTTTTAAGGTGATACTTTTTAAGCAATAAAAAATCTTTAAATCTTTGTGTTTGGTGTGCTTGAACCGAGCTCGAGGGGTACGCGAGTTTGATGTCTCTCTTGAAATGGTACGCAGGAAAAACTAATTGGGAACCACTGCAGTAGGGGGAATACGTACAGTCGTCCATGTCGCGGTACTTGCGCTTGAGGGAGGCCGGAGCGGTGATGGCATGCGGCGAGAGCGCCGCGGCCGAGGGCCCCGCCCCTGACAACGGCGCCACAGCCGAGGGCCCCGCCCCTGACCACGGCGCCACAGCCGAGGGCCCCGCCCCTGACCACGGCGCAACAGCCGAGGGCACCGCCCCTGACCACGGCGCCACAGCCGCCGACGAGGGCCCCGCACCTGACCACGGCGCCACAGCCGAGGGCCCCGCCCCCGACAACGGCACCACAGCCGCCGCAGCCGAGGGCCCCGCTCGCAACAACGGCGCTACAGCCGCCGCAGCCGAGGGCCCCGCCCCCGACAACGGCGCCGGCGCCGCGGCTGTGCTCCCTACACGCACAAATACACCGTTATTCAATTCAATTCATTCAATCTTTCTCAAGTAGGACTATGATACACTTTTGAAACGTCACAAAAACACAAAGCTAAAACCCAAAACAAGAAATAATTTACAAACAATACATTTGGTACAAATAGATATTAAGTCCATGCATGGTAATAAATTTTAAACTGTTTTAAAAAAATGGCTCCTGGAAATTTTATTTTATAATTTAAATGAGTATTTTGATTTTACAAGCCAATATAATCATTTATTTGGATAGCATAGTTAAAGACTGACTCGCTTATTACCAGTGCAGGATAAAGCTAGCGCGGGGCCCGTAGCAAATTCTTTCAAAGAGCCCTTGATCTACTATGGGTTCTTAAGTATGAAGTGGTAAAAAGGTTGGTAGAAAAAGTTGTAACGTTTCACGTTTCTGTGACATCAAGTAACTTCAATATCACCAATTCAAGTTTCATAAAAAAAATTACGCTCAGGCAGAGATGAGTGGGTTTAAATACGCGGGGCCCTCTTTCGCGCGAGGCCCGTAGCAATTGCACGTGGTTAATCCGGCACTGTTTATAACTTAGAATAATACATTTCTCTAAAACTTTAGTGTATATCTAAAGTCCTAGGTGGATTTTTTTGTCTCTTCCACTCAGAGCAAATAAAAATACAGAGGCATTACGGTGCACTCCCAATGTGACGCCAAAATCGCACTACGTGAATTCCCAATAAATACACGACTCACGCACACATACGCATCCAACACTACGTGAATTTCTCGTCAGAAAATTGCACTGGCAACACTTCGACTACGCACACATGTTTCAAAAAGTGGCTTCACTGTTCGTGTTCGCCGTAGTGACTCCGTATTTTTATTTGCTCTGAGCTCTTCCATAATATCTTGTATTACGTATTTCCGTTAAATAATATGAAATGGGAAAATTACCCCATTTTTTTTGTAAATACTTAAATGTATAATCCACGCAATGTTTGAGAAAAACACATCTTAGTTTGTCTTTGTTTATTTAGAGTATTGCTTTTTTCTTTGTTCTAGTAATATTATACATCTATATTTTTATTCACATGTTTTACCGTTCATATAATGTACTTTGTTTTTTATAAGTAGAAAGTTTTAAATGGCCCCTTTGTCTCTGGCTAATTATTAACTCTGTTAATTAAGACCGTACGGTTAGTTTCTCTAAGATGATAAAAATAAAAGTACTATAAAAAAAAGTTGCCTAGACCGATGTAAAAAAAAAAAACTATACAAGCCTTGGCGGCAACTGGATACAGTAGAGGGTATACGTACAGTCGCCCATGTCGCGGTATGCGGAGTGGAAGCAGGCGGATGCGGAGGCGGCCGCGGTCATGGCGCGCGGCGGGAGCGCGGCGGCCGAGGACTCCGCCACCGCGCCGGCATAGCCGCCACCTCTAAAACAATACACACGTTACCTCGCCCTTTTCTCTACGGAGGGACAAGCTTGCAGGTAATTTAGTATTCATATTATGATTTTTAAGTTTGAATTAAATAAAATTTATTTGTCAATTAATACATATTATTAAAATTACGCAATTAATAAGTCACAATTTCACAAACTACTTAATTCTAATCACAAAAAATCTAATCTAAGTAATCAAACAGCCCGCCCCGGATCGTTCCTGGCGCAAAAGCGTAACACTGGCAGCATTCCCACGCTGGATGGCAATGGCCAATATTTGCACCAGGAACGAGCCAGAGCGGGAGTCGCCACCGTTATCTCGTATTCTGCGGCCATTTTCTGCAATCAAGCTCTTGGCTTCAGTGCCCCAACTGCCCATAGCTTCCACGGCAATGGGTACAAAATAATACTAAATAAATAAATAAATATTCGGGACATTTTTGCACACACGGTCATCTGACCCCAAACTAAGCAAAGCTTGTGATATGGCTGCCAGAGACTGATATACATACATATATAGGTTTAAATACATACTTAAATAGATATTAACACCCAGATATAGAACAAACACAAATGTTCATCACACAAATGTTTGTCCTAGGTGGGAATCGAACCCACGCCCCTAAGCTCAGAAGGCAGGTTCACTACCAACTGGACCAACGGGCTATCAAACTGTGGCTCCATTGCCGTGTACTTCTGCCGCTTTCTACAGGCGGCATCCTCCGCTGCCGCTGGTATTGTTCATACGTATAAATATACAATTGGGGATCGTTTGAAGTACTTATGGGCCGTCATGGCCTATGGATGCTTTAAGGGGCCTGTATACCCTCTGCAGCTCTCTCGCTCGCACATTTTCACATTATTGAAGACTAGCATATCCGGGGACCCGGGTATGTCCTAAAACTGCGACCAGAACCACCGGAGGATGGGCAGCAGCATCCTATTAGTACACGGTGAACTTACTGCGATCCCCAAGCCGCCCGCCAAGCGTGGGGATTATGGCAACACCCCTCTCTAAGAGGGAGGCCTTTGTCCAGCAGTGGACGTTTGATGGCTGCTGATGTGATATCCGGGGAGACCAAAAAATAAAACGTAAATGCCATTTTAATTCCTGGAACAACTTCTGCGTGCGAAAACGTTAACATTACCGGCCCTCTCACCCACCCACTCCCTCCGCGCATGCAACGTACAGGCCTTATATACCCTTTCTACCATTTTACTTATCATCATCATCATCATCATCAGCCAGAAGACGTCCACTGCTGAACATAGGCCTCCCCCTTTAACCTCCACACTGAACGACAGCCTGCCTGCATCCACTGGATGCCCGCGACTCTCACTATGTCGTCAGTCCATCTAGTGGGAGGCCTACCTACGCTGCGTCTTCCGGTTCGTGGTCTCCACTCAAGAACCTTTCTTCCCCATCGGTTACCCCATTTTACTTATATTAGTCTTGATTTGCTCAGTTACGAAGCATCTCTTGGCCCGCCATAGTTACATAGTTAATAAATCCGGCCCGCCACTAAATTTTGTTGGACACCCCTGGCTTAAGGGGCCTGTATACCCTCTGCAGCTCTCTCGCTAGCACATTTTCACATTATCGAAGATATAAAATCAATGAGTGTGAATTTCCAAAAAGTAACAAAATCATGTCATGGTGTCTATCGTAACATTAAAAACATAGAAATGTTTATTTCGATATCTTGTGATTTGACGGAATAACATGACACCAAAGCATGACACGAGAAATAAAAATCACTTGTTACCACAGCATGTTACCATTTTACTGTGTCAAATTAAAATATATCAAATTGACAATTTCTTTGTTTGTAATGTTATAATAGACACATGACATGATTTTGTTACTTTTTGGAAATTCACACTCATTGATTTTATATCTATACTAGTAGGCCGCCCCTGCTTCGCACGGGCGAAGCCGGGTTTGTTTGCATTGAATAGGCTCCGAAACTACTGAACTTATTTGAAAAATTCTTTCACTGACGGGAAGCTACACTATCCCCGGGTGACATGGGCTATAATCTATACCCGTGCGAAGCTGGGGCGGACCGCTAGTTTTTTATAAATAATAGGTGCGTTTGGCGTTTGACCACCATCTCGCCTGACGTTAAGCGATGATGCGGTCTACGTTGGAGCACGCTTGCCTAGAAGAAACCGATTCACTGGTGATTCGAAGGCACCCAGATTGTAACCATCGGGGAACATCCATTCAGGCAGTGCATTTCACAGACTAGCAGTTCGCACAATAAATGTCAAATCGATGGAATAAAAGCGCCTCGTACGGGTTCGCGGAACTTCAACCATAAAGCGTTGACGATCCCTCGTGCCCGCTCTGGGGGTCTAGACAAGAGCCACTTTCTGTTAGCGTTCACGCCTGCGGAAAGATGCAATTGTATGAAAATAACATAAACTTGAGGTAATTTATCTCTAGCTAATGTCATTGTCAATGTCATTTTCATACAATTTCATCTTTCCGCAGGCGTTAACGCTAACAGAAAGTGGGTCTTGTCTAGACCTCCTGGCAGTTTCTGTCGGCGGCGAAATACGTACCCGGGATGCACGAGAGAGGTGGGAGCCGGCTTCGAGAACGCAGACAGCCTCTCAACTCGTCCTCCTGCGGAATTACGTTGTATTTAACTACCTTATAATAAGAAAGGGCAAGAGCCTTTATAAGTTAAACAAAATACAAGTTACCACTAGCACTTAAACGTAAAAGGGATGACATATGCAACACTCTCAGAGTGGCGACTACTTCATTTATTAAGCAATCGAAATGAACAGAGAGGTAGTTTTTTTATTTATTTATTGACTTGTATAAATCTCGTATTGTTGGCCTTTTGGCCTCTACAGATGGACCGGACTAGTTAGCGAACGCAGAGTGCGTTCGGCATAACTTGATGGTTTAAGTTTTGGGCGACTAGCACAAGGGCACCTCGAAGGTACGAACCTCGGCTTGGGCCGTCGCCGGGAGTGGGGATCAGACTTGCCCAGGCACCCCAGAAGGGGTGTGCCCTGGAGCCCTAGCGGTTTGTTGAACTGATTGATTATTTGGAGAGAATCTAATCGATCAAATTTCAAATTCAAATTCAAAATATTTATTTGTCAGAACATGGTAGGTACACATACATTATAAAGTAGCATACATGGTCGTAATAATGGAGACGTATCTCATGTCCTTGCCTGTTACAGCGTACAAATGTTAGTTTTTTATATATACATATTATTATTAGTTTTTGTTAAAGTTAAAAAAATAACGAAATTATGTCTAAGAATGTTGTTAGAAGATCTTCTAACAGATCCCGAGGGTCTACGATCCCGCCGGCGGGATCGCTGTGTGTGTGTGTGCCTCTGGTAACCGACGCCTGTACCAAAAACTGAATATTTCCTATTGCTAGGAGCAGTCGGATCGGGCGACCCCAGCGCCGCCGCTGTGACGACGGCGATGGGGTCGTCCGGGTCGCCCAAGATGTCTCTAGGGCGTCTACGGAGAGGGGGAGGGTCTGTCGCGTCTGTTGAGTAGTTGGAGGCTTTTACTACAAGAGGATTTGGGTGGTGAGGCGCCGCGTCAAAGTAGCGGCGGGAGGAATACTTAATGTATTGAATCATAGATGGGAGTTCAACATCGCAGTGCAGATCGACGTTTCGCATATACCAGCTAGCGCCGACCGCTCTGCGTATGAAGCGATTTTGAATGACCTGCAGCTTGTCCAGATCGATGCGGGACGCGTGGGCGAACGCCACGGAGGCGTAGGTCATGACGGGAGAGTCGACGTCACGTCCGTTTTGTTTCACACTACAAAAACAGACTGCCCATAGACCGTTGTAGGTCTAAAGACAATTCAAATGCTCTAGCCTACAATAGTAGGCTAGAGCATAAGAGTTAGCGTACCCAGCATGCTGGCGGCATTACCACGCTGAATGGCAATTCTTATGCGTTGAGCCAGAAACACGCCAGCATTTTGGTCACGCGTTGCATTAACAAAACGCTCTGAAAGATTTTTTTGATAATAAGGTGAGCTCCCGGTCCCCAAGGGCCCAATGTCTCGACCTCAAACGCCTCAAATATGTAACCACAGCCGAGGTTAGCATATTTGCGTCGCTTGTGCTGCTCTGCCGAATTGGCAGCCGCGCCAGCCCTACCCTGTGTCTCAGGAAGATGTGACTATCCCAAAATACCGACAAAAATTGCGTCCCATACTAGAGGCCGCCCAAACTTCCAGGGAACAAGTGCCATGCCGTCAGGCGTCTTTTCATCGTCACGCGCAAGATCGCTCGGTTCGAGCACAGCTGGGACATTGGCGGTGGAAAGTGCCCTGCGTATGATGTCGTTCAGGCTAGCGTGTCGGCCAATACGACCAGTGCTTCTCGAGCAAGAGAGACCATGGTGACCGAGCTGGTCAACAGCAGTACCACACTGACAGCGATGGGCCTCACAGCACCCTGCACCCAAGCGTTAGCTGACAGCTAGACGAAAAATGGTTGGGTATATAAGGCTACCTGTGTTAAAAAAGGGCATGGCTTGCAACCTAAGTCCCAATTCCCAAACAGACAGCAAAAATACGAGCGCGATCTGCAATACTAAGACACGTATCTAAGAGCGATTTCCGTGCTAGTTCGCAGATCGGCCGATCCTAGAGTTTCTGGGATGAGAGCTTCTTGGGAAAATCGGTATTTGGACAAGCCAGCCTTCAAGCATTCGTTGACTCTCTAGAGTGAGATACAATTGATGAATCAAGGTTTTGAGCAAGCACTAATTTGACGAATGTCGCGGCTACCGTTTTAAAATCGGGAAAGAAGTTTTATATGAGCTTAGAACCTCCCAAAATGCTTTGGAAGTGGCAGCGCTCGTGGAACTGCTACTCGGTACGTACGAGCCTGAAACTGGACAGAGCCGAAAGATTAATTTTGTGGCACCTTGTATGGTGAATATTGTGACCTTTTTGGCCTTTTAAATAACGATAGCCGGCCGGTGGTAAATAACGGTACGGCCTTCCGAAGGGACTTCACACCTGGATCGGCAGCTTCCTATGCGATCGGAGCATCAAAGTCGTTTTCGACGATTCTTCCTCCGATATTAATCCTACTTATATGCTGGTGTTCCACAAGATTATGTCTTATCGCCGAGGCTGTTTATTCTCCATATCAATTACTTCTCTTAAGGCAGTTGCGCCACAGACGCATAAGTCTAGGGTTACCAGATGGAAAATTTAAAAGTCCGGAGAAAAAGACCGTTTTCCATTGAAAAATCCTAAGTTTTTGTCGCAATTTGAAAACTTTCTCACAATCGTAATTTACAAGTTTGTTGAAATTTTCAAATTATTATTGGTTTTTTGCTTATTTGATAGGTACTTATATATTAAAATAATAGAAGATTATTTTTTGTTTTTGTAACTTTGTAAATGTAAAAGATCTGAAAAATCTACTCTATTTTATTGAAGATTCTAAAAATCCTAAGATTTCCTGAGATTTACAAAATCCGCCCGCAATCCTGAAAAAAGCCAAAAAATCCTGAGATATGGTAACCCTACATAAGTCGTCAGTATCCAACGGATGAGGCCCCTATACAACGTATACAATAGCATTCTAAGATATCGCTACTCTTGCTTACAAGAACTCCATCATTTTCCCATAGAATAACGAGAGCGAAGTCGCTAAAAGCTAGTGTAAATTAATATTTCATTTGTACATTTCTGGCCATTGTTTTGCATACCTAAGCAGCAGTAAAACAGAATTTAATACATTTCTGGCAACATTTATATAACAGAGGCATACCTTGCGGCAGGGGGTGGTGGTGGGGCGCGGGGGGCACCTGCGCGGGCCCGGCGCTCTCCTTGAGGTGTCGGAGCGCGTGCGGTGGCAGGAAGCCACTCTTATAAAAGTACTCTTTCTCGAATACTGTCGCGTGCACGAATTTGCAACGCGGGAACGAGCACGTGCTATTTTGGTAGTCCCGGCAGAAGGTGTAGATGCCGGGCAGCTGGCTTAATATTATTTCGTGCTCGAATTTACAGGCTCCGGCTCGCGTGCACGCGCCGCGAGCGAACTGGCGGCACATGACACGCTCTATGTCCTGCTCCTCTGTACCTTTGCATATCGCGTTTTCTTCCTTCTTGTCGACTTCCAACAAGGGAAGAAGGGGCGCGGGCGGCGAGTCGGGCGGGGGAGGGCCACGTGGCAGCGGAATTCCGCATGGCAACGGCAGCTGCACTGGCGTGGGCACTTCCTCCTTGGCACTCGTGCGCTTTCCCTTGTAATATTTTTGTATAAAACTTCTTGACGGCCGAAAATTTCTTTGTTGACCTGTACCTAATGGAGAATTGTTTTTTTATATTTTTTTTTACATTGGAGTAGGCTAACATTTGACCGCGATCTCGTCTGATGGAAAGCGATGATGCGGTCGAAGATGGAGCACGTTTGCCCAGTAATAACCTATTAACCCTAGACTTGAACACTCCAAGATTGTAATGCTGCGGAAACATAGACAGGGGCAAGGCGTTCCATTGTTTTGCTGTTCTACTTAATAAAGATATTTCCTACTTAATAATAATAAAGGTATTTCCTTTAAAAAAATGTTTTCCGTACCTCAAAAGGAAATAATGGAACCCTTATAGGATCACTTTATTGTCCGTCTGTCTGTCTGTCTGTCTGTCAAGACCCTTTTCTCAGAAACTCGAAGAGGTATCAAGTTGAAATTTATATCAAACTAGCGACCCGCCCGCCCGGCTTCGCACGGGTGTATTTCACGTGCGGAGCCGGGGCGGGTCGTTAGTTATATATATAAACCTTCCTTGAAAATGTATCTAACTGATGGTGCAAACCGCATCAAAATCCGTTGCGTGGTTTAGGAGGAGTTATTACGGCCATACAGACAGACAGACAGACGCGGAAAGCGACTTCAATTTATACTATGTAGAGAAGAGATAGAGATAGAGAAGAGATAGAGATACTCGGGGTAAAAATTAAACTTGAAAGACAACGCGATCAAAATATAAGACTATTTATTTATGTCGCATATTTTAGCATATTTTGCGATTTCAGAAGGGATCAAAACCTATAGGGTACTTCCCATTGACCTAGTAGAATCATGAAATTTAGCAAGAAGCAAGGTCTCACAGCACATAGGTATGTTTAAAGGGAAAAATCCGAAAGTTTTAAATTTGAAGTAACATTAAAATAAACTGGCCAAGTGCGAGTCGGATTCGCGCACTGCAGGTCTAGCACGGGCCGTGGACATTTTGTCTTTCCACCGTTTTTATCCCGCGAGAAAAAGACAACGTATCCATATTCTAGCTTTGTCGCGTCTAGGCGTGGATAAAAATGGTGGAAAGACTATTTATCCACAGCCCATGCTTGGCCTGCTGAGGTTTCCGTAACACCACACTAGCGTACTACTAGAGTACAAAAAAATGTGCAGAGACAACATCCCATATCCCATCAACGCCCAGGCGGTCACCCATAAAAGTACCAGCCGCGCCCGACGTTGCTTCACTTCGGTGATCGTACGAGAACCGGTGGTGAACAGAATAGGTGTACTTAGGTAGGACAAACGGACGGACGGACGGTCTTCAGAAGGACGGACGGATATTTATTTATTTATTATTTAGGCCGGTTTCTTCATCGCCCTCCACCGTTGTGTTTACATTCTATGATACTACAAGTAAACAATTTTGCTATAAAATTTTCAACTTTATTATAATAAATAATAATAATAATAAATATAACCCATCCATAAGTTGTTCACCTCAATAGCCCAGACTTTTAATATCCTATACTGTACAATAGTTTTATATTTCATTTTATACACATCTCTTGGCCTCTTGGTGTTGGCTTCGGCCCCACCAATGCCTACCAAATGTCCGGGCTAGACCCGAGAAGTATAACAAATAAAGGGAAATAATAAATATCTGGGACATTTTTGCACACACGGTCATCTGACCCCAAACTAAGCAAAGCTTGTAATATGGCTGCCAGAAACTGATATACGTACATATATATTTTTAAATACAAACTTAAATAGATATTAACACCCAGACATAGAACAAACACAAATGTTCATCACACAAATGTCTAAATGCCTGAATGTATAATATGCCTTAGAGTATATTTTACTATGCGTGATATTACGTCCTTAGTACATAATTAATTACACACAGTCCACTTTTGGGTTTCCTATCACGCAGTTTTCTAATCTTGCAAAAAAAGCGGGCCGGATGGAGTAGAAAATCGGGCGATCGGGAGACTTCGGCAGAAATCGGAAGAATTCCGTAAAATCGGGAGACCAGGGGGGTTAGACAGACCTATTTTCTGTTAGCGGTGACGCCTGCGGAAAGTTGAAATTGTATGAAAATTACATTAGCTTGAGACATGAACGTAGTATCTATGGACAGCGTGAATGCTTGGCAGCGTGGTCATTTTATGTTGGTGTGCGTATCTAGAACTGCTTGAGTGTGCGTGAGTAGAGAAGTGACTGTTAGTGCAAATCTATCGATAAAAAGGTTCACAAATGTAGTGGTTTAAAATGTATTTATACAAATATACAATTATTTTACAAATTACAATTTACTAAAAATTTATTACAAAATACAATTTACTACAAATTTATTACTATGTACAATTTAATAAAAAAATAAAAAGAGAAGGTCGTTCAATTAACCAAATACGTTGCTTAACTTGGTAATAAGCAGTAATTTGCCACCGACTCGCACGTGCCCATTACTTGTTGTTATACTTTAGAGAGTTTAGAGTATTTACTATGATCATGCTAAGTTTGACGCTTGTACGTATTACCGTTTCTACATTAGAGCAAAAACAAAAATACGTTTAAAAATACGTTTGTTGTATCCCGCCCGGACCCCACTTTAGTTTTTCCTTTTGGCTTTATTATTATTTCTTAGTTAACCCGCCGTAAAATTACATATTCTGTGAAAATCTCAACTGGCTGTCTATTACGGTTCGAACGATACAGCCGTTGATAGGTTGGGCTGACGTACAGACAGACAGACATCGTAGGCTTAGTAAATAATAGGGTCCCAATATTTGACTGCCCTGGTGGCTCAGTTGGTAGTGAACCTATCTTCTGTGCTTGGGGGCGTGGGTTCGATTCCCATCTAGGACAAACATTTGTGTGATGAACATTTGTGTTTGTTCTATGTCTGGGTGTTAATATCTATTTAAGTATGTATTCAAAAATATATATGTACGTATATCAGTTTCTGGCAGCCATATTACAAGCTTTGCTTAGTTTGGGGTCAGATGACCGTGTGTGCAAAAATGTCCCAGATATTTATTTATATGTAGGATATACGCAAGAGTACCTATGATTAGTTAAATGTCGACCATAATATCGACGTAGTTTGAAATGTGCAGGGGTACATCACGAGCAGGAATATGTAAAACAATGCTTCTAATTATCTTAAATTAAAGCTTTAATTTATAACTATTTGTTATGTCTTCTGTGGTATTTATCACTACGCGATAGTTATATGACGACTAAGATGTATATTTTTTAAGTGAAATGAATATTTTGCTTTGAAACTGGTTAATTTACGTAATTATGCTACAAAAGACTTACATGTGAAATGATAATTCTGCAGTGCGAGTACCGATCTTTATCGGTCGTCAAATTCGTTAAAATGCCATAGAATCGATCATAGTGAATACTGATCAAATGGCATTTTATCGAATTTAACGATCTCAACTGTCAGATTTGACGATCGGTAAAGGACGGTACTTGCACTTCTGGTTTTTTTTCTCTTCTGGACAAGGACAAGAAAACTGTTTGAAATTTGAATTTCCCGCCATTTGTGCAACGAACCAGCTTAAAGAATGTACGGGACCAGTCTCTGTAGTGCTGCGGCAGCACTGTTGGGGCAGTACTGCTGCGTGCAGCCGAGTTCGGAATCATACCTAGGTGCGTTCGGATAGCTTATGGTGGCATTTTTAGCGAAAATTGGCGTTGGTGTAAAGCGTTGTGATTGAGAATTTAGCAATTTTTTCAACTCATGTTCCCTACCCAAAACGAACGCTAGAATCACCAGCGGTGATGTACCTAACTGACACAGCAACAGCACTTGACAGCACGTAGAGCTGTTTTGTTTGTAATTCGACCTAATTCACAAACCGATTAGAACTGTTGTTCTCTAGTACCTCTCACAGCGGTATTCCTTTATTTTTGCTATTTCGCGCAAACCATACCAAACCAACGACCTATATGTACTACGTAATTCGTTGTACCAAACACCAAAATACAATGAGCTTAACACCCAAAGTAAGTACGCGAAACACTAACGTCAAAATCAAAATGTCAAAAAACGTTCACAACGACCAACGACCCTTATCGCGAGGTGGGTGAGGTGGATCAAGCAAGTGAAGCAAGAGCAATGAAGTAAATGAACGTACCTAGTACATGGTAGTACCTATATTTATAGATCGATGTTTGTACCTAACAGTGGTTTTTGCCACGAACGGGCTATCCGAAGACCCAACCACAGAACACTGCGGCCTTATTATGAATTTATGATTCTTATCCAGTTCAGTGGCTTACTCTTGACACTCGATTTCAATCGTATTTTGGGATTGGGATCGAAAACATGCCATTTTGTACTCTTCAATCGCGTCAAGAGTACCGAAAGCGTCGAGTTGAGTCAATTTTATTTAGTTCCATAAAGTTCCACCATTATCGGTTCCAATCGTGCGCTAGTTTAGAATTCAAGAGTACCAAAATTGTATGTTTTCGATCCCAATCCCAAATTACGATTGAAATCGAGTGTCAAGAGTAAGCCCGCAGATCCGAACGCACTTTAGTTAGTGTCTTGATTGCGCGTGCGCGCGAATATAACCTAACAATTCTAGTTTTATATTCATTGAATCTATTACACAGAAGACATAATAGTCTGTAATATGTACTACGTTTCTTTGTATATAGTGCTAACAGACGTGTGGATTTGGTTTACGGACTGCCGACTAACGGGAAAGAAAGATTTAAAAAAACTCGCCCGTTGGTTGGACGGCGTGCGTGCTGTTTAGTGCTGTCGCTGTGACGTTTAATATACCTACATATCCGCTAGTGAAGACGGTTTAATACTCTAGTCAATGTAGCCCTAAGCCATTCTAGCGTTTGTTTTGGGTTGATTGACTAGTACCTATTAGGTGGCACACCAATATAAAGATCATTGTTGCAAACTATTCAAACCGAGCTTTACATCAAAGCCGATTTTGACAATGCTAAATAGGTATGCTAACCGAAAAGTAAATAGGTTAACCGAACGCAGCTTTAGCCAGCCAGCCCATGCCAATGTAGGTATGTAGTATGTACTAGCCAATCAGCTAAATATTGATAGGTATTTCATACATAAAACTAACCTATATTTTTTGCATAGTAGGTACCTATTGAGAGAGCCGAATCCAATAGGTGTTTGTTATTCTAGGGTATACCTATTAGGTATAGATAGGTATACATAAAGAAATAAACGAAACTCTTAATCTTGGAAACTTTGAAATATAACCCATAGGCCATAGGTATTTAATTTTGCTCAGTGTCAATAATTTTTAGTTTTTAGTTCGAGAACTATGCGTAAAATTTTCGTCTTAACTGAGTTCGAGACACATTCAAGGAATATAATAACTCTCTACCGAGAGGACACACTAACTTGTTTGTGAAGACCAACGTACAGTAGGTATAATATGAAATATCTTTGAGGAAGACAAAAACAAAACACCAAATAATAATTACAAGAACTTGCAAAAATTATTCTACTGTTCTAATCACGATGGTTCTAATATCAAATAAATTACGAAACTTATAGCTTCTTGACTTACCTGCTTCGCCTGTAGTGTCCATTATTGCACAAAGAGTACTTTTTAATATAGGAAAGTGCAGCCGTAGTATTTAATGATACTTTAAATACAGGTACAAGTTCGCGCAAATCTATTTGAGGGCTCTGAAGTTAGGCAAGTGTTTTCTTTTTGTTAAAATTTTCATGACCGTGGCTTCAATGTCCTTTAGTCGTAATTTTTATTTTATTTATCACTGTTTTAAACTATCACGGTTGTTCACTAATGTTATATGATACACCAACACAACCTTACCACAGTAAATATCCCGTAAATAATCATATAACTTTTTTTTATAGCATAAGTGGCATTCAAGCTACGGGCCACCTGATGGTAAGTGGTCACCGCTGCCTATAGACACCTACAATACCCGGGGCATTGTCAGTGCGTTGCCTACCTTTGAGGACTCTATTCACCCTTCGTTTGAAGCAGTCCAAATTATACTTCGGAGGAAAAACCGAAGGTGGTAAGCCATTCCACAACTTACAGGTGCGTGGCAGAAACAATCGATCAAATCGAACAGTGCGAGACTTCCACGCATCTATAATGTGCGGATGGCATTTCTGGCGATGGCGACCGGTTCGGTGGTAAAACCGGGATGGAGGGATACATGTTTACATAGTATTAAAAGCATCATACAAGTCATAGTCACGGTCAGAGTCGACAGCATAGCAGTCACAGCGCATGCTAGTGTGAGTGCTGCATATAAATACACGACACGAATGCGCGTTGCAGTCCCAAAGAACAGTCGAGTGAAAAAGTTGTCGTAATTTGTTTCTAGCTGTTTGTTGTTATTGTTTCTCGGTATTGTTGTTATTTGTTTTTGGGCTTGTTATTAAGCGTTTTTGCGAGATTTAGTAACCAAAATACCCAAAAACACTCGCATTTATAATATTAGAGAAGTAAAAAAAAAAGTGGGAAGAAATTGGGCGTTTGAATGTACCACGTACCTCGCACATGTTCCGAGACCTCAAAAAGATTTGGGCGTACTTGTTAGTGTTGCCGTTTCTAGCGAACTTTTTGTATCTTCTGCGCTTTATTTTTCAAAACCGCGCTTTATATATCTGCAGGCCTAGCATGGCTTGTGGATAAATTGTCTTTCCACCGTTTTTATCCACGCCTAGACGCGACAGAGCTAGAATATGGATACGTTTGTCATTTTCTCGCGGGATAAAAACGGTGGAAAGACAATATGTCCACGGCCCGTGCTAGGCCTGCTGGCGGAATCCGGTGGAAAACTTGATACTAGGCAACCCAAGTTTTTTTGTTGCATTTTTTATCCCCCCCATGGTATGGTTTAAGACTATTGTTTGTGTATTGATTGTTATATGTATATAACCCCCCCCCCCCCCCACCCCCCGTCAAGCCTCACGGACGGTCCCTAACGGATCTTTTGATTTCTGTAAGTACATGATATAAAAAACAAATTGGGCCCAAATTTGCCGCCCCTAAAATCTGCCGCCTTAGTCTCCAGCCTACTCAGGCTGCTGGTAAATCCGCCACAGCCAAAACCAAAAGACATGTCAAGTGGTCTACGAAACAAAAAGATTGGGGGACTTCTTCTATAGACAATGAAACAAAGTTTTAGCATAGAAACATATATTTACAACTCCGTTTTTTTTACATAATACATCTTCGTTTGGCCATGAACTCGCCTAATGGTAAGCGACGGTGAGACCGCAAACGAACTAACCATAATTAAACCTTACATTGCGAACCCATCGGCTCCATATCTCTATCTCTTCTCTAAATATGTAGTATAAATTGAAGTCGCTTTCTGCGCCTATCTGTCTGTATGTCTGTATGGCCGCTAACTCCTCCTAAACCACGCAACGGATTTTGATGCGGTTTGCACCATCAGTTAGATACATTTTCAAGAAAGGTTTACATATATAACTAACGACCCGCCCGCCCGGCTTCGCACGGGTGTAATTTACGTGCGAGGCCGGGGCGGGTCGCTAGTTATATATGTAAACCTTCCTTGAAAATGTATCTAACTGATGGTGAAAACCGCATCAAAAATAAATAAACAAATAAAATCTCACTCTATCTATTTAAAAAAACCGCTTCAAAATCCGTTGCGTAGTTTTAAAGATAAATAAATAAATAATAATAAATATTCGGGACATTTTTGCACACACGGTCATCTGACCCCAAACTAAGCAAAGCTTGTGACATGGCTGCCAGAGACTGATATACATACATATATAGTTTTAAATAGATATTAAACACCCAGATATAGAACAAACACAAATGTTCATCACACAAATGTTTGTCCTAGGTGGGAATCGAACCCACGCCCCCAAGCTCAGAAGGCAGGTTCACTACCAACTCGACCAACGGGCTATCAAAGATTTAAGCATACATAGGGACGGACAGACAGCGACTTTGTTTTATACTATGTAGTGATAGTGATCTATGTAAAAACTAACGCCTGTCTGATGCCGCTTAGCAACAAACAAACACATTTTCGCATTTCGTCGGTGCGCCTGCCATAACCGTTATGTGAATTTTAGTTCATTACCAAGTTATAACTGGTAACTGAATGAAGCCACGGAGAGTGCCATTGGGGTGGCAAAGTTCTGGTCTAGAAACTTGATTTGACAATAGAATTGTATTTTGCGGAACATCGACTCGAAAGAAGAAGACTGGTAACTCCTTACGTGGATGACCTCTTTGTCATTTCACCGAATAGAAATGCCATATCTTACTAATTTTGAAGTTGGTTTTCAGTGTTCCGTACCTCAAAAAGAAAAAAAAGACCCCTTATAGGATCACTTCGTTGTCCGTCTGTCTGTCCGTCTGTCAAAACCCCTTTTCTCAAAAACTCGTAAAGGTATCAAGTTGAAATTTGTCCGGTTTTTTTAAATTCATTATTATTGTATTTTGTGGTGGTAAAACTCAGTGTGCGAGCCCGACTCGCACTTGGCCGGTTTATTAATTTATTGATAAGTCCACCAATCATTAAATAAATTAGATTAAAGTCTCCCCTGAAAACTTGACTAAAAACGCATAGAGGTTTTGGCAAGCGCTACAACGATTGGTGTTTTTCATTAGTGGCATTTTTCGGCATGGCCGAACCGACAGCAACTGAAGCATTGCATCGCCTAAGAGAGATCCGGTGCCCATAACTTGAACGTTCTGTCGTAGGAACACGTCGCTATATACTTGTTGTCGTAGGATATGTCTGCACTCATCACCTGCACAAAAAATAATACGGTTATTGAACATGGACATAGGTTTTTATTAATATTTTTTTAATTTAATAATAGGCTTTGCGTTGGACCCGGGTATGTCCTAAAACGTGTGTCCGACCAGAACCACCGGAGGATGGGCAGCAGCGTCCTGTTAGTACACGGTGAACGTACTGCGATCTCCAAGCCGCCTGCCAAGCGTGGGGATTATGGCAACACCCCACTCTAAGAGGGAGGGCTTGTTCAGCAGTGGACATTTAATGGCTGATGATGTGTGATGTGTGTGTTTGACCGCTTTCCGTAGGCAGACAACCAGCCCGATGGGTCATGATGGGTCATGGCCGATGGGTGGGATGGATGGGTTAGTGTTATCTTCAAATCTAGAAGTCGTTGACAATTATTTTTTCCATATTATAATGTTATAATAGTTGTTGAGTAATCCGGAGTTTTATCGTTTGTCGCTTACGTCATTTAGTTCTGAGGCGGGCGTCGACTCGTTCGTATCTCTTCCTGCAGGCGTAGATCGCATACATTTGTCACTGTTTCGCGCAGGGGCAAAACTCTGATTTGAGCTGACAACATCATCATCATCATCATCAGCCAGAAGACGTCCACTGCTGAACATAGGCCTCCCCCTTTAAACTCCACACTGAACGACAGCCTGCCTTTTGCATCTAGTGGATGCCAGCGACCAGTGTGTGTTGCCAGTGATGACATATGGTACTGAGACGTGGTCCTTAACTGTTGGCCTTTTGGAAAAACTCAAGAGTCACTCAGCGGGCAATGGAGAGAGCTATGCTCGGAGTTTCTTTGCGCGATAAAATCCGAAACGTGGATATTCGCCAAAGAACCAGAGTCACCGACATAGCTGTTAAAATTTGCAAGTTGAAGTGGCAATGGGCAGGCCACATCGCTCGAAGAACCGATAACCGATGGGGAAGAAAGGTTCTTGAGTGGAGACCACGAACCGGAAGACGCAGCGTAGGTAGGCCTCCCACTAGATGGACCGACGACATAGCTGACAACATATCGACTCTTAATCAATCAATACAAAATGTATGGAAGTGATTTTAGTGATGAGACCCGGCCCGCTGCGGCCCGTCCTAATATGATCGATAATTAATCACACTTCTTGCATGAATACCTTGTTATCGTGTCCAGAGAGAGTGCGTAGCGGATGCCAGGCGGGGTTCGACCACAGCTTAGCGGTCTTGTCGTACGATGACGTCAGTAGACAGTGTCCATTGCTGCGCTGGTAACGGACATCTGCAAAACAAAACAAATTCAAGGCTAAGCAATTTTCTCAAACATGCTCGGTTATTAGTACTACAGAACATTTTTTTTTTTTTTAATTAGAATGGCTTTCAAGGCATTTTTGTAAGAAATTAGTTGTAGCCAGTTGCACCCATATAAACTAAACGTCAGTCATTCGAAATCAGTTAGCAACTGTGATGCGGACAAACAGCTTTGAGACCTAACCCAAAAAGGTAAGGTCCAAGTTCTTTGGATGCAGAGTTCGACGCGTCGATCTAAATAAGAATGTTCAATTGAGGTTCACTCACAATGGCGGGTGACAGATTTTCCTTCTCATTTCAACATAACAACAACTCACTAACAACAACTCACTTTGCGCTCGATGCAACAATCTAATATTTTATTTATATTACACGGGAATTACTCACGTAAGATTAAGCCGGTCACTCCGACTATAGTTTCAACCGCATTAGACGGCCTTTTTCAAGGTAAATGCGCGCGCGCGGCTGCGTCTCGCTTTGCTTTGCTTTTCTTTGTCGGAGTGACCGGCTTAATCTTACGTGAGTAATTCCCGTGTAATATAAATAAAATGTGTGAAAACCACGTCAGTTTCTATAATAAAATCTAATATTATTTTATGTCAGAAATATCTACCTCTCGGAGAAGTATTAACTTACCGCTGTTCAAGTGCGTGTGCGCAGGTATTGTGTAGAGACAGGCGCGTTTCCTCATGTCCCAAATCTTCACCTGAAACATGACAAGAGTATAATTATCAGTTAAAAAAAATACTGACCAAGTGCGATTCGGGCTTGCGCACCGAGGGTTCCACCATCATCAGCCAGAAGACGTCCACTGCTGAACATAGGCCTCCCCCTATAACCTCCACACTGAACGACAGCCTGCCTTTTGCATCCACTGGATGCCCGCGACTCTTACAATGTTGTCGGTCCATCTAGTGGGAGACCTACCTACGCTGCGTCTTCCGGTTCGTGGTCTCCACTCTAGAACCTTTCTTCCCATCAGTTATCGGTTCTTCGAGCGATGTGGCCTGCCCATTGCCACTTCAACTTGCAAATTTTAACAGCTATGTCAGTGACTCTGGTTCTTTGGCGAATATCCGCGTTTCGGATTGTATCGCGCAAAGAAACTCCGAGCATAGCTCTCTCCATTGCCCGCTGTGAGGGTTCCGTACCACCACATAAATTGTTAATTATTAAAGTACATAAAAGTATTGCAATAAGAAAATATCACGGCCAGGGGGTTAGACAAGACCTACTTACCTACTGTTAGCGTTAACGCCTGCGGAGAGATAAAATTGTATGAAAATGACATTGACAATGACATTAGCTTGAGAGTTTTTTTTTTTTTAATAAATAATAGGCTTGCGCTTGACCGCCAACTCGCCTGATGTTAAGCGATGATGCGGTCTACGTTGGAGCACGCTTGCCTAGAAGATACCGATTCACTCGTGATTTGAAGACACCCAGATTGTATCTATCGGGGAACACCCAAGGTATTATTTAATTATTTCTGGACATTTTTTCGTGTTAACTTTGATGTTTTTAATTTAAATTTTCTGAATTTGCATGTTATTTGAATATTTTATGTTAAATGCGGATAAAGAGGAAGTCTTATTTATATTGCTGTCAAAAATATTATGATAATCGACTGTTTAAACTAATTAGTAAAAAAAATATTTTGCACGTTTAACAAGGGCTGAATATAGAGCTAGAATTATTTAAATTTAACACCTGTCCTCTGTACCTACCTATATTCATGCAAATAAACGATTTAGATTTTGATTTTGAGATGATATCTCAAGCTTATGTCATTTTCATACAATTTCATCGTCAGGCGGTCACCCATCCAATTACCGAGCGTGCCCGAAGTCGCTCAACTTCGGTGAACAGACATTTGTCACCGACTCGCACTTGGCCGTTTAATCCACCGTTACATATTCTGTGACAATTTCAATTTTGGCTATCTGTTACGGTTCGAAGGATACAGCTCAGTTGGAAAAGCCAAATCAATTGGTGGTGACAGTGATGGTGATGTGTGGTGGTGACAGTGATATCTGGTGATGTGTGGTGGTGACAGTGATACCTGGTGATGTGTGGTGGTAACAGTCATACCTGGTGGTGTGTGGTGGTGTCAGTGATACCTGGTGATGTGTGGTGGTGATGGTGATGTGTGGTGGTGACAGTGATACCTGGTGGTCCGCGGCGGCGGTGGCGAGCCGGCACTGCGCGGGGTCCCAGTCAGCCCCCAGCAGCGGCCCCAGGTGCCCCTCCAGGAACATGACGCAGCGGCCCGTGCGCACGTCCCACACGCGACCGAACGCGTCCATACCCCTGCAATTACACACCCACACCGCTTCATGGTTGATATTCCGAAACGCACAAAGACCTTTCATTCCTTTTATTTTATTAACATTTTTTAATAGCTGCACCCGAAGTTTCACACGCGAGTTAAAATCGACGTTAAGTTTTCTCAAATTTCTAAATTTCTGCGCAATTTTCTCAACTTTTCTTTCTGTAAGAATCTTCTACAATGTATTAGAAAACTTAAAAAAAACAAAGATGAATGAAATCGGTAAAGTCGTTCTCAAGTTATGGCATGACCAAGGTAAATAAAATCAGCTGTTCCATACATTTTGTCAAGTGTCAATGACCGTTTTCTATAGAACAGCTGATATTTTTTTCGCGATTTCAGGGTTGGGCCCATAGTAAAAGTTGTTCATAATGATGAGTACAATTACCTTCTTTTGGCTTCGAGAGTGTTCCGCAAAATACAATTCTATTTTCAAAACAAGTTTCTAGACCAAAACTTTGCCACCCCAACGGCACTCTCCGTGGCTTCATTCAGATCGTCTAGCGTGCAAGTTGTGGGACACGCTGCACAGTCCATCAAGTGTGGCATTGTCTGAGGGTTCACACCACGAAGACATTCGGTGTCAGAGTCCTTTATATAACCACACTTCGCCATATTATCCCGACTTCGGCCCACTTGGGACCGAAGTCGGTTCAGGGTTTTCCAAGTGGGCCAAGGTTCTTTATGGCCTGGGGGAGATCATGTCATGATAATATGGATATAATTATGTGTGTGGTAATCCCAATGTGGACCGAGTATAGGAGATCCTTACCCAGTGACGACGAGGGACCCGTCTCCTTGGAATGCTATCGCGTACACCGGCTTGGCGTGACCTTCCTGATGGAGCACCTCCTTGGCTGCAAATATAACGGAACTCATGGTAAACAAGTATATACATGGTGTAAGGGGAACACTCTCGAAGCCAAAAGAAGGTAATTGCACTCATAGATATGAACCACTTTTAGTATCGAACCAACCCTGAAATCGCGAAAAATATCAGCTGTTCCATACATTTTGTCGAGTGTCAATGACCGTTTTCTATAGAACAGCTGATATTTTTTTCGCGATTTCAGGGCTGGTCCCATAGTAAAAGTTGTTCATAATGATGAGTATAATTACCTTCTTTTGGCTTCGAGAGTGTTCCCCTTACACCCCGTATAACCTATGTCACCCGGGGATAGTGTAGCTTCCCACCAGTGAAAGATTTTTTCAAATCGGTTCAGTAGTTTCGGAGCCTATTCAATACAAACAAACAATCAAATCTTTTCTCTTTATAATATTAGTATAGATAAGTATAGATAAAGAGAACAATACATGAGATATCTTACCAGTCTCCAAGTCCCACAAGCGCCAGGAGTTATCGAACACGGTGCATCCGAGGAACCGCCCCGATGGGTGGAACTGTATCCGCGCCACTCGGGACGGGCTGTGCCCTTCCAGGGACGCCAGCGGAGACTCGCTGTTTACACAAACAATATTATCAACTAAATCATTATAAAAGGCATTACAAGTTTTTAGGGTTCCGTATCCAAAGGGTAAAAACGCGACCTTATTACTAAGCCTACAATGTCTGTCCGTCCGTCTGTCCGTCGGTCTGTCCGTCTGTCAGTCCTACCTATTAAGAGCCTCTTATACCAAATTTGACGGTTTTAAATAAATTTTATTCAGTTAAATTACAATATTTGAGCTGGAAAAAAATACATGTCACAGATACATCTGTGTTTGAGTTTATGATTTGGTTCAAAACACGATAGAATAAACTTCCTCTCTTCTTCTTAATCTTATCTTAATTTTATCTTATCTTCTTATCTTTCTTAATCAAATAAAATCTGAAACAAAGTCGACTTAGTTTATTTTTTTCATTTTTTGCTCTAATTTCATTAGAAATTCAAGCCAAATTTTTAAAAAATTGAGTAATATTGTCTTTCAGTACATGCAATTTAATCCACCAATCCGCACTGGGCCAGCGTGGTGGATATGGCCCAATCACCCTTTCGTGGGTAGGCTAAAAGTCCAGCAGTGGACTGTTAAAAGGCTGCCTATGATGATGATGATGACATGCAATTTCCAGGTTGTTACGAGCTTTCATTAGAGCATAAAACGAAAAAAATTCACTGAATCGACTTTGTTTTAGTTTTTTTTTTGATCGAGTAATGTTTATTCTATCTTGTTTTGAACCACATAATAAACTCAAACAGATGTATCTGTGACATGTATTTTTTTCCAGCTCAAATATTGTAATTTAACTGAATAAAATTGATTTAAAACCGTCAAATTTGGTATAAGAGGCCGTTAAGTGTTACCTGACGAAGTTCCAGAGATGCACGGTCCCGTCGTACGCGCAGGATGCCATCGCGCACGTCTCCGACCCTCCCTCCGTGTCCGTGCCGGTGTCCATCGGCTCCTGGCTGTCGGGGTCACCCGCCATCTCTATCTGCGACACAAATGTTTACACACTACTGGGGCCTTACTTCCAACTCGTAACGCGGTATCAAACTAACGTTAAAACCACGCAATTTGTTAATTTATTTAGTCCTAAAAGACTAAGAAAGAGGGTAGATCGTTATGTCTGCACCTAACTTTTTAACTGTTCGTCCAACTAAGACGCGAAATCGCAGACGTCGTATATCTTCTTAACATTTCAAATAATACCATTGATTGCCCAGACCTCACATGTAAAATCAAACTAAACGTTCCTTTTAAGACAACCAGATTCTATAAACCATTACACATTCCTTCAGTGTCAACAAACTATAGACAGAACTCGTATTTATGGCGAGCAAGCGACAACTTTAACAAACTGAGCAAACGCACTGACCTTGACTTATTTAGCACCAGCGCTTCCTCGGCGAGGCGGCAACTGAGCAGTGAGTTGTTCCTAGCAGACGGTCAACAATCGTAACATGTCGGGCTAATATTTTATATTTTGTGTACTTTATTTTTAATTATTGCCTACTTACCTTGTTATTCTTATTTTATTTTATCTTAAAAAATTTTGTTACCTAAACCTTTCTTTGTGTTTGCACATGTTTAACTTATAATAATCTATTTCTACTCGTGAGAACCTATAATTGGCTTCCCATCGTTTTTCCATTGTATATTTTAGTGTAAAAAGCTGTTGGTTTTCCAATAAATAAATAAATAAATAAACTACCCGCATTCTTCAGTATTCCCGTGAACATGGTGCATGTCATCATCATCATCATCAACCAGAAGACGTCCACTGCTGAACATAGGCCTCCCCCTTTAACCTCCACACTGAACGACAGCCTGCCTTTTGTATCCACTGGATGCCCGCGACTCTCACAATGTCGTCGGTCCATCTAGTGGGAGGCCTCCCTACGCCGCGTCTTGCGGTTCGTGGTGCATGTAACTGCGCCGAAATATCGGGAGCTCATTCCACAACCTTACCACGGTAAATATCCCGTTAATAATCATATAACTTTAGTAAACAACCGTGATGATTTAAAACATTATTTTATTTAGTCCTGTCCATCCAAAGGTTGCCTGGAAGATATCGCTTAAGGCGATATGGCCGCCCTATATTGTTATTTTATGTTAGTTTAAGTTTCATTTGTATTTTCGGTGTGTAATAAAGAAATATTGTATTGTATTGTTCGGAGTAACACTTTATTACTTTGAGAAGCGCTTTGATTCCACATTTATTGTGCGAACTGCTAGTCTATGGAATTCGCTGCCGAATGGGTGTTCCCCGACAGTTACAATCTGGGTGTCTTCAAGTCGAGTGAATCGGTATCTTCTAGGCAAGCGTGCTCCATCATAGACCACATCATCGCTTAACATCAGGCGAGTTGGCGGTCAAACGCAAGCCTAATAATTAAAAAAAAAAAAAAAAAACGCTTCATGTTGAAGCTCGGCGGGAAGACCTTGAATTATTCCCTATATTTTTTTTTTCACATAACCTCAAAATTTTATTTAACAAAAAAACACAAAATTTGGTGAAAACTTACCTTTTTATGTCCCAAATACTTTGTAATTTTGATGATTGAAAATATATATTTTTTTCCCCTTAACAGGTTTTTTTTTAAAATCAATTCTATAATCTTAGATTATTAATTTATTTGTTACCTATATAGGACAAACAGTCGAAATAGGTAGGTCCAACTTCAAGAAAGAGGTCAATCGGCGAATCCAACTTGGCTGGGCAGCGTTCGGTTAACTTTCGCAACGTCTTCTTGTCCAAACTACCTCAGTGCCTTAAGACGAAAGTCTTCGACCACTGTGTGTTACCAGTGATGACATACGGCACTGAAACGTGGTCTCTCACTATGGGCCTCATAAGCAAGCTCAAATTCGCACAACGAGCTATGGAGAGGGCTATGCTCGGGGTAGTAGACGAACGAAAGTCACCGACATAGCCCACCGGATTAGCAAGTTGAAGTGGCAGTGGGCAGGGCACATATCACGCAGAACAGATGGCCGATGGGGCCGAAAGGTACTGGAATGGAGACCACGGACCGGTAAGCGCAGCGTAGGACGTCCACCCACAAGATGGACAGACGACCTAAAAGAGACCGCAGGGAAACGCTGGATGCAGGCCGCTTCCAACCGGCCCTTTTGGAGATCGATGGGGGAGGCCTATGTCCAGCAGTGGACGTCCTGTGGCTGAAATGATGATGATGATGAATTTATTAGTTTCCCTATATTTGTATTTATTTTGTTTTACCTTCTGTTGGAAGTGCGCAGGCAGTACGGCGGCTGGGTGGAAGACTGCGCTGCTCACGTTGCACGTGTGCGCCTTCAGGGTCTGCAGGGGGAGGCAGCCGGGAACCGACCACACCTTGCTCAGACCTGACCTGGTGGGGGCACATTTAAAACAAATTAGATTATTAAAGTAGTCGAGAAATTATTATAGTATAGGCCAGGGGTTCCCAAACTTATTTGTCTACTGCCCACTTTGCGAATAAATTATTTTATAACGCCCCCTTGTGGGCGCTGCAGGCCTAAAGTGGGGCGGTAAGAGACCCAGAAAAAATGGGGGCGTTGTGTAGAGGCTTGGGGGGTGATTTGTAATTTCATTTTGCTAGGAGGCCTCTTAGACACCGACTGCATGAGCTCTCGACTCTCACTTCAACGCCCCCATTTTGCCAACGCCAAAATGGGGGCGTTAAAAGGAGAGATAAAAAGAGAGCTAAAAAGAGAGAAATATCAAACCAAGTTTGAGCAATCTCTTAACTAATATTAGTTAAGAATAAGAATAAGAATAAGATATATTTATTGCCAAAAAAACAAAAACAATGAACATGTACTATAAGAAACATAAGGAGAAACAGCGTTTGGCAATAGGGGTAAGCTCAGCGCTGTACTGCGAGGTCCCGAAGGGTCACGCAGGGCTGGTTTTCGGCATACCCCTTTGCTCAGAAAAAAAGATGGTAGGTGAGCACTAGTTGATGTTCACAAGTTGTAGTTGAGAGTCGAGAGCTCATGCAGTCGGTGTCTAAGAGGCCTCCTAGCTAAATGAAATTACAAATCACCCCCCAAGCCTCTATACAACGCCCCCATTTTTTCTGGGTCTCTTACCGCCCCACTTTAGGCCTGCAGCGCCCACAAGGGGGCGTTATCACCCACTTTGGGAAAGGCAAAATATAGGCGAAAGTGCCTCAAGACGAAGGTCTTTGACCAGTGTGTGTTACAAGTGATGACATAACGGTACTGAGACGTTGGCCTTATGGAAAAACGCAGAAACACACAGCGGGCAATGGAGAGAGCTATGCTCGGAGTTTCTTTGCGCGATAAAATCCGAAACGTGGATATTCGCCAAAGAACCAGAGTCACCGACATAGCTGTTCAAGTTTGCAAGTTGAAGTGGCAATGGGCAGGCCACATCGCTCGAAGAACCGATAACCGATGGGGAAGAAAGGTTCTGGAGTGGAGACCACGAACCGGAAGACGCAGCGTAGGGAGGCCTCCCACTAGATGGACCGACGACATTGTGAGAGTCGCGGGCATCCAGTGGATGCAAAAAACAGGCTGTCGTTCAGCAGTGGACGTCTCCTGGCTGATTAAGATGAGGCGAAAAATCCGCGATCTAACGTTTCTCCATAAAGTGATCCATGCATTTACTGACTGTCCATCTATTTTAAAAGAAATCTTTCTAAAGGTTCCATACCACTATCCGAGGCACAGAATTTCTCGAATTCTACGTTGACGGCAAGCTGCTAGAACCAATTTGGCACTTAACTCCCCTACACAAAGATTATGTCGCACGTATAATTAATTTAACATTTCCTTCAGTGATCTGGATGTATTTAGATAGCCCGTTGGTCCAGTTGGTAGTGAACCTGCCTTCTGAGCTTGGGGGCGTGGGTTCGATTCCCACCTAGGACAAACATTAATCTGATGAACATTTGTGTTTGTTCTATATCTGGGTGTTAATATCTATTTAAGTATGTATTTAAAAATATAAATGTATGTATATCAGTCTCTGGCAGCCATATCACAAGCTTTGCTTAGTTTGGGGTCAGATGACCGTGTGTGCAAAAATGTCCCAATTTTTCTTTTCTTTTTTTTTATATTTTTATATTTTATTCCTCCAAACCGGTTCCAACTCAGCATAATGCTGGTTGCGAACAACCAGCGCTGGTCTTCCGTTGGAGCCGCCGGTGACATCACCCATGGCCAACATTACAACCAACAGTACACGACAAATTGAATAATAATATAGGAACAACAACACATAATACATAACAAACTAACATTTAATATAAACAAACTATAACATAAATACATAATACTAATAAGGTAATTCGCACTATCTCAATAAAAAATAAATATGATACTAATTAAACGAAGAAATTTAGACATATACTCGGACATGAAATAAAAAACACAAAGGTAAGACCCTATATAGCACTGGTGTCTGTCAATAAAAGTGCTTCGCTTTTTTGGTGCTCAAAAATAAATCTTTTAAGGGGCCTGTATACCCTCTGCAGCTTTCTCTCTCGCACATTTTCACATTATTGAAGATATAAAATCAATGTGTGTAAATTTCCAAAAAGTAACAAAATCATGTCATGGTGTCTATCGTAACATTACAAACAAAGAAATTGTCAATTTGATATATTTTAATTTGACACAGTAAAATGGTAACACGTGATTTATTTCTCGTGTCATTTTATTCCGTCAAATTAAAAGATATCGAAACAAACATTTCTTTGTTTGTAATGTTACGATAGACACCATGACATGATTTTGTTACTTTTTGGAAATACACACTCATTGATTATATATCTTCAATAATGTGAAAATGTGCGAGCGAGAGAGCTGCAGAGGGTATACAGGACCCTTAAATAAATGTAATGATTCTTTATGTGTTTTTAAAAACAAAATTGTAAGTCTCTAACTAGAGATAAATGATGTAAGAATATTATAATAATTATTACGTTTATTCGATTAAGTATATAGTTTTAATGTCTAATCACTTTTATAGCAAATGTTTTTACACGCCTGTAAAAGGTGTAAAGGTGTAAAGGTTCCTCTTTCACGCTGCAACAGAGCAACGGATAGACCTGATTTTTTGCATGGTTATAGTTCAAGGGTCGGAGAGTGACATAGGCTACTTTACTATCATCATCACCATTACCATTTTTCATCACAACGCGGGTGAAACCGCGGGGCGCAGCTAGTGTATATCTGTACAATATTATAAAGAGGAAAGATTTGTATGTAAGTATGTTTGTAACGAATTGGCTCAAAAAGTACTGGACCGAATTTAAAAATTCTTTCACCATTTGAATGCTACATTATCACTGATTAATATAGGTTATTTTAATAGGCTATGTAACTATACCCGTGCGGAGCCGGGGCGGACCGCTAGTAAATCACTACATAGTATAAAACAAAGTCGCTGTCTGTCCGTCCCTATGTATGCTTAAATCTTTAAAACGGATTTTGATGTGTTTTTTTTTAATAGATAGAGTGATTCAAGAGGAAAGTTTATATGTATAACTAGCGACCCGCCCCGGCTTCGCACGTAAATTACACCCGTGCGAAGCCAGGCGGGCGGGTCGCTAGTAATAAATAAAAAAACCTGTGATATGAGCTGATAATGCCGAGAAATGTTAACGATTCCAAGCTCACTGAACACCTAGAGGCGCTCAGCATGCGCAGAGACGTTGGCTCTCTGTATCTTTTATCGCATTTACAACGGGGAGTGTTCTGAAGAACTATTGATCTGATGCCGGCGTCGCGGTTTTACCATCGCACTAGCCGCCACCGCCTGAAGGATCATCCACACATAATAGATCAGTGGAAATCGCACACTGTGCGTTTCACACGATCCTTCTTGCCTCATACCTGCAAAATGTGGAATGAGCTACCTTCTACGGTGTTTCCGAGAGGCTACAACATGGGGTTCTTCAAAAGGCGAGTTAATCGAGTTCTTAAGGGTCGGCAACGTATTTGTGATGCCTCGGGTGTTACAAGTATCCATAGGCGACGGTGACTGCTTTCCATCAGGCAGCCCGTCTGCTTGTTTGCCAACTATGGCATAAAAAAAAAAACTCACCAACTCGCAGTGATTAGCATCTGGCTGTCGTCACTAAATCTGCAGAAGCTTATCGGTCGAGTGTCGCCGATCTGGAACCAAACGTTTATACATAAAATAAGAGAAAAATAACACAAAGCTTTGCTTAGTTTTGGGTCAGTACGCTTAGTCCGAGATTTGATAGTTTACGAAAACTTTTTTCGTTTACGTATTGTTCCATACATTTTAGTAAAGCGCCTCTATCGGAAACGTGGAGGAACTAAAATCGGTAGTAATCGGCGGTATAGATTGCTTCACTCTAATACGAAAAAAGTTTTCGAATACCTTTTAGCCCAGCAATGTATGGAACAAGACGAAAACGAAAAAAGTTTTTGAATACTATCAAAACTTGTACTAAGGGTACAGATGACCGTGTGTGCAAAAAATGTCCCGAATATTTATTAGTTACTAGCGGTCCGCCCCGGCTTCGCACGGGTATATACATATAGCCTACTTGCTGCGGCCCGCGGTTTCACCCGCGTAGTGTTGAAAAATGGTGATGATGATGATGATGACAAGTAGCCTATGTCACTCTCTGGTTCTTGAACTATACCCATGCAAAAAATCAGGTCGATCCGTTGCAGCGTGAAAGAGGAACAAACATCCATACATACAAACTTTCGTGTTTATAATATTAAGTAGGATGTCACCCGGGGATAGTGTAGCTTCCCAACAGTGAAAGAATTTTTCTAATCGGTTCATTAGTTTCGGAGCCTATTCAATGCAAACAAACAAACAATCAAATCTTTCCTCTTTAGAATATTAGTATAGATAGGGTGACCCTTATGGTGTACCATTTAGTTATAGGGTGACCTTTATGGTGCACCATATAGTTATAGGGTGACCCTTATGGTGTACCATATAGTTATAGGGTGACCTTTATGGTGTACCATATAATTATAGGGTGACCTTTATGGTGCACCATATAGTTATAGGGTGACCTTTATGGTGCACCATATAGTTATAGGGTGACCTTTATGGTGCACCATATAGTTATAGGGTGATCTTTATGGTGCACCATATAGTTATAGGGTGATCTTTATGGTGCACCATATAGTTATAGGGTGACCCTTATGGTGTACCATATAGTTATAGGGCAGGGTTGGCGAACCTTTATGTATCAACGTGCCATTTTTTCTAAAGTAATGTTAAATGAGGTCATAGACGTGCCATCTGCCATCACATAATTTTGACTGTAATCACTGGGATAATAATAATAATAATCATCATCATCAGGCTATAACAGTCCACTGCTGGACATAGCCCTCCTCTAATGAGCGCCATAGTGACCTGTCATCAGCCAGCCGCATCCAGCATCTGCCTGCAGTCTTTCGCAGATCCTCATTGCATTATGAGTTTTTGTGATAGATGGTGTGCCTAAAATATTGTGTCGCGTGCCATTGGTTCGCTGTCCCTGTTATAGGGTGACCCTTATGGTGTACCATATAGTTATAGGGTGACCCTTATGGTTTACCATATAGTTATTAACCTTTATTGTGGAGTACTAAGTATAACCACTGACCTGGCTGCAGTATATGGACATGTGAGAGGCCTTCCGCTGAGACTCCTGCTTGGCCGCCGCGCGCACGCTGCCCGCTAGCTTCAACTCTTCGCGAGCTTTCGCCAACCTGTGGAATTATACCTTTTTAGGGTTCCGTACCCAAAGGGTGTAAACAGGACCCTATTAGCCTGTCTGTCTGTCTGTCCGTCCATCTTACCATTTAACGGTTGTATCGTTCGAACCGTAATAAATAGCCAGTGGAAATTTTCACAGAATATGTAACGTTACGGCGGATTAACTAAAAAATAATAAAAAAGTCTAAAAGTAAAAACGAGAAGTCCCCATACAACAAACGTATTTTTTTTAATACGTTTATCGTTCGAACCGACCTATATACATCATCATCATCATTCATCATTTCAGCCACAGGACGTCCACTGCTGGACATGGGCCTCCCCCATCGACCTCCAAAAGGGCCGGTTGGAAGTGGCCTGCATCCAGCGTTTCCCTGCGGTCTCTCTTAGGTCGTCTGTCCATCTTGTGGGTGGACGTCCTACGCTGCGCTTACCAGTACCTATTTATTTGTTTATTCATTTAGCACGGTTATATACCAATTACACTAAAGAGACAACGATATTACAAAGTTATGAAAAATAATAACCTACAACATTAACAAATTAAATGTCATAACAAAATCTAATTACATTAAGTACTTAATAAATTTACGGTACGAATAATGTCATTTAAGTTAGTAAAAACTAGTCAAAATTATATAAAAATAAAATAGTCAAAGAAATAAATGTAAAGGTACAACAATTGTAAAATTATGTCTTAAGTTCATCCATATCACACATCATACACCTTACACGCCTTCCTCTCACAGAATCTCAAACACTCAAAACACACATCCTTCCATTCATCCGCAAACAGGTCACAATCAGGTGTCATAGACAGGAGACGGGAACGCATTGAGAACGTGCGGGATAGGAGAGGCACCACGTGCGATAGTACGACAAGGAGGAACAGAGAACAGACGATGGTTCTTGCGTCGGGGACAGTTACTGGGGTCCGGGACCACCAGCCGTGCCAGATCATTGAGGAGGTTTGGTGCATCAATTTTGCCACGGAGGATCTTGCACATTACCATCATTTGGTTTTTGTCGCGCCGGAACTCCAGGGAGTTGTAACCTATATACATAGCCAGTTGAAATATTACAGAATATTAATGTGCTGCGCAAACGTAGACACTTTTTGGTGCGGCCACGGCACACCAAGTACCAATCAAGTGTGTACAGTCTGCCGTAGTGTGGCTGAGACTGTACAGCGTTGTTGTGGAGTAGTGGGTGCTGGAGAGAAACTCTGCTTGATAGTTGGTGATTGTATAATTTCCTCCAGCGATGTTACACGTGTGGTGTCTTAATTACTACTCAATAGTACTAGTTAATTCTATTAATAAGGTTAACTTTTACTTCCGCGGTAGAGACACGTGTGTCCCAGATTCGGCCGCTAGGCCAAGGTACAAAGTCTGTGCGGTTGGGACCGTACAAAGTGGAAGCAACTGGACACAAAGTCTGCGCAGAGAGTGGCTGATTTCATACTGTTTATACAGGGTGTAAGGGGAACACTCTCGAAGCCAAAAGAAGGTAATTGTACTCATCATTATGAACCACTTTTAGTATGGGACCAACCCTGAAATCGCGAAAAAAAAATCTGCTGTTCCATACATTTTGTCGAGTGTCAATGACAGTTTTCTATAGAACAACTGATATTTTTTTCAAATCAAATCAAATCATTTATTTGCTAGAATACATAGAATTACATTGAGGTCTTAAGATTATTTTCGGTACATAGTATTCAATCTGCATGCAGACGTGCAAATGTTCTTAAGCTAGATATATATTTATTTTATTGTTAGTTAGGTATATATTTTACGAAGTATTATTATATATTATTATATTATATTATATTAAAAATTCCATAAATTCCTTAATACTATAAAAACAATTCTTAATTAGCCAATCAGTTAATACTTTTTTTAATTTATTACCGTCCAAAATTTTCAATTCATTTGGTCGCGATTTCATGGTTGGTCCCATAGTAAAAGTTGTTCATAATGATGAGTACAATTACCTTCTTTTGGCTTCTAGAGTGTTCCCCTTACACACCGTATGGAAAACAAATATTAATTGGTAGCTTGTATCCGACACAAGACACAAAAGTGTCTACGTTTGCGCAGCGTCTTAATGTTACGGCGGATTAACTAAGGCATCCAGTGGATGCAAAAGGCAGGCTGTCGTTCAGTGTGGAGGTTAAAGGGGGAGGCCTATGTTCAGCAGTGGACGTCTTCTGGCTGATGATGATGATGATGATGATGAACTAAGAAAGGTTTATTCCGGTGCAAGTGGTTTTTGGATGGGTGACCGCCTGGGCCTGACATTGTCTTTTTGCGCTACTTTTTGTATTTTGTGGTGGTACGCAACCTTCAGCGCACGAGCCCGACTTGCACTTGGCCGGTTTTTATGCCTGAAGTTAATGTTCCCTTTAGGATAGCGGATGATTTCACAGGATGATTTAAGCCTATTAAAACCGGTCAAGTGCGAGTCGGGCTCGCGCACATATTATATTGTGATACATTTTTGCTCATAATATTTTTAATTGAATAAGTTATTATTTAATTTGAATGGAGAAGTTTGACTTGTAACTATGGAGTTATTAATAAACAATTGTATTGTATTGTAACCCTAGAAACTGAGCCTTACCGTTTCTTAGCCCTCGGCAGTGAATATCTTGCTATGAACAGCCTCGCCTGCCTCAGGTCCGGGGGCCCCTCGTGGTACCAAGTGCCCTCCCTGCCGCGGTCGCGGGATATTCGCGCCTCTTCTTCCTCTAGCTTCTTGTTTATTGCATCTTCGCCCAGACTGGAAATGATAAAAAAAGTTGATGAAGAAATATCAGACTTACCTCACCATGGATTAAGATAGAGAAGTAAAAACTAACAGTGACTATTGATGTAAGGAATTGTGATTGTGACATTTATTTTCACCCCATAATTTAATTTAACAAGTATGTCTATAATTTAATTTAACATCATCCACTCAGTCAAAGTCAAACACAATCACGCAAATCCCATACCACATTATACACACGGACACACACACACATACACGCACACACACTCACCACACTCTACACACGGACACACACACATACACGCACACACACTCACCACACTCCACACTTACTAGGATAACTGTAACAATAAATATTCGCTAGGATGCCTCCTAAAATAAAAATTTAGTTATATTGTGTTTCGTTTTGTTGGTCTCCATAGTACGGGCCTTGAGCCTAGTGTGGGACCGCAGGAATGTCTGCTAATTGTCTACATGAATTTTAATATACCTTAACTATAATTATTTTGTTAAAATGTAGTTGATTCGAATTTTTGGAAATAAATTTATCTTATCTATGTAGTAATAGTAATAAATTTGTTAATGTAATTAAATAATATGTAATCTTAAGGTATCTATACCTACTTGCATGTTTATATAGCTGAAGTAGTGTACTTAATTTAATTATAAGATCACAATGTAAATTGTTCGACCTACTCTCGCAAGGAATAAATTAATTATGAATCCTTCAGGTGGCCCCGCGGTTCAACCGCGTAGTGATGAAAAATGGTGATGATGCTGATGAAAAGTAGCCTATGTCCGTCTCTAGGTTTTAAGCTACCTCCCCACCAATTTTCAGCCAAATCGGTTTAGCCGTTCTTGCGTTAGAAATAGTGTAACTGACACGTCTTTCTTTTATATATACAGATTGAACAGCATAAAATAAAATAATAATCAATTTTGAAGCAATGGTAACTTTGGAAGTGATTTGCAATCTGACGGCACCTGGTTCGATCCTCGGCCCTGCACCAATTACTTATCTGTACATTAAGAACCTTTCGGCCCCATCGGCCATTTGTTCTGCATGCTATGAGCCCTGCTGACTGCCACTTCAACTCACTAATCCGGTGGGCTATGTCGGTGACTTTCGTTCGTCTACGGATCTCATTTCTGATTCGATCTCGTAGAGGCCGAGCATAGCGCTCTCCATAGCTCGTTGTGCGACTTTGAGCTTGCTTATGAGGCCCATAGTGAGAGACCACGTTTCACTGCCGTATGTCATCACTGGCAACACACAGTGGTTGAAGACCTTCGTCTTAAGGCACTGAGGTTTTTTGGACAAGACGTTGAGAAGTTTACCGAACCCTACCCAGCCGAGTTGGATTCGTAGCCCTCTCCATAGCTCGTTGTGCGCCCACGCACCAAGCTAGCTGTTATCCAGTTGAAAATATTCATCATCATCATCATAATCAACCTTTTAACAGTCCACTGCTGGACTATTAGCCTACCCCGAAAGGGTGATTGGGCCATATCCACCACGCTGGCCCAGTGCGGATTGGTGGATTCAAATACGCTATTGTATTTCTTCTCTGTACGTATGCAGGTTTCCTCACGATGTTTTTCTTCACTGAAAAGCCATTGGTATGAAAATCCGTACATAAGCTCCAAATTGCTCATTGGTACGGGCCCGGAGTTTGAACCCGCGACCTAACGCTTTCAAGTCTAGCGGTCTCCCAAATGGGCTACAATGGTTTTAGTTGAAAATGTTACAGGTATAGAAATACTGTCTTACTAGCTTAGTAAGTCTCTGAGACGCACTCTCCTCTCCGCTGGGCCTTCACCAAACAAGCACACGGGCTCGCCGAGCTGTCTGAGACTTCTTCTGACCTGCAAAACAAATTACAAATCAATACAAAATGCGCCTGCGGCTAACTACTCTAGAAGAAAGACGCTTGCGCAGTGACTTAAAACCTTTAAAATTCTCAACGGCTTCTATACTCCGTTCACAAATCTTAGATATTTTATGTAAACAAAGAAATGTCACTGTCAAAGTGACAGCCAGTTGCTCAGAACATTTTTCACTTGTGAAAAATATTTTACTCTCTATTTTCCTCGGCTTGGCTCTCGCGTGGTACAATGGGGGATATTCTGATAGCTCAAAAAAAAAATTATATTTTTATATTCTTTGCACTGGTAACCCCTTTGTTTACATAAAATATCTAAGATTAATAAACGGAGTATACAACCTTCTTGACATACATGGCATCTACTCACTAAAAGATTACACAAGAGAAAGCAGACGTAACAATACCCTACTGTGGCGTGCACCATCACAGACCAACACTGCACACCGCATCCTCAGCAACAGAGTAGTTCTCGGTTGGCTGAGGAGGTCGCTTCTATATCAATAAATGCGTTAAAGAGTTTATATGTCGTCAACATTGTGTTGCGTTGCATCCATTTGCGTGGTTATGACAAACAGTATCAAATGCATGTTTTGTTTATAACTCCGGATTACTCAAGGACGATTATAACTTTATAAATACAGTGTAAACTCTTTATAACGTCGTTCGTTATAACGAAAAACTCTCTATAACATAGAAATTAGTTCAATTTGGTTGGTTTACCACAAAACCCACACATTGATTCACTCTGTATAACGCAACCGCCATTCTCTATTACGAAGAAATATTTTCATATTTAGACATCAACAACATGTTTAACAATGCAATTGTTTTTATAATCAGCCTCGAAAACTAACCTTTTGCGGTGGCGAAATTTCTAAGAAAGACATCTGAGGTCATAAACAGCCGTTTCGGTTTTGTTTTTGTTAATTGCCTTAACATGTGTGACATTATTCTTAAATTACATTGTCTGTAGGAAATTTTGTTATTAAACATACCATCGTTACCTATCGTGTATTATCAGTCGTAAACCAACGGAGAAACTGTAACTGAACTGTAAGTTGAATTATGTATTGTAATCGGTTTATTATGTTTTTTTTTTCTTCCCTCCCTGTAACGAAAACTCTTTATAACGAAAAAAAATGCTCGGTCCCTTGAAATTCGTTATAAGGAGTTTACACTGTAAATAAAATTACATTAAACTACACTACATAAATTAACATTAGAATATGAAAAAAAATATTGTCAACGACTTCTACATTTGAAGATAACACTAAAATCATATTTTAGAAGGCCTGTTTTTGCCGAATTATTTTATCGAGAAAAGTTTCACCAAGTTTGTGTCTAAAATTACATTAAACTTAATTATATCCTCAAGTGTTCATAAACAAAACATGCATTTGATACTGTTTGTCATAATCGTGCAAATGAATGCAACGCAACCCATGTTGACGACATATAAACTCTTAAATAAAATAAAATATGCAGTGTTAATGTACCTCATCATCATCGGTGGAGACGTTCAGCTGCCGAGCCTTCCGTCTGCGTTCAAACTCTTCCAGCAGAGCCTTCTTGTCTCTGGACATTTCCTCCTCCAACTCCATATATTCTGCAAGTACAAGCATTATTTTATTTTTATTTTTATTATCTTAGAGAAACTAACGGTCTTAATTAACAGAGTTAATAATTAGCTAGAGACTGATGTACTAAGATTATGATGATTATGATGTACTAAGTATAACATTTTTGTTGATACAAGTACAGTGTAAACTCTATATAGTTAGATATTTAAGAATTTGTGACATATGTAATTTTATTTTATTTTATCTTTATATTTGTAACTGTAATTAATTGATGTAATTGGCTTAATGCCGTTTTAATTAATAATAATAAATAAATAGTGATATTCAATTTAACAACAAACTCCCTAAAACTTTGAAATTACTTGACTTTGGTTGGTTTAATTTGTAGTTGTCCATACAATGATACACTATGTTGCATCACACCCACTTTAAATAATAAATAGTACTTTCTAACACCACGTATTTATCTCGACTGTCACCATGATAATCTGTTATGTATTGAAAAGAAATTCATTCTTTTGTTTGTAGTAATTACTTCAATGCAAAATGGGCCAATTAATGGCCTAGTTGCGAAAAATGCCCGCTACACAAGTTGTAGTAATTACCTTGCATGTTTATTGAACAAAAGCCTCCCTCTTAGAGAGTGGTGTTGCCCAATGATGGAGATAGAGTTTACACTGTATATATGTAATCTGGATGACAATACAATAATTTGTTACCATCAAACTGATTTGATAATGGAGCGAGGAGGTGGGTAGTGAAACTCTTCAATAGCGGTCCCTTAAGTAACGCTATACAGAGTTTACACTGTACTTCATTTCAGCCATAGGACGTCCTTTGCTGAACATAGGCCTCTCCCATCAATCTCAAAAAGGGCCTGTTGTAAGCGGCCTGCATCCAGCATTTCCCTGCAGTCTCATTTAGGTTGTTTGTCCATCTTGTTGGGCGTCCTACCCTGCGCTTACCGGTCCGTGGTCTCCATTCGAGAACCTTTCGGCCCCATCGGCCATCTGTTCTGCGTGATATGCGCCCTGCCCACTGCCCCTTCAACTTGGGCTATGTCGGGAACTTACATATACTTGCAATGTTTCAAATCAATATTACAACTGAAGTAAGTTAAAATTAGGGCTCATTCAGGCAGAGCTTTTTAAGTGTTTTGTGGGAGAGATATACATAGATCACTATCACTACATAGTATAAAACAAAGTCGCTGTCGCTGTCTGTCCGTCCCTATGTATACTTAAATCTTTAAAACTACGCAACGGATTTTGAAGCGGTTTTTTTTCAAGAGGAAGGTTTATATGTATAACTAGCGACCCGCCCCGGCTTCGCATGTAAATTACACCTGTGCGAAGCCGGGCGGGCGGGTCGCATATGATGAATATAATAAACAAAACCTTACCGTTGGAAACTTGTATATCTCCAAGCTCTTGCCCGCCATTATCCTCGATTTCGCCTCTCGCAGCGGCCGCCAGAGCCGCCAGTCTTGCCTTCTCTTGCTCCTCCAGCGACCCATAGTGGATATTCTTCGATCTTTTTACCAAAATCACATCATCGTCGTCCGACATTTTGAAGGTTAGGTTTCTTTTGACTGTTATTTAACACTTAATTTGTGAAAGCACAAATGAAGTAATGTTTGTTGCAGATGGTTTTATAAAAACAGATACCGGTTTTCTTTAGTCAAAGAATAAAAAACCAGAATTTAACGACGACGCATCGTCTGTCCACCAAGCACAACAAAAAATTGTTTCATTACACGCAAAAGTAGCAAAAATAGACTGTTGCGATCATTATTTATCTCGTTATGATACTTTTGATAGAAAATTCTGCGTAAAAAGAAACCTGACCATAGACAAGCTCATCAGTGATGCCATTTAAAAAAAAATACCAACACATAAGGGTAATGCTGATTTTATTGAAAATAAGTCGGTTGAGAGACTTTGTCAACGTCACGTCGTCGTCAGCGCAGCCGGTGTAACATTGATGATCATAATAATTATAGTCAACATTATTAACTAAACATAATACAAGCTAAAACTAAAACTATAGTTAACATTATAGTTATATCCTCACGAAAGTCACGAACCACTAGTACTTAAGTAAATTATGTCAAATTTGATTTAAAAATAACAGGTGCTTGCGGCTGTCAGCTTAGTTGATATGTATTAATGTAGTGTTTGGAAATGGGTAATTGCTAATTGGAAAACCAAAATAAAACTTGGCAGCCTTGATTCTTTGTTTAGCATTAAGAACATTGTATCAAGTTGCCAATAAATTTAAAAAAAAATATCTCTGTCTATGGTGTGTCGTTGTTTACGTCAGTGTGATTGAAAATTGCAAATTACCAATTTTCGTGTACAAATCTTATCAAGATTTACTAATTGTTTTGGTGATATGACTAACATTACTTAACAATTACTCACATAATCAGTGGATATGCAAAAGTGGTGAAAACTCAAAGGTACATAAACATAACCTCAAAGTCTTTTTGAGAGAGTAGGAGTTTTGAGTTTTTTGCTTGTATTTCTGTTGTGATTGAAGCTATGGCGCTGCAACTCTCGCGGCGGGAGGTGGAAGACCTTCGCTCGTCGCTGGACCGCGCCATTTACCGAACTATCGGGAAATCTGATAGTTCTTTGCTGTCTACTGTTTCTTCGTGTTTGTCCAATGGGTAAGCTGTGTTTTTGTTTAAAAAAAGCTGTAGTAAACAAATAAAAGCGCTGCAAATATACATTTTTGAATTACTTGACTCGCTGCACTTTTATCATATCCCGATAAATTCACTTCATAATTAATCATAACATTTTACAAATATTTGATGCATAAGTAAATTTTGGATATGAAGATCGGCAGGGTTTAAACTTGCGCCATCAAGTATAAGCCCCTACCGCTCTCCACCCTCCTGTTGGCCTCCAAATTCATGAGCTGTCTCTGCAACCAATCTAAGCGTTGGTGAAGTTATGTATAAGTTTTTATTATTTAGAAATAGGCTTGCACTTGACCGGTAACTCGCCTCGGCGATAATGCAGTCTACGGTGGAGCACGCTTGCCTAGAGGAAACCGATTCACTCGTGATTTGAAGACACCCAGATTGTAACCATCGGGGAACATCCATTCAGGCAGCGCATTCCAACGACTAGCAGTTCGCACAATAAAAGTGGAATCAATGCGCTTCATACGGATTTTCAGGATATCAACCATAAAGAGTTGATTTTTTGTGCCCGCTCTGGCAGTCTGATAAAAAAATGTGCAGGAGGGAATTAGATCGGGGAGATCCGATGCACACTCTCCCAAATGTATGCGATAAAAACCGATTGACTAGCAACTTTTTAACAAATCTAAATGTTGGTGATCAATGTCAGTTACTTGCTTTGCACGAGCATGTAATGACAATGGGTGCGGAGGTGAGAAATATGGTGCACACTGGAACTTTTTCCCGCTCGAATCTTCCTGAGTCCAGCACACGGAGCTCACCACGTCACCACCAGTTTCAATCAAATGGCAGAATCAATGCCAAAGCATGGTTAGCTAAGTGACGTCATTGTAAATCCAATATGGCGGATCTGTAATTTTTTGCACCCCCATGATATAGATGTAATATGGGTATCAAATCAAAGGATTTGCTGAAAAGGATACGAAAAGCTTGTTGTTTATTTATATTTATTGAATAGGTTATATTTCGAGGGTGGTCCCATTAAAATTTGTAAAAATGTTCCATCTCCAAGAGTAAAATTTAAAAGATCAATCCAATATGGGGAACGCTTAAAAGTTTAATTTTAAAATTATTTTGTTTAAAAAAAAAACAAATTGGTTTCAGGTACGAACGCCGTAAGATCATTGATCGTATATCGTCCCACATAGACTCCAAGAAGGCGAGCAAGCTAGCCGACAAGGTGATAGCACTGGCTCAGGAGCTGGTCTCTTCTTCCAAGTCCAGCAAAAGGAAACATGAACCGGAGAAGGAGAAGGAAGTTAAACGGTATAATCTATTTATTTTTCACCGACTTCAAAGAAAGGATCGGATCATCAATTCGGTTGTATTTCTTAAAAATTGATTTTCCTCAGAACTGTTATTTATAAACTGACTAGCAGTGCCCCGCGTTATATACTTCCTTGAAGGAACATCTTTAGTAGCGACAGCCCCTTTGACCCCCCTTTGACTTAAGACGAAATGGTAGAGAACGTACACTTGTTTGACGGTAATGCTTGTATACTTGGCGTGCGCGCTTTCAAATATTTACAATATATATTTATTTTTTTCTACAAATAATCTTATTGCTTTTACAAAAAACTGCGATCACTAAAGTATTTGAATGGTTGTCTACTACTATAAAGGTCTACTTTTGAATGTTTGTGAGGACAAATCGCCAAATTTGAAGCATATTTCGCCTGAATTTTTCTGACAAATAAATAATTTGAATTTGAACAGCAGTCCCGTCACGTTTCAGGTCCCGTCACGATGACAAAGACAAGGACGAGAAGCGTGACGAGCGGCGTGACGAAAAGCGTGAAGAAAAACGTGACAAGGACGAAGCGAAGAAAGCCAATGGAATGGAGCTACCACCTCTCGTCACCACGGACCCCGAGTCTATCGGCTCGAAGATAGCTGTTCTCAGTGCTGATAGGATTAAGGTAAGTTCTACACTGTTTTAAACTATCACTGTTGTTCACTAAAGTTATATGATTATTTACAGGATATTAACCGTAGTAAGGTTAATATCCTGTAAAGGTTGTGGAATGAGCCCCCAAAATATACGGAAAAAATAAATAACAAATATTAATATATTTTTTTATATTACACGGGAATTACTCACGTAAGATTAAGCCGGTTACTCCGGTTATTACCGTGTAATATAAATAAAATGTGTGACAATCACGTCAGTTTCAATAATAAAATATTATATATATATCATCATCATCATCAGCCAGAAGACGTCCACTGCTGAACATAGGCCTCCCCCTTTAACCTCCACACTGAACGACAGCCTGCCTTTTGCATCCACTGGATGCCAGCAACTCTCACTATGTCGTCGGTCCATCTAGTGGGAGGCCTACCTACGCTGCGTCTTCCGGTTCGTGGTCTCCACTCAAGAACCTTTCTTCCCCATCGGTTATCGGTTCTTCGTACGATGTGGCCTGCCCATTGCCACTTCAACTTGCAAATTTTAACAGCTATGTCGGTGACTCTGGTTCTTTGGCGAATATCCACGTTTCGGATTTTATCGTGCAAAGAAACTCCAAGCATAGCTCTCTCCATTGCCCGCTGAGTGACTCTGAGTTTTTCCAAAAGGCCAACAGTTAAGGACCACGTCTCAGTACCATATATCATCACTGGCAACACACACTGGTCAAAAACCCTCGTCTTGAGGCACTGTGGTATTTTGGACGAGAAGATGTCACGCAATTTCCCGAACGCTGCCCATCCGAGTTGGAGTTATATATAAATATATTTTTATTATTATTTAAATAATAAATATCCCGTTAATAAACATGTAAGTTTAAGGTAAGTTCTAATACTTACAAATTAACGTAACGTCAAGGGGGTGTCACTCCGCAGTTTAGGTACGTTCCGCCGGCGCGCCTTTCAGGCAGGCGTATGGCAGGGCAATGGCCACTCAGGTTGCGTGCTAACCACGTCGCGCGTAACTAAGCATATTTTCTGTGATTTTTGCAACGAACAATGCCTTCTAAACGATCTTATCCTACTTCCTACTAATATTATAAACGCGAAAGTTTTTATGTATAGATGTATGGATGTTTGTTCCCCTTTCACGCTGCAACAGACCTGACCTGACCTGACCAGATTTTTTGCATGGGTATAGTTCAAGAGCCAGAGAGTGACATAGGCTACTTTTCATCATCATCATCATCACCATTTTTCATCACTACGCGGGTGAAACCGCGGGGCGCAGCTAGTAATCCATATAAAAGATACTGTTGTACTTTTGTATAAATAAAATTACAAACAAGGGATCGATTTTTTTAAGGAGACAACCCTACCGTTACACTTGCCGCGTCAGGAGAGATAGAGCTACGTGATAGAAAGAGGGCGGCCTTATAGGTGAATATAGCGAGCGGTATCCAGTGCTGTGTCAGTTGAATTTGCTACTTTATTGCCTCGTAGATAGAAACCTTATTTAAGGTTAAAGGGGGAGGCCTATAAATAAATAAATAAATATTCGGGACATTTTTGCACACACGGTCATCTGACCCCAAACTAAGCAAAGCTTGTGATATGGCTGCCAGAGACTGATATATATACATATATAGGTTTAAATACATACTTAAATAGATATTAACACCCAGATATAGAACAAACACAAATGTTCATCACACAAATGTTTGTCCTAGGTGGGAATCGAACCCACGCCCCCAAGCTCAGAAGGCAGGTTCACTACCAACTCGGCCAACGGGCTATCAAGCTATGTTCAGCAGTGGACGTATTCTGGCTGATGATGATGAATGTATTTAGTGATATCTTTAGTTAAGCCTGTTATTTGTAACTAGCGGTCCGCCCCTGCTTCGCACGGGTATAGATTATAACCTTTGTCACCCGGGGATAGTGTAGCTTCCCGTCAGTGAAAGAATTTTTAAATCGGTTCAGTAGTTTCGGAGCCTATTCAATGCAAACAAACAAACAAACAATCAAATCTTTCCTCTTTATAATATTAGTATAGACTAGCGGTCCGCCCCAGCTTCGCACGGGTATAGATTATAGCCTTTGTCACCCGGGGATAGTGTAGCTTCCCGTCAGTGAAAGAATTTTTCAAATCGGTTCAGTAGTTTCGGAGCCTATTCAATGCAAACAAACAAACAAACAATCAGATCTTTCCTCTTTATAATATTAATAAAAATAGCCTTTATTCTCTGATATTAAACTCTACAGTACTATTATATAAATTTTATGTTTAACACCTTATATATAATATATATATATTTGTTTATTTATTTTTAACTTAAATATACATATTCAGTCTGTATCACCAGCACCATTTCCACTATCAGGTTGTCCTCCCTGGACATAGGCCTCCTCTAGAAGTCGCCATTCTTTCCTATCCCTTGCTTCCTATCTTTATAATATTAGTATAAACAAATGAAACGTAAGCACACATGCCCATTGTTCCAGTTAATGATGGCAAATGCTCAAAAAGAGATAGAAGAGCGCAAGAAGGCGCTGCTAGCCCTGAAAGGTGAAAGTGCAACGGGTGCGGCGCGTGCGGCTGCCTCCGCCCAGCCCCTGAAGGCAGCCATACAGCAGAGTGGCGCGATACCCCCGCCCAGCGTCATCAAGCCACACCTCTTCTCTAAACCTGGTGAGACATCCTACCTGTTAGAAATGATAGAATGACATCAAATAAGCAAACTTTGTTTAATCTGTTAGTGATGTACTAATTCTAGTTTATCTATGAAGTATCTTTGTTTCTGGCCACATGTGCCTTAGTTTGTTAAGTTGTCGTTTCCCGCTCTCTCTTGTTCGGTTTACAATAATGGTGGAGGATGCAATAAAAGTGCTCTGCAAACAGTATACGTTTTTTATTACTACCACTGCCAATAAATATGGTCACGCGAGTTCAGGGGTGTTAAACAAGACCCACTTTCTGTTAGTGTTAACGCCTACGGAAAGATGAAATTGTATGAAAATGACATTGAAAATTACATTAGCTTGAGAGATGTTATCTCAAGCTAATGTCATTTGCATACAATTTCATCTTTCCGTTTTCATTGAAAATGAAATTAGCTTTAATTAACTACACCAGTGTTTTTCAACCTTCTTGAATACGCGACACCTTTACAAGTTGAAGAATTCTGTCGACCCCAATCAAGGCCTTAATAAAACTACATTAAACATTCATTCATTATTCATAATCAGCCTTTTAACAGTCCACTACTGGACTTTTAGCCTGCCCCCGAAAGGATGATTCTGCCATATCCACCACGCTGGCCCAGTGCGGGTTGGTGGATTCACATACACCATTGAATTCCTTCTCCGTACGTATGCAGGTTTCCTCACGAAAAGCCAGTGGTATGGAAATCCGTACATAACCTCCAAAGAGCTCATTGGTATGGGCCCTGGGTTTGAACCCACGACCTTACGCTTTCAAGTCTAGCGATCTCCCAAATGGGCTACCACGATTTTGTCTTGTCTCAAAAATAGAACTCCATTTTGACAAACGATTAAAAATAAACAGGCCCAGCGCTCTTCGTAAAATGTTTGTTTTTTGTATTGTACCCACAAACAGTTGTCTTTTTATTTTACCCGTGACATACGTACGGAGAAGGAATTCAATGGCGTATGTGAATCCACCAACCCGCAACTGGACCAGCCAACGTAGACCGCATCATCGCTTATCATCATCAGAATTATAATTTTATTCATGCACTTGTTTATTTAGCAATATCAATACTCCTGCCCGAGTGAAGTTGCTATTTTGTAAACTAAATTCTTTTCGTTTTTACAGCTGTAGTCCCCATGACGCCCGAAGAGTTGGAGAAACAGGAGAAGATAGCTGAACTTCAAGCCAGGATACAAAGGAAACTAGCTGGTATGATATAGATCCCTTTCAGCATAAAACTAGATACTATAGGGGCTACCAAAATTCCATAAAAGCCTCGAACAACATGTCAACCACTTCACAGGGCCTTGGACTTGACCGTTGCTTTGCTTGACTTTGACTGTGACTTGCTTGACGATATTTGACCAGCCGTTATGATATAGACGCCTTTCAGCATAAAACTTGAATACTAGGGGCTTCCAAAAGTCCATAAAAGCCTCGAGTAACATCGCAACCACTTCACAGTGATTTGAATTGGACTTGACCGTTAATTTAATTTTAATTTTCTTGACTTTGACTTTTTTGACGATATTTGGAAGGAAAGGGGATAAAAATCATCATCATCAGCCAGAAGACGTCCACCGCTGAACATAGGCCTCCCCCTTTAACTTCCACACTGAACGGCAGCCTGCCATCTGCATGCACTGGATGCCCGCGACTCCCACAATGTCGTCGGTCCATCTAGTGGGAGGCCTACCTACGCTGCGTCTTCCGGTTCGTGGTCTCCACTCAAGAACCTTTCATCCCCATCGGTTATCGGTTCTTCGAGAGAAAAAAAATATAAATAAAATGTACGGGTGAAATTCAAATATTTTAAAAATAAATTATGTTTTTCTACAACGTCCACCCACAAGATGGACAGACGACCTAAAAGAGACCGCAGGGAAACGCTGGATGCAGGCCGCTTCCAACCGGCCCTTTTGGAGATCGATGGGGGAGGCATATGTCGAGTAGTATTTTTTACTATAGTGGCCTCGACTCTGATTTGCTCTAAACTAAACTAAATTTGACAGCTCTACAATTGTTGCCATCCCTGACATATTAAAATGAAAAGAGAGGCAGATAATTTTAGTCCTGTCAGATTGGTTTAGTTTAGTAAGTGGTATGACGGAATCGATGCCAGTATAAATAATTAGTAAATAAATAAATATATTTCGGGACATTTTTGCCCACACGGTCATCTGACCCCAAACTAAGCAAAGCTTGTGATATGGCTGCCAGAGACTGATATACATACATATATAGGTTTAAATACATACTTAAATATATAGAACAAACACAAATGTTTGTCACATAAATGTTTGTCATCATCATCATCAGCCAGAAGACGTCCACTGCTGAACATAGGCCTCCCCCTTTAACCTCCACACTGAACGACAGCCTGCCTTTTGCATCCACTGGATGCCAGCGACTCTCACTATGTTGTCGGTCCATCTAGTGGGAGGCCTACCTAAGCTGCGTCTTCCGGTTCGGTAAATGTTTGCCCTAGGTGGGAATCGAACCCACGCCCTCAGGCTCAGAAGGTAGGTTCACTACCAACTGGACCAACGGGCTATCTGTATATAGTATAACTGTAATGATGAATATTTTTCCACAGGCGGAGCCCTACAAAGTGCGGGTGCAGGCCCGGCTCCTCTTATCCTGGACCGCGAGGGTCGAACCATAGACACGACTGGGAAGAGAGTGCAGTTGACGCATGTTGCACCAACGCTTAAGGTATTTGAAACCTTTTTTTTGCCAAAATCCTCTAAAAAAAACTATCGGGAAACACCTATGGACTTATTTAAAAAGATAAGAAAAAAAAAGAAAAATATATATTTATGACAGAATCAAAATATACAGACAACTTTTTTTGACTGCCCCGGTGGCTCAGTTGGAAGTGAACCTATCTTCTGTGCTTGGGGGCGTGGGTTCGATTCCCATCTAGGACAAACATTTGTGTGATGAACATTTGTGTTTGTTCTATATCTGGGTGTTAATATCTATTTAAGTATGTATTTAAAAATATATATGTATGTATATCAGTTTCTGGCAGCCATATCACAAGCTTTGCTTAGTTTGGGGTCAGATGACCGTGTGTGCAAAAATGTCCCAGATATTTATTTATTTATTTATAACTACATAGTATAAATTAAAGTTGCTTTCCGCGTCTGTCTGTCTGTCTGTATGTCTGTATGGCCGCTAACTCCTAAACCACGCAACGGATTTTGATGCGGTTTTCACCATCAGTTAGATACATTTTCATGGAAGGTTTATATATATAACTAGCGACCCGCCCCGGCTTCGCACGTAAATTACACCCGTGCGAAGCGAGGCGGGCGCGTCGCTAGTAATAAATATTATATAGTGTGACTAGCTGAAACCCGCTACTTCGTACGCGTAGAGCTCGGCCTTCGGTACTACAACCCCCTTTTGTGATCCTTAATTCGGCCCTTTCGTAAAATCCTTTCTTAGCGGACCTCTACACCCAATAAGGAATCTACCTGACAAATTTCAGCTTCGTAGGTCAAGTAGTTTTCGACATTTCGTGTTTAATGAGTGAGTGAGTAGATGAATTGAATTTTAGACAGCCCGTTGGTCCAGTTGGTAGTGAACCTACCTTCTGAGCTTGGGGGCGTGTGTTCGATTCCCACCTAGGACAAACATTTACCGAACCGGAAGACGCAGCGTAGGTAGGCCTCCCACTAGATGGACCGACGACATAGTGAGAGTCGCTGGCATCCAGTGGAAGCAAAAGGCAGGCTGTTGTTCAGTGTGGAGGTTAAAGGGGGAGGCCTATGTTCAGCAGTGGACGTCTTCTGGCTGATGATGATGACAAACATTTATGTGACGAACGTTTGTGTTTGTTCTATATCTGGTGGTTAATATCTATTCAAGTATGTATTTAAAACTATATATGCATGTATATCAGTCTCTGGCAGCCATATCACAAGCTTTGCTTAGTTTGGTGTCAGATGACCGTGTGTGCAAAAATGTCTCGAAATATTTATTTATTTATTAATTTCGCTTTTATATACATACTAGCGGTCCGCCCCAGCTTCGCACGGGTATAGATTATAGCCTATGTCACCCGGGGATAGTGCAGCATCCCAACAGTGAAAGAATTTTTCAAATCGGTTCAGTAGTTTCGGAGCCTATTCAATGCAAACAAACAAACAAACAATCAAATCTTTCCTCTTTATAATATTAGTATAGATTTAGATTATAATTCAATCAATAATTATAGTTAAGATTGTTCTCTACAGGCCAACATCCGCGCCAAGCGTCGGGAGGAGTTCCGCGCGCAGCTCTCGGGGATGGGCTCCACGGAGCCGGAGGGCGAAGCGCCCTGGCAGGACCCGCGGGTGGCGGCGCGGCCCGCGGGCCGGCAGCGGCGCCCGCTGCGCTTCCACGAGCCCGGCAAGTTCACGCAGATGGCTGAACGACTCCGAATGAAGGTAGGAACGAAAAAATAACTGACAGACTAGAGAACAGGCCCCCGATTGTACTAAACTAATTGTTTTTAAATTGTAATTGGTTTTTTTTTTAATACTCACCATATGTCTGCCCCGGTGGCTCAGTTGGTAGTGAACCTATCTTCTGTGCTTGGGGGCGTGGGTTCGATTCCCATCTAGGACAAACATTTGTGTGATGAACATTTGTGTTTGTTCTATGTCTGGGTGTTAATATCTATTTAAGTATGTATTTAAAAATATATATGTACGTATATCAGTTTCTGGCAGCCATATTACAAGCTTTGCTTAGTTTGGGGTCAGATGACCGTGTGTGCAAAAATGTCCCGAATATATATTTATTTATATAATTGCCAATTTGATTTAATAATTGCTCAAAATTGACAGTTTTTTTAGTAATTTTTAAACATTCGCGATTTGAACACGTTTTTAATGTCCCGATAAACATTTAACTTTTTTTATACTAGAAAATTACCACTACCTTATATTTAAACTTAGTATTAAAAAAAAAGTTAAATGATTATTTACGTGATATTTACCGTGGTAAGGTTGTGGAATGAGCTCCCGATATTTCGGCGCAGTTACATGCACCGTGTTCACGGGAAGACTTCCCGTCCGTCCGTTCCGTTCTGAGTCTTCCCGTGAACATGGTGCATGTATCTGCGCCGAAATATCGGAAGCTCATTCCACAACCTTACCACGGTAAATATCCCGTAAATAATCATATAACTTTAGTGAACAACCGTGATAGTTTAAAACAGTGTTTTATTTAATTCTATTTTCTAATTTCAGGCGCAACTAGAAAAGCTGCAAAACGAGATATCGCAAATAGCGCGAAAAACGGGTATATCCAGTGCAACTAAACTAGCGCTTTTGTCTGCGGATACACCCGATTCCCACATCGTACCTGATATAGAATGGTGAGTAGGTTCAGTTGGAAGCGGTGGAATCAGTAATAGTTTTAAACTATCACGGTTGTTCACTAAAATTATATGATTATCTCTACATAGTATAAATTAAAGTCGCTTTCCGCGTCTGTCTGTCTGTATGTCTGTATGGCCGCTAACTCCTCCTAAACCACGCAACGGATTTTGATGCGGTTTTCACCATCAGTTAGATACATTTTCAAGGAAGGTTCATATATGTAACTAGCGACCCGCCCCGGCTTCGCACGTAAACTACACCCGTGCGAAGCCGGGCGGGCGGGTCGCTAGTATTTTTATGTTTCACTATCCATAATAAGAGCTTAACTAAACGCCAATTTTTAAAAAGTATACCTTTTTTGTTTTATGCTAATACATAGTTAGATACAATTCATAAAAATTCGTTTTACGGTTGATATACCGAGAACCCGTACGAAGCGCTATGATTCCACATTTATTGTGCGTACTGCTAGTCTGTGGAATTCGCTGCCTGAATGGGTTTTCCCCGTCAGTTACAATCTGGGTGTCTTCAAATCACGAGTGAATCGGCTTCTTCTAGGCAAGCGTGCTCCATCGTAGACCGCATCGTCGCTTAACATCAGGCGAGATGGCGGCCAAGCGCAAGCCTATCTACTATAAAAAAAAACTGTATACGATAATCCATAATGACAAAATGTATTTTTTTTATTTTTTTTTCGCGATTTTAGTGTTTATCACATAGTAAAAGTAGTTCACATAGTAAAAGATGTTCATAATGATGGGTATAACGAACACCTTTCCTCCTAACCCTTTATTATAATATATTTACCATATAACAGGTGGGACAGCGTTATCCTAATGACGCCCGACGAGCGGGAGAACAAGCGTCGTCGAATCGACTCCACGCCCGACGACACGCGCTCCGACACGCAGCGAGTGGACGCGTGCAACACTGGCGAGGACGACATCGTCGACAACTTGAACGAGGACGCCATCACCAACCTGGTCGAACATCCACAGCAGTTGCGACCGCCAAGTGAGTCTCATCTTTATAAGTTTAAGGGACATCACCAACCTGGTCGAACATCCACAGCAGTTGCGACCGCCAAGTGAGTCTTATAAGACAAGTTTAAGGCTCAAAATCGTATTAATACGATACGTAGCGAGTTGGCAACACTGGCGAGGAAGACATCGTCGACAACTTGAACGAGGACGCCATTACCAACCTGGTCGAACACCCACAGCAGTTGCGACCGCCAAGTGAGTCTTATAACACAAGTTTAAGGCTCAAAATCGTATTAATACGACACGTAGCGAGTTGGCAACACTGGCGAGGACGACATCGTCGAAAACTTGAACGAGGACGCCATCACCAACCTGGTCGAACATCCACAGCAGTTGCGACCGCCAAGTGAGTCTCATCTTTATAAGTTTAAGGGACATCACCAACCTGGTGGAACATCCACAGCAGTTGCGACCGCCAAGTGAGTCTTATAACACAAGTTTAAGGCTCAAAATCGTATTAATACGACACGTAGCGAGTTGGCAACACTGGCGAGGAAGACATCGTCGAAAACTTGAACGAGGACGCTATAACCAACCTGGTGGAACATCCACAGCTGTTGCGACTGCCAAGTGAGTCTTTATAAGACAACTTTAAGCCTCAAAATCGTATTAATACGACACCTAGCGAGTTGGCAACACTGGCGAGGACGCCATCACCAACCTGGTGGAACATCCACAGCAGTTGCGACCGCCAAGTGAGTCTTTATAAGACAACTTTAAGCCTCAAAATCGTACATACGACACTTAGCGAGTTGACGCGTGCAACACCGGCGAGGACGACATCGTCGACAACTTGAACCAGGACGCCATCACCAACCTGGTCGAACATCCACAGCAGTTGCGACCGCCAAGTGAGTCTCAACTTTATACGACAAGTTTAGGGATCAAAATGATAATAATACGACACGTAGCGAGTGGACGCGTGCAACACTGGCAAGGACGACATCACCAACCTGGTGGAACATCCACAGCAGTTGCGACCGCCAAGTGAGTCTCAACTTTATACGACAAGTTTAGGGATCAAAATGATAATAATACGACACGTAGCGAGTGGACGCGTGCAACACTGGCAAGGACGACATCACCAACCTGGTGGAACATCCACAGCAGTTGCGACCGCCAAGTGAGTCTCAACTTTATACGACAAGTTTAGGGATCAAAATGATAATAATACGACACGTAGCGAGTGGACGCGTGCAACACTGGCAAGGACGACATCACCAACCTGGTGGAACATCCACAGCAGTTGCGACCGCCAAGTGAGTCTCAACTTTATACGACAAGTTTAGGGATCAAAATGATAATAATACGACACGTAGCGAGTGGACGCGTGCAACACTGGCAAGGACGACATCACCAACCTGGTGGAACATCCACAGCAGTTGCGACCGCCAAGTGAGTCTCAACTTTATACGACAAGTTTAAGGCTCAAAATCGTAAATACGACACGTAGCGAGTCGATGCGTGGAAGTATAAGTATTTTAATTGCATGCTAGACAGTGCGCACTATAGCACGTTATAACGTAACGCGCTGTGCAAAACTGCCGTCCGATTACTAAAAGACCGTTAAGTGATATGGCCAGTGTCACATAACGGTCTTTTAGTAATCGGACGGCAGAAATGCTGTTCTATCATACGCTTCCCCTCTCAATCCCTACCAAACCCTTAAACGCTTATATAAAAAAAACCGGACAAGTACGAGTAGAAGAAAACAAAAAAAACAACAAAAAAGTTGAAATATTGAAAGACAAACTTAACTTTGTAGTGGACAATAAGGTTCTTCCATACATTCCAACTACAAAATGTAAGTATGTAACAGCAAAACAATTTTTTTTAATGATCTAACTTCAAATTTATGACTTTTGGATTTATTCCTTTATATGTGCTGTGAGACCTTGTCTCTTGCCAAATTTCATGATTCTAGGTCAACGGGAAGTACCCTATAGGTTTTGATTTCCCTGTGAAATCGCAAAATATGCGTAAATATGCGACATACAGGACATATCTTTTGATTGCGTAAACTTACAAGTTTGATTTTTTCACAGTTGAAAGAAACCGTAGATTTGATTATTTGATATAAATTTCAACTTGATATCTTTACGCATTCTTAAGAAAAAGGGTCTTGACAGACGGACAACAAAGTGATCCTATAAGGGTTCCGTTTTTTTCGTTTTGAAGTACGGAACCCTAAAAACATCAAGTTTAAATTATTTGTTCAGAATGTGTAATGTAATTAATTATATCCATCACTAAACTCTATTTGTAATAAATGAAACACAAGTCAACTAGCATATTTTATATATCTCTACATAGTATAAATTGAAGTCGCTTTCCGCGTCTGTATGTCTGTATGGCCGCTAACTCCTCCTAAATCAAATCAAATCAAATCAAAATCATTTTATTAAAGATAACATAGATCCATGTAGAATTACAAATTATGTTTATACATGTAGTTTTTTAAGATTTATATATTAGACTTTAAAGTCTTGGACCAAAATTTTTGTAAATAAAAACAGTGGTCGTATATTGTCTTTATAATCGCATTACCCGACATTAAAAGTGTAGCTCTAAATCGGGCAATGCGATGTCTAATCAGTGCATCGAGAGCCGGCCACGGCCTAAACCACGCAACGGATTTTGATGCGATTTTCACCATCAGTTAGATACATTTTCAAGGAAGGTTTATGTATATAACTAGTGACCTGCCCCGGCTTCGCACGTAAATTACACCCGTGCGAAGCCGGCCGGGCGGGTCACTAGTTTGTAATAAATGAAACACAAGTCAACTAGCATATTTTATATATTCGTCGCAAGAAAGGCAGAATTACTGAAGCGCCAAAATAGGCATATTGAGTTATATAGATATTCGGAATCAGCGTTTTTTTCTGCGTCGATCAGTCTGGGTCCCATAGCGATACGAGCACTATTTTGGCGTTTCAGTAAAAGGAAAAAAGGTTTTTTTTTTCATCAACCAGAGTCCTTAAACGACACTTTTTTGGCATTTTATTCGAGCCTGTCACCTAAGTAATTTTGTTTTCCTGCAATAAATTACAAGTAAATTTTAAGTAAATTTGGCTTCCGGCAATTTAACAGCTAATATTTTAGAGTTATAAGTAATTTTGATTGCTATAAATATTTGAATCAAATGGCGGTTAAGAAATTTTGCTTAACTGTAAATTGAAGTAATTTTTACTTAAGCGCCACTATATCACAAACCAGCTGTCCATTTATTATGGTTTGTACTTCTGGACATAGGAAATGACAAATTAATAAAAGTTTACCTTGACGTCATCGAAGTTCTTGTGCTGGGAAAAAAGTTATGAATTAAAAACGAAAAAAAAAAAACTTAAAACGGCTTTTTCTCGAAATGGTCATTTGGATCTTCAGTAAATTTGCCTTTCCTGCGACGAATTATTATAGATAAAACAAAAAATAAAAAAGCGTTGAGTTGCAAATGCTACTTTCAAGTTTTAATCTAAACTTGAAAAGAATAAAACTTAGTATAAAAAAAAAAGTTATATGATTATTTACGTGATATTTACCGTGGTAAGGTTGTGGAATGAGCTCCCGATATTTCGGCGCAGTTACATGCACCATGTTCACGGGAAGACTTCCCGTCCGTCCGTTCCGTTCTGAGTCTTCCCGTGAAGACAAGAAAGAAGAGAAGAACAGTATTACTGTTTTAAACTATCACGGTTGTTCACTAAAGTTATATGATTATTTACGGGATGTTTACCGTGGTAAGGTTGTGGAATGAGTGAATGAGTCTTCCCGTGAACATGGTGCATGTAACTGAGCGGAAATATCGGGAGCTCATTCCACAACCTTACCACGGTAAATATCCCGTAAATAATCATATAACTTTGAAAATAATATTTCAATTAGTACCGTCAAACACGAATTACACTAATGACAAATTTGTAATACAATATTATACAACGAATTTCCTTAGTATTATGAATTTATAAATAAAAACTACATAGGTAATAATTTTTAATACAGCATTCATTTTTCATTTATTTTTTAGCGTCTCAGTCTTGAGCATCGACGCAAAGTTGTCCTAACCGTTTTTTAATCTTAGATATTTTATGTAAACAAAGAAATGTCACGAAAAGTCACTGTCAAAGTTACATGCCAGTTCCTCAAAACATTGCTCTCGTGCGGTACAATGGGGGATATACTGATAGCTCAAAAAATTAATAAAAAACATTATTAAAAGATTTTAATAGATTGTAATAGATGGCGTTATTATAGAGGCGTTGACTAATAAGATAGAGGAAATAGAGGGCAAATCAAACGTTGGCCAGAAATGTTTAGAATCCCTACTGTCCTACCAGTCTAATAAAATATTTTCTACCTAAATATATTTTATTTATCATAACATTGTATAGAACAGATATTACGTTAAAATAAATAGTACAACACGATTTTTATTTTATAATTGTTCATATTACAACTAGAAAAACGTAATAAAATACTTTTTTGGTCAAATATTGTAAACTACCATTATGAAAGATATTTTTTGCACTGGTAACCCCTTTGTTTACATAAAATATCTAAGATTAAAAAACGGAGTATAGTCTATCGGTCTTTTATCGAATACATTTCGGAGAGTGTGCATCTGATCTTCATGATCTAATTCCCTCCTGCCCATTTTTCTATCGGACTGCCAGAGCGGGCACAAAAAATCGACACTGCTTTATGGTTGGTATTCCGAAAAACCGAACGAAGCGCTTTGATTCCAGTTTTGTTGTGCGAACTGCTAGTCAGTGGAATGCACTGCCTTAATGGGGTTTCCCCGTCAGTTACAATCTGGGTGTCTTCAAATCGCGAGTGAATCGGTTTCTTCTAGGCAAGCGTGCTCCATCGTAGAACGCATCATCGCTTAACATCAGGCGAGATGGCGGACAAGCGCAAGCATATCTATACTAATATTATAAAGAGGAAAGATTTGATTGTTTGTTTGTTTGTTTGCATTGAATAGGCTCCGAAACTACTGAACTGATTTGAAAAATTATTTCACTGTTGGGATGCTGCACTATCCCCGGTTGACATAGGCTATATATCCCGGCTTCGCCCGTGCGAAGCAGGGGCGGCCTACTAGTTATTTATAAAATATAAAAATAAACAATACAAAAAAAGAAAAGAAGAATACATATAGGCAAATTAACAGTACAATAAGAACGAAACCAAATTAATAAATATCACTAAAAATGTCCAAAATAATGTTAGCTAGTAGGAAATATCAATATAAACAAAAACTTATTTTAAATGTCATAACTATAAGATACTTTATCGATACGTCAGTTATGGCGTATCCTGTCACTTTCAGCAAACGTCATATAAACTTTAGCTAGTAGGAAATATCATTATAAACAAAAACTTATTTAAAATTTCATAACTATAAGAAACTTTATCGATACGACAGTTATGGCGTATCCTGTCACTTTCAGCAAACGTCATATAAACTTTAGCTAGTAGGAAATATCAATATAAACAAAAACTTATTTAAAATGTCATAACTATAAGATACTTTATCGATACGTCAGTTATGGCGTATCCTGTCACTCTCAGCAAACGTCATATAAACTTCGTTTTATTTGAGTGATTCAAATATAATCATCACTTTCTTGGACGTCTTCTATTTTATCTTTTTGTATGCAGATTTTTTTTCCAAATAAAGATATATTTTTCATAAACGCCGGGCATCCCAAGTTAGCAAACACTTCCCCTGTTTTTTATTATTGGTGTGGTGGTAGAAACTATACCGTTATTACGGTTTAACTGAGATGTACCGTTATTGTACCAGTTTGTTCCATTAAACCCGTTATTAGGGTTGAATCCGTTATAAGTCGGGTTCAATCCGCTATAATTACGATTACTTCCGTTATAATTAGGGTTCAATGCATTATAATTCGGGTTCAATATGTTATAATTAGGGTTCAGTCCGCTATAATTACGATTATAATTAGGGTTGAATCCGTTATAATTATGATTAAAACCGTTATAATTAGGGTTCGATCCGTTATAATTAGGGTTTAATGTATTATAATTATTATTAGGGTTCAGTCCGCTATAATTACGATTATAATTAGGGTTGAATCCGTTATAATTATGATTAAAACCGTTATAATTAGGGTTCGATCCGTTATAATTAGGGTTTAATGTATTATAATTATTATTAGGGTTCAGTCCGCTATAATTACGATTATAATTAGGGTTGAATCCGTTATAATTATGATTAAAACCGTTATAATTAGGGTTCGATCCGTTATAATTAGGGTTTAATGTATTATAATTATTATTAGGGTTCAGTCCGCTATAATTACGGTTATAATTTGGGTTCAATCCGCTATAATTACGATTAAATCCGTTATAATTAGGGTTCAGCGCATTATAATTCGGGTTCAACGTATTATAATTAGAGTTCAGTCCGCTATAATTACGGTTATAATTAGGGTTAAATCCGTAATTATATGTACTATTCCCGTAATAATTTTGATTATATCCGTTAGTTCCGTTAACATACGGGTTATATCCATTATTGTACATCAGATATTGTCTATTATTAAACGAGCCATTACCGTTATGTTGTGCATTAACATACTTGCTATAAGAGCCATAATTACTATTACCATATGCGTTATTAATTCTGTTTATCTGACTACCGGCCGCCAGTTGTGATTTCGTTTGCCGGTAGGGGTCGCTATTGTCGCTTCGCCTTTTTCTGTAGTTATATTCTCCTGTTAAAATTGTTGGCGTCGGTTCCGTTTCCGAAAGTATTATCCGTTCTTCATTAGTAGTTCCGGCATGTTTTAGATCTAGGTATTTCCATGCTGTATAATAACTATAATCATTGTTTTTATTTTTATTCAAACCAATATTCAGAGAGCTGGTTTCTCTGTTGCGTGTATTAGACGAATCGTAGCCGACATTTGATGCCCCATACTCGTTATTAGATGAGCCATAACCGTTATTTGATGAGCCTTGATGTGTATTTGTTGAGTTATGGCCGTTATTTGATGAATCATAACGCGTTGTTTGCGAGCCATATTTGTTATTTAATGAGCCATAACGTGTGTTCGGTATGCCATAAACATTTGTCGACGAATCATAACCATTATTCCATAAGTCATAAATATTATTTGACAAACTGTAAGGCGTAACTGTTGAGCTATGGCCGTTATTTGATGAGTAATAACGCGTGCTCTGTGAGCCATATTTGTTATTTGATGAGCCATAACGTGTGTTTAGTAAGTCATAATCGTTTGTCGATGAATCATAATAATTATTCCATGAGTCATATACATTATTTGACGAGCTATAAGGCGTATCTGTTGAGCTGTCGCCGTTATTTGATGAGCCATACCGCGGGCTCTGCGAGCCATATTTGTTATTTGATGAGGCATAACGTGTGTTTAGTAAGCCATAAACGTTTGTTGATGAATCATAACCATTATTCCATGAGTCATAAATATTATTCTTTGAACTGTAAGGCGTATCTGTTGAGCTATGGCCGTTATTTGATGAGTAATAACGCGTTCTATGCGAGCCATATTTGTTATTTGATGAGGCATAACGTGTGTTTAGTAAGCCATAAACGTTTGTTGATGAATCATAACCATTATTCCATGAGTCATAAATATTATTCTTTGAACTGTAAGGCGTATCTGTTGAGCTATGGCCGTTATTTGATGAGTAATAACGCGTTCTATGCGAGCCATATTTGTTATTTGATGAGGCATAACGTGTGTTTAGTAAGCCATAAACGTTTGTTGATGAATCATAACCATTATTCCATGAGTCATAAATATTATTCTTTGAACTGTAAGGCGTATCTGTTGAGCTATGGCCGTTATTTGATGAGTAATAACGCGTTCTATGCGAGCCATATTTGTTATTTGATGAGGCATAACGTGTGTTTAGTAAGCCATAAACGTTTGTTGATGAATCATAACCATTATTCCATGAGTCATAAATATTATTCTTTGAACTGTAAGGCGTATCTGTTGAGCTATGGCCGTTATTTGATGAGTAATAACGCGTGCTCTGCGAGCCATATTTGTTATTTGATGAGCCATAACGTGTGTTCGGTAAGCCATAACCGCTAGACGATGAATCATATCCATTATTTGATGAATCATAACCGTTATTCGATGTGCTATAACCGTAATCATTATTTGTACCGTCATTAGCGTAGCTAAGTGTCGTACTGGCATAATTACCTTCGATATTAGATCTGGCGTTGTGTCGATTACTGTTAAAATAAGTTTTAGTTGTTGTGGCAAAGTTGTTATTGTAGTTTTTGTCTGTATAATAACCACTGTCGTCAACAGTTGGCTTTGACGTCGTAAAGATTTTTTTTACGTCGTTGAGTATATCGGGATCGTGAATTGCTATTTTGTTTTTGATGAATCTTCTTTCCAAATTGTTTTTGTTAAATGCAAATTTTAGCCACTTCTGAGAAACGGATCTCTTTCTTACATATTTGTTTCCTTTCAATATAGACTTAAGCCCTCTAAAGTCTTTCTCATCTAAAATCGTTTCGGGCACTTCTTGTAGTTTCTTATAGTCTTTAATATTTTCTTTGTCATTTGGTTTAGTTCTGACCAGTTGTTTTGCATGTCCTTTTTCTTCTATGCCATAAAGTTTGAATTCGACATGTGCTTTTGCAGCATCCCTATCTTCTACTGCGTAAGGTTTAGAATCAGCTTGTGGTTTTTCAATATCATTATCTTCTAGAGCAATAGTTCCAGTTTTGATTAGTTGTTTTTCATTATCCTTATTTTCTATTTCATAAGGTTGCGTTTCGATATGACGTCTGACTCTAATGTCTTTCAAATGCGGATTTTTTTCGACATCTATCCCGTAATTGTGTATCTGTCCCATTAAGGACATTATACCCAGTGCTAATACCACGAATGGTTCCATTGTCGTTCAAACGGTCATTCAATCAATTAACTTCTTGATTCAATGTTGCATTGAATAGTCCGTTAGTTTTGCGTATACAGTATCTTTTTATTTGACATCGTTAACTTGTAGTTTTTAGATAACTCCGCAGGGGTTCCTTCTTGGGCCCCCTTTTTAATAGTTTTTCAACTTTTTTCCGTTTTTGCGAGATTTTATGTTTGCAAAATTGGCTTCGTTTTCAGTCGGTAATGCTTAATTCATATAATTATGGTATTTATCTGAAACAAGGAAAGGAAGTTGTTATTTATGGTTTGTTTTCCTCTTTCAGATTAGAAATTATTAATAAAAATATTTGTAGCAGCTACATTGCTAATGAGGAAGTTGTTGTTTGTTTTGCTGCACTATAACTCCGTCATTTTTAGGGTTCCGTACCCAAAGGGTGTAAACGGGACCCTATTACTAAGCCTACGCTATGCGTCTGTCTGACTGTCTGTCTGTCTGTCTGTTCGACCTACATTTTAACGGCTGTATCTTTCGAACCGTTATAGATAGCCAGTTGAAATTTTTACGGAATATGTAATGTTACGTTGAATTAACTAAGAAATAATAATAAAGTCAAAAAGTAAAAACGAAACCCATACAACAAACGTTTTAAAAAACGTATTAATATATTAGCTCCAATATAAAAAACGGTAATACGTACAAGCATCAAACTTGGCATGATTATAGTACACACACTAAATTATAACAACATATAATTAATAATGGCCAAGTGCTAGTCGGTGATAAATTTCTGTTCACCGAACTTAAACAACGTCGGGCGCGGTCGGTACTTGGATGGGTGACCGCCTGGGTGTGATGTTGTCTTTTTGCACTACTTTTTTGTACTTTAGTACTTAGTACAATTTATGTGGTAGTACGGAACCCTTAGTGCGCAAGCCCGACTCGCACTTTGCCCGTTCATAAGTGTCTACGATTTCTTACCGCCAAGTCAGATACATAAAAGCTAATAATCTATATGTATCTACACAAATGAATCCCTATTTGCCATGGTCACGCCATAACTAAGACTTTACCGATTTCAATCACCTTTTTTTTAAAGTTTTCTAATACTTTTTATAAGGTTCTTACAGAAAGAAAAAAAAAGAAAATTGCGCAGAAAATCGGAAAATTTTTGATAACTTACAGACGATTTTAACTTCGTTGTTAATTGCGTTTGACAGTTCTAAGACAGGACAACGATAAAAATGAATCCCTATTTACCTTGGTCACGCCATAACTTGAGAACGACATTTTATTTTAAAAAATAAGTTTTCTGGTACCTTGTATAACGTCTTACGGAATAAAAAATTAAGAAAATTGCGCAGAAAATTGGAAAATTTCATATAACTTGACGATGATTGTAACTCGCAGGTGAAACCGCAAGGCGCAGCTAGTAGCTTATAAAAGCGTCTTAAATATAAAACTTACTTGATTTATTTTTCATATATCATAACCCGAATGGTTATTACTCGAACACTTTAAAAAAAACTGATATAAACGGGCAATAAAAAATTCCTTTATTGACGTGTTCCCTCTAACACTGTAGTTGATATACTGAAATGCAATTACGCCTGTATTGAAATTGATAAGGTTTATCTAACGTATTGTTCACAATACCGACATTCAGTGTGGATACGTTCTCAATACTACTAAAGCTTTCGTAATCTCTATAAATAAAACCGGCCAAGTGCGAGACGGGCTCGCGCACTTGGGGTTCCGTAAACTTCCGTACCACCACATAAATTGTTCACTACTAAAGTGGCATAGCAAGAGACAGGCTTATTACCCAGCAGTGGGACAAGGAAGGCTGTGGATGATGAAAATTTGTCACCGACTCGCAATTGGACATTATTTATTATTCATGTGATGAACATTTGTGTTTGTTCTATATCTGGGTGTTAATATCTATTCAAGTCATCATCATCATCAGCCAGAAGACGTCCACTGCTGAACATAGGCCTCCCCCTTTAACCTCCACACTGAACGACAGCCTTCCTTTTGCATCCACAATCTTTTGCATCTATTCAAGTATGTATTTAAAAATATATATGTATATATATCAGTCTCTGGCAGCCATATCACCGTAGACCGTATCATCGCTTAACATCAGGCGAGGCGGTGGAAAACCCCAGCAAAATAATTAAAATAAAAGTGCACCAGGTAATTATTAATTAAAAGTTAATAATATAAACTCAGTACCACTACTGGTAATGAGACGTGGTCCTTAACTGTTGGCCTTTTGGAAAAACTCAGTCACGCAGCGGGCAATGGAGAGAGCTATGCTTGGAGTTTCTTTGCGCGATAAAATCCGAAACGTGGATATTCGCCAAAGAACCAGAGTCACCGACATAGCTGTTAAAATTTGCAAGTTGAAGTGGCAATGGGCAGGCCACATCGCTCGAAGAACCGATAACCGATGGGGAAGAAAGGTTCTGGAGTGGAGACCACGAACCGGAAGACTCAGCGTAGGGAGGCCCCCACTAGATGGACCGACGACATTGTGAGAGTCGCGGGCATCCAGTGGATGCAAAAGGCAAGCTGTCGTTCAGTGTGGAGGTTAAAGGGGGAGGCCTATGTTCAGCAGTGGACGTCTTCTGGCTGATGATGATGATGAATAATATAAACTTGATATATTACCTAATGGTTTAGTAAAACAACAATTCAAGGAAGCTCGTTAATAATAATCCGTCATATTTATAGGAATCGTAATATTTCTGCATGATCCAAGCAAAACAAGGTCTAACGCTCTGGGAGTTGCCCCGCAATGACGTCACTGTCCAGTTGCCACTTTATTGTAACAAACACAGATACTGGGAAACAAATTTGTTAATAATCTATTAAATAAAATACAAAAAGCATTTCAATTGTTTATCCGAAACACTGAGATAAGACGTCGCACCAAAGCTGCAGACGTCGTAGGGTGAAGGAACTTAAGTGGAACTGGGCAGGACACGTGGCCAGACGTAATGATGGCAGGTGGTGTACAGCAGTAACTGCGTGGTGGCCGAGACTAGGTTGGCGGAACCCAGGCCGACCGAGGATGAGGTGGACTGACGACAGCAGAAATACTGTCGGGAACGAGTGGAAGCGAATAGCGAGAGACCGGGGAGAGTGGCATAAACAAAGGGAGGCCTATACCCAGCAGTGGGTCACTCAGGGCTGATGACGATGATGATTTCAATTTTAATTTGGTTTGTACGCTCAAGCAAAGCAATTCAAGTTGAGCACGAATTGAATATATTAAACATAATTTCATCAAAACTACATTGATTAATGTAGTCGATATGTGTCGATTGTTTCTACACGACCATGCGAAAACGGTGCACATCCCTGGCGCGCAGGGTCCGGGCCAGCCCCAACACCATCCTAAACGTATTTGCGAATAGGTTTGACTGTCAGTACATGAACCATTGCTCAATGGTACATGTGCTGACTAACAAGCAAATGGTGAAGGGTGTGTGTTAGTTAAGTTTAGTTTTATTATATTAATTTTAAATTTTATGTATTTTATGTTTTTTATATGATCAAAGTGGTCGAAATAAATGAATTTGAATTGAATGGATTCCCACAGATAATATACGGATATTGGGGAGTTATAATTTCACGCTACTGTTAACACAGAAAATCAGCTGTGAGGTGGTGTATCGTCATCTCTCTCGAACTTGTTGTAAATTACTTATTCTGCTCTTGCTTATGCACGTGTACGTGTATCCGTGACATTGATGACGTCAGTGGGTGTGACATTTTTTTCTCGGAGCGCTATACCTGGCGAAGTATATTATTATGCCATGTATTTCTGCTAATAGAAGTATTGATAAGAAAGTCACTTGTGTAAACTCGGAGCCACGGACAGTCCACTGTGTCGTGGCTGGAGAACGAAACTGTAGAGCATGTGCTGTGACATTGTGAAGCCACAGAATTTTACCGATAATTATAATAAAAAAGTCAAATTCAAATTCAAAATATTAATTTTGCTGAAACATGGGTAACATGCAGATGGTAATCACATAATTTAAAGAAACACCATGCTCTAGCATCATGGCATGCAAAATTTATAAATACTCTATTATAATTATAATCTACCATCAGTCAAAAAGTTAAAACGAAAAGGTCCCCATACAACAAACGTATTTTTTTAATCTCATACCTTTATTAATCGCTTAAAACAGATAGCCATAACCACAGAAAAGAAAAGTAAATAGAACGGAAATGAGAAGGAAAATCTGTTACCAGGCATTATGACAGAACCTAGATTGAACATTCTTATTTAGATCAACGCGTCGAACTCCGCATCATTGTTGCTAACTGATTTCGAATGACTGACGTTTCGTTTATATGGGTGCAACTGGCTACAACTAATTTCTTACAAAAACGCCTTGACAGCCGTTCTAATTTTTTTTTTCCGTGCCTCTGCTGGTAGCTTATTGTAACGGGTGCATGTTTGTTCCACAGCGGAGCCCCTGAAGCCCACCTACATGCCAGTGTTCCTCACGAAGAAGGAGCGCAAGAAGCTCCGGCGGCAGAGCAGGCGCGAGGCGTGGAAGGAGGAGCAGGAGAAAGTGCGCCTCGGCCTGGAGGCACCGCCCGAACCCAAGCTCAGGTCAGACCTTCCACCAACCTGCTTCTGGATAACTGGGAGGAATATCTTAGGGTTCCACCATCGCGATACAATACCTAGACTACCTAGAGCAGGGGTTCCCAAACTTATTTTGTCTACTGCCCACTTTGAGAATAAATAATTTATTAGTGCCCCCATTTTTTCAAAATATCTAATACTAGCGTCCCGTCAGTGAAAGAATTTTTCAAATCGGTTCAGTAGTTTCGGAGCCGTTTCAATGCAAACAAACAAACAATCAAATCTTTCCTCTTTATAATATTAGTATAAATATAATAAAAAGAGAGAAATATCGAACCGAGTTTGAGCAATCTCTTAACTAATATTAGTTGATGTTCACAAGTTGTAGTTGAGAGTCGAGAGCTCAGGCAGTCGGTGTCTAAGAGGCCTCCTAGCTAAATTAAATTACAAATCACCCCCCAAGCCTCTACACAACGCCCACATTTTTTTTCTGGGTCTCTTACCGCCCCCCTTTAGGCCTGCAGCGCCCACAAGGGGGCGTTATCGCCCACTTTGGGAAAGGCTGACCTAGAGCCACAAACGTGCAGAAAATTTGGTTGTCAGTAAAGTCGGTTTACGGTCAATAATTTTACGTGATAACTCTTAGGCCAATCGTGCCTCTCTATCGCTTGTTCCGTGCTCTCGCTTGCACGCGCGGCTCAGGCGGAACGTGACAATTTTTCGTGCGTACAGCCGGCGTTCATCGATTTATAACACGTTATCACGTCAAAATGTCGGAACCAAAACTCGGCTTTTTTGTTGGTTGTAAGACAACCGCGATAACCGATTTTAATGAAACTCCTATGGGACCAATCTGAAAATATATCCTTTCAATAAAAAAAAAAAAAATCGGTTCATAAATTATTATTATTTTATTTTATTATGTTTAACTCGTAATGTCTTTGTTTCTTTTGTCATAAATAAATATCTTTCTTTCTAAATGGCGGAATTCTGAGTAATTAATATAAAAAAGAGAGAGTGAGAAAACCCCTCCTTTTATGAAGCCGGTTAAAAAATATTTGTCGACATGCCTATTCTATATATTCCAGGATATCGAATCTGATGCGGGCGCTAGGTACGGAGGCGGTGCAGGACCCGACGGCGATAGAGGCGAAAGTCCGCGAACAAATCGCCAAACGACAGAAAACCCACCTGGAAGCCAACAAGGCACGCGCACTGACCAAGGAACAGAAACGGGAGAAGGTAACCAAACCATTTTATTTATATTACACGGGAATTACTCACGTAATATTAAGCCGGTTTCTCCGACTATAGTTTCAACCGCATTAGACGGCCTTTTTCAAGGTGAATGCGCGCGCGCGGCTGCGTCTCGCTTTGCACTACGGGCCGCCGCGCGGCGCGCACGTGATGACACCGGCTGCTTGTCGGGTGCCACCGACTTGGAAGCCGTGCCTTCATGGGGTTCGTGTGAGTGACCGTGAGATTGGTGGCGACGTGGTGAGCTCCGCGTGCTGGAGTATTCCCGACACGCAGGAAGATTCGAGTGAGGAAGAGCTCCAGTGTGCGCCGGCGCAACATATTTCTCTACGCACCCCCACCCCCGCACCCGACAAGCAGCCGGTGTCATCACGTGCGCGCCGCGCGGAGGCCCGTAGTGCAAAGCGAGACGCAGCCGCGCGCGCGCATTCACCTTGAAAAAGACCGTCTAATGCGGTTGAAACTATAGTCGGAGTGACCGGCTTAATCTTACGTGAGGAATTTCCGTGTAATATAAATAAAATGTGTGAAAACCACGTCAGTTTCAATAGTAACCAAACCACATTCGTTTTTACCATACAGAACACAGATCTACTACTCTAGGGAAACAGTGTGAATGTGAATGACCTTTTCATTGCCCAAAAAAATGCATTCGCATTCTAGCTAATATTGATTCCCCCGACCATACTATACCATATATTCACAATGGATATTGTAGTAAATGTTTACCGGAAAAAATACAATCTTCATGGGTGCGACCTGCCAAAATTATCATCCTTAATTTGACAGACCATAGTATGAAAACCAAGTTTTACCATTAGACCAACCCGGAAATCAGCTGTTCCATACAAAAAAGGTCATATTTTTTTGGACTTTATTAATTTTGTTTATTCACTTCCGCAGGTAGATAGGAAAATAAGGGAAGATACCACAATCGGAGTTCATGTGTCTGTATATAGGTAAGTTAAATTTATATATGTATATATATATATATACGGGGTGTAAGGGGAACACTCTCGAAGCCAAAAGAAGGTAATTGTACTCATCATTATGAACAACTTTTACCATGGGACCAACCCTGAAATCGCGAAAAAAATATCAGCTGAATGATCTTAAAAAACAAGTTGTATTGATAGTTTTATCACCTAACTTACTGCAGAAAAAGCCCTCTCAGCTTCAACACTAGATGGTTTTATGGACATCGTGTAGTCTTGAATAAATAGTGACCTTTCATGCCTTCAGCTTTATACTGACTCATCTCTTTTTTTTAAGTCTTTTCTAAGTCATTGTTGTGTCCCGGATTTATCTTTTTACTTAATTCTTCTTTTTCTTCTAAAATTTGCGCCGCGGTTTATTTACCGCGTCCGGTGACCGTTCCCGGTAAGAATGGCCGGGCCCGGTTTGCAATCTCTAATGTGTGCAAGAATGTCCCGAATATTAATTAATCTATACTAATATTATAAAGAGGAAAGATTTGATTGTTTGTTTGTTTGTTTGCATTGAATAGGCTCCGAAACTAATGAACCGATTTGAAAAATTCATTCACTGTTGGGATGCTGCACTATCCCCGGTTGACATAGGCTATATATCCCGGCTTCGCCCGTGCGAAGCAGGGACGGCCTACTAGTTAATTTATATTTATTATTCTAAATGTTAATTTCCAGAGTGCGAGATCTGTTCGAGTGCGCGTCTGCTAAGTTCAAGGTGGAAGTAAACGCGTCTCAGCTGCACATGACGGGGTGCGTGGTGCTCCACCGCGGCTGTTGCGTCGTGGTGGTCGAGGGAGGACCCAAGCAGAGCGCCAAGTACAAGAGGTATTTCCTTTTTAGGCTTCCTTACCAATAGATGGGACCCTATTGCTAAGACTACGCTGTTTTTCAGTACTACCTTTTAACAGATGTATTTTTCCAACTGCAATAGATATCTTGCAAACCGTAATAAATCTATATATAATTATATAAAAGCGAAATTCATCTACTCACTCACTCACTCATTAAACACGAAATCTCGAAAACTACTTGACTTACGAAGCTGAAATTTGTCAGGTAGATTCCTTATGGGGTGTAGAGGTCCGCTAAGAAAGGATTTTGCGAAAGGGCCGAATTAAGGGGGGCAAATGGAGGTTGAAAGTTTGTATAAAAGTCCTTTGTTTTTGATCTTAGGGATATGAAATTTGGTATTCAGGTTAATAGATTAAAATAAATAAATACTGTATAATTGTTTTCCGAAAAAGACGGACTAAGGCGGGAAAATGGGGGTTTAAATTTTTTGTTGATAGTTTTGTAATTACGAAGCCGAAATTTGGCAATTAGATTACTTTCGGGGTGTAGAGGTCCGCTTAGAAACGATCCCCCCTCTAATAAGGGGTATTAAAGGGGGGAGGGCTATATTGAATGTTTATATAAAAGCTTAATATTAAGGTTCATGGGAAAAATAAATACTGCGGTAAGATTTGTCCAAAAAGGGCGGATTAAGGAGGAAAAACGGGGATAAAATTTTGTGTTGAAAGATATGTAATTTTGGAGCTGCAATTTGGCAAGTAGATTCTTTATAGGGTGTAGAAGTCCACTAAAAATATTTTACAAAAGGGCCGAATTAAAGGGTTTAAGCGTCCGATCTAAAAGGGTGTTTAAAATTTAGGTGAAAGTATACGCGTACGAAGTCGCGGGCAACAGCTAGTATATTATATAAACACACAATCCTACTAATATTATAAACGCGAAAGTTTGTTTGTATGGATGTTTGTTCCTCTTTCACGCTGCAACAGAGAAACGGATCGACCTGATTTTTTGCATAGTTCAAGAGCCAGAGAGTGACATAGACGAGTAACATTCTTTTCATCACTACGCGGGTGAAACCGCGGGGCGCAGCTAGTAATATATATACATATGTTTACATATAATTGATATATTATTTAAGGTCTGCATGTGTAAATATAACACAATAAACTTATTGTATTTATTTGTATTAAACGTATTGAGTATAGCCAGTTGTATTCCATTGTGTTCCGGATACTTAATGTTTACATTATGATCCAGTCATTTACCCAATGCTAACATTATGTTACAAACACTTACTTAATATTTACATTATGTACCAGAAATTTACTTAATCTTAACATTATGTTCCAAACACTTACCTAATATTTGCATTATGTCCCAGACATTTACTTAATGTTTACATTATGTTCCAAACACTTACCTAATATTTGCATTATGTCCCAGACATTCGCTTAATGTTTACATTTGGTTCCAAACACTTACTTAATATATACATTATGTCCCAGACATTTATTTAATGTTTTCATTATATTCCAGTCATTTACCCAATGTTTACATTATGTTCCAAACACTTACTTAATATTTACATTATGTCCCAGACATTCGCTTAATGTTTACATTTGGTTCCAAACACTTACTTAATATATACATTATGTCCCAGACATTTATTTAATGTTTTCATTATATTCCAGTCATTTACCCAATGTTTACATTATGTTCCAAACACTTACTTAATGTTTACATTATGTCCCAGACATTCACTTAATCCTAACATTATGTTCAAGACACTTATGTTTATATTATGTCTCAGACATTTACTGAATGTTTATATTACGAGTATGTTTCAGTCACCCAATGTTTACATTATATTCCAAATAATTACTTAATATTTACATTATGTCCCAGACATTCGCTTAATGTTTACATTTGGTTTCAAACACTTACTTAATATATAAATGATGTCCCAAACACTTACTTAATGTTTACATTATGTTTCAGTCACCCAATGTTTACATTATGTTCCAAACACTAACTTAATATTTACATTATGTCCCAGAAATTTACTTAATGTTTACGTTATGTTCCAGACTGATGCTGAACCGCATAAAATGGGAAGAGGACACGGTTAAAGACAACGATGGCAACGAGGTACCCAACTCGTGCCATCTCGTGTGGGAGGGCATCGTGAAGCAACGAGGCTTCGGAGAGATCAAATTCAAGGTAACAGATAGATCGATGTAAGGACAAGAGGTGCCAATAATAAGTAAATTAAGGTGGTTCCTTTAAGCTATGGCTGAAAATTCAAATTACAAAAAGTATTTTTGTCATTTTATTTTTATTACTCGAGAATTACTCACGTAATTAAAAAAGTAAAAAAAATTATTCAAAACATATTTTTGTCCTTGTCTTTGTTTATTATTTTAAAATGACACAGTGTTTGCGCAAACTGTTGGTTGTACTTTACATTATAATGTACAACTAATTAACAGTAACGCACCATATTACTTACATTTGTGAATAAACCGTTTGAAACAGCAAAAATTTGTTTATTCACAAATGTAAGTAATAATGTGCATTAGAGATAAATAACTTTACATGATTTTGTAAAGAATAATAATCAATTGTCGCAAACATCATGATCGTTTACAATAATTACCCGGCCTAGCTACAAGGACAAGAAAACTGTTTGAAATTTGGATTTCCCGCCATTCGTGAAACACCATAAGAGGCCTATTACAAAATGAACTGTTCAATTTTAAGTATTTGTATTTTAGGGCATAAAACGAATAAATAAAGCCGCAATGTTCAAGATAAATATAAAGTAAGTAAACCATAACATAAAAATGTTTATTTTATGACAGTAATTTAACGAAATCCATTCATAAACTTTCCCTCCTAAAGTTTTACGAAAAACTCCTTTTGTAAATTGGAGGTAACAAATGGATATGTTGAGTTTTACCAAAATCTGAAGCCGCTACATTCAATAAAAAATACAGATCTATTTAATACAGCAACTGAATTTTCTACAGATCTTATTAGTTGTAAGAAAATTTGTACTAAAAATCCAGTTTTGGATGCTTTTCGTCCAAAAAGGTGATAGGACCCTTAAGGCCCTATGGACAATATACATCGTCGCTATAAGTTGGCGGGGGCTGAGGGAGCGTTTTGTTGCCTACGCGACTCGGATAGCCGGCCGTTAAATGATCACAAAGATATCAATCGAAATTAAAAAATAATATCAAAAGAAAGAGCACATCATTAGTAACGAACCTGTGACGATTGTTTTTTATATTGAGTTGTAAGCATTAACTTTGTAATGCTACGAATCTATTTAATATTTAAAAGCTAATGACGTTGTCATCCATGTAGCATAAGGAGTAAGGGAGACAGAATAGTTATATAATTAGAGTAAGAGAGAAAGTGAATAAAAGTAATGGCGAACGTACCTCGGCCTTTCATTTACTTACAGAGTTATTGTATAAATATTTATCTTGTTGTTTATTAGGTGATGCCAACAGAGAAGCAAGCCCGAGAATATTTCCACAAATTCAACGTGGAACACTACTGGGACCTCGCGTACAGCGGCGCGGTGCTCGGCGCTAGCATAGAGGAGCCCTAGGGCTTTGCTGCGGACACTTTTCAGTATTGCGTTCCGAATCACGTTGACAGGGTTATTTTTTATTTTGTGAGCGCGCGGTGAATGTGAGCACCATGTCAAAGCAACTGTGGTTTTTTGGTGCAACAATATGCAACAAACTGTATTATTTGTGTAAAGTAAATAAATAAAAATAAAAAAAAGGGCCGGCTTTAGGTCTGAAAGCGCTGGGGTAACAAAGGAGAGAAGGCCCTAATTTTTTTAATAGCTAAAAAAAATATTAATTTGTATATGTCGATTTTCTAGTGTAATTCCGCTTCTACGTCGTTTCGAGTACAATAAGGATTTTGGTTAAACTATTTTCTCTATAGAAAGTAGATATGTAGGTATGGTAGTGGTGTTGTAAGTTTTTTTTAATCTATTTTTTTTCTCTTATTGTACTCGAAACGACGTAGAAGTGGAATTACACTAGAAATTCGACATATACAAATTAAAAATGGACTTCCGCAAAGTAACGCCTGATTCAATCAACTAACAAAAATATTATAACGTTTCAATAATTTATTGCGTGACAAATCGCAGTCAAGTTTCGCAACATTTCAAGAGAAGCGCAACAGATACCAGTAGATGGCGCTTTTCTTTATTCCCTTGAAATGTTGAAACTTGACCGCGATACTAGCGCTACGGTAATTTGTAGAACCCTTTCGTACGCTATCTGACTGCAGCGCTTACGGAAGTTCGAGACAACCTATAGCACGCTCAAATTACGGCGCCATCTAAGTTTATACCGTTTTTAGGCAAATTTCCGAGCTACGCTCTAATGTTCCGCCATTGTCTTTTTTTTTTCATGGGCAAGCGCCTTTATTAACTAAACAAAATACAAACTAAAACTACATATACAGTTAGACTGCCCATAGACCGTTGAAGGTCTAAAGACAATCCAAATGCTCAAGCCCACTAACAGTTGGCAGCGTGCCCAGCATGCTGGCGGCATTACCACGTTGAATGGCAATGCTTATGCGTTGAGCCAAAAACATGCCAGCATTTTGGTCACGCGTCGCATTAACCAGGCGCTCTGAAAGATTTATTCTTTCTTCTTAGTATATCTTCTTGATGCAGTGAAATACCCTGTTCACATACCACGGTTGTTGATTCGGAACGCGTCCTGTCAAAAAAAAGACAGCTATACTGGGTTACTCGGAAACGGTGTAATAAGCCGAAAAGTGTTCATACTACCAGTCATTATGAACGACTTTTACTATGGGACCAACTCTGCAGGGCTAGCATGGGCTGTGGATACAATACAATATTACTTTATTACACACCGAAAATACAAATGAAACTTAAACTAACATAAAAAACAAATATACGGCAGTATAATGGGCGGCCTTATCGCCTAAAGTGATTTCTTCCAGGCAACCTTTGGATGGACAGGACTAAAGAAGTTGAAAAACGGTCGGTGGTGCACATAAGATATGAATAAATATATATACATACATACATAAACTAAATACGCAATGCTGAATACATACCATAAATATTATAAATAAAATATATAATATATATACGTACCAATTAACACGAAGTAAGATAATGTGTATAGACTTGATTCTTAAAAATAGGAAGAGATTTGGCCTGCCTGATAGAAGCAGGCAGCGCATTCCACAGTAGGACAGCCAAAAAAAAAAAAAAAATTATAATAAATAGAACAAAAAAAAAAATATATATATATATATATAGTTATGGATAAATAGTCTTTCCACCGTTGTTATCCACGTCTAGACGCGACAAAGCTAGAATATGGATACGTTTGTCTTTTTCTCGCGGGATAAAAACGGTGGAAAGACAATTTGTCCACGGCCCGTGCTAGGCCTGCTGAAATCGCAAAAAAAAAACAGCTGTTCCATACATTTTGTTGAATGTCAATGACCTTTTTCTATGGAATAGCTGATTTGCAATTTCAGAGTTGCTACCATAGTAAAAGTTATTCATGATGGGTATTATCACATAAAAGAGAAGTAAATAGAACGGAAATGAGAAGGAAAATCTGTTACCAGGCATTATGACAGAACCTTGATTGAACATTCTTATTTAGATCAACGCGTCGAACTGTTGCTAACTGATTTCGAATAACAAAATACAATAATGAATTAAATGAATTGCAATAATACGCGCATCCCTTTCTAATTGGATCGAGCAAGGTCGTTCTCTTTTTGTAAAAAATACTTATAATTTAGTTACATTTTGTTTATATTAAAAGTTAAGGTGTTAAGAATAAAATTGTGATGAAATTGTGTTTGTTTTATTTATTACTAGTAGACCGCCCCTGCTTCGCACGGGCGAAGCCGGGATATATAGCATATGTCAACCGGGGATAGTGCAGCATCCCAACAGTGAAAGAATTTTTCAAATCGGTTCTGTAGTTTCGGAGCCTATTCAATGCAAACAAACAAACAAACAAATCTTTCCTCTTTATAATATTAGTATAGACTAGCGACCCCCCCGCTTTGCACGGGTATAATTTACGTGCAAAGCCGGGGCGGGTCGCTAGTTATACAAATAAACCTTTCTCTTGAATTACTCTATCTATTTAAAAAAACGCTTCAAAATCCGTTGCGTAGTTTTAAAGATTTAAGCATACATAGGGACGGACAGACAGCGACTTTGTTTTATACTATGAAGTGATTTCAACTACCGTATTCACACTTCCTACCGTGTCTTTGTAATGTTCAATGAAAGACAGACTATCGCAGAATGTGGTTTATTGCGTATCAATGGCACACGATATAGGTGAGGTAGGTAGTTGAAGAACATAACAAACTACCCCCATTAATCTAATACATTACATTTTCCTCCTTCTAAATATAGCAATGGTACTCACTTATATTAAACCTAAGCCAATCAACAATACCGTATAATTTTGTACATATAGACAATATGCCTAAATTATATGCATTCATAAGATATAAATACTCACTACAAAACATATATTAGTTAAATCCATAAATGCATATAAGGTATATAATTATGACATGACTATACAATATTATTTCTTTTTGGGTGGTTGTAAAGTCGCAATCCACGGTGGAATGCCACGGCAGACTCGGCGTTGACGCGTCTCGACCCGGGCCGGTACCGCTGCCTCAGACGGCGGCGTCACCGGCGATATAGCGGTCGAGGGAGCCGGCGAGTCCGGCAACCGACCGCCGGCGCCGCTCGGCTCGCCGCTTACCACTACACGCTCATCCACACCGTCGCTGGCTCCGCTCGCATAAACCAACGCGGACGAGGGCGACTGCACCACTGGGGTTGACGAACCCTCCTTAATCGTGCTTGCATCTAGATTTTCTCCACCCGGCGGTGATAGACCGACGCAAACTACAGAATGTCGTGATTTCCGCGGATTTTTGTGCAGTAACTGATCGACGTGCTTTTTAGTGATCTTATTATTATCCGTTCGAACGACGAATGAAACGGGACCTGTCTGACCTAACACTACTCCATCCTTCCACTTGATATCCTTGTCAGCGTAACTGCGCATGAGCACCATGTCCCCAGGTGCGATGTCGCGCGGCTCGCCCCCGCGCCGCTCCTCCTGCGCGCGCTGCTGCTCGCGCACCAACTCGCCCGTGTTGGGTCGCAGCAGGTCGAGTCTATTAGTATTGCGAGAGACCTGCTTCATTTTGACGAAACCCAAATGACCACTGTGCAGCTCTCGAATTATTGTCGATCTAAGGCTGGTGGGTATGACCACGCGATAGCCCCATACTAGACAACCGTGCTCTAAAAACATGTTGTCTCTTTTTGGAAAAAATGCTCTATCTCTTTCGTCTAGTGAACGTTCCGGCCAACCAAATTTTATATAACCTATAATTTTGTTCAACTGTGGATCTTTCATAGTTTCGATTTTAACTTCATTAAATGTAACCGGCATTTTATCTTGAATGAAATTTAAATAACTTCCTTCTAGTAGTTCGCTATCGTGTCCTTTCTTAACTGCCTGTTCGAGTGGCAAACGCGATAAAGCGTCAGCAAAAATATTCCTAGACGACGGAATAAATTCAATGTCAATTTTGTATGCAGCCAATCGTACCGCGTATCTTTGCAAGCGACTCCCAGCTGTCTGCAGGATGCCTTTGTTTTTGCCAAAAATATAACTTAACGCTCGATGATCACTGCACAGCAAGAAATGTCTCCCGTACAAATACTGATGGTGCTTTGTCACCCCAAAAACGATAGCTAAGGCTTCTTTATCTAACTGCGAGTAATTGAGTTCGTGCGAGTTGAGCGTGCGCGATGCGCAACTGACGGCGCGCTCCGAACCGTCTGGATAACGATGCCAAAGGACCGCGCCGAGGCCGTATGCTGAGCTATCCACAGAAAGGATCAACGGGAGGCTCGGGTCATAGTGCGCCAACACCGGACCGACACTCAAAACATTTTTGATTTCATTAAAAACTAACTCACATTCTTCGCTCCAATACCACCTAACGTTTTTCTTGAGCAACTCATACAAAGGTTTTAATGTGTCGCTAATGTTGGCACAGAACTTGGCGTAAAAGTTTACGAACCCCAAAAAGCTTTTCAACTGAATGACGTCTTTTGGCGTCGGCGCCGCTACTATAGCTTCGACTTTCCTATCATCGGCGTGTAATCCGTCCTTATCAATGCGACAGCCCAGGTAGGTAACGCTATGTTTAAAAAATTCACATTTAGACATATTGACTCTTAAACCGGCATCTCTTAATCGGCTTAAAACGGCTCGCAAATTTTCAAGGTTACTGGCCTTATCTGTACCTGCACAGCAAATGTCGTCTTGAAACACTACCGTGAACGGCAAACCAACCAGTATTTCTTCTATCATTTTTTTAAATTTTTCAGGAATGCATTTAATACCGAAAGGTACACGTTTGTAAACAAAAGTACCTACATGTGTGGTGATTGCCGTCATCGGTTGTGACTCATCAGTTAAAAGTACTTGTTGGTAAGCGTGGGACGAATCTAATTTTGAAAAAAATACCCCCCCGGATAGGTTGGCGAATATTTCTTCAATACGCGGTAGTGGATAATGAAAATCCTTTAACTTGGGGTTGATAGTGATAGTGTGATAGTGTAATCGGTCCAACTCTGACTCGACCGGGGCTCGCATCGCAAGCGGGAGCGATCGAGCCTTCACAAACACCGGTGTGTTGTCTGATAAATGTAATTGCATGCGTACAGTACACGTCCCAAGCCCATCAGCGAATACTTCTGGAAATTCCTTACGTAAATATTCTACAGATTCATCACAACTGTAAAAATCATGGACATTGACGCCTAACATTCTAATCCACATTCGGCCCATTAATGGAGGGCCACCGTTCTCTATGACAAATAATTGCAGTGTTTTTGAACGTGAAGCGTATGTGACTTGCACCTCAACGAAACCCATCGGCTTAATAACATCTCCTGTGTATGACTTCAATGTCAATGCTTTCTTTTGTAAAGGTAAATACTGAAACAATTTATCATAACAAGCTTTCGAAATTGCAGAAAATTTGCAACCGGTGTCCACTTCGAACCGTAATGAATGCTTCTCAACTGTCAAATTGACGTAATACGGATCATCTTCAATATCACTCGATAACTTGTAAAAGTTCATGCCATCGTCATCGGAATCTGAGTCAACTAAAAAAAACTGACCTCTAGTCATCCGCGAAGAATCCGGTCCACGTCCATCTTCGTACTTACGGCACATAACTTTTAAATGACCTTTATCACCACAACGATCACAGTTGTAGTTCTTGAACCGGCACTTGGGCGCCGCGTGCCCGTCCTTGCCGCACCGCGGGCACGGGCTGCGTGGCGCCGTTGCCGCTGCCACTGGCTGAGCGCGGCGCGGCCCGTGCGCCGCCGCCGCTGTCGCTGGCTGAGCGCGGCGCAGCCCGCGCGTCGCCGCCGAGCCCATGCGATTCAGGCCCTCCGCGGCGGGCGCGCCGCCGCCGGCGCCCGCGCTGCCGCTCACCGCTGCCGTCGCCGCGTGCCTATCGGCCGCCTCCAACGCCAACGCTAGCTCGACAGCTCGCTTATAATCCAGCTCGCGCTCGGCAAAAAGCCTGGATCTCATATCCTCGTGATGGAGACCTGACACGAACTGGTCCCTCAAGTTGACCTCCAGCGAAGCCCCGAAGTTACAAGTTTTCGCTAGATGTTTCAAACTTTGAAGGTATTCGTTCACGGTCTCCCCCGTAGCTTGCTTCCGTTGCCGAAACACATGTCGTTCTGCGATTTCCGACCGCTGCGGCTCGAGATGTTGCTTCATTATTGACTCGAGCTCGTCGAAGGTTTTTGATTCGGGCAAAGCAGGTGCACACAAATCACACATGAGCTCGTAACACGTAATCCCGACGTGAGTAACTAACGTGGCGACATGCAACTCTTCCGCTATGTTATTTAACGTTATAAATTGTTTCATTCGCCTACAATAAGCTTCCCAATTATGGGAGCCGATTTCAAACACTTCGATTTTACCTATAGGCATGATCACAAACACTTTTGCACGTATTCCGAAAATAAATACCGACTGCGCCAATTGTAATGTTCAATGAAAGACAGACTATCGCAGAATGTGGTTTATTGCGTATCAATGGCACACGATATAGGTGAGGTAGGTAGTTGAAGAACATAACAAACTACCCCCATTAATCTAATACATTACAGTCTTCTTACCAGGGGGGTTAGACAAGACGCATTTTCCAAGAGCCTCTTGTAAATCTCCACCACTTTACAGGGGCATGAGTTTGACTTGACCGTGACTTACTTTGCTTGACTCTGACTGTGACTATGACTTGTTTGACGCTTTTAATACTAGGTAAACATGTTTAATATTACGACTAAATGACATTGAATCCACGGTCAGTACCGGCGTTAGGGTAGGGCCTGGTGGTGCGACTGGGCGCCGCAGGTATATAAAAATCTATCTATCTAATCTAGTCAGTGCTAAAACCGGCACTGTCCACAGTCATGAAAATTTTAACAAAAAAATGTAGGGAATTTTGCCTACATGCGTGATCAAGAGGTTATATTATCTTTGGGGTAAGGCATTTCGAGGGGGGTTCCCCCCCCCCTAAATTTTTCATACCATATCTCTTCTCGTTTGATCCGAGATCGATCGTTTGATAGATATCTGCAAAGATTTTTTTTTAGTACAGGGTCGGAAAATCCATTCTTAGCCTGTGGTCCTACTCAGTACCGGCGTTAGGGTAGGCCTTTATAGCCAATTTATACCTCATGCATTAAAAATAAAATAAAAAACATTTTTGGGCCGGAAAAATCTCACCCAGTGCCCTTAGTCCCAGATTTGATAGTTTACGAAAACTTTTTTCGTTTACGTATTGTTTCATACATTTTAGTAAAGCGCCTCTATCGGAAACGTGGAGGAACTAAATTTGGCAGTTATCGGCGGTACAGATTGCTTCACTCTAATACGAAAAAAGTTTTCGAATACCTTTTAGCCCAGCAATGTATGGAACAATACGAAAACTAAGTTTTCGTAAACTATCAAATCTGGGACTAAGGGCACATATTTCTAAAACTGCCACTGGTTCTACTGCATATTTCTATCTACTAATAGTACCATAAGACAGGTACCATTCTAAGAGAGTACCATACCGAAATCCGACGAAGAACAAATGTTCAAGACGTCGGAATCGCGGTAATGAAACTAAAATGGAGCTGGGCAGGACACGTTGCTAGGCGCAGTGATGACAGGTGGAGTAAGGTCTTAACAGAGTGGTGGCCGAGGCAAGGTAAGCGGAGCGTTGGTGGTCCAGCTGCAAGATGGGTCGACGATATTATTACTATCGCGGGTCGAACCTGTGGGCTTACTCTTGACACTCGATTTCAATCGAATTTGGGATTGGGATCGAAAGCATGCCATTTTGGAACTCTTGAATTCTAAACTAGCGCACGATTGGAACCGATAATGGTGGAATTTTATGGAACTAAATAAAATCGACTCAACTCGACGCTTTCGGTACTCTTGACGCGATTGAAGAGTACCAAATGGCATGTTTTCGATTCCAATCGCAAATTAAGATTGAAATAGAGTGTCAAGAGGAACTGAGAGTACGATTGAAATCGAGTGTCAAGAGTAAGCCCACTGGACTAGATTGGCACAGGACCGAGGCAGATGGCATAGCAAGAGAGAGGCCTATACCCAGCAGTGGGATAAGGAAGGCTGTGGATGATGATGATGAATAGTACCAAGGGCATCATAAGACTTCTAGAAATAATATGAAGTTTTAATTGTTGAAATATTTTTTATTTCAGTACATTATTAACAATGTCGCGTAAGCAATGATGACATAACCAAAGATGCGTGTTTGTGAGCACTAAGCTACATACGTTTAACAACATTTGAACCACCGGTTAGAAATATGGTTATTCCATCCCATTTCACCGCTGGTGGTAAATTGGATGCCATTTAACCACTGGTGGTAAAATTGGATGCCATTTAACCACTGATGGTAAATTAGATGCTATTAACCACTTACCACCAGTGGTAGAATGACATCCAACTTACCACGAGTGGTAGAATGGCATCCATCTTGCCACGAGTGGTAGAATGGCATCCAACTTACCACCAGTGGTAGAATGACATCCACCTTACCACCAGTGGTAGAATGGCATCCAACTTACCACCAGTGGTAGAATGGCGTCCAACTTATCACCAGTGGTGGAATGACATCCAACTTACCACCAGTGGTAAAATGACATCCAACTTACCACCAGTGGTAAAATGGCACCCATCTTACCACTAGTGATAAAAAGACATCCGACTTACCACCACTCTCTGGAAGTAAAGCAGCAGCATGGGACGCTTCGGCATGCCTAAGAATGCCGATGGATGCCGAAGGATCCTGTGCCACAGGATGAAAGCTAGATTCAACCTTGTTGCTATTGCCTGCCCCGGTGGCTCAGTTGGTAGTGAACCTATCTTCTGTGCTTGGGGGCGTGGGTTCGATTCCCATCTAGGACAAACATTTGTGTGATGAACATTTGTGTTTGTTCTATGTCTGGGTGTTAATATCTATTTAAGTTTGTATTTAAAAATATATATGTACGTATATCAGTTTCTGGCAGCCATATTACAAGCTTTGCTTAGTTTGGGGTCAGATGACCGTGTGTGCAAAAATGTCCCAGATATTTATTTATTACTTAGCACTCGCATTCCTTTAACGACGTGAAGTTACCATCTATGCGTCTCACGTGACGCAGCGGCGTGCCGCGAAGTGACCAGGCATCACGTGAGACGTTTTGATCAATTCGTGTTGATATAAGGTTGAAAATCATTTGTCAAGGAAAAACATCCTTTCCATCACCTCCGTCTGTGGCCCTAAGTCTAGCTTGTTGGTAAGCGATTTCAGTTATTGAATTTTTTACTGAAATATTTTATCTTTTCTTTGACCATTGGCATTCATGACTAGTTAAGTCTCTCATTTCTGCAGTCTCTGCATTCGTTTTAGTCTTTTTAAATGCCGAATTGTACTAATTTATTTGTAAAGTTATATGATTATTTACGGAATGATTATTTACATGCACCATGTTCACGGGAAGACTGAAGAATGCGGGTGGTGGGTTCGATTCCCACCTAGGACAAACATTTATGTGATGAACATTTGTGTTTGTTCTATATCTGGGTATTAATATCTATTTAAGTATGTATTTAAAAATTTATATGTATGTATATCAGTCTCTGGCAGCCATATTACAAGCTTTGCTTAGTTTGGGGTCAGATGACCGTGTGTGCGAAAATGTCCCGAATATTTATTTATTTATTATTTATAACCATATAACTTTAGTGAACAACCGCGATAGTTTAAAACAGTGTTTTAATTTATTTGTTTTCTTTTTTTTACTTTTCTGTGCTACCTTCAATATCATACTACTTCATTAAGTGTTTTCTACAGAATGCTTTTTTAAATGTCGTTTCAAGCGATAAGCAATCGTTGTTTTATATTCACAAAATTCACATTTAACAGGGTTTTCTCCAATGTGTCTGTTTATATGTTTCTTTAAATTACTCGCATTGGCTGATTTATATCGACATATATGACATTTGAATGGTTTTTCTCCAGTGTGTGTCCGCATATGTCTTTTTAAACTGTTTGCGTACCCAGATTTATAATTACACATTTTGCACTTGAAGCGTCTTTCCTTTTTTACTCCCATGTGCGTTTTCATGTGACTTTCTGAAATTTTATATGCAGATCTAAAGTTGCATATGTCACATTTATACATTTTTGCAGTATGGTTTTCTATGTGACGCTGTAAATTCTTTTTTATGTCTGTTTTGTAGTTGCATATGTCACACTCAAATGGTTTTTCTCCAATGTGTGTTTGAGCGTGGATCTTCAAGTCACTTTCATTTGCCGATCTATAATCACACATACCGCATTCATATGGCTTTTCATCTCTGTGTTTTTGCATGTGTGTTTTAAAATTACTTACAATTTCTGATTTGTAATCACACATATCGCATTGAAATTGCTTTTCCTCGGTAGGTTTTTCAGTATGTTTTAATTGGTGTACTTTCAAGTTGCTTGCGTTTGCTGATTTGTATTCGCACTTATCACATTCATATGGTTTCTCCCCTGTGTGTTTTCTGATGTGAATTTGTAAAGCCATTGAATAAGCAGATTTAAAATTGCACAAGTGACATTTATAAGGTTTTTCTCCCGTGTGAACAAAAGTGTGTCGTTTTAAATTTCTCTTACTTTCAGACTTATAATCACACATTTGACACTCAAATTGTTTTTTGTCAGAGAGTGTTTTTAAATCAGTTGTATCACATACTTCAGAAACGTATAGTTTTACGTCCCATTCATATGTTTTATCTCCTTGTTTTTCTTCTCGTGCATATGTTTTTCCTAGTTTTTCTTCTCGTTCATATATTTTTTCTCCTAGTTTTTCTTCTCGTTCATACGTTTTATCTCGTAGTTTTTCTTCTCGTTCATATGTTTTATCTCCTAATTGTTCTACACATTCATATCTATTTTCTCCTTGTTTTTGTTCGCATTCAAATGTTCTTTCACCTAGATTTTCTTCCCATTCATATGTTTTCTTTTGCAGGTTTTCTTTATGTTCATAATTTTTTTCTACTAATGTTTCTTTCCTTTCATATATTTTTTCTCCTAGTTTTACTTTATGTTCATATATTTTTTCTACTAGTTTTTCTTCCTGTTCATATGATTTTTGTACAGTGTGTGTCAGTATATGTGTTTTTAAACCAGTTGCATTTGTTGATTTATAATCACACATATCACATTCATAGTGTTTTTCTTCAATATGAAATGGTTTTTCTTCAATGTCTATTTTAGAATGACTAGCATTTGAAGCTATGTGATCATTTATAACACTTTCTTTTGGCTTATCACAAGCGTGTATTTTTACTATGTGATTTTTCAACTTATTTGCTAGTGCTGATTTAAAATCACACATATTACATTTGTATGGTTTTTCACCACTATGTCTTTTCATGTGGTTATGTAAAGACTTTGCATGTGCCGATTTAAATTTACAAATATTACATTTATGTTGTTTCTCTTCGTTGTGCATTTGAATGTGTCGTTTCAAATTGCATTTTTGTCTTGCTTTATAATCACATATATTACATTTATATGGTTTTTCGCCAGTGTGGCTCCTCATATGTACTCTTAAGTTACTGGCAATTCTCGATTTGTAATCACATATTTGACATTCGTAATATGGTGTTTCGCCGGTATGTGTTTGAATGTGACGCTTTAACTTTATCGCTTCTGCTGTTTTATAATCACACACACTACACTCAAACGGCTTTTCCCCAGTGTGTTCTCTAATATGTACTTTCAAATAATCTGCCCTTGAAGTTTTATAAGTGCAAATATCACATTTATATGGTTTATCACCAGTGTGTGTTTGTACATGCGTTTTCAAATTGGATGCATATGCAGATTTATAATTGCATATGTGACAGGCATATGGTTTGTCACCAGTGTGTGTGCGTAAATGGTTTTTTAATGTGTTCGAGTATGCTGATCTATAATCACACATATGGCACGCGTAAGGCTTTTCACCAGTGTGTTCTCTCATGTGAATTTTTAGGTGACTCGGTTGAGCTGCTTTAAAGTCGCAAACACTGCATTTATATGGTTTTTCTCCAGTGTGAGATAGCATGTGTCGTTTCAAATTACCTTTTTGTACTGATCTATAGTCACAGATCAGGCATTTGAATATTCTATTGTCATCTTGTGTTTCACTAACGTGAGCAGATTGGGAGTGTTCCATAAACATCTCCATGTTCGTTAATTATAGTTATAATTCTTGAAATTGTCACTTCAAAATCTTCTTAATTTTGTCTCGTTCATCGCGTTTCGCGTCGTTTGACTTTATGTACGATTATACACATACAAAGGCCAAAAATACATTGATCATCACGTTCAAAGGGTTGTTTTGAACAAATTATGCAGATTTGATCAGAGATTTTGCAGTTGGTAAAATTACTTTCCAGCAGATTCCACTTTTCCAAAACAATAGAGTTTTAAAATAAAACTGTAGATAAAATATTGATCTAGTAGGCCAAGGACATAAATAAAAGAGAATAAAAACACGGGAGGTAATGCATTGATGCAATAATACAAGTCTCGCAACTGACAAAATTTGATGACAGCCATGACACGATGACAGACGACAACAAACAGCCTCACAAGGCCGAATAATCTACGTAATGAAAACGAAGAAAAGAAAACTGATTTGTGCGTGTAGGGCACAGATCTACTACCTATGTCAATTGTTGGTCCCGATTGTTTGTTCCTATTATTTCACTATTTATTCTTATTCAACAAGTGTTCAGCCATGTTCAGAGGCCTTCGAGCAGCGTGAACATCAATCGGCGCTGTTAGCACAGAAGACATAATAGCACACTGTTAGTAAGAATCGGAACGTAGTACATAATGAAAATTCCGTGCTATTCTTTCCTCTGTGAGGATTTTGGCGTCGCACACTTGTGCAGTTGCCAGTGACAAGTAATAAATTAATGTTGATTAATGTAAAGTTTGATGAAATGTAGTCAAACAAGTCAGAGTCATGCCCAATTACTACCCAATTAGTGGTAAAGACTTTACAAGAGGCTTCTATGAAGCTTTGGAAACAACACGAAAATACATACACGTATCACTCCGCCACATTCGAAAACGTCCACGAACACTTAATAAATAATAATCCACCATTATAACGCATGAGCTCTCGAAAATACACAAATGTATGAAAATAATACGATTGAGACGAAATATTTTTTTCACGTTGGCGCCAAAACTTTCAACTCCAGTGCTTAAAAGTTTAAATAGTAACGTCTTGGTAACACTGGTTCAGCGTATTGATTCGTGCTTTTTAGAGTTTGCAAGTTGAAGTGGCAATGGGCAGGCCACATCGCTCGAAGAACCGATAACCGATGGGGAAGAAAGGTTCTGGAGTGGAGACCACGAACCGGAAGACGCAGCGTAGGGAGGCCTCCCACTAGATGGACCGACGACATTGTGAGAGTCGCGGGCATCCAGTGGATGCAAAAGGCAGGCTGACGTTCAGTGTGGAGGTTAAAGGGGGAGGCCTATGTTCAGCAGTGGACGTCTTCTGGCTGATGATGATGATGATGATGATGAGGGTTCCGTAATCTAACAAAGCGGAGGACCGGTAAGAGCACCGTCCACCCACAAGATGGACAGACAAGCTAAAAGAGACCGCAGGGAAACGCTGGATGCAGGCCACTTCCAACCGGCCCTTTTGGAGATGGATGGGGGAGGCATATGTCCAGCATTGGATGTCCTATGGCTGAAATGATGATGGTGATGAACCCTACAAAGAACCCTTATAAGTTCGTTCTTTCCGTTCATCTGTCCAAATTTCTCCGTTACCCTGTCTTTTGGACACGCGCGATCAGCGCATATTTGATACCCTTATCACGGGGGTGCATAAAAATAACTGGTCCGCCATATTGGATTGAGAATGACGTCATTTAGTAATAACTGGTCCGCCATATTGGATTGAGAATGACGTCATTTAGTAACTATGCATTGTAAAATTCAGATGCAAGATTTGTCCTAAACATTACTACATACTAATAAACAATTGTTATAAAATCTCTTACAAAAGATTGTGCAGTAAAAATAGGAACACTAAAAAAATATATAGACTTCCCAAACAGTTTATTTTTGAAAATCATACATTTTGGTTATCCTTGGCTTGCTATTTTCACACTAAATGCAGAAAAATGCTTAAAATGCTTGAAATATATAGAAGCTTAAAATATACAAAATAGAAATATACAACATTTTATTACAGGAAAAGCATACAGATATATTCCTATTTTCAAAAGACCTTTACAAAAAAAATTACATTCTTTTCGAAATAAAATGTATTTTAACCAAATATTAATATAGCTTAATAATGTTAGGTCTTTAAATTTAAGTAAAAAATAAAGAACAGATATTTTACTGATTCTCAATTTCTATCCTAAAAAAAAAAAATTTTTTTTTAGGTACGAAATTCCAAGGATACTTTTACATTAATTTGTACAATAATTTTCTCTACAAAAAAATACATTTTTGCTGGTTTTTACAAAAACTTAAATAACATAGTTTAAATAAATTCGTGGTATATACAAATGGTAATGAATCAACTCAGATATAAGGATCTGAGTATTTTTATTATTGTATGTTTTTTTTTGTATTTTTTATTAAACTTTAGGTTTGTGAAAAGTGCCATGTTATATTTTACATTAGATTTTATGGCGTTACATATTTTTGCAGAGACAAAATAGTTTTGAGACATGTATTTTTATTTTTACTATGAAGAAACAACTTTGAAAATTGCTTAATAAATTATTTCTGTGACAATCCGAATAAAGCAACAGTTAACACGCCCAAAACTCTGTGATTGAGTTAATACATTAAATTTTGAAATGATTGCCAATGTCAGAAAAAAAATCTGATAGTATTTCTTTAAACTATCAAAAGTAGTTTACAAATAACCATTACGATAATAAAATATATTTTTTTTGGAAGAATGATTCAATGGTTCTTTTAATTACAATTCAAAGTAAAAAAAACAATGATAGACATCCTTGACTATCATTAAAAACAGTTTTATCGATTTTAGGACATCTTGAATCGATAAATACCGTTTTTCTTGATACAAAGTTGACATTTCATGTTAACAAAAACATTTTAATCGATTCTTATGTCAAAGTCGAAAAATAACAGACATATTTGCTGACCTGACAAATTATATAATGAATAAATAGTAATTATTAAGTAGAATATCAAACCAATATATTTTGTCACAAGTTATTTATTATTTTTTATCTATCGTGAATTTCAAACACAGTTAATTTTATTGTTTTACCGACTACATACAGTGTTGTCATCTAAATAATTGTTAATTTTTGATTATCTTGTGACAATTTAAACTGGTTTAACTGAAACTTGGAAATAGACAGGTTTTTCTTCAGATCAGTTGTGAAGAAAACATTTTGAGCTCCTAAAACCTTTTAAAGTTTTGCAGTACTTTAATGAGCTCAATTTTTTTTACAAAACGTTTCATACTTTTTTTGTGAAAGTTGAGACTTTAGATTCATTCAAAAGTGCAGATGGAGTGACAAACTCCCAAGTCGTTCTGGGCAGTACATTTTATATTCTGACTTTTTAACAACCTCGCGATGCGTGTGTGCAGTATATAACTTAAAAAAATATCACATTGCAACGTGTGTATAAATTGTATATGGGCTATGGAGACTTTCTAGGCAGAATGCAGTGTTTTTTAATTTTGGAACTAAATGGCTTACCCTTTGCAAAAGGAGTTGTCATTTGGCAAAAGTTGCCAGTAGTCAAAATTAAAACAAAAACAGTACATTCTGACTTGAAAGGCTTAACTATTGTAGATTGTGGAGGATAAAGGGTAGGGGGAGTTGTGTATATGTGTATAATAAATATATCTTTATTTACACTATTTCTAGGTATGTGTGTGTGGCACGCACCGCGAGAAACAATCAGATTCAGTCTTGTATACAGGTCGTGTTTTGTGTCTTGAAAGTACGCAAAAAAGCCAGCCGCGTAACACTGATATCGTCTGAGAGGAGGTGCGGGGAAAGACTAGAAAGGGGTTGCGCTTGCAGTAGGCAGAGAACCACCACCCCGCGCGAATCTTTCTTCTATTGTCTGCCCTATAGTGACATTGATTCTTTGAACTAAAATAATCTGAATGCACTTTAGAAATCTGCATCTCTTTTCATTTTAATATGTGAGAGAAGGATGGCACCACTTTTATGAACTGTTCAATTTAGTTCAGTGTAGAAAATGGTACAATACACATTGGCGTCGATTCTGTCATACCACTCACGAATCTAAACTAATCTGACAGGACTAAAATTATCTGCCTCTCTTTTCATTTTAATATGTGAGAGAAGGATGGCAACTATTTTGGAGTTGTCAAATTTTGTTTAGTTTAAAGTACATCAGAATCGATGCCATTGGCATTAATTCTGTTGTACTCTAATCTGACAGGACTAAAACTATCACCGTCTCTTTTCATTTCAATATGTCAGAAAAGGATGGCAACAATTTAGAGCTGTCAAATTTAGTTTAGTTTAGATTACGGTACATCAGAATTGCCGTCATTACCGTGTACCCTTTTTGATAAATTCATTGTTTGACTTAGGAGTAATTATTATGTGTTTTGTCTATTTTTCTCTTCAAAAGATTGAATTTGCTAGAAAAGGGGCCAGCAGTGCAAGTACCGTTCTTTATCGATCGTCAAATTTGACAGTTGAGATCGTCAAATTCGATAAAATGCCATTTGATCAGTTCTTGCTATGATCGATTCTGTGGCGTTTTATCGAATTTGACGTACGATAACGAACGGTACTTGCACTGCTGCAGTGCAAGTACCGTTCTTTATCGATCATCAAATTTGACAGTTGAGATTGTCAAATTCGATAAAATGCCATTTGATCAGTACTTGCTATGATCGATTCTGTGGCATTTTATCGAATTTGTCGATCGATAACGAACTGTACTTGCACTGCTGGTTTGTTACTATAAGATGTAACCCAATATCAAGTTATAAGATGTTGAATCCCAATGAGTATTTAAAGCCAACCGTCTCTCGCTGGTGCTTCACTTTATTTAACAAAAGTATTACTATTTAAACAGACGGATCTGAAACGATATCAGACCAGATGGAGCAAACCTTTTCAATTTATTTCCTGGGGTCAAATTTAAGTTCACTGTCGCACTAAAGAGGGTATAAAACCAGATTGAATGTAACTGGTTCTTTTACTTTTTTTTATTACAAAAAACCGTTGCAAATGTTTATGAGAATGAAAGTTCCCATAGATTCATCATGGGTAAAAAATTGGTGAATCAATGGGAAGATCTATCTCTATGCAAGAGAAAATGCTGCAGCATATTCTCTGTGGAATTTCGTATTTTTTTGTTTTCAGAAGTGGGATTTGAAATCGTCGCTTTGGTCAAAGTGAGAATTGATGCATGGAAAATTAAGTTGACAGCTGAAAATATTATTAAAACATCATCACATTCGTTTTTAATTTTGGTTTAAGTATTGTAGAGGAAGAAGGCGGTTCAGGGAATTCTTTGTCTGGCTGGAGTATAACAGATTACGATTTTTGGGTAATTTCTAGTTTATCGGCATAAAAAATATTTTTATTATTCATATGCAAAATTTACAAACAATACTATTTTAACGGTTTTAAGCTTGTTTTTAATAGGAAACATTTCTCCTATCAAACCTTGTTTTCCCTGTCAGTTTTTTATGGTTGACAACATTTGATCCAACTCACCTATGTTGCGATGGTGTGGTTGAAAATGATAAAGACACCTACTAAGGCAACAATGCTAGAATGGCAACTCTCTCTCAAGTGAAATGAGGCAGCCAGAACACATTTAGATGCCTGGCGATAGCTTTCAACTTTGCTATACTTTAAGACACAAAGACCATATTTTGTATGTCCCACAACGACTCGAGGGGTTTCTTGGAGCGCTCAGCGCATTACTGGACCCGCGCGGGCGGTGGCTGCGCGCGGGGACGGTTCAACGGACTTACGTACTAAACTTATATTATATGTCTTGCCACAAATTAACGGTGAGTGAAAATTGGTGTGAGTATTGTCACAGAAAAATAAAAAGTATTTTTTTTATGTACAGAATATATCTACGTTTTGTCACTTACTCGCTGGATAGTAAGCGACGGTGTGGCTGGGGATGGAAAAGTAGTCTATTCTTTAGATTTTTTGTCTCGGTTTCACGCATGACCCTTCAATAAGTGAGAAGTTGACAGATAATTGTATAGCATAGGGTTAATTAGCCCATACAAATCTGACGGCTCAATTAAATTAAAATATCTGAATCGTTTACAGTACTATGATTCAAGTTATGCTCATAAATAATCTTTGTCTGTTATAGTTAAAGTAATTTTTGGTTTAAAAAGTTTGTATAGCAGGCCTAGCAGGGGCGGTGAACAAAATTGTCTTTCTGCCATTTTTATCCTCGCATAAATGTGCCAAAGCAAGAATATGGATATATTTGTCTTTTTCTCACTTTAATCATGAAAATTGAGGTTTATTGTAATGCATAACTTTCATAGAACTATAAGGGACTTCCAAATATATTTTGCTCTAATAACCAAAAAGGATAAGTTAAACCTTGTGTTTGTTTTTAATACTGTATAAAATGTGTGTGTATTAAATAAAATTTTGCTTCAATAATAAACCTTTTCAGTTATATTCACTAAATGTGATGATAGAATAATTTTAAAAGGTCTTTTTTTCCATAAGTAGCAAAAAAACTAACGGGTCGCCCCATGGTAAGTGATCACTGTTACCAATACCTTTACCACCAGGAGCATCACAGATACATTGACGACTTTTAAAGACAACTACATTAACAGCCCTTTTGAAGAAAACCGTGTTATACTTGGAAATAGCGCATTAATTACCATTACCGCGTCAATCGGTTTCTTCTAGGCAAGCGTGCTCCACCGTAGACTGCATCATCGCTTAACATCAGGCGAGTTGGCGTTCAAGGGCAAGCCAATTTTTTATTTAAAAAATAAATATATATAATTAAGAAATAAATTTAAATCTGAGACAATACTGTGATTGTAATGAATTATACATTTGTGGCAAGACTCCAGATTATGATTTCATGGCTGTAACCAACTTTTGTTTGTAAAAATTATGTTAGTACAAAAGTCAAATTTATATTACAGACTCAGCCCGACTTAGAAATTAAATTGCTCTCGTATGCACGCTAGACTATTTCCATCAGCAAAAAGGTGACAGGGCAATTTCAAACATTGGTTAGCTCAACTAGAATTTCTAAGAAAAGTACTCTGTTCAAGAATATACGATGAAGTATTTTCAGAGATCGAATCAGTATTTTTTAATTTATTTTTTAAATGGCAATAATTTTTTTTCCATCTATGTTTTCAAAATGTTAATTAATAATTTACTAGTCACTTACAGCCATGATATCTTTAAGATTGTATGAAAACTGAAACAAGTATGTGTAACACTTACATGCTAAGAAGTAATTTGGAACTGTTTCATATGAATACATCAATTAACAGTTTTTAAAACCCTGTTTTACCTTTGCAATTAAATTCTTGATATTTTGCACGCACGAAAAATTTACACATTCCGCCTGAGACGCGCGTACGAGAGCGCGGAACAAGCGATAGAGAGGCACGATCGGCCTAAGCGTTATCACGTAAAATTATCACCCGTAAACGGACTTACAGACCCCCTTTTTTAAGACAGACATGGTAGGTGTTTTACTACAATGCACCTTATAGCTTCATATCCTCCCATTATAGAAGTATTTAATTTTCAAACAGAATTTGAAATCGTCTAAAGTTCTGGTTTCCTAGGATAGTGGTGCCGTCAAATAACGGACGCAAAAAGACAGTTTACGTTGATGAGATGTGGAAATTTCCAACAACGCTACAGCCATCTTGTGTTAAAAAAAAGTCGGAAACGTAACTGATACAGGAGATAATGGTCAACGCACGAAAAACATTCTAAACAGAAAAGACAGCACCGATTTTTAACGTTAGTGTCAAATACCACTCTCTAGGAAACTGCGCTATAAGAATTTTTAATGTTAGTGTCAAATACCGCTCTCTAGGAAACTGTTATTAAGAACTTATTACGGTGGGTTATTCGAGGACCTGCAATATTAGACTTGTCACTATCTTGTCATTGACAGTGCAACGGAGATGGGCGTGCACAAGAATAACAGTTTTCGAATACCTTTTAGCCCAGCAATGTATGGAACAATACGTAAACGAAAAAAGTTTTCACTAACTATCAAATCTGGGACTAAGCGTACAGGGGGGTTAGACAAGACCCACTTTCGTTAGCGTTAACGCCTGCGGAAAGATGAAATTGTATGAAAATGACATTGACAATGACATTAGCTTGAGAGAAGTTATCGCAAAGTAATGTAGTTTTCATTAAATTTCATCTTTCCGCGGGCTTTAACGCTAACAGAAAGTGGGTCTTGTCTAAGCCCCCAGATAATGAGTTGGGTAAGTTTTGTCTGTAAGTGATGTATTCATTTGAAACAACGATTACTTCAGTTTACCACATGTCGATACTCCACCACGCGAAGCCCTGTAGGCTATGAACATGTGACAATGCACTCCAGCAGTCTGATTACGCTACGAAGTCCAGAGGCCTGTTGAAACCTCCTTTTCTATTCATGTACTGCCTGTATTTGCGTTTTAAAACTACGTGTACCTCCCCTTCGACGTTGTCATCGACTTTCTTACCTTTAGTTGTGTCGAAGCCGCAGAATCCCATGACTTTGAGCATTTCTTGTTCTTCAGGGGATTTTCCCTCCAAATCTGCGGGGGTGACTATGGGGCGCTCGCTGAAAGTTTTTTTCTGTTTCACGAAAGAGGTTGAAGGTCCAGGGGATATGGATCGCGAGCGGCGCCGGCGTGGTGACGGAGAGCGTCTCCGGTCTGGGGACCGTCTTCGCCGTTCAAGGGAGCGGGAACGAGACCGGGTGCGTGGTCTTCGCCTGTCTCTGTCCCTATCTCGCTCCCTGTCTCTACGCTCGTGCCTTCTATCGTCGCGCCGCCGCGGGCTCGGCGACCTTCCCATTTTTTAGCTGTAAAAAATTAGTAAAATTATTAGGTATTTGCCCAATAATGTTTCAATATGAGAAAACATTTTTCTGAGCGAATTTACAGAAATAGACACTTTTAATTAATAGAGAAGATTGTAATTTAATATATCATACTTAAAATTACCTTAGTTTGAAGTCAAAAGATAATTAAATTTAAAACTAAAAATGAAAATAACAACACACAACCTAATCCAACGCCATTTTTTAAAGTGTGGCTTTTTCTTTTTTTTTTCCCAGTTGTCAAATTTTGTGTCATTGTCATTTTGTAACGGTATTTGCGTTTCGTTTTTTCTACGCAGCTTCAGTGCGACTAAAAAAAAAATGCCCAAAACAGGCCAAAAATTATTTTGAGATTCGAGTAATGAGGATATTTTTGGCTAAATACGACTATTATGTGACTATTATGGTGACTGAGAACACTAATGATATCATAAAATTTCGCAATTGTTACCAACATAATGAAACTATAATTCAATAGGTAAGAAATATATGTTAAAAGGTTTATTTCAAAAGAAGACTTTCTACAAGTTGCCTTTAATTAATAAACAAAATACAAGCCAACACTATAACTACAAAAACAGAAGCAGTAGCAGTTAAACTATTCTATTAATTATAACTAGAAAAGATATGTAAGGAATTTATTATCTATAAACAAAACGCATACACCGTTACGTTTCACTACAAAAAGTTCACCATGAATCGTAAATGCTGACAATAGTAAAACTGCGTGGTTCTGCGTGAACTGAATCTTTAAATGTGGTAGAGTTGCCAATGTTACAAGAGTACCTTAATTTTTGGGACGCGAACGTTTAGATGTTTTTGCCTCCGGGCGGACAGCTCCTCCCACCGCACCGCACCTCACCTTTTTCTAGTTACTCAGACACGTTATTATTTGCATATATTTGTTTACTAGCAAGATGATTTTTTTTTAAAGAAAAGTAATAAGCCCGATTATTCTGTAATAGGCCCGATGTTGAGTCATAAACCTATTCCTAATTATGACTGTTAAGGCACGGAACAATCGCAAGGAGTGTTTTTAAACACTTAATGTGAAGTGACGAAATAATCTTACCCAAATAACATGTTGCAAACTTATCTGAATTCTTAAAAAAATATACAAATTGCACAACATAGAAAGCTTTATAATTGATATACTGCATATTTACAAAATATCGTGTACGCAGCACTGCATATGTAGTGAATATATATTTATTTATATTTTATGTGCATCACCAAACGTTTTTCAACTTCTTTATTCCTGTCCATCCAAAGTTTGCCTGAAAGAAATCGCTTTAGGCGATAAGTATGGCTGCCCATTATACTGCCGTTTATTTGTTTTCTATGTTAGTTTAAGTTTCATTTGTATTTTCGGTGTGTAATAAAGAAATATTTACTTGTATTGTATACTCTAAAATTTCAGCAATAACATAATTTTTTTTTTTACATAAAATGGTAAACACAGTATTTAATTGGCAACTTTTTTGAGTTGTTGACGCCAGCGCCATCTAGTCAGCCGGGAATTTTATCTACAGCAGCGCCATCGCCTGCTGCTGCGGCGTAAAACCGAAACTCACGCCGACATCGATCTAGCCCGGTGGCGTGTTGGAGTTTTTCTTTTTCACGAACGAAATAAAGTAATATCCGCGTTTACGCGTAATGTATGTGGTGCTAGTGCTTTGAATATTGTCAAGGAACACTCTGTGCATGTTATTTTATATCATGTTACTTCGTTTTAGTGCTTAGTGTGTGTTACAATAGCTACTCCATACAAGTGCAGTGATTGTGAGAAGTGATTAAAATAATCGACTTTGCGGTGTCTCAGAGCCAACAGCCGGTAAGTATTGCGTGTATTCAGCTTTCTTTTCATTGTATTTGTTTACATTTCCAACGGGAAAGAGTTAATTCTCACGTGAAACGTGATTTTTTTGCGGGATTAGTTTAGGGTGTGTCATTTTAGGCTGGTCGGGATAATGGGGTCGCTTTTTTATTTGATAACTTCCAGACGGTTGTAAATGAAATTACGGCCAGTATTCTTGGCTGTTTGCCGTATTGCCTTTACCCAGTTCCTTCAACGCCCCTAAAAAACTTGACGCATCCCGCCAGAATCTTAACATCTCAAAGATTAAGCTATAAAATACAGATTTTCTCATCATTTCCAGTGTTTTTAGCACATTCTGGGTGTGCCTCTAATCAATTACATATCAACTCGATTGTACCTACGACTATGACTGTATGACATCACCGATGCCTCGGGCGCGGAAGCATATAACCCTACCAAATGCAAAACTACCAACCACGCGTACAAATGCAGTTGTTTTTCATTATTCTCAATTCGGCAAGGTTATAGTTAAATGGTATCTACCAGAAACTACGTTTGAAACTGTGACAGCACTATAGGAGTTATACAGATTTGATCAAATTCAATGGATTTGATTGTTTTTGTAAAGATTTCGATGAGGCAATTGATGGAGATTGTAACATTTGTAACACAATGATTTGAGTTCATGACTGGTTTGCACCTATGAGTTTGCTTGGTGTTTTTCTGTAATAATTTTCTCCTGTAAATTTAACTCGGTTTCTTCTAGGCACGCATGCTACATCATAGACCGCATCATCGCTTAACATCAGGCTAGATGGTGGTGAAATGCAACCCAATTATTTATTTAAAAAAACAACTCGCTTTAAGGTGGTACGATTTACCTATGGCGGGAAATTCAAATTTTAAACAGTTTTTTTGGTTCTAGTAGCCAGGCCAGGTAATTATTTTTAAATAACACAGTGTTTGCGCAAAACGTTGGCTGTTCTTTACATTATAATGTACAATTATTTAACAGTACCGCACCATATTACTTACATTTGGCAATCACATCATCAGCCATTAAATGTCCACTGCTGAACAAGGCCTCCCTCTTAGAGAGGGGTATTGCCATAATCCCCACGCAATAAACCATTTGGCAATAAACCGTTTGAAACAGCAAAAGTTTGTTTATTCACAAATGTAAGTAATAATGTGCATTAGAGATAAATAGCTTTACATGATTTTGTAAAGAATGATAATCAATTTGCGCAAACATCATGATTGCTTATAATAATTACCCGTCCTAGCTACAAGGACAAGAAAACTGTTTGAAATTTGAATTTCCCGCCATATGTGAAACGAACCACTTTAAGCTTGATTTTTCAAGTTAATCCAGCATTTTCTAGTTACTTTACTGGTATAAAAATCCTGTTCGTTCCCACAATGCACAAAACTACCCTGCCTAATTTTATCAAGATCTGTATAGCCCAAAAAGGACAATATGGGTGTCTTCAAATCAAGAGAACAGAGTGTTCAAGAGTTTCTTTTCAAGAGCTGTATTAAAATTGCAATTGTTCAATTTTAGGTATCTGGATTTTCGTGCATAAAACTAAAATACAATACAATGACTCTTTATTAAAATATACCACAAAACAAGAATAACATAAACATTACAATAGAAATATTATCTAGGCTTTTAACAGGCGGCCTTATCGCTTAAAGCGATCTCTTCCAGGCAACCGTGCCTGTGCCGTGTAAAATATAAAGCCGTAACTGCCAAGACGAATATAAAACAAGAAAACTGCTACATAATAATTGTTGTCAGTAATTTAGCAAAATCATCTCTCAAACTTTCCCCCTGAGAGGTTTATGAAAATCTACTTTTGTAAATTGGAGGTAATTATTGATGATTTAGGGCTACATTGACTGGAGTATCAAACCGTCTAATACACCAAACAGACCAGCTTCTCAAATCGTTCAGTCCAAATGAATGCCTCTGTGAGAGGAAGGTGTGTAAATGTGGACTTATAACTTACTAGCGGTCCGCCCCAGCTTCGCACGGGTATAGATTATAGCCTATGTCACCCGGGGATAGTGTAGCTTCCCGTCGGTGAAAGAAATTGTCAAATCGGTTCAGTAGTTTCGGAGCCTATTTAATGCAAACAAACAAACAATCAAATCTTTCCTCTTTATAATATTAGTATAGATAGTGACCCGCCTGCCTGGCTTTGCACGAGTGTAATTTACGCGCGAAGCCGGGGCGGGTCGCTATATATCTAAACCTTCCATGATAATGTATCTAACTGATGGTGAATCGCTGGCATCCAGTGGATGCAAAAGGCAGGCTGTCGTTCAGTGTGGAGGTTAAAGGGGGAGGCCTATGTTCAGCAGTGGACGTCTTCTGGCTGATGATGATGATGATGATGGTGAAAACCGCATCAAAATCCGTTGTGTGGTTTAGGAGGAGTTTGCGGCCATACTGACATACAGACGTGGAGAGCTATTTTAATTTATACTATGTAGAGATGACATAATTTTACAATGAATAGATGTAAAAAAGTACAAATTGTTGATCTATTATCTCTCATTCTGTCATAAAGTTAACAAACTTACAACTAGGTTAATTGGTTGGTCAGATAACAATTTATCACAGTAACCATACTGTTTGTTAGGGTTCCGTACCTCAAAAGGAAAAAACGGAACCCTTATAGGATCACTTCGTTGTCCGTCTGTCCGTCTGTCTGTCCGTCTGTCCGTCTGTCAAGACCCTTTTTCTCAAGAACGCGTAATGGTATCAAGTTGAAATTTATACTGAATACATGGGTCTACAGTTTCTTTCGGCTGTAAAAAAAAAAAAGTTGTAAGTCAAAGCAATCAAAAGATATGAACGTTTATGTAGCATATTTTGCGATTTCCCAGGAAAACCAAAACCTATAGAGTACTTCCCGTTGATCTGGAATCATGAAATTTGGCAAAAAGCAAGGTCTCATAGCACATATATAGGAATAAATCTGAAAGTTACAAATTTGAAGCTATATCATTTAAAAATAAATATTTTGCTATTTACAAACTTATATTTTGTAGTTGGAATGTATAGAAGAACCTTATAATCAACTACAAAGGTAAGTTTGTCTTTCAATAATTCAACTTTAGGTTTTTTTTGGACTCGCGCTCTGAGGGTTCTGTCCAACGGAACCCTCAGAGCACGAGTCCTACTCGTACTTGTCCGGTTTTTTTTTAAAATATAATAGATAGGCTTGCGCTTGGCCGCCACCTCGCCTGATGTTAACTGATATAAATGCGTAACAAATAGGAGGATATAGGTTATAGGACGTATATTATTTCTTCATCATCATCATCTGTCATTTAATGTCCACTGCTGAAACAAGGCCTCCCTCTTAGGGCCCCTCCCTAAGAGGGAGGCCTTGTTTCAGCACACACAAGCTTTGCTTAGCTTGGAGTAAGATGTGTGTGCAAAAAAAAACCGAATATTTACTTGTAGAAATCTCGAGATTGTGGTGATTTGTCCCACACACTAAGAGTTCACGCTTTGAAACTAAATTAAAGGATAGCTCGAAAGATAAATCTCTTAATTAACACACCACCACACCATTAGCCATTAAATGTCCACTGCTGAACAAGGCCTCCCTCTTAGGGAGGGGTGTTGCCATAATCCCCACGCTTGGCAGGCGGCTTGGGGATCGCAGTGCGTTCACCGTGTACTAACAGGACGGTGCTGCCCATCCTCCGGTGGTTTTGGTCGCAGTTTTAGGACATACCCGGGTCCGGGTATTATTTCTTACTCAGTCGTTATTAGTGCAGAAGTTCCGAAGGTGTATGAAAAAACTATTTAAAGTCCATATTATTATTATTTTTTGTATGAATTTTTGTATTTTTATCTAACAATAGTTTTAAGTTTTGGTTGTACTAACCCAATGGACTTTTTTAGTTGTCCTTAATAAGATATTTTGAATTTGAATCATCAAAGCTGGCAAATCTACATACAACACAGACCATAGAGTTTTGGCGCCAACGTGGAAAAAAACATGTCGGCTCGTTGAATTATTTTCCTAAACTTTAGTATTTTCGAGTGTTAATCTCTACATAGTATAAATTGAAGTTGCTTTCCGCGTCTGTCTGTCTGTATGTATGTCTGTATGGCCGCTAACTCGTCCTAAACCACGCAACGGATTTCGATGCGGTTTTCACCATCAGTTAGATACATTTTCAAGGAAGGTTTATATATATAACTAGCGACCCGCCCCGGCTTCGCACGTAAATTACACCCGTGCGAAGCCGGGCGGGCGGGTCGCTAGTGTGTACTCAATGGTGAATAATTATTAATTAAGTGCTGGTAAACATCCTCGAGTGCAGGGTAGTGATGTAACGAGGTGAAACATGACTTTTCGTGTTGTTTCCAAAACTCCATAGGAGCCTCTTGTAAAGTTCCCACCACTTTACAGGGGCATGAGTTTGACTTGACCGTGACTTACTTAGCTTGACTCTGACTGTGACTATGACTCGTTTGACTCTATTAATACTATGTAAACATATTTAATATTACGACTAAAGGACTTTGACCACGCTGGTCCAGTTGGTAGTGAACCTACCTTCTGAGCTTGGGGGCGTGGGTTCGATTCCCACGTAGGACAAACATTTATGTGACGAACATTTGTGTTTATTCTAAATCTGGTTGTTATATCTATTTAAGTATGTATTTAAAACTATATATGTATGTATATCAGTCTCTGGCAGCCATATCACAAGCTTTGCTTAGTTTGGGGTCAGATGACAGTGTGTGAAAAATGTCCCGAAATATTTATTTATTTATATTTATTTATTTGAATCCACGGTCATGAAAAAAAACACAGACCATAACAACAGTCATTCGTCAGTTCATCAGTCAGCTCATTTATTGATCAGTTCATTTCGTCAGTCATTGATTTACAGTCAATAAGCTGGATCTATTCTGTCAGCACCATGTTCAACGCCCATATCATGACAACAAAAGATTTTGATTAAAGTGATGAACTGACCTCTTACACTCTTCGCATCATATATGTACATCATCACACTAATACAATAAACTAGCGACCCGCCCCGGCTTCGCACGGGTGTAAGTTATATTATATACTAGCGACCCGCCCGCCCGGCTTCGCACGGGTGTAATTTACGTGCGAAGCCGGGGCGGGTCGCTAGTTATAAATATAAACCCTCCTCTTGAATCACTCTAACTATTAAAAAAAACCGCTTCAAAATCCGTTGCGTAGTTTTAAAGATTTAAGCATGCATAGGGACGGACAGACAGCGACAGCGACTTTGTTTTATACTATGTAGTGACTAGCTGCGCCCAGCGGTTTCACCCGCGGAGTGATGAAAAATGGTGATGATGCTAATGAAAAGTAGTCTATGTCCGTCTCCTCGTTCTAAGCTACCTCCCCACCAATTTTCAGCCAAATTAGTGCAGCCATTCTTGAGTTATGAATAGTGTAACTAACACGACTTTCTTTTGTATATATAGATAGATAAAGTTGCCGTGAAAAATTATCTAACTGATAGTGAAAACCGCATCAAAATCCGTTGCGTGTTTTAGGAGGAGCTAGCGGATATACAGACAGACATAGAAACGCGGACTTTTACTGTCACCGCACGTAAATTACAGCCGTGCAAAGCCGATGCTAGTATAAAATAAAAAGTCGCTTTCCAGGTCTGTCTGTCTGTTTAGCCGCTAACTCCTCCTAAACCACGCATCGGATTTTGATGCGGTTTTCACCATTATTAGATAATTTTTCACAGAAAGTTTATATATCATACTAATATTATAATATACTAGTAGGCCGCCCCTGCTTCGCACGGGCGAAGCAGCGATATATAGCCTATGTCAACCGGGGATAGTGCAGCATCCCAACAGTGAATGAATTTTTCAAATCGGTTCTTTAGTTTCGGAGCCTATTCAATGCAAACAAACAAACAAACAATCAAATGTTTCCTCTTTATAATATTAGTATAGATAATATATAAATGCGAAAAGTTTGTTGGTTTGTTTGTTCTTCTTTCACGCAGCAACAGAGCAACAGATCGACATGATTTTTTGCATGGGTATAGTTCAAGGGCTGGAAAGTGACATAGGCTAATTTTCATCATCATCATCATCACCATTTTTCATCTCTACGCGGGTGAATCCGCGTAGCTAGTGTATAATAAAACTTATACCCGCGCGAAACGGGTTGCTAGAGTTTAATTAAAAATAAGTTTTATTTCTAAACTTAACCACCTTGCCTGATGTCAATCATAATGCTGTCCGATGGGACAAACATCCCTAGAAGAAACCGATTCGCTTGCGACTTGAAGATACCCAAATTGTCTATACTAAAATAATATTACAAAGAGGCAAGATTTGATTGTTTCATCATCATCATCATCATCATCAGCCAGAAGACGTCCACTGCTGAACATAGGCCTCCCCCTTTAACCTCCACACTGAACGACAGCCTGCCTTTTGTGGCCGTCGTATTTGTTTGTCTGTCATGAGGGGGGGGGGGATTTGCCAATAATCCCCACGCTTGGCAGGCGGCTTGGGGATCGCAGGAGGATCCACCATTCAAGTAGGAGGATGCTGCTGCCCATCCTCTGGTGGTTCTAGTCGTAGTTTTAGGACATACCCGGGTCCATTTGATTGTTTTGACTTGATTTGATTGTTTGTTTGCATTGAATAGGCTCTGAACCTACTGAAACGACTTGAAAAATTATTTCACTGTTGGGAAGCTACCATATCGACGGGTAACATAGCCTATTATATAAAAAAAAAAATAGGGATCCTTACTAAAACTCCAATAATGTAACCCAAGGTGTAAAAAAATATACGATATACAATTTTAACTTTGCGTGTTTGACAGTTCTATAACAGGACATCGTCTGTCAGGTTAGCTAGTCTTCTTATAAAAAGAAATAATTCACGGGTAAAACCGCAAGGCACAGTTAGTACATAATAAACGTTGATGACATTGAAGTACAGCAAAAAATTGTACATAAAAACCATCTTTGAGCATTAGTCATCTAGGTTAGGTACCATCATAAGATGTATTCAAAGTTTAACACAATAGTGAGTTTTTACACTTCTTTGTTCATGTCGCTGTCAATACGAGATAAAGGAATTGTTGTAGATGTCTAAATTTTTTGAACAAGTTACAGACCTGTCTCATGTCAAAATTTCTGCCGTCCGAGCTAAGTCTTCTGGGGGAGTGATTTTGACTAAGTGTCCATTAAAAAAAATCTACTGATTATGGGCATTAATAAAACCGGCCAAGTGCGAGTCGGGTTTGCGCAATTAGGGTTCCGTACCAACACAAAATCGAAAACCACGAACCGAAAGACGCAGCGTAGGGAGGCCTCCCATTAGATGGACCGACGACATTGTGAGAGTCGCGGGCATCCAGTGGATGCAAAAGGCAGGCTGTCGTTCAGTGTGGGGGTTATAGGGGCAGGCCTGTGTTCAGCAGTGGACGTCTTCTGGCTGATGATGATGATGATGATGATGACAAACACAAAATATATTAATCAGTGATAATGTAGCATTCAAATAGTGAAAGAATTTTTAAAATCGGTCCAGTATTTTTTGAGTCAATTCGATACAAACATACTTACATACAAATCTTTCCTCTTTATTATATTGTATGTATGTTTATAGAAAGGTGGCATTTCGTTTCAGTGATTTGAATGATGAGGTCATCTAAGTAAAGCAAAATACGTTGCTTAACTTGGTGATGAATAGAAATTTGTTACCGATTTGCACTTGGCCATTATTTATTATGTTTTGTTATACTTTAGAGTGTGTACTATAATCATGCCAAGTTTGACGCTTTTACGTATTACCGTTTTTACATTAGAGCTAATACAAAAATACGTTAGAAAAATATGTTTGTTGTATTGGGGATATTTGGGGATCCATCTCATTTCGTTTTTACTTTTTTTAAGCAAACAAGCAGACGGGTCCCTGATGGTAAGCAGTCACCGTCGCCTATGGATACTAGTAACACCAGAGGCATCACAAATACGTTGCCGATAAGGACTATATTAACTCGCCCTTTGAAGAACCCCATGTTGTAGCTTCTCGGAAACACCGCGGAAGGTTACTTTTTGACTTCTTTATTATTTCTTAGTTAATCCGCCGTAACATCACATATTCTGTGAAAATTTAAACTGGCTATCTTTTACGGTTCGTAAGATACAGCCGTTTAAGGTAGGACGGAGCGTGAGTCACTTTACGCTCACGCTCACTTAAAGGTTCCTTCTTGCGGCGGCGTCGTGTGGCGGCTCTTCCCTCAAACATGGCGAGGAGAGCGATGGCTGGCACACGCGTCAACTCGTGAACGGGTGCTGCTTGCGGGAGCTGGACTGCTCGGCGTATACACGCAACATAGTCATAGGATTTTATAATTTGTATCGTCATTAGTTTTATGTTATATCAAATATATGTTAAAAGTTGACAAAGGGCACGGACCCAGGAGTCCGTGGAGAATATATAAACAATAAAAAAAAAAAAAAAAAAAAAAAAAAGGTAGGACGGACAGACATACTGACATCGTAGGCTTATTAATAGTAGTAATACCGTTTTTACCCTTTGGGTCATCATCATCATCATCAGCCGGAAGAAATCCACTGCTGAACATAGGCCTCCCCCTTTAACCTCCACACTGAACGACAGCCTGCATTTTGCATACACTGGATGCCCGCGACTCTCACGATGTCGTCGGTCCATCTAGTGGGAGGCCTCCCTACGCTGCGTCTTCCGGTTCGTGGTCTCCACTCCAGAACCTTTCTTCCCCTTCGGTTATCGGTTCTTCGAGCGATGTAGCCTGCCCATTGCCACTTCAACTTGCACTCCCCCCTCTCCCTTTGGATACGGAACCCTAAAAAGGAAACATTAGGACATAAGCCTATTGTTGGGTGCTAGTCTCGAAGTCTGGAACCCAGCACGTCATCAAATAAGGCATTAAACTCGCAGTCTGTCGCCGCTGGCAGGTGGCCAACATATATCTGTCCGTTTGAAATGTTTGAATTCCTTAACAATCGCCGGAATGCTACTATTGTTTGCTATAAGGCGAGCGGCAGTCGTAGAAAACAGTCCAGGGGCCTTACGGACAACTGCAAATGCGGCACCAAACTAACGTTAAATCCGCTCAGTTGGAAAATCACGCGAACGTGTTGTTGATGGTATTAAACGAAGCAGCTCGGACAGGACTCCCATATCTAGACGACAATGAATGAATAAAGCCACTTTTCCTTTCAATCAGTGCTCATCTGGATCCTAAATAGACTGATGCGTGCGCGCAATGACGTCACCTGGCCCCACGCCAGCGGTACGCAAGTGTAGTGTCGTTTTGTTTGGTGGTTACTGGTAGAGTATATTTGGAAGAATTAGAAGCATGTGTGAAAAAGGTCGATCCCCAAGCCGCCTGCCAAGCGTGGGGATTATGGCAACACCCCTCTCTAAGAGGGAGGCCTTGTTCAACAGTGGACATTTAATGGCTGATGGTGTGTGGTGTGTGAAAAAAGTGTTTTTCATACCACTGGCTTTTCGGTGAAGGAAAACATCGTGATGAAACCTGCATACGTACGGAGAAGGAATTCAATGGCGTATGTGAATCCATCAACCCGCACAGGGTCAGCGTGGTGGATATGGCTCAATCACCCTTTCGTGGGTAGGCTAAAAGTCCAGCAGTGGACTGTTAAAAGGCTGATTATGATGATGATGAGAAGCATGTGTACTGAGGTCTAAGTACTGAGCATGGTCAACTATCTTTCATCTACACATCATAGATCAGTGGAAATAGCACATTGCGATGGTGGTCAAACGCAAGCCTATTATATACAAAAAAAACTTTCTTGCCTCATACCTGCAAAATGTGGAATGAGCTAGCTACCTTCCGCGGTGTTTCCGAGAAGCTACAACATGAGGTTCTTCAGAAGGCGAGTAAATAGAGTTCTTAGGGGTCCTATCACATTTTTTGACGAAAAAAGCATCGAAAACTGGATTTTTTGTATAATTTTTCTTACAACTAATAAGACCTGTCTGTATGTAGCAATTTAGTTGCTGTATTAAATAGATCTGTATTTTTTATTAAATGTAGCGAATTAAGATTTTGGTAAAACTCAACATATCCATTTCATCATCATCATCACCATCATCAGTCAGAAGACGTCCACTGCTGAACATAGGCCTCCCCCTTTAACCTCCACACTGAACGACAGCCTGCCTTTTGCATCCACTGGATGCCAGCGACTCTCACTATGTCGTCGGTCCATCTAGTGGGAGGCCTCCCTACGCTGCGTCTTCCGGTTCGTGGTCTCCACTCCAGAACCTTTCTTCCCCATCGGTTATCGGTTCTTCGTGCGATGTGGCCTGCCCATTGCCACTTCAACTTGCAAATTTTAACAGCTATGTCGGTGACTCTGGTTCTTTGGCGAATATCCACGTTTCGGATTTTATCGCGCATATCCATTTGTTACCTCCAATTTACAAAAAAAGTAGTTATTCGTAAAACTTTTGGAGGGAAAGTTTGAGAATGGATTTCGTTGAATTACTGTCATAAAATAAACTTATTTTTTTATAAGTAATAGGCTTGCGCTTGACCGCCAACTCGCCTGATGTTAAGCGATGATGCGGTCCACGTTGGAGCACGCCTGCCTAGAAGAAACCGATTCACTCGTGATTTGAAGACACCCAGATTATGTTATGATTTACTTATTTTATATTTATCTTGAAAATTACGGCTTTATTTATTCGTTTATTTATGCTCGAAAATACAAAAACTTAAAATTTCACGGTCATTTATTAATTTTAGGGCTTTTAAGGGTCGGCAACGTAGTTGTGATGCCTCTGCTGTTACAAGTATCCATAGGCGACAGTGACTGCTTACCATCAGGCGGTCCGTCTGCTTGTTTGCCAACTATAACATTAAAAAAAACACCACCCGGCAGGCCCAGAATTTTTGCATTTGCTCGTTTTTGCAATATTTACTTACTTACTGTGGTAAATCATAATCCAGTTCTCACTTTTATATAACTTTATTCATAATTCTTATTCTTTATTCCTACTTATTACAGTTTTCAGACCAATATGAAGCCAATATGCTTTCGCTATGAACGCTCAAGCCAGACTGAACTCCCTCTTGCCAACATCCTACCGCATTATCTTCTTCCTACCCCCACTATTTGCACTATTGCCGAGACTCCCGAGTCAACACGTTTCCAACCGCCATCTATACTATCCATACTAATATTATAAAGAGGAAAGATTTGTTTGTTTGTTTGTTTGCTTGCATCGAATAGGCTCCGAAACTACTGAAGCCATTTGAAAAATTCTTTACTGTTGGGATGCTGCACTATCCCCGGGTGACATAGGCTATAATCTATATACCCGTGCGAAGCTGGGGCGGACCGTTTTAAATAAAAAGACTTAGTCTAATTGGATACCAAAAGGTTTAAAACCAAGAAATCACAAAGAAACAATTGAAATAAGTTAGAAATCATGACATTACTATCGCCTTTTTCCAAATCAAAATCAATTTATTTGTGAGAATATTGTCATATATGATGGTATATAATAATGTGTGTTACAAATATTCTACCTTATAAAGGTGTAAATTTTTTTTGTTGTCAGTCATGGTCTCTAAATTAAATGAACTAAATTAAACTCTATATTATACAATTTGCTTCATTCTGTCTTTAAAAAAAATCATTAACTTTATAATAACACTAATTAGAAATTGCAAGTTGCTCGATCAATTCCCGAAATAAAACGCTTTTCATAATCTATGGTCGATTATTTAGTAAACACGACTTCGGATGGTGTTATCGACTATTTGGCACTTGTCCATCGCGACGTCGGATAGTAGTAGTGCGGTACCTTTAGGCTTGAGAACACTAGGGCAGCAGCGTAGCCATTTTGCCGGGGCAATGGGATACACCGGTTATGGTTATTATACTGTTAAAATTGTAGATTGTAACATAAGGGAGCAAAATAATATTTTTACGGCGAGGCGCTTTTTTGAATCCAGAGCGAAGTGACGGATTCTGGAGTAGAATCCCGAACATCATCATCATCATCAGCCAGAGGACGTCCACTGCTGAACATAGGCCTCCCCCTTTAACCTCCACACTGAACGACAGCCTGCCTTTTGCATCCACTGGATGCCAGCGACTCTCACTATGTCGTCGGTCCATCTAGTGGGAGGCCTACCTACGCTGCGTCTTCCGGTTCGTGGTCTCCACTCAAGAACCTTTCTTCCCCATCGGTTATCGGTGCTTCGAGCGATGTGGCCTGCCCATTGCCACTTCAACTTGCAAATTTTTTGAATTGAATCCCGAACGTAGCGTATCAAAGTACGTCGCCCGAACCAAAAAATATTTTGCGCCCGAGTAATACACAAGCATAGCAAACGGAGTTATGGCCTTAAGCGGATATTTAAATGGTACTCTAAATTTAAATTTGGTTAAAAGATTTGGACAGACGATACAATTGTGTAGTCTATACTAATATTATAAAGAGGAAAGATTTGATTGTTTGTCTGTTTGTTTGCATTGAATAGGCTCCGAAACTACTGAACCGATTTGAAAAATTCTTTCACTGACGGGAAGCTACACTATCCCCGGGTGACATAGGCTATAATCTATACCCGTGCGAAGCTGGGGCGGACCGCTAGTAAATTATAAAGAAAAATTAAATCTAATTTTATTCGGCGATCTGCCAACATTTGTATATTAAAATGAGCTAGCCTTTTATCATAAGAACGGATAATTTTAGCTTTTTTTGCAGAATAAGCTAAGTGCCACCAAAATCTTTTCTGTACTCTATTAAGGGTCCTGTATACCCTCTGCAGCTCTCTCGCTCGCACATTTTCACATTATTGAAGATATAATATCAATGAGTGTGAATTTCCAAAAAGTAACAAAATCATATCATGGTGTCTATCGTAACATTACAAACAAAGAAATTGTCAATTTGATATATTTTAATTTGACACAGTAAAATGGTAACAAGTGATTTTTATTTCTCGTGTCATTTTATTTCCTCAAATTACAAGATATCGAAGCAAACATTGCGTTGTTTGTAATGTTACGATAGACACCATGACATGATTTTGTTACTTTTTGGAAATTCACACTCATTGATTTTATATCTTCAATAATGTGAAAATGTGCGAGAGAGAAAGCTGCAGAGGGTATACAGGACCCTTAAACTACTAAAATATTCAAGTATACTATTTAAATATTCAAATAATTCTGGTGTGCACAGTAAAAAGTCTCTCATGAAAATGTGCAAGAGACTTGCGGCCTTAATGTAAAACCGTCTACCTTTTATTGCCATAACGTGTACAGAAGACCGTTGCGTGCTGTAAAGTTTAAACTTTTGCCGGTTTCGCAGACTGCCACTAACCAGTGAATCTGGTTTTAGGATTGCACTCCATATAAAGATGGTTTTAGTCATGCTATACTACCTTACCTTCCTTACAAAATACATATTCAACGATACGCCTCGAGGGGATAAGCAAAAAAAAAACCCATTTCACATCATGGTCATCATCATCTTCAGCCAGAAGACGTCCACTGCTGAACATAGGCCTCCCCCCTTTAACCTCCACACTGAACGACAGCTTGCCTTTTGCATCCACTGGATGCCAGCTACTCTCACTATGTCGTCGGTCCATCTAGTGGGAGGCCTCCCTACGCTGCGTCTTCCGGTTCGTGGTCTCCACTCAAGAACCTTCACACATCATGGTACACAATAATAATAATTATGTTAGCCACCCCTATAAAACAAAATTACATTTTTGGCAGCATTTTCATTTCATCAAAATAGCTTGTTTTTATTCTCGCTGATGGAGTTATTTTTATTATTATTTTATACGTTCAAATGCGAGAGTTAGCCGCGCGCTTTTAGCTGTCACACATCACACATCATCAGCCAGTAAACGTCCACTGCTGGACAAAGGCCTCCCTCTTAGAGAGGGGTGTTGCTATAATCCCCACGCTTGGCAGGCGACTTGGAGATCGCAGTGCGTTCACCGTGTACTAATAGGACGCTGCTGCCCATCGTTCGGTGGTTCTAGGCGCAGTTTTAGGACATACCCGGGTCCACCGGGTTTTTAGCTGTCCCATATTTCTTATTCGAGATGGGGGCGATAAGTCCTGCACTGAGGTCCTGCTTGGGGTGTATAGTGCATTTCTCCCTACCAGCACTTACCCGAGGCAACCCAAATCCTTGAAATATGGGAGTGAGGCACTGGGGCGCTGGCACACACGCTTTAGTAGTGTAGATTGAAAAGTGAATAATGACGATGAATAGCATGCCAGCTGTTGTGGCGACGTGGATGAAAGAGGCAATGATACCTCTTGCAACCCGGTAGCGATTCCAGTTCTTCTGTGGCTTTACAATGCCACAGCACATGCTCTACAGTTTTGTTTTCCTTCATGCAGCCACTACACAGAGAACTGTCCGTGGCTCCCAGTTTATACAAGTGACTATTCAAGTTGCAACGACCGGTTATAAGGCCCACTATCAGGCGAAGGTCATGTCGTTGCAACTTCAATAGGTTGTTGGTGATCTTCCTGTGAAGAATTGGGAAAGCAGCTTTAGCATGCTTGCTGTTCTCTTTCTTGTCCCACAGATTCAGTTGTTTGCCGATAAATGTAGCGGACTCGTTGAATATCCGTTATTCTAACAATGAATACCCTGAATTAGCCACAATTACTCCAACGTGAATTCGAAACAAACAATAGAATCGAATATGCCTTAATTAACATAAGTACCCTGTTCTTATGATACTAATAATGTCAAACAATACAGAGAGACAGGGTGTGTTGTTACGTTATTGCCGTAGACGAACGAAAGTTACCGACATAGCCCACCGCATTAGCAAGTTGAAGTGGCAGTGCGCAGGGCACATAGCACGCAGAACAGATGGCCGATGGGGTTCTCGAATGGAGACCACGGTCCGGTAAGCGCAGCGTAGGACGTCCACCCCCACAACGTGGACAGACGACCTAAAAGAGACCGCAGGGAAACGCTGCATGCAGGCTGCTTCCAACCGACCCTTTTTGAGATCGATGGGGGAGGTCTATGTCCAGCAGTGGACGTCCTACGGCTGAAATGATGATGATGATGATGATGATATATTATCTGCATCGCCTATCTCTTACTACCTCTCAAGCTTTCCTCAACCGGTCCTTGCTGTAATCAACCTTTAAGCTGTGCTTACACAACGGTCGCTGGCATATGATACTGTTCGTTAAGCCTCCACAAGCTCAGGGGTCTTACGGCCAACTCACAACGCGGGCTCGAATTAGCGCTGAAACAAAGCATTTCGGAAAATCACGCGAACGTGAACCTTAACGCGCCGAGACACGTGTTTGCGGTCGTGCAACTTTTATCATCACCCAAAAAGAATCGCTTAATAATTAGAATTTTTAGAAAAAAAGAACCGACTTCATGACTATATAGTCCGGTCAATTTAGACATTCGAAGTTACCTAAATTCCCACCAAGCTGAAAATCGGTAAGATTGTTTAAAATATCATTAAAAACAAAATTTGAAAGTTCCCCATCTTTCCCCTGTAAGGAATTTTTTTTATTCAAGGTCAAAGGTAAAAAAATTAGTTTTTCGCGATTTTCAGCTAAACGGTAAGTTTTATCATAAAAATATTTCAAACAAAAATTGTAGATCATAAAATTATCTACAAAAAATTGATTAATACTTTTTTTTCTACGAGCCACCGTTTTTGAGATATAACGATTCAACAACGCGCTAAGTACACTACCTCATAGGTGGCGAGGAAACGTGTGCATATTATGACGATTACAACTTTTACAACTTTTTCTTCTTTCTCTTTCATCATCATCGTCATCAGCAAGAAAACGTCCACTGCTGAACATAGGCCTCCCTCTTTAACCTCCACACTGAACGACAGCCAGCCATCTGCATCCACTGGATGCCCGCGACTCTCACAATGTCGTCGGTACATCTAGTGGGAGGCCTCCCTACGCCTATTTTCCATGTATATTGGTGTTATTGTATTTTTTTGCCACAAATAAATTATCTCTAAGTCTTTCTCTCCCGTATGTCAATCAAGTCCGTCTCGTCTGTTAGCTACTTTAGCCGCTAACTTCTCATTTTTAGGGTTCCGTACCTCAAAAGGAAAAAACGGAACCCTTATAGGATCACTTCGTTGTCCGTCTGTCCGTCTGTCTGTCCGTCTGTCAAGACCCTTTTTTCTCAAGAACTCGTAAAGGTATCAAGTTGAAATTTATACTAAATACTTGGGTCTACGGTTTCTTCCGGCTGTAAAAAAATAAAAGTTGTAAGTCAACGCAATCAAAAGATATGAACGTTTATGTCGCATGTTTTGCGATTTCACAAGGGAATCAAAACCTATAGGGTACTTCCCGTTGACCTAGATCTAGTTCTAGAATCATGAAATTTGGCAAGAGTCAAGGTCTCACAGCACATATAAAGGAATAAATCTGAAAGTTATAAATTTGAAGTTATATCATCTCTACATAGTATAAATTGAAGTCGCTTTCCGCGTCTGTCCGTAACTCTGTATGGCCGCTAACTCCTCCTAAACCACGCAACGGATTTTGATGCGGTTTTCACCATCAGTTAGATACATTTTCAAGGAAGGTTTATATATATATATATATATATAACTAGCGACCCGCCCCGGCTTCGCACGTAAATTGCACCCGTGCGAAGCCGGGCGGGCGGGTCGCTAGTAAAAAAATAATTGTTTTGCTATTACAAACTTACATTTTGTAGGTGGAATGTATAGAAGAACTTTACTGTCCACTACAAAGTTAAGTTAGTCTTTCAATATTTTAACTTTTTTGTTGTTTTTTTTTTTGTTCGGACACTCTCTCAGGGTTCCATCTAACGGAACCCTCAGAGCGCGAGTCATACCCGTACTTGTCCGGTTTTTGTCTGAACTGAGGACTCACCCAACGTGTGCCAGTTTCTTGCGTGTTTTACTTACCCACATCGATGTGTTCCGGTCTCTAAATATAGATTAATGTGGAACGGATCGCTTCCCCGTGGAAGGGAACATCTGGACTCGACTGGCTCCAGCCGCTGGAACGAATGCGCGTTGACACTGGTTGATAGCCGTGGATGTTTAGGAATAAATAGAGGTCGATATCATTTGACTTGGAATTTAATTGAATGTAATTTAGATGACATCGTATTTTTAACCGACTTCAAAAGTGGAGGAGGTTATCAGTTCGATTGTTTTTTTTTTAATGTTTGTTACGCGATTACTACGCCAATTATGAATTGATTTTGATGATTATTTTTATGTTTGATATCTCATACTTCAGAGGTGAAAATCCTACTATAATATTACAAACGCGAAAGTTTGTATGTATGTATGTATAGATGTTTGTTCCTCTTTCACGCTGCAACGGAACAACGGATCTACCTGATTTTTGCATGGGTATAGTTCAAGAGCCAGAGAGTGACATCTATAGGCTACTTTTCATCATCATCATCATCACCATTTTTCATCACTACGCGGGTGAAACCGCGGGGCGCAGCTAGTAAAGTTATATTGTATTACTAGCTGACCTGATAGACGTCCTGCGGCCTTATTATAGAAGTTTGATCGTGATCGAGATTGCATGCCGTCCCGTTCGCATCTACTTACTCGCACCACGTGCGTGAGTGAGATGGCACGCGATCACGATCCGATTCATCTATAATAAGGCATCTGTCTTAGAACTGTCAAACACGCAAAGTTAAAAATGTAAATCTTATTTTTTACACCTTGGGTTACATTATTGGAGTTTTAGTAAAGATCCCTATTTTTTTTTAATAATATAGCCTATGTTACCCGGGGATAGTATAGCTTCCCAACAGTGAAAGAATTTTTCAAATCGGTTCAGTAGTTTCGGAGCCTATTCAATGCAAACAAACAAACAATCAAATCTTTCCCCTTTATAATACAGTAGAATCTGGATATAACAACCTTCAAGGGACCGGCGATACTATGTCGTACTAACCGGATGACGCACAAAACGGCAGGATTATTACTTGAATACATTTATTATGAAACCTAATTTGAGTAAACAATATCGTCGCTAAAATAGGTTAGTCGTTATAAGCGAAGTCGTTATATATGAATTCTACTGTATTAGTATTAGTATAGATTTTACTACTTAAGCCGGTCTGATTTTACCTGTTTTTTATTACTTAGGTATGATTTGTACAAATCGATGCTTGGACCGAGTTAACAAGGTTCACGAATCTTTCAAATCAATCAACAACCGCCATCAGCAGGCGTCATGCGCCCGCGCAGCCATAAATACTAAACCGCCAGAACTGGTTCGTTCCGTCACGAGTCCGAACCTCCGACCCGTCTGACCGGTCGCCCAAAACCTGCCCACAGAACAAATGGTAGTACACAAACCCCTGGATAGAGAGAGAGGGTGCCAGAAAAGGATGGATGGACCGGTCCTCAGAAATTCGGAAGTCTTGAACATTAAATCAACCAAGTATCCACAGGCGACGGTGACTGCTTACCATCAGGCAGCCCGTCAGCTTGTTTGCCACCTATGGCATAAAAAAATGTAACAAGCAAAGATATATGTATATCCTACTTAATATTATAAACGCGAAAGTTTGTATGTATGGATGTATGTTCCTCTTTCACGCTGCAACGGAACAACGGATCGACCTGATTTTTTGCATGGGCATAGTTCAAGAGCCAGAGAGTGACATAGGCTACTGTCATCATCATAATCACCACCAGTTTTCATCACTACGCGGGTGAAACCGCACATTGAGCGGCACAGAACTGCAAACGAGATTCATGATCAAATCGACGACCAAGAGGGGGGTGGGGGGGGGTGTAACTGCTAATGGGTGCTAAGAAAATAATAAAAGTGTTATACCTACAGTAACGCTTCCATTACTTTCTTCTGAGAGTTTATTTGAAAGTACGCGAACAAAGTCGCGGGTAACAGTTAGTAGTCTATATAGACTCTATCCCCGGACCCGGGTATGTCCTAAAACTGCGACCAGAACCACCGGAGGATGGGCAGCAGCGTCCTATTAGTACACGGTGAACATACTGCGATCCCCAAGCCGCCTGCCAAGCGTGGGGATTATGGCATCATCCCTCTCTAAGAGGGAGGCCTTTGTCCAGCAGTGGACGTTTAATGGCTGCTGATGTGATAGACTCTATCCCCCCTATTATTAAACGTAGAGTAGCCTCGGAATAGTTACAACGCCTTTTGTCTTTTTCGATCGAGTTTAAAATTTGAAAGAGAGAAAAAGACAAAACACCGCGTAACTATTCCAAGACTACTCCACGTTTATTGATAAGGGGGTATATGATTACTCAACGTCTGTTGTTCGGCGTTTTTTCCGTAACTAGACGAGGAGGGTCGTTGACACTTATTGACATTACCGAAGATGCCGTCCATAACTCAATGTCAAAGTCAGATAAGTGTTATTATTCAATGGCTTTTTTTCCTTTCCTCTTAAGATGATTTTGGCGTCGCACATTTTGTGAATTTGCCAGTGTCAAGTATGTAATAAATAATAATAATCATTTATTTTCAAGACTCATACAAATCAAAAAACAATATTAATAGATAGTATAGTATAGTTTTTTTTTAATCCAGTTTAAGTCAGAATCTAGTAAGTCACGGTCAAGTCAACAATCCAAGTCATGCCGTAGTACTCTGAAAGTATACCCTTTAAAAAAACAAATCAGTTTGTAAATGACTGAGTTCAGAGGTAACAAACAAAAAAAATACAAGCTAATTGAGATCTCCCCTCCTTTTTTAGGTCCTTTTGAGCTACGGAACCCTAAAAACTAACAAAAAGTGGGTATCATCATCATCATCATCAGCCAGAAGACGTCCACTGCTGAACATAGGCCTCCCTCTTTAACCTCCACACTGAATGACAGCCTGCTTTTTGCATCCACTGGATGCCCGCGACTCTTACAATGTCGTCGGTCCATCTAGTGGGAGGCCTACCTACGCTGCGTCTTCCGGTTCGTGGTCTTCACTCCAGACTCACTTCACCTTTCTTCCCCATCGGTTATCGGTTCTTCGAGCGATGTGGCCTGCCCATTGCCACTTCTACTTGCAAATTTTAACAGCTATGTCGGTGACTCTGGTTCTATGGCGAATATCCACGTTTCGGATTTTATCATGCAAAGAAACTCCGAGCATGGCTCTCTGCATTTCCCGCTGATTGACTCTGAGTATTTCCAAAAGGCCTACAGTTAAGGAGCACGTCTCAGAACGGTATGTGTCACCCAAAAGTGGGTATGTCTATGTTTAAACATCAAAATATGCATTGTCCATTTCCATGCACCCATCAAATTCAGCGAAATAACCATTCAAGTTGATAAACGCCCGATAAGATTGCACGACTCAGAAATGTAGTCCCAATACGTTATCTGTTCTTATCTTTGATACCTTATCTAGCTATCGGCCCACTTGAAGAATTGCACCGACGACGGACGCTAAGAATTGTTAATTTGTAAAATACGTAATGAATTAGTCATGTTTTGGAATTACATGTTTTTTTATTTTATTATATTATATTGATTATATACTAGCGGTCCGCCCCAGTTTCGCACGGGTATAGATTATAACCTATGTCACCCGGGGATAGTGTAGCTTCCCGTCAGTGAAAGAATTTTTCAAATCGGTTCAGTAGTTTTGGAGCCTATTCAATGCAAACAAACAAACAATCAAATCTTTCCTCCTTATAATATTAGTATAGACTAGCGACCCGCCCGCCTGGCTTCGCACGTGTGTAATTTACGTGCGAAGCCGGGGCGGGTCGTTAGTTATACATATAAACCTTCCTCTTTATCTATTTAAAAAAACCGCTTCAAAATCCGTTGCGTAGTTTTAAACATTTAAGCATACATAGGGACGGACAGACAGCGACAGCGACTTTGTTTTATACTATGTAGTGATAGTGATGATATATTTATTTATTTTTATAATTAATAGGCTTGCGTTTGACCACCATCACGCGATGATGCGGTCTACGTAGCACTCTTGCCTAGAAGAAACCGATTCACTCGTGATTTGAAGTCACCCAGATTGTAACCATCGGGGATCACTCATTCAGGTAGCGCATTCCACAGACTAGCAGTTCACATAATAAAAGTGGAATCAAAGCGCTTCGTATGGGTTTTCAGAATATCAACCATAAAGTGGTGTCAATTTTATGTGCCCGCTCTGGCAGTCCGATAGAAAAATGGGCAGGAGGGAATTAGATTGTGCAGATCCGATGCACACTCTCCGAAATGTATTCGATAAAAAACCGATAGACTAGCAACTTTACGTCGATGCTCAAGACCAAGAAGCATACATAGCAAAAATACATTTTCAAACGTGACTCTACGGAAGGTCTGTGCAATAATCGTTAATTTCTAGAGGTCCAATTCCGAGATACGCGACCTTAGCCTCCTGTTAACATTGCTCATAACCTGATGTCATAACTACGGATGGAAGGTCGACGCAATTGCGCTGGAGTCTAGACGAGAAAAGGTTTTGATGAAAATATGGATTAACGGCCTCTTAAATCAAATTTGACGAATTAAAATCAATTTTATTCAGTTATATTACCATATTTGAGATGGAAAAAAATACATGTCACAGATACATCCATCTGTGTTTGAGTTTATGATTTGGTTCAAAAACTGATAGAATAAAATTTCCTCGAACAAAAAAAAGATTTGAAACAAAGTCGATTTAGTTTATTTTTGTCGTTTTATGCTCTAATGAAAGCTCGTAACAACCTGGAAATTGCATGTACTGAAAGGCAATCCTAATTTAAAAAAAAAACCATTGCACAGATTTTTAATAGTGAATAGTTTCGTTTTTTAGTGAAATTAAAAGCGTAAAAAGGTCGCAAGAATTTGAGCGCGCTGCGCTCAGTCCCGCGCCAGGCGTCTTCGAGGTCGGACCTATGTTCGTTTTTGTCGTTGCCCTCCCCCCGCGGGCCTCGTGACTCTTGCGCGGCAAAATACATCGTCGCTATAACTTGGCGGGGGTTGAGGGGGCGTTTTGTTGCCTACGCGACTCCGATAACAGGCCAGTTAAGAGCCCGTAATACAAAACGCATTGTTCTGATTTCTGAATTTTCGGGCAAAAAACTAAATAATAAAGTCGTAATTGTCAAAATGAATGTAATACAAGTAAACCATTATATTAAAATTGTTAATTTTGTATCAGTTATTCAACGAAATACTGCTTTTGTAAACTGGAGGTTTACAAGTCAAGTTAAAAAGTCAATATGTTGAGTTATTAGGGTTCCGTACCCAAATGCATAGACATACTTCTAAACTTTGTAAATCTACCCTCTAAGTTTGACTTTTGAATGTTTATTGTTTTGTTAATTTGTTTATATGTATTGTTTTCATAATTATGTCTGTGAACTACGCCCAATGGCGCTAACTTACCTATTTATACTGTGTTTTCTCAATAAGTGAATTTGTAAATTCTTATGAGGAAATAAAATCTTAAACCGTAAAATGGTAAAAATGGGACCCTAATTTTTTTATAATTATTTTAATGGAGATATTACTTAAATAAAAATTAGGACACAAGTCTATTGTACTAATGCATATCTCTCTTGTTTTTCTGACTTGAAGTTAAGTCAAAGGGTTCCATTTCACCATTTTGATAAGGAACCCCAAAAATAGATCAAAATTGACCTTCAGCCGGCCGTATTAAAGCCACATTAGCGCTCCCATTTGCACTTAACCTTACCAAATAACTGTTATTTAAACTGTGACCTTACTCGATTAACATTGCTACATAGCTACCAACTTATCTGTAACTTGAGGCGAACCATCATCTGAACGAAACTGACAGCTATCTGTAGGATATTTTTAGTTCCCACATTTGGTCAACTGCATTCATAAGTTGGTCGCGTTGTTGGTTTGGATTCTGGCGATGACGTGCTATGAAGCCCGTAACAGCTTCCTTTAGCGAGAATTGATAGCCCGTTGGTCCAGTTGGTAGTGAACCTGCCTTCTGAGCTTAGGGGCGTGGGTTCGATTCCCACCTAGGACAAACATTTGTGTTTGTTCTATATCTGGGTGTTAATATCTATTTAAGTATGTATTTAAAACTATATATGTATGTATATCAGTCTCTGGCAGCCATATCACAAGCTTTGCTTAGTTTGGGGTCAGATGACCGTGTGTGAAAAAAAAAAAAAAATTATATCGACCTTCTTATGTCGTCAGAATTACAGGACACTCGATTTTCGTGATTAACTTGATACCATCAAACTGGGGCCTTACGGACAACTGCTATTGCGGCACCTAATCCGCTCAGTTGGCAAATCACGCGAACGTGAACCTTATCGCGCCCGGATACGGTTTGCGGTCGCGTGATTTTCCAACTGAGCGGATTAGGTGCCGCAATAGCAGTTGTCCGTAAGGCCCCAGATCTGATGATGAAGCCGACAGGTGTAGCTGGAACTTCTTCAATGTCTACTCTGTCAATGTTTCAATGTTTAGATAGCCCGTTGTTCCAGTTGGTCCAGCCTGCCTTCTGCGCTTGGGGGAGTGCGTTCGATTCCCACCTTGGACAAATATTCATGTGATGAACATTTGTGTTTGTTACTATATCTGGGTGTTATTGGTATCGATTCTGATGTGCTCTATACTAAACTAAATTCGACAGCTCTTAAATTGTTGCCATCCTTCTCTCACATATTAAATTGAAAAGAGAGGCAGATAATTTTAGTCCTGTCAGATTGGTTTAGTTTAGTGAGTGGTATGACAGAATCGACGCCATTATTTAAGTATGTATTTAAACTATATAATGTACTGGCGACCCGCCCGCCCGGCTTCGCACGGATGTAATTTATGTGCGAAGCCGGGGCGAGTCGCTAGTTATATTTATGTATAAACCTTCCGTGAAAATGTATCTAACTGATGGTGAAAACCGCATCAAAATCCGTTGCGTGGTTTAGGAGGAGTTAGCGGCCATACAGACATACAGACAGACGCGGAAAGCGACTTCAATTTATACTATGTAGAGATGTATATCAGTCTCTGGCAGCCATATCACAAGCTTTGCTTAGTTTGGAGTCTGATGTGTGTGCAAAAAAAAAACCGAATATTTACTTGTAGAAATCTCGAGATTGTGGTGATTTGTCCCACACACTAAGAGTTCACGCTTTGAAACTGAAGTAAAGGATAGCTCGAAAGATAAATCTCTTAATTAACACACCACCACACCATTAGCCATTAAATGTCCACTGCTGAAACAAGGCCTCCCTCTTAGGGAGGGGTGTTGCCATAATCCCCACGCTTGGCAGGCAGCTTGGGGATCGCAGTACGTTCACCGTGTACTAATAGGATGCTGCTGCCCATCCTCCGGTGGTTCTGGTCGCAGTTTTAGGACATACCCGGGTCCAATTTAAAACACCGACTTCAAAATTAGTAAAATACATACGCAATTTCGTTTGCATGGCTTTCAATATTATTATGTAATCGAAGTAAAGATCCAAGTCCAAGATACCACAGTGCCTCAAGACGAGGGTCTTTGACCAGTGTGTGTTGCCAGTGATGACATATGGTACTGAGACGTGGTCCTTGACTGTTGGCCTTTTGGAAAAACTCAGAGTCACACAGCGGGCAATGGAGAGAGCTATGCTCGGAGTTTCTTTGCGCGATAAAATCCGAAACGTGAATATTCGCCAAAGAACCAGAGTCACCGACATAGCTGTTAAAATTTGCAAGTTGAAGCGGCAATGGGCAGGCCACATCGCCCGAAGAACCGATAACCGATGGGGAAGAAAGGTCCTTGAGACGAGACCACGAACCGGAAGACGCAGCGTAGGTAGGCCTCCCACTAGATGGACCGACGACATAGTGAGAGTCGCTGGCATCCAGTGGATGCAAAGGCAGGCTGTCGTTCAGTGTGGAGGTTAAAGGGGGAGGCCTATGTTCAGCAGTGGACGTCTTCTGGCTGATGATGATGATGATGATGAATCGAAGTAAACGAATTTTCCAGTTATTTTGATTAAAGAACCAAACTATTTACTGAACTGTAGTGATAGTGATCTGGGAGCTCATTCCACAACCTTACCACGGTAAATATCCCGCAAATAATCATATAACTTTAGTGAACAACCATTCATCATCATCATTATCAGCCTGTATCAACCCACTCCACGTATGACCTGCGATGGGCCTGATGTCATCGACCCATCGGGCTGGTTGTCTGCCTACGGAACGCTTATCCGCTATTGGTGACCACTCTGTGAGGGCTCTACTCCACCTGCCGTCACCACGCCTAGCCACGTGCCCTGCCCAGCGCCACTTGAGTCGCATGATACGGTTTCCTACATCCGTGACTTTTGTCCTTCGACGGATTTCGGTATTTCGGAGTGAACAACCGTGACAGTTTAAAACAGTGATGGTAAAAAATAGTGATGAAATTTCTATGGGACTAATTTGAAAGTATATCGTCTCAAATAAAAAAAACCCAAATCGGTTGATAAATGACGGTACTGAGGTAACAAACATTAAAAATACAACTGAATTGAGAACCTCCTCCTTTTTTAAATTCGATAAAAAAAAAATATTGGAGTATTACTAATACTAGCGACCCGCCCGCCCGGCTTCGCACGGGTGTAATTTACGTGCGAAGCCGGGGCGGGTCGCTAGTTATATATATAAACATTCCGTGAAAATGTATCTAAGTGATGGTGAAAACCGCATCGAAATCCGTTGCGTGGTTTAGGAGGAGTTCGGCCATACAGACAGACAGACAGACGCGGAAAGCGACTTCAATTTATACTATGTAATGATAATCTGGCCAAGATATTATGTCAAATTTTTTCAAACTTATTTGCACATTGATAATGTGCTAAAATAATGGCCAAATGTGACTTTGGAATAAAGCTTTCACAATCACACAATCTCAGTACCAAATCAGGCTTGATATCGAGTTTCGGTCGTGAATTAAATATGGCGGTCGAAACAATGGCGCCACTTTCGACCGCCTAACCACCGAGTAGATAGTCCTGCAGAGAAACAACTCCCTGGGTCCAAAAGTCCACCAATGCTGTCTGTATTTTTTTTTACTAAGCGTAGCTCCAGAAATCACAATCATATCGTCGCTCAGATCAAAATAATAAATTGAAGTGTTACCTACAGTTATACCTTTAGCACTTTTTTTTTTTTTTAACGCTGATTGGCAAGCGACGATGTGGTCGAAGACGAAGCACGCAGACTTAGAAGATACCTATTCACTCTGGCCTTGAAAAGGCCCAGGTTATATCTCTCAGGGAACAGGGAAGCTGGCAGGTTGTTCCAAACTTTGGCCGTACGGATTAGAAACGTAGAATCGAAACGTTTGGTACGTATCCAAGGAAAATCCACAATGTATGGGTGGTAGTGGGCCGTTTTCCTACTTGTCCTGTAGTAGAAAGGGGATGGCAGGATAAGGTCATGTAGCTCTGATGCACATTCTCCACATTGTTTTATTGATGATGATTGTTTTTTTTTTTTTAATAAATAATAGGCTTGCGTTTTACGCTAATTCTTTATTCTTTCTTTATTGCAAATATGTAGAATAAGAATAAGATATATTTATTGCCAAAAAACAAAAACAATGAACATGTACTATAAGAAACATAAGGAGAAACAGCGTTTGGCAATAGGGGTAAGCTCAGCGCTGTACTGCGAGGTCCCGAAGGGTCACGCAGGGCTGGTTTTCGGCATACCCCTTTGCTCAGAAAAAAAGATGGTAGGTGAGCACTAGGCGACGGCGGGTATTACAAAATCAACTAATAATATCTGTCGTTAAACACTATAATTACTACTATATGTACACTTTCTTCTTCTAAAAACTAAGTTTTAGAGTACATTGTGTAATATACCCTGCATAAAGGGTGCCAGCAATGGTTAATGTTGTGGCTGGTCACAAACCAGACCACAGACATTGAATATATTTAAATCTTATAGATACACTTATAATTACGTCTATTAAATCTATTACATGATAATTATCTACTATTTAAACTTAACTTAGGATGAAGTATTTAATGCGATAAGTTAGGTAAATTATGAAATGGAATGCAAACAAACTAAACCTACGGATGCTACCTTCTAACTAAACTTAAGAGATCGATGTTAATATTTTAATTATAATTTAATTTTATCGTTGAAAAATTATTAATATAATTCGTTGGGCCGTCTCTTTCTATGGCGTATGCCGTATCTTTTTATGGCGCTAGTATAGAAGAACCGTAAGGATTTTTTATATCTGAAAAATATTAAATAGACAATAGTCAATGGTTATAATGACAAAATTCGACGGCATTTTCGCTTTTCATTAAATGGGATCGCGGTCAAATGTTGGCCTAGCCAGACCGGTGTAAAAAAAAAACCACTTAGACAATATCCAACCTCATTTGATTTATTCTCTGTATTTTCTACTCGCTGCCAAACCGTGCAATGCTATAGCTGTGTACGTTTTGGCCATCGAACTCCATTGTCCTTCAGACACGTAGATCTGTTTAGGACACCTAAATACATCCCTGGAATGAATACTAAGGAGTCTAGATGAGGTATGAGTCAAGCGGTCGTTTTGGAATAGTTTATGGACGTACTAACGGCGCCCCGTGGTTTCACCCGCTATCCTACAAGGACAATGAATTCTGTTTTATTATTGTTCACATTTTTGACATTCCAATTCTTTCATTGCTCTATTGTACTTATTGACTACTAGCGACCCGCCCGCCCGGCTTCGCACGGGTGTAATTTACGTGCGAAGCCGGGGCGGGTCGCTAGTTATATATATAATAGTTCCGTGAAAATGTATCTAACTGATGGTGAAAACCGCATCAAAATATATGGCCATACAGACATGGAAAACGACTTTAATTTATACTATGTAGAGATGTTAATGTTATACCCACGTAATGTTGAACTCAAGTTGAACCTATGACTTATATTATTGTCAGTGTTGACTTGTAGATATAATAACCAACAAATGTTATAATAATTGTCTCGAAAAATGTGATGTTAAGCGATGATGCGGTCTACGGTGGACCACGCTTGCCTAGAAGAAACAGATTCACTCGTGATTTGAAGACACCCAGATTGTAACCATCGGGGAACACCCATTCAGGCAGCGCATTCCACAGACTAACAGTTCGCACAATAAATGTGGAATCAAAGCGCTTCGTACGGGTTTTCGGAATATCAACCTTAAAGCGGTGTCGATTTTTCGTGCCCGCTCTGGCAGTCCGATAGAAAAATGGGCAGGGAATTAGATCGTGCAGATCCGATGCACACTCTCCGAAATGTGTCCGATAAAAAACCCGATAGACTAGCAACTTTACGTCGATGCTCAAGACTTAGCTTAGCCCGAACTAAGGATTCATTGCCAATGAGCTTCTTGGCCCGTGAATTTGAGGAATAAATGAATTTGAATTGGAATCAAAAATTACGAAGTGTAGAAAGCAAACTTCTTTGAACAATTAATCCTATATTTGACCTCTTAACTTGTCAATCGATTATGGCACTCAGAAGTGATTCAGGCTCAATCTGTCACCGCATCAATGGTCTCAATCTCAATTGGTAGCCGGAATTGGACGATGACTTGGATGGTTATAGCCTCGGTGACATTGAGGTCATCTTCACCCAAATATACGGTACCAAACAAACTAGCAGTACGAGAACTTACAAGCAAGCAATGAGTTTTGGCGCCAACGTGGAAAAAAACATGTCGGCTTGTTGGATTATTTTCCTTAACTTTGATATTTTCGAGTGTTAATGTGTAATAAATGGTGAATTATTATTCATTAGGTGCTCGTATACGTGCTCGAGTGTGGGGCAGTGATATAACGAGGTGAAACATGTCTTTTCGTGCCATAGGAGCCTCTTGTAAATCTCCACCACTTTACAGGGGCATGAGTTTGACTTGGACCCGGGTATGTCCTAAAGGACCCGGGTATGTCCTAAAACTGCGACCAGAACCAAAGGAGGATGGGCAGCAGCATCCTATTACACGGTGAACTTACTGCGATCCCCAAGCCGCCCGCCAAGCGTGGGGATTATGGCAACACCCCTCTTTAAGAGGGAGGCCTTTGTCCAGTAGTGGACGTTTGATGGCTGATGTGTGTGAGTTTGACTTAACCGTGACTTTGCTTGACTCTAACTGTGACTATGACTTGTTTGACGCTTTTATTACTATGTAAACATGTTTAATATTACGACTAAAGGACATTAAATCCACGGTTATACGTTTTTTATGCCATAGGGGGCAAACGAGCAGACGAGCCTGCCTGATGGTAAGCAGCCATCGTCGCCTATGGATATTTGTAACACCAGAGACATCACAAATACGCTTCCGACCCTTTAGGACTCGTTTAACTCGCCTTTTGAAGAACCCCATGTCGTAGCTTCTCGGAAACACCGCGGAAGGTAGCTACGTAGCTAGGTTGTTATGCTATATACGTAGCTATGGGGTTAGTATTAAGTTTTTGACTTTATTGTTATTTCTTAGTGAATCCGCCATAGCCGTGGTAGCCTATTTGGGAGACCGCTAGACTTGAAAGCCTGAGGACGCGGGTTCAAACCCTGGGCCCGTACCAATGAGCTCTTTGGAGCTTATGTACGGATTTTCATACCACTGGCTTTTCGGTGAAGGAAAACATCGTGAGGAAACCTGCGTACGTACGGAGAAGGAATTCAATGGCGTATGTGAATCCATCAACCCGCACTGGGCTAGCGTGGTGGATATGGCCCAATCACCCTTTCGGGGGAAGGCTAAAAGTCCAGCAGTGGACTGTTAAAAGGCTGTGTTACGGACGGACGGCTTGCCCTCTCCCGCGCCGCCTAAAACCAATGCAGAGGCATACACGGCCTGAAATATGCGCGGGATGGAGGAGGGAACGAGAGCGGGACGTACCGTGGGAGCAAGAGGGGAGACGTCAGAGCGAGACGACCGTGCGAGTGGGACGGCAAGATGCCGCGTCGCCATTCACTGAGCGCCGAGACTACGCTCCTCATGTATAGCCCTAAGTCCCGTATATTGTATTAGGTTAAGTATAGATAGTAGGAAAATAAACTTCACTTGAAATCCGAACGAGAACAAGAACAGAACTTTTATTTCAACATCAACATACAGTCCACTGACCCGATCCCATACAGTCTGGTCCTTCGAGCCGGATCAAGGAACTAAGAAGCAGCGATCCCGACCGAAGAACATTTCTCCAGCCGAGAACCCATCGTACCGATCACGATGGTCGTCACCAGGAGCCAAGGTGAAACGGCAGAACAGGAGGAACGGTTACGCGTCGAGGAAGAACGACTGAGAAGAATCTCCAGGGAACCACCGGCATCACCGTCAATGCCTAGCGGCCAAGAACATGCCGCTGGGATATCACGGCCGTCTGGGGATACAGTCATCGCAGCGGAACGAACGAGAACCCGAGAACGTGCGCGATCACCGGCGCACTCTCAACGAACGACTAACTCCACGTTACAGCTGCGGCTAGCGGAGTTAGAGGCGGCAGAGAAGCTCGCCGAAATTAAGCGAAAGGAGCTCTACATGGACGCGGATCTTGTACGAAAGCGTCTGGCCGCCCAGGTGGCAACTATCGAAGACAACGAGAGTCTGCACGAAGAACGGGGACCGGTTGCCGAAGACCATCAAAGAATCGACGATTGGCTACAGAACATGTCAATTGCACGGGGGGAGCGCGAGGAAGCACCGCGCCCTGAACGAACGCGAGAAAAACCAAGATACGAACGACGTGAAAGGTCACCTACGCCGGGCAGATCGAGAGGTGGCATCGGCATGCAACTGGTAGAGGCGATGGAAAGAATGTCCCGACCACATCGCCGATACAACTGCGATCTGCCGACCTTCACCGGGTCACCGAATGAATGGCTGCCGTTCAAAGCCGCCGTTCGTGACTCAACGCAGTTGTACAAAATCCCGCCTGCTGAGAACCTGCTGCGCTTGCGAAACAGCCTGAAAGGAGAAGCCCGTGATGCTGTGGCCGCCCTGTTGTACACGGCCACCGATCCTGACGTCATCATGGGCACACTTGAACAAAGTTTCGGCCGTCCAGAAGTCATCATCGACAAAGTCTTGGACGATTTAAAAAGACTTCCGAAACCAGGCCTGGCAGCAACTGAACTCAACAGCTTCGCAGTTAAAGTTCAAAACGTCGTGTGTGTTCTTCAAAACCTAGATCGAAAAGGTTACCTGTATACGCCGCAACTAGCCAGAGAGGTCGTCGAGAAGTTGAGCCCGCACTTAAAGACAAAATGGTGCGAATACGCGTACGAGCACAAGGAAGATACGCAGCCGGAGATTGTGATGCTGTCTCGCTTCCTCATGCGCGAGGCAGACATCGCATTGCGTTACACTTACGCACCAACGACGACCAGCGCTGCCACGAGCAAAGAGACAAAAACCACAGCGCAGTACAGGAAGAAAGGCGCCGTATACAACACCGAAGGAGCGGAGGAAACCGACCGATGCCCTAGCTGTGGCAATGCACACGCATTAAACCAGTGCCCCAGCTATCGCGCACTCAGCACAGAACAACGTTGGAACATAGTACGAGAAAAAGGCCTGTGCTTCAAGTGCGCAGACAAAAAGCACCGCCGTTTCCAGTGTAAGGCGAAACCCTGCGGCGTGAACCAATGCCGTCGACCGCATCATGCGTCACTGCACGAGGAGAAGCCCGCTGAACCTGAAAGGCGACCTCAAGCTGATCCAGCAACGAACCGCGACGCTGTAGTACTGTCGGTGGCTTCCCATCCAGCCACCGGCCCGCGAGAAGTACTTCTTAAAGTATGCCCGGTCGTCGTCTCTGGACCTCTGGGTGAAGTCAACACATACGCGCTGCTGGACGAAGGCGCGACAATCACGCTCATCGACCATGAGCTGGCATCAAACATTGGGGCAGATGGTCCCACACAACCACTACACATGAGCGGTGTAAATATGTCGCAACAAGAGAGAGAAAGCAAGCTCGTCACGGTGCATCTACGAGGAAAGAAAGAGAACGCGCTCTACGAACTAAAGGCGCGCACCGTGAAAGACCTGAAGCTGCGCGAGCAATCTATATCAAGCTCGCTACTGAAACAAAAACATCTGCGAGACCTCCTGGAAGAAGAGGTGTGCTATGATCTGGCGCGCCCACTCATCCTGATCGGCGCAGATCATTGGGAAGTCATCGTATCCCGAGAACTTCGCATCGGCGGCCCCGATCAACCGGCCGCATCAAGAACTCAACTCGGTTGGGTGGTGCATGGAACCGCACCACGCAGCCTGACCTACGCGAACGAGAACGTGCTTCACGTATACACACCCGATCGACGTGTATGCGAGAGCGAGACGCACGATCAGCGCTTACACGAGCTTGTGGAAAAGCATTTCCGCATCGACGCGCTTGGTGTCGCACTCAAGCCACGAGTCAACGACGCCGATGAACGAGCAACGACCATGTTCGAGAGAACCATAAAGAAGATCGACGGCGGTTACGAAGTCGGCTTGCCATGGCGACACGATCACGTCACCATGCCTCCGAGCTACGCCGCAGCCATGAACCGCCTGAAGAACATCGAGAAAAAGATGGACACCAGCCCAGACTTCGCCAGAGAATACGCAGCCCAGATCGACAACCTGCTGACCAAGGGCTACGCGGCACTATGCGATGGCACCGAAACTCAAAGTGCCATCAGCTGGTACCTGCCGCACTTCGCCGTTGAGAACCCGAATAAACCCGGGAAACGGCGCCTAGTATTCGACGCAGCGCATCGAAGTCACGGCGTGAATCTCAATGACCTACTATTGGAAGGACCCGACCTGTTACTGTCACTTCAGGGGGTCGTCTTCCGGTTCAGAGAGAAACCTGTCGCCGTCACAGCTGATATCCAAGAGATGTTCCTGCGAATAAAGATACGACCAGAAGACCAACCTGCGCAGCAATTTTTATGGAGAGGAACAGACCGAACGAGCCCGCCTCGCATTTACAAAATGACGAGCATGATTTTTGGCGCGGCGAGCTCACCGTTCCTAGCGCATAGCGTGCGCGATCACAATGCACGCGCGCACGAACAGACCCACCCACGAGCATTAGTGGCAATCACGAAGAGCCACTACATGGATGACCTCGTAGACAGCTACGACAGCGAAGAAGAAGCGCGCCGCACGATACAAGAGCTACGTGACGTGCACGCGACCGCTGGCTTCACGCTTAGAAGTTGGAGCTCGAACGAGACAGCGGTACTGAGCGACGTACCGAGCGAACTACGAGAGACCGAGCCCACTCAACTGGGGGGAGCGGGCCCCGATAATAAGATACTCGGGCTCTGCTGGAACTCCACGGACGATGAGCTGGGGTTCAACACGGCAATGCATCGAGTACCGACCGAGGTGCGCACACAGAGCCGCGCGCCGACGAAACGCGAGGCGCTCAGCGCGGTCATGTCGATCTATGACCCGCTGGGGCTCCTCAGCTGCTACACGATCCGAGCGAAAATAATTCTCCAAAGTCTGTGGCGCTTACAAATACCATGGGACGATCCTATCCCCGCGGAAGAAGCCGAACAATTCGCAGCATGGATAGAGCAGCTTAGCGAGATATCCCGTCTACGCCTACGTCGAAGCTACGCGCTGGAGGGAAATAAGAACGTAGAACTTCACGTTCTATGCGACGCAAGTGAACAAGCGTACGCGACCGTAGCCTACTGGAGGGCTACACACCTAGATGGCAGAGTAACCGTCGCTTTGGTCGCCGGTAAAGCTAAAGTGGCGCCGCGACGCGCACAGAGCATCCCGCGTCTCGAGCTACAGGCGGCGGTGATCGGGGCGAGACTCGCAGACACCATCAGGAGAGAACACCGTATCAAAGTGGTGAAAACCACATACTGGACGGACTCAGCAACCGTCGTACACTGGATCCGGAACGATGCGCGGCGTTACACGCCCTACGTCGCGCACCGACTTGGCGAGATCGCGGAGCTCACTCACAGAAATGAGTGGCGATGGCTACCTACCGAACACAACGTAGCCGACGACGCGACGCGACTTAGCCACACATCAATTGTCGCGGAAGACAGATGGTTCACTGGGCCAAGCTTCCTACTAAACGCGGAAAACGAATGGCCAACACAGACGACTTCAACGGAGGAACATGAAGTTTTACATACGAACGAGCAGAGCGAGTCCCGGAACCAGTGGACACCCGACCCGACACGCTTTTCTAAATTCGAAAAGTTGGTCCGAGCGACAGCGCGTGTATTGGCATTTATAGACATATGCCGACGCCGAGCGACGCGCATGGAACTTGAACACATCAAGCGCGCCGAAAGGGCGATACTGCAGCGCGCTCAAGAAGAGAGCTTTGGCACCGAGCTACGAAAGATCCAGGCCTCTCGCCCTATTACAAAGACGAGCCGCCTGTACAAGCTAGATCCGGTGCTAGAAGATGAATTACTACGAGTAAGAGGACGCATAGAAGCTGCAAGCGCGCCCGCCGAGACGAAGCGACCAATCATACTCGACGGCCGCCATCACGTGACCAAGCTCATCGTGCAGAGAGAACACTGCGCCGCCGGTCACGCCAACCGCGAACGCGTTGCAAACGATCTGAGGCAACAATACTGGATTATACATCTGCGACCCACTGTACGTGCCGTAGAGCATCGATGCGCGCTCTGCAGGGTACGAAAAGCGAGACCAAGTGCGCCGACCACCGGAGATCTGCCGCGCGCACGCCTTGACCCGTTCCATCGTCCCTACTCGAACTGCGGACTCGATTATTTCGGTCCTATGATGGTCAAGGTGGGGCGGCGCCGCGAGAAGCGATGGGGCGCCCTGTTTACCTGCCTTAGCACAAGGGCGGTACATTTGGAGATCGTGGCGTCCCTCTCGATGGACTCCGCGATAATGGCGCTACGACGGATGGCGGCGCGCCGGGGATGGCCGCGCTACATGTACTCCGACAACGCGACGGCCTTCCGGGGAGCAGATCAAGAACTAAAGAACGCCTATGTTGAATGGGCCCCCGCCTTACGAGAAGAAGGGCTGATGCACCGAATGGAATGGCGCTACATACCGCCGGGGGCCCCGAACCAAGGAGGGGCTTGGGAGCGTTTAGTACGCTCCGTGAAGACGGCACTATCGGTGACACTCCGAGAGAAGGCGCCCCCTGAGGAGGTCCTGCAGACCCTCCTGACTGAAGCCGAGCACTCCATAAACGCTCGACCCTTGACCCACGTGAGCGTGAGTGCCCACGATCCTGAAGCGCTCACGCCCAATCACTTCCTGTTGGGGTCGTCAACGGGCCTACCTACAACGGGCCCCTGCAGTGAAGCAGACCGACGAACATGGCGAGCCAGCCAAGCGCTCGCTGACTCCTTTTGGCGGCGCTGGGTACGGGAGTACCTACCTACTCTGGTGCCGAGAGGAGAACCCGCGAACCACGGAAGAAGTCTACAAGTCGGCGACATTGTGGTCGTGATCGACCACACGCTACCTCGGAACATCTGGCCTATCGGGGCAGTCGAGCGCACCTACCCCGGTCCAGACGGCGGCGTACGAGTCGTCGACGTGAGAACCAAGACAGGCACCTTCCGCCGCCCGGCTAGCAAGCTCGCCGTCCTGGTGAAGCAAGAAGAGGCTACGCAAGCTACGCCGGGGGGAGAGATGTTACGGACGGACGGCTTGCCCTCTCCCGCGCCGCCTAAAACCAATGCAGAGGCATACACGGCCTGAAATATGCGCGGGATGGAGGAGGGAACGAGAGCGGGACGTACCGTGGGAGCAAGAGGGGAGACGTCAGAGCGAGACGACCGTGCGAGTGGGACGGCAAGATGCCGCGTCGCCATTCACTGAGCGCCGAGACTACGCTCCTCATGTATAGCCCTAAGTCCCGTATATTGTATTAGGTTAAGTATAGATAGTAGGAAAATAAACTTCACTTGAAATCCGAACGAGAACAAGAACAGAACTTTTATTTCAACATCAACATACAGTCCACTGACCCGATCCCATACAGGCTGATTATGATGATGATGAGTTAATCCGCCATAACATCACATATTCTTTGAAAATTCACGCCAAATCTCTTCTCTTCTCTCTACATAGTATAAATTGAAGTCGCTTTCCGCGTCTGTCTGTCTGTCTGTCTGTCTGTATGGCCGCTAACTCCTCCTAAACCACGCAACGGATTTTGTTGCGGTTTTCACCATCAGTTAGATAAATTTTCAAGGAAGGTTTATATATATAACTAGCGACCCGCCCTGGCTTCGCACGTAAATTATACCCGTGCGAAGCCGGGCGGACGGGTCGCTAGTAAATACATAATTCGAAGGATAATAATGTGTGGAGCTGATTTACTGTTACTTCCCGTGGCCAGTTGTATATATAAGCCGTTTCACGCGACTCTGTTTGTCTATACTCAATTGGAAATATTATTCGGGAGTGATAACCGCGGTCGACGATTCATTTTTTTCTTTGATCTTTGAGGTTGGTGAACTTAGGCGTTGTTTTATCTATACTAATATTATAAAGAGGAAAGATTTGATTGTTTGTTTGCATTGAATAGGCTCCGAAACTACTGAACCGATTTGAAAAATTCTTTCACTGACGGGAAGCTACACTATCCCCGAGTGACATAGGCTATAATCTATACCCGTGAGAAGCAGGGGCGGACCGCTAGTGATATAATAATTATGTAATGTAGATTGTAGAAGCATAATTTTCCCAAATGGTCTATTCTTCCGAATACAAAATTATGCTTCTCTTCTGTTTTATTTTTTATTTTTTTGTTTTTCTTTATTGATTCCTCAGGGCCGGTCAGGAATCTGAATCTGACAAAAACAAAAATTGTCGACAATCTTCGATATGCGCATACGCCGCCAATTTGCTACCATTGTGCGTCCACGCACGACTACACCGATGGATGCAAATGACTCAGCCGCATTATAATGTGGTTTTTGTGGTGGGTTTCCGCTCCAGTTCACTGGATGAGCGAGTGACCCTGGCTCAGGCATTGTTGCCATTTGGTGATGTAACCATGTGATGAGCAGACCGGTGGGTGGCACTGGTGTCGGCTGTCGGGCCTCTCTAAGACTATAGTCACCGCGTTACCAAATGAGTCGTCGAGCAATAAACGTCATACCATAAGACCTGTAAGTGCGAGCGAGATAGACAGATATGACATGTGGGTGCGAGCGAGATGAGATGAACAATGATTTGTGACCTGACGACTCAGATGGTAATGCGTTTAGTATAGTCTTGTCAATTCATGACACTTCTAGATAGATCATTAAGGGAATAGGTTTCTTCTAGGCAAGCGTACTCCATCGTAGGCCGCATCATCGCTTAACATCAGGCGAGTTGGCGGCCAAGCGCAAGACTTTATAATAATAAAAAAAAAACACGTCATACTATCAGCACAGATTACATATCAGTACAGCAGATTCACTCCTCAAAATCATTTAAATGAGTAGCAACTCTTGCTGCTACACAATAAAGTGCAATTCAGGACGTGCGAGCGCTAACTACCTACAGGTAAATTAACCTAGATTATTAAGTTTCCTCTCTGTGTATCGCGTATTTTTGTCGCGTTATCTCTGTGTATCGCGCGGCAGGTGCGACAAGTCGGCTACTTGTAGCTTCATACCTACAGTGCGGAGTGCGCCAGGCCTACGTAACTTTTGTCGCGTTATATCTGTGTATCACGCGGCAAGTCCGACAAGTCGGCTACTTGTAGCTTCATACCTACAGTGCGGAGTGCGCCAGGCCTACGTAACTCTTGTCGCGTTATCTCTGTGTATCGCGCGGCAGGTCCGACAAGTCGGCTACTTGTAGCTTCATACCTACAGTGCGGAGTGCGCCAGGCCTACGTAACTCTTGTCTCGTTATCTCTGTGTATCGTGCGGCAAGTCCGACAAGTCGGCTACTTGTAGCTTCATACCTACAGTGCGGAGTGCGCCAGGCCTACGTAACTCTTGTCGCGTTATCTCTGTGTATCGTGCGGCAAGTCCGACAAGTCGGCTACTTGTAGTTTCATACCTACAGTGCGGAGTGCGCCAGGCCTACGTAACTCTTGTCGCGTTATCTCTGTGTATCGTGCGGCAAGTCCGACAAGTCGGCTACTTGTAGTTTCATACCTACAGTGCGGAGTGCGCCAGGCCTACGTAACTCTTGTCGCGTTATCTCTGTGTATCGCGCGGCAGGTCCGACAAGTCGGCTACTTGTAGCTTCATACCTACAGTGCGGAGTGCGCCAGGCCTACGTAACTCTTGTCTCGTTATCTCTGTGTATCGTGCGGCAAGTCCGACAAGTCGGCTACTTGTAGCTTCATACCTACAGTGCGGAGTGCGCCAGGCCTACGTAACTCTTGTCGCGTTATCTCTGTGTATCGTGCGGCAAGTCCGACAAGTCGGCTACTTGTAGTTTCATACCTACAGTGCGGAGTGCGCCAGGCCTGCTATCAGGCGAGTTGGTGGCTAAACGTAGATCTATTCTATACAAAATAGAAAAACATTAAATTGCTAATGATTTTCGGGTGTTGCCAAAGAGCAATGGAACGCAGTATCCTTGGAATTAAAAGGCAAGACCGCGTCTGCAACAGCATACTGGCAGTATGGTGTGGCCTTAAAGGTGATAAAAAATACCTTTTCCCTAATTTCGTGTCGGCTCTCTTAGTCGGCTTCCAAAGTCTGATGCCGGCGTCACGGTTTTACCATCGCACTAGCCGCCACCGCCTGAAGGGTTATCCACACATCATAGATCAGTGGCAATCGCACACTGTGCGATTCACACGATCCTTCTTGCCTCATACCTGCAAAATGTGGAATGAGCGTGTACTAACAGGACGCAGCTTCCCATCCTCCGGTGGTTCTGGTCGCAGTTTTGGGACATACCCGGGTCCAAATTCACGTGGTCGGGTGTAACCGCCGGCCGCAGCCAGTGTAGTCTGATCAAGTGGTCCATTAGCGATGATCTAACTCCATACAGGCACACCCCGGCCTTGTGGGTCGGGTGTAACCGCCGGCCGCAGCCAGTGTAGTCTGATCAAGTGGTCCATTAGCGATGATCTAACTCCATACAGGCACACCCCGGCCTTGTGGGTCGGGTGTAACCGCCGGCCGCAGCCAGTGTAGTCTGATCAAGTGGTCCATTAGCGATGATCTAACTCCATACAGGCACACCCCGGCCTTGTGGGTCGGGTGTAACCGCCGGCCGCAGCCAGTGTAGTCTGATCAAGTGGTCCATTAACGATGATCTAACTCCATACAGGCACACCCCGGCCTTGTGGGTCGGGTGTAACCGCCGGCCGCAGCCAGTGTGGTCTGATCAAGTGGTCCATTAACGATGATCTAACTCCATACAGGCACACCCCGGCCTTGTGGGTCGGGTGTAACCGCCGGCCGCAGCCAGTGTAGTCTGATCAAGTGGTCCATTAACGATGATCTAACTCCATACAGGCACACCCCGGCCTTGTGGGTCGGGTGTAACCGCCGGCCGCAGCCAGTGTAGTCTGATCAAGTGGTCCATTAACGATGATCTAACTCCATACAGGCACACCCCGGCCTTGTGGGTCGGGTGTAACCGCCGGCCGCAGCCAGTGTAGTCTGATCAAGTGGTCCATTAACGATGATCTAACTCCATACAGGCACACCCCGGCCTTGTGGGTCGGGTGTAACCGCCGGCCGCAGCCAGTGTAGTCTGATCAAGTGGTCCATTAGCGATGATCTAACTCCATACAGGCACACCCCGGCCTTGTGGGTCGGGTGTAACCGCCGGCCGCAGCTAGTGTAGTCTGATCAAGTGGTCCATTAGCGATGATCTAACTCCATACAGGCACACCCCGGCCTTGTGGGTCGGGTGTAACCGCCGGCCGCAGCTAGTGTAGTCTGATCAAGTGGTCCATTAGCGATGATCTAACTCCATACAGGCACACCCCGGCCTTGTGGGTCGGGTGTAACCGCCGGCCGCAGCCAGTGTAGTCTGATCAAGTGGTCCATTAGCGATGATCTAACTCCATACAGGCACACCCCGGCCTTGTGGGTCGGGTGTAACCGCCGGCCGCAGCTAGTGTAGTCTGATCAAGTGGTCCATTAGCGATGATCTAACTCCATACAGGCACACCCCGGCCTTGTGGGTCGGGTGTAACCGCCGGCCGCAGCCAGTGTAGTCTGATCAAGTGGTCCATTAACGATGATCTAACTCCATACAGGCACACCCCGGCCTTGTGGGTCGGGTGTAACCGCCGGCCGCAGCCAGTGTAGTCTGATCAAGTGGTCCATTAGCGATGATCTAACTCCATACAGGCACACCCCGGCCTTGTGGGTCGGGTGTAACCGCCGGCCGCAGCTAGTGTAGTCTGATCAAGTGGTCCATTAGCGATGATCTAACTCCATACAGGCACACCCCGGCCTTGTGGGTCGGGTGTAACCGCCGGCCGCAGCTAGTGTAGTCTGATCAAGTGGTCCATTAGCGATGATCTAACTCCATACAGGCACACCCCGGCCTTGTGGGTCGGGTGTAACCGCCGGCCGCAGCCAGTGTAGTCTGATCAAGTGGTCCATTAACGATGATCTAACTCCATACAGGCACACCCCGGCCTTGTGGGTCGGGTGTAACCGCCGGCCGCAGCCAGTGTAGTCTGATCAAGTGGTCCATTAGCGATGATCTAACTCCATACAGGCACACCCCGGCCTTGTGGGTCGGGTGTAACCGCCGGCCGCAGCCAGTGTAGTCTGATCAAGTGGTCCATTAGCGATGATCTAACTCCATACAGGCACACCCCGGCCTTGTGGCTATTTTCAGCGAGCGCCATTCGCGTTACTATGTTGTCGGTAGGTACACACAATGGTCAGTCCCTTTTCACTGCGAGCCGTGTCGTGATTAGCTATATTGGCTATTGTGGTAGCTATTTGAACACATGCTGTTGGAATTGGGAAGCCAATGAAAGACATTTTTGACGATTTAAAATACTACTCATTTATTTATCGTCATTAGCAGGAGAGGTGTGTGTGCTCTCTACTGAGGCGCGGAATCAACGAGACTGAAAAATCTCATCTAAGCCTTATAAATCTATACAAACAATAAGGGCACGGTTTAGTTTAATGTAAACAATATGTACGAAAGAGAAAGATCTAATTTTCTACAGGTTGGAGTGAAACAGATTGATTTTTGTAACACTATTCCAACACATGCATGATTATGATGACATAATATGGTACTAAGCCGGGGTCCGAATGCCTTTTGGAAAAATTAAGATTCGCACAGCGGGCAATGGAGAGAGAAAGAAAGAAAGAAAGAAAGAAAAGAAAATAAATTTTATTCGACACCTTTACAAAAAACTTATATCTAGAGGATACAATCAGTGTCGAATGGGTCCGTCTCGGCATAAATGCTGAAAGTCAAGGACTATCAGCGCCGGACAACAGACGAATCCTTGAGTTTACACTTACAATACACTTAACACAAATTTACATATATATTTTTAATTATCTATATGCAATTTAAACAAATAAGACATAGGAAACAGAAAAAAAAAAAAAAATTAGAGAGCTATGCTTGGAGATTTTTTTGCGCGAGCCCGAAGGTTATGCTAAAAGGCGTTCCTCTTAGGCTTCCACGCTGAACGACAGCACAATATAAGTGTAATCAAAGCGCTTCGTTCGGGTCTTCGGAATACCAACCTTAAAGCGGTATCGTTTTTTTTTTGTTTGTACGTGTACGGCGTGTACTTAGCCCTTGGTGGGAGAGTTCAACTCGCACTTGGCAGGTTTATTTATTTTAATGATAATGGTAACTTATTAATCCAAACAATCGTTGTTTCAGGGCCGTGCATGAATCCTAGACGAAGTTTCCAGTGAAGCTGCCCACGACGACTTACTGAGTGAGTATTCAAAACATGTTACACTTTCCAGCCAGTTCAATCCATCTTCCCGGAAATTACGTTGTTTTCTAATTTCAACCGCTTCACAAACCATTTTAGAAGAAAAAAAATTGTCTTTCAGTGGAGAGGACCTTCGGATCGTGGAGCTCGATTATGACCGGGTCCCGCCTGAAGCACATGTTTTGCAATAACCTAACCTAACCTCGGTTTGCCTAACCGATCTCTCTGCGAATCTAGGAGTTTTATATAGAGGCATGTGTCCTAATGATTAATTTATTACAAATACCGGCTTAGCGAGAAATATAACTAAATACATTACACATATACTGAAAAAATAAATTAAATTGGCTGATAAATCTCTGAGATATGAGCGTTCAAAGCTTTAGGTGGAGATATAGAGGGGGTGCTCTATCCCTTTCTAGCAAAGCGTGTGTTAGTATAGCGTTTGTATGGCGCGCCTGAGGCGTGACGTCACGGCTCAGTATAGTGCGCTCTCTGTCTAGCATGAAATTGAAATGCTTGTGTCTTATTCATTTTTGAACTAATTTTAATTTTGTTTTCGTTGATGTGTTCTATTTATGATCAACCTTTTTATGAGATAATAAAAAAATATGAGTCATCATGCCTATTGTTTTTTGCGGAACATCGACTCGAAAGAAGAAGAAAATATAGGAGAGTCCTTCATTCCTAGACGAAAACAATGAAATAATAATTAAGAATATCGACCGCGACCACGCGGCGTCAGTCTCGCATAGAATAACACAACTTTATTGGTATAGCGGTCTGTATTATGTGTGTTTATATATGTATGGAGATATATATATAGATATATAATATTTATTATACTATGTATCATTTAGTAGTATTTATTTAATGGTATCATTAAAAGTGTTGTAGCATCCCCCGTCGATTCTGTTACGTAAATTCTTTCCATCCAATGGTTGCCTGGAAGAGATCGCTTTTAGCGATAAGGTCGCCACTTGTGGCACTAGCTCGTTAGTGTTTTCTATCGTGTTGTAATTTTTATTACTGGTGTACACAATAAAGAGTTTCTATCTATCTATCTATCTATCTATAGACGCGATATTTCATTGTGTCAACAAATTTATTGCCTACTTAAATAAAGTCCTATTGCTAAAACAAAACAGTTTGAAATACAGACAAAACACTGGCTGGAATTCCAATGACCGTATTTTAAAATAAAACACTGTTTCAAACAATAACGGTTGTTTACTAAATTAAAAAAAAAAAAAAACTTAAACTTACTTTACTTTCACGGGGGTGCATAAAAAATAACTGGTCACGTGGTAAAATATGTTAGAAGTCCGCCATATTGGATTTAGAATGACGGCATTTAGCAAAATTTCAGTTCCATCGGTTGGGGATAACTGATATAAAATTCAGTCGAAAGATATGACCCAAACTAACAAGCAAGTGAGGATATCCGTAGACAAACGAAAGTCACCGACATAGCCCACCGGATTAGCAAGTTGAAGTGGCAGTGGGCAGGACACATAGCACACAGAACAGATGGCCGATGGGGCCGAAAGGTTCTCGAATGGAGACCACGGAACGGTAAGCGTAGCGTAGGACGTCCACCCGCAAGATGGACAGACAACCTAAAAGAGACCGCAGGGAAACGCTGAAATGCAGGCCGCTTCCAACCGGCCCTTTTGGAGATCGATGGGGAGGCCTATGTCCAGCAGTGGACATCTTATGGCTGAAATGATGATGATGAACAAGCAAGTTAAATAAAAGTATGTATGAATCAAACGAGTGCCACCCCTATAGAAGCTGGTGCTTATTCTATGGTGCTCTCGAGACGAGACGCGCCACCCCTGCCGCCTAACGACCTCTTTGAATTATTAAAACCTATTTGTTTTTATTGCTTAAAATACGACAGACGACTATAATGCATAACAAGTTTTTCAACCCCTCTCCGTGAGGGGATGTTTTTGGAACAACCCTGAAATCGCAGATCATTAAAGTGCAGAGAGATGTCTGTTTTTTTTTTTTTTTTTTTTTTTTAACATTTTAAGGCCGTTGACTTGCCATCTATGATATATTTGTTCAATACTTTATTTCACATTTATAAATAACTAGCTGCGCCCCGCGGTTTCACCCGCGTTATATACCCCCTTGGTAGGGCGAGCAACCTCGTTTTTTCTATAACGTAATAATGAAAATGTATAGACTTCAATTCTTGCCGTTCCATACATCAATCAAAAATACAATCTACGGGAAAATTATAAATATCTTTTCATGATTCTTTCCCGATATTTTAATACTTATTCTACATTTCGAGGGCGGAGAGAAATCCAACAAATCAAAGACCATGAAAAGCGGTCTGGCCGTGCTTGAGTTTAAATAGTGTAACTAACCCGACTTTGTTTTATAATAAAAAACAAAGTCTCATCTCAAGTGAGCCTACCGGAACAGTCTAGGTGCTTGGAGATAGGTCACATACGCCTTCCGCCAGTCATGCTGCGTGTTGTCCCTCTGTTTCTTTTTTAATCTGTGAATTATCTGCGTAGTTTATTAATGAATGATGAACTCTACGACAGTTCTGTTGACTTTTTGCCATGAAAACTTGCGAAATGTGTAGAGTTTTTATTGAAATGGTCTCCAAAGTATTCTGATGTGAAATAAGCACGATTTATTGTTAGCATTGATTTACTAACACATGGAAAATGGATCTTAATCAACCGACTTCGAAAAAGAAGGGGGTTCTCAATACGTGTTTTTTTATTATTGAGTAACCTATTTAATTTTAAATCATATAAATAATTATCAACATAAAAAACCGATTAGTAAATAAGCAATTTGGTTTATTTGGATGCATCGAGACATAGAGTCACAATCGTGCCAAAAAAATGTCCGAACAAAAACTCGGCGCACGCTACGAATTGCGCAGACTTTTTGGTAAGTAACAAGGTAACCGCGATCCGAGTACAACGCCGCGCGATGCCAGAGCTACGATGACATAGCGGACAACTAACGTTGAACACTATGCAAGCGACATAACGTCTACATTGCGCAGACTTGTTGTTTAGTTACAAGGTAACCGCGCTCCGAGTACAACGCCGCGCGATGCCAGAGCTACGATGACATAGCGGACAACTAACGTTGAACACTATGCAAGCGACATAACGTCTACATTGCGCAGACTTGTTGTTTAGTTACAAGGTAACCGCGCTCCGAGTACAACGCCGCGCGATGCCAGAGCTACGATGACATAGCGGACAACTAACGTTGAACACTATGCAAGCGACATAACGTCTACATTGCGCAGACTTGTTGTTTAGTTACAAGGTAACCGCGCTCCGAGTACAACGCCGCGCGATGCCAGAGCTACGATGACATAGCGGACAACTAACGTTGAACACTATGCAAGCGACATAACGTCTACATTGCAGTAAATGTGGCATTGTGAAGTATATAATTGATACAATGTATGTACAATGACGCTCGGACGTTTTTTGACTGTTTAATTTTATTTTATTTTAATTTTTTCCTTTTTAGGACGTCCAATAGCTTGGTTACAAATGTCTTATAGATAAACTTGTTAAAAAAATCATACAGTCGAATTGATAACCTCCTCCTTTTTGAAGTCGGTAAAAAATTAGATACATAAAGCCAATTACAGGTCATCACGGATAGAACTGTAAGCATTAACTTTGTAATGCTACAAATCTATTTAATATATGAAAGTAATGACGTTGACATCCATGTAGCATAAGGAGTAAGGGAGACAGAATAGTTATATAATTAGAGTAAGAGAGAAAGTGAATAAAGTAATGGCGAACGTACCTCGGCCTTTCATTTTACTTACAGAACACTCTCTGAGAGATTGTGACTCTATAGGAATTGTATCTCGATGATTCACACCGGTCAGTGTCGTGTCTGTCTGTTATCGCGTTAATTATTATTCAATAAACAGTCGGTCTGTTTCAATCTAATATTAATAAATGATTTTAATGTTAATTGCATTTTTTTTTTTATGCTATAGGTGGCAAACAAGCAGGCGGGCTGCCTGATGGTAAGCAGTCACCGTCTCCTATGGATACTTGTAACACCAGAGACATCACAAATACGTTGCCGACCCTTTAGAACTCGATTAACTCGCCTTTTGAAGAACCCCATGTTATAGCTGTCTTTATATTAATTCATTACTAAACTTGATATTTGAGTTAGGCCATTTACCTTTAGGTCTCCGACTTGGGGCTTTACGGCTTACTCTTAATGCGGGCTCGAATTAGCGCTGAAACGGCGCAGTGCGGAAAATCACGCGTACGTGAACCTTAGCATGCTGAGATACGGTTTGCGGTTGCGCAACTTTTCTCATCACCTAAACCTACCGTTCTTTATCGATCGTCAAATTTGACAGTTGAGATCGTCAAATTCGATGAAATGCCATTTGATCAGTACTCGCTATGATCGATTCTGTGGCATCGAAGAATGGATGGAAAGATGGAATTTGAAGATCAATAAAGAACGTTGAGAAGATGGACAGACGATCTAAAAGAGACTGCAGGGAAACGCTGGATGCAGGCCGCTTCCAACCGGCCCTTTTGGAGATCGATGGGGGAGGCCTATGTCCAGCAGTGGACGTCCTATGGCTGAAATGATGATGATGAAAGAACGGTACTTGTACTGCGGAATCGCTTAACGGCCGGTTATCCGTGTCGCGTAGGCAACAAAACGCTCCCTCAGCCCCCGCCAAGTTATAGCGAAGATGTATTTTGCCACGCTAGAGTCAGGACGCCCGCGGGGGGAGTGCAACGACAAAAACGAACATAGGCCCGACCTCGATGACACCTGGCGCGGTACTGAACGCGGCGCGCGCAAATTCTCGCTACCTTGTTACGGTTTTAATTTCACTAAAAAACTAAACTATTCACTATCAAAATTCTATCCAATTAATTTTTTTTGAATAAAATTTCCTTTCAGTACATGCAATTTCCAGGTTGTTACGAGCTTTCATTAGAGCATAAAACGAAAAAAATAAACTGAATCGACTTTGTTTCAGATTTTTTTTTGATAGATGAAATTTTATTTTATTGTGTTTTTGGACCAAATCATAAACTCAAACACAGATGTATCTGAGACATGTATTTTTTTCCAGCTCAAATATTGTAATTTAACTGAATAAAATTGATTTAAAACCGTCAAATTTGGTATAAGAGGCCGTTAAGTTAAATAAAAGCTTTAAAAACAATTCCCTCCATTTTTGCTTTGCGTCGTCGGGTAAGCGCGTGGGTACCGTTTGTACGCGTTTATTATTTCAACAAGTAGCGCCGACCGACTAATGAATTCTCATGCTAATCACCGGCTAGTTAATTAATGAGCCTATCATGTATCTGGCGTGAGTAGAACCAGGGTAATGTTAATCACGATTAAATAAAAATCAGTCACGGGAAGCTATCCCGGGTGACATAGGCTATAATCTATACCCGTGCGAAGCTGGGGCGGACCGCTAGTCTATACTAATATTATAAAGAGGAAAGATTTGATTGTTTGTTTGTTTGCATTGAATAGGCTCCGAAACTACTGAACCGATTTGAAAAATTCTTTCACTGTTGGGAAGCTACACTATCCCCGGGTGACATAGGCTATAATCTATACCCGTGCGAAGCTGGGGCGGACCGCTAGTCTATACTAATATTATAAAGAGGAAAGATTTGATTGTTTGTTTGTTTGCATTGAATAGGCTCCGAAACTAATGAACCGATTTGAAAAATTCTTTCACTGTTGGGAAGCTACACTATCCCCGGGTGACATAGGCTATAATCTATACCCGTGCGAAGCTGGGGCGGACCGCTAGTAAATAATACAAGGAAAGTGGTGTTTGGTACGTTGACACAGTATATACAAGAGTAGAGAGCAACGTTCACCGTTATATTATCAGGATTATGTCACATACCGCCGGCATCCATAATTAATTACAATGTCACGGATAAATATACGCCATTGTATACAATATAATATATTCAGAATGGTTCACTGTTCCTTACCACAATCATTTATAGTCAAACTGTGTACGTATTAGTAATAAATACATTAGTATAAAGTTATTTTTAGGGGTCATCATCATCAGCCAGCAGACGTCCACTGATGAACATAGGCCTCCCCCTTTAACCTCCACACTGAACGACAGCCTGCCATCTGCATCCACTGGATGCCCGCGACTCTCACAATGTCGTCGGTCCATCTAGTGGGAGGCCTACCTACGCTGCGTCTTCCGGTTCGTGGTCTCCACTCAAGAACCTTTCTTCCCCATCGGTTATCGGTTCTTCGAGCGATGTGGCCTGCCCATTGCCACTTCAACTTGCAAATTTTAATAGCTAAGTCGGTGTCTCTGGTTCTTTGGCTAATATCCATGTTCCGGATTTTTAGGATTCCGTACCTCAAAAGGAAAAAAGGAACCCTTATAGGATCACTTCGTTGGCAATCAGACCAAGACCCAAGATAATTAAAACCTATAGGGTGACCGGTGACCTTGAATAATGAAAATTGTCAAGAAACACGGACTCACAGCTACGATATATAAAGGACTAGCGGTCCGCCCCGGCTCCGCACGGGTATAGTTATATAGCCTATTAATTAAAATAGCCTATATTAATCAGTGATAATGTAGCATTCAAATGTTGAAAGAATTTTTAAAATCGGTTCAGTACTTTTTGAGCCCATTCGTTACAAACATACTTACATACAAATCTTCCCTGTTTATAATATTATTAGTATAGATAAAATCCGACTTACACAATATAACACGAGTGATAATTTTAGTAAGGCATATCTTGTTTGTCTGATCTGTGTAAAGGCGCTTGCAGACGATGTGTAGTACAAGTAACAAGTCGAAGTAGCAAGTACAAGGCGTTCAAACGTAAAGTAGCCACTCGCGCGGTGACGCCACAATTCGCGCGAGTGTTCGAGCGAGAGGAACGATGCGCAGTGGACGTCGCGCGAATACCGCATGGAAACGAAGCTTCACTTGCGCTAGGACCAGCGCGAAGTGTTACACACAAGCACACCGTTACAGACGATGCGTAGTAGGCACTTGCAACTTCTACTTGTTACTGGTATAACGCATTGTCTGCAAGCGCCTTTATCAACAGTGCGCGGTAAGCAGATTCGACTCCCGCGCCACTTCCGGTGGCAGTCGTCCCCAATTGGTGCGTCCTGCGGAACGAACGAACGCGCCGGAAGGTGACGTCGCGCCGGAAGTACCTACTCACCTGTGGTCTCATGTGCTATCACTTGATTTATAAACTCAGAAAAAAATCGGGAAATTTTTGCACACACGGTCATCTGACCCCAAACTAAGCAAAGCTTGTGATATGGCTGCCAGAGACTGATATACATACATATATAGTTTTAAATACATACTTAAATAGATATTAACAACCAGATATAGAACAAACACAATAAGTGTTACACCTACAGTTTCCTCTTTGGCACTTACACCACCCCTTGGTTGTCTGTTTCATCATCTCGGGATTTCTTTGGAATAGATCTTACGAGTGACCTCCAACTCGCCTGATGGTAAGAGAAAGTATGGCCGAGGATGGAACACTTTGAAGAAATCTATTCACTCTAGCCTTGAAGATGCCTAGATTGTAGTTCTCGGGAAACAAGGAGAACGGCAGGGAGTTTCAAATTCAAATTCAAAATATTTATTTGTCAGAACATGGTAGGTACACATACATATAAAGTAGCATACATGGTCGTAAGAATGGAGACGTATCTCATGTCCTTGCCTGTTACAGCGTACAAATGTTAGTTTTTTATATATATTATTATTAGTTTTTGTTAAAGTAAAAAAATTACGATTACGAAAATTCATTTTTGGGCAGTCATCATCATCATTTTTGCCATAGGACGTCCACTGCTGGACATAGGCCTCTCCCATCGATCTTCAAAAAGGCCGGTTGGAAGCGGCCTGCATCCAGCGTTTTCCTGCGGTCTCTTCTAGGTCGTATGTCCTAAGAATTCTTAATTAATCCGCCGTAACATTACATATTCTGTGAAAGATAACATGTACCCATAAATTGATTATAATATACGACTGTAGGTATTAATTAGATTAGCAATATAATGTAAATCCATTATTGGCCGTAAGTTAAGTTCTTAGTTTATTGTTAAGTTTTTAAAGGGCTGTGGATTTTGTTAAATAAATAAAATAAAATAAAATAAAATTTCAACTGGATATCTATTACGGTTCGAAAGATACAGCCGTTTAATGGTAGGACAATAGGACGGACGGACAACGCTCAGTAATAGGGTCCCGTTTTTTACCCTTTGTGTACGGAACACTAAAAAACTAAACTGCTCAAAAATGAGCCTGGTGCGATAGGTTCATTACCCGTAAGTGATTTAACGTATTTTATATGACATGTGATGTATTTTACTTCATGGTTTTAAATGTTTTTAAAAGACTAACATAGATGTTGCTAGCCTGATAAAGTCATTTATACAATACTAGCGACCCGCCCCAACTTCGCATGGGTGTAGTTTACGTGCGAAGCCGGGGCGGGTCGCTAGTTACATATATAAACCTTCCTTGAAAATGTATCTAACTGATGGTGAAAACCGCATCAAAATCCGTTGCGTGGTTTAGGAGGAGTTAGCGGCCATACAGACATACAGACAGACAGACAGACAGACGCGGAAAGCGACTTCAATTTATACTATGTAGAGAAGAAACATAAGGAGAAACAGTGTTTGGCAATAGGGATAAGCTCAGCGCTGTACTGCGAGGTCCCGAAGGGTCACCGATAATGGATCGAAGATCTAAGGAAGTTACCGATTTCAATAAGGGATCTAAAATATAGTCAATTTAAAACAAAACTAAAAAAGCTTTTAGTCGAGAAATGTTATTACAAAGTTAGTGATTTTATAAATGATAAATTTTAGTAATGACTGCAGTAAGTCAATTTGTTTATCATACAATTATAGTAATGTCTATCTGTTGACTATTTAAATTAATAACATCATACTTGAACTTTTGAAATTATTTCGACAGTTATTTTAATTAATACTTTTATGTATAAATAATTCTTACGGTATTTTTATACCATCTCTCTAGATTTGTACGCCTACAAACTAGACAATACATGATACAAAGTGACTAATATTTTAACCCACCTATTGTGCATGCGTTTTTAAATGTGTGTATGATTTACTCGTGTTTTGTGCAAATAAATAATCTTTATCTTTGTCACGCAGGGCTGGGTTAAAAGGTAGACAGACAGCGTAGGCTTAGTAATAGGGTTCCGTTTTTACCCTTTGGGTACGGAACCCTAAAAAAACTTGCAGTGTAGACTAGTAGCACACAAAAGTCATCGATATAAATACCGCATATCGCAGAGAAGCGACAAACGCGACTCGGATGGCGAATTGTGAATCATTACGGCCAATGATGCTCAAGGTTTATTTAGATTGGGCTGCGCGAGCGCATCCTAAACGATACTACTAATATGCAGTACCTAGGTAACTTGTATAGCTAAACTTGTCTACAAGCAAAATACTGTTTTAACTTTAATTTTGTTCGAGCACATTTTGAAATCATCATCATCATCAGCCAGAAGACGTCCACTGTTTAACATAGGCCTCCCCCTTTAAGCTTCACACTGAACGACAGCCTGCCACTTGCATCCACTGGATGCTCGCGACTCTCACTATGTCGTCGGTCCATCTAGTGGGAGGCCTACCTACGCTGGCCTTCCGGTTCGTGGTCTCCACTCAAGAACCTTTCTTCCCCATCGGTTATCGGTTCTTCGAGCGATGTGGCCTGCCCATTGCCACTTCAACTTGCAAATTTTAACAGCTATGTCGGTGACTCTGGTTCTTTGGTGAATATCCTCGTTCCGGATTCTATCGCGCAAAGAAACTCCGAGCATAGCTCTCTCCAGGTGAGATTATGAGGCAGATGTACTGTATAGTGTATACAGGTGTAAGGGGAACACTCTCGAAGCCAAAAGAAGGTAATTGTACTCATCATTATGAACAACTTTTAGTATGGGACCAACCCTGAAGTCGCGAAAAAAATATCAGCTGTTCTATAGAAAACGGTCATTGACACTCGACAAAATGTATAGAACAACTAATTAATTTTTCGCGATTTCAGGGTTGGTCCCATAGTAAAAGTTGTTCATAATGATGAGTACAATTACCTTCTTTTAGCTTCGAGAGTGTTCCCCTTACACCCTGTTAAGTGTATACCCTACGACAAATAAATAAATAAATAATAAATATTCGGGACATTTTTGCACACACGGTCATCTGACCCCAAACTAAGCAAAGCTTGTGATATGGCTGCCAGAGACTGATATACATACATATATAGTTTTAAATACATACTTAAATAGATTATAACACCCAGATATAGAACAAACACAAATGTTTGTCCTAGGTGGGAATCGAACCCACGCCCCCAAGCTCCGAAGGCAGTTTCACTACCAACTGAACCAAAGGGGCTATTTAACTTATCTAAATGAAACTTATCGCCTTGAGAACTGAATCAACAACATTACAAATTACAACTGAACGCAGCCAGCACATTGCGTGACGCAATCCATCTACAATTCTACACCAAACAGTCGGTCAAACGAAACAACTGAAAATGTCCTCCAAGTGGGTGTCAGTTTTGTTCTGATAACGCGACGGTGGCGCCCCCACTCTACAGTAAAGATAAGTCGGTACAGCAAGGTCCATATGAACAAGTTCGTTTTGTAGGCTGCACATGTTCTCGTAGTCGAACATACCTAACAGTGCATTGGACATACATTCGTATAAGACAGTTACTCAAGTCTGTTTAATAATACATTGTTACCCTAGGGGTGAAAGTAACTTATTTAGTCCCGAGACGGGGCTTGGCGCCCGAGCGTGGCGAGGACGCTAATAGTTATAGTAAGTCTTCAACCCCGAGGTAAACACTGTGCTTTACATTACGAATACCATGATTACACGATTACACGATTCCAACCATCGGATCAACGATACGCATATTCATCATCATCATCATCAGCCAGAAGACGTCCACTGCTGAACATAGGTCTCCCCCTTTAACCTCCACACTGAACGACAGCCTGCCTTTTGCATCCACTGGATGCCAGCGACTCATATTGTCGTCTAATAAATATACAAGCATACACAGGAAACGCCGTAATGTCCCAGTAGAATTTAAGATCTCTCTTCGCTGTTAACTAGTTCATCATCTTATGATAATGATATTTGCAACCCGTCGTTCGGCAGTGTTATCGATTGGGGCAGAAGGTTTTCGTTGTAATCATTTGGGGTAGAAGATTTTCGTTTTAATCAATTGGGGCAGAAGGTTTTCGTTGTAATCAGTTGGGGCAGAAGGTTTCCGTTGTAATCAGTTGGGGCAGAAGGTTTTCGTTATAATCAGTTGGGGCAGAAGGTTTTCGTTGTAATCAATTGGGGCAGAAGGTTTTAGTTGTAATCAGTTGGGGCAGAAGGTTTTCGTTGTAATCAATTGGGGCAGAAGGTTTTCGTTGTAATCATTTGGGGTAGAAGATTTTCGTTGTAATCAGTTGGGGCAGATGGTTTCCGTTGTAATCAATTGGGGCAGAAGGTTTTCGTTGTAATCAATTGGGGCACAAGGTTTCCGTTGTTATCAATTGGGGCAGAAGGTTTTCGTTGTAATCAGTTGGGGCACAAGGTTTTCGTTGGAATCGATGGGGGCAGAAGGTTTTCGTTAGAGCTTTGTTACTGTTACTATCCATACCTACTTACTATATTATACTGACTGGGCATAGATAATAATTAACTCTTCAAATATGATCAGTACAGTGCATATTTGAACAACTGTTCCTCAGACCATGCCGTTAAACGGCTTTGTTAAACTAGACAAAAATGTTGATGTCGAATATTTTAGTAGACGGAACAAATAGACCAACATATGGTGTCTTTGTTCAGGACTGCCCCGAAAGGAGGTAATGCTTTTCGGGTGTATCGACGATGCTGTCTGTTCTCTTCTCACCTTTACGGTAAATTTTGTAGTCAGGTTTTTGGTTTTTCTTTTAATGTACTTAGGTATTCATTGCTGTATACGAGGCCAGGATACCATATACAGGGTGTATGGGGAACACTCTCAAAGCCAAAAGAAGGTAATTGTACTCATCATTATGAACCACTTTTACTATGGGACCAACCCTGAAATCGCGAAAAAAATATAAGCTGTTCTTTAATCAACGGTCATTGACGCTCGACCAAATGTATGGAACAGCTGATATTTTTTTTTCGCGATTTCAGGGCTGGTCCCATAGTAAAAGTTGCGTACAATTACCTTCTTTTGGCTTCGAGAGTGTTCCCCTTACACCCTGTATAGTGTATACCATATCATCATGTACATGTGTACATGATGACATGGTACTGAGACGTGGTCCTTAACTGCTGGCCTTTTGGAAAAACTCGAAGAGTTGCACAGCGGGCAATGGAGAGAGCTATGCTCGGAGTTTCTTTGCGCGATAGAATCCGGAACATGGATATCCGCCAAAGAACCAGAGTCACCGAAATAGCTGTTAAAATTTGCAAGTTGAAGTGGCAATGTACAGGCCACATCGCTCGAAGAACCGATAACCGATGGGGAAGAAAGGTTCTTGAGTGGAGACCACGAACTGTAAGACGCAGCGTAGGTAGGCCTGCCATTAGATGGACCGACGACATTGTGAGAGTCGAGAAGATGCAGATGGCAGGCTGTCGCTCAGTGTGGCGTTTCTAAGGCCTATGTTCAGCAGTGGACGCCTGGCTGATGATGATAATTCTGTCTTCTAAAACCTCTGATACAAACATTACTGAGAGTGAATCGGTTTCTTCTAGGCAAGCGTGCTCCATCGTAGACCGTATCGTCGCTTAACATCAGGCGAGATGGAGGCCAAGCGCAAGCCTATCTAATATAAAAAAAAAAAAAAATTAAAACCGGCTGTTGCCCGCGACTTCGTACGCGTAGACTTTCATATAAATTTTCAACCACCTTTTGTCATCCTTAATTCGGCCCTTTCGTAAAACCCTTTCTTAGCGTACCTCTACACCTCATAAGGAGTCTACCTGCCAAATTTCAGATTCGAAGGTCAAGTGGTTTTCGAGATTTCGTGTTTAATGAGTGAGTGAGTAGATGAATTTCGCTTTTATATATCTCTTCTCAACATAGTATAAATTGAAGTCGCTTTCCGCGTCTGTCTGTCTGTCTGTCTGTAACTCTGTATGGCCGCTAACTCCTCCTAAACCACGCAACGGATTTTGATGCGGATTTCACCATTAGTTAGCTACATTTTCAAGGAAGGTTTATATATATATATAACTAGCGACTTGCCCCGGCTTCGCACGTAAATTACACCCGTGCGAAGCCGGGCGGGCGGGTCGCTAGTATTATATAGATTTGTAACTCAGGAAGGTCACGATTCCCCAACAGGGTTTGTCTGTAGGCCGGAATATGTTTTTGTACATGGATCGATCCTCAGCCTTGACCTACATTTGGCGGGGGAAAGGATCGCCACTGAAACCAATAGTCGCTTAGGCTTTGGACACACCAGGGTAGAAAAGAATAAATAAAAGAAATATAAGGTCATTCTTACACGGCCGATCTAGATACAGACTTTTTTTGACACCGCTTTATTGTTGATATTCCGAAAAGCCGTACGAAGCGCTTTGGTTCCACATTTATTGTGCGAACAGCTAGTCTGTGGAACTCGCCGTCTGAATGGGTGTTCCCCGATAATTACAGTTTAGTGGACGTCTTTTGGCTAATTATGATAATGATGACTCAAGGAAAAGATAGTAACAACTTGGGTGTCTTCAAATCGCGTGTGAATCGGTTTCTTCTAGGCAAGCGTGCTTTAGACCGCAAGACGAGATGGCGGCAAACGCAAGTCTATCTATACTAATATTATAAAGAGGAATTTTTTTATTGTTTGTTTCTTTGCATTGAATAGGCTCCGAAACTACTGAACCGATTTGAAAAATTCTTTCACTGTTGGGAAGCTACACTATCCCCGGGTGACATAGGCTATAATCTATACCCGTGCGAAGCAGGGGCGGACCGCTAGTCATTAAATAAAAAAATACTGAAATTAGTGCCACTTTATCCAATATTAGCTAGATTTGACAACTTTATGAATCGGAAGGCTAACCACCTAAGAAACCTGGTGTCCCATTGGCTCATAGTACGTTACATAAATATGAAAACTAGCCCTAAATATTTTTGTAAAGTTTAACGTGAATATCTTCGCAATGTTTGAGTAAATTACTTTCTAACTGAACATTTATGTACTCACTGATTCTGGCCTCTACCCACATGTTCATGCAGTAATATTTTAAAGTTCCTTTATCTTCATCATCATCATTATTAACCTATCATGTCATAACCTCCCACTGATGGGACAGAGGCCTTCTCTCACAAAGGGGGGGATAGACCCTAGTCCGCCATGCCGGACCAGTCATCATAGTCAGCCTTTTTAACAGTCCACTGCTGGACTTTAAGCCTACCCATGAAAGGGTGATTGGGCCATATCCACCACGCTGGCCCAGTGCGGGCTGGTGGATTCACACACGCCATTGAATTCCTTCTCCGTACGTATGCAGGTTTCCTCACGATGTTTTTCCTTCAAGCCAGTGGTATGAAAATCCGTACATAAACTCTAAAGAGCTCATTGGTAGCCCGGGGTTTGAAGACAGTTTTAACCCGCGACCTCACGCTTTCAAGTCTAGCGGTCTCCCAAATGGGCTACCACGGCTCTACCAGTGCTGGACCAGTGCATGTTGTCAATGTCAACCTTGGTGAAGTAACTTTTTTTAAAATATAAATAATAGGCTTGCGCTTGACCGCCAACTTCTGTCGTTTGCTTAAGCACATCACATCACATCAGCAGCCATTAAACGTCCACTGCTGGACAAAGGCCTGCCTCTTAAAGAGGGGTGTTGCCATAATCCCCACGCTTGGCAGGCGGCTTGGGGATCGCAGTATGTTCACCGTGTACTAATAGGACGCTGTTGCCCATCCTCCGGTGGATCTGGTCGCAGATTTAGGACATACCCGGGTCCAACACACACTTAACTTAAGCACACACTTTTTTAATTAAGGGTCACCCGCAAAATATTTAAATGGCCTCTTATAATGAAACGCTCGAACAAATATACCTCCTAATTAGGCATTGAGATAGTGATGGCGCCAGAGACAAAGAACTGCATTAGTTTTATCAGAAAATGACGTAACCAATACCAGACGCCATTAGTCATAGTTACCAAACCATTGTGTCGATCGATCGGCCGACAGATCCACGAGATCGATTGCATCCGAATAGTATTTCATAATCACCGGGGATGGAGCGATGATGCCCGAGTTGTAGCATGTGCGCTTTACAATCTGACGGCACCCGGTTCGATCCTCGGTCCTGCACTAATCATTAATTTAGTACCTAAACAAATTATGTGCAGTATTGATAGTATCGTCGGTCCATCTAGTGGGAGGCCTGCCTACGCTGCGTCTTCCGGTTCGTGGTCTCCACTCAAGAACCTTTCTTCCCCATCGGTTATCGGTTCTTCGAGCGATGTGGCCTGCCCATTGCCACTTCAACTTGCAAATTTTAACAGCTATGTCGGTGACTCTGGTTCTTTAGCGAATATCCACGTTTCGGATTTTATCGCGCAAAGAAACTCCGAGCATAGCTCTCTCCATTGCCCGCTAGTGAGAGTCGCTGGCATCCAGTGGATGCAGGCGGCAGGCTGTCGTTCAGTGTGGAGGTTAAAGGGGGAGGCCTATGTTCAGCAGTGGACGTCTTCTGGCTGATGATGATGATGATGATTGATAGTATCACTGAAAACGGTGAAGGAAAACATTGTAAGGAAACCGGTATGTCCAAGAACCTGGTCACCAACATGCACTGGGCCAGCATGGTGGATTACTTATCCTCTTTCTCTGAGAGAAGGCATGTGTCCCAGCAGTGGGCATATGATAGACTAAAATGATTACGATAAGACAGAAGTGATTGCGGGTACACAACTAATACAGATAACATAGATAGCCCGTTGGTCCAGTTGGTAGTGAAACTAACTTCTGAGCTTGGGGGCGTGGGTTCGATTCCCACCTAGGACAAATTGTGTTTGCTCAATATCTGGTTGTTAATATCTATTTAAGTATGTATTTAAAAATATATATGTATGTATATCAGTCTCTGGCAGCCATATTACAAGCTTTGCTTAGATAGGGGTCAGAAGGCCGTGTGTGAAAAAAATATTCCCGTATTAAAAAAAAACATCGCGTACTGTAGACATTACCCTCCAGGGCACTGCGCACAATGTTGACCCAGTTTTCACCCCCACGACTGCACGGGAGACAAAGCCTTTGTTTACCCAGTCAGTAAGAAAGGGATGATTTTATTGGGAGCCTATTACTTAAACAAGATTGAATGATTGAGGACTTTGTATGACCTGGGTGTGGGAGAGGACAGGGAGAGAAAAGCCGGTGTTGAAGTCGTCGATCAATTTCTACCCGATAATGCAAAACAGTGGATGCAAAAGGCAGGCTGTCGTTCAGTGTGGAGGTTAAAGGGGGAGGCTTATGCTCAGCAGTGGACGTCTTCTGGCTGATGATGATGATGATGATGATGAATGCAAAACAATAAACACACTGGCACGATTCTGATGTACTCTTAACTAAACCAAGGACAGCTCTAAAATTGTTGCCATTCTTCTCTCACATATTAAAATGAAAAGAGAGGTAGATATTAATTATAATAAATAACGCAACCCTAATAAAATATATATAAGAAACTAACATTTGTACGCTGTAACAGGCAAGGACATGAGATACGTCTCCATTATTACGACCATGTATGCTACTTTATATGTATGTGTACCTACCATGTTCTGACAAATAAATATTTTGAATTTGATAATTTTAGTCCTGTTAGATGGTTTAGTTTAGTGGTATGACAGAATCGACGCCATAAATAGACTTATTTAGCAACGTTTACTTACTAATTTTTCTTTCGCAGATGTCATCTTGATTTCTTGTACCCTATGTCACTCCCACCATTAAATCGATTCAAATGACACCTCACATATCGAAATCAAGTATAGAATATAGAAGATATAGAACTCAAGTGGCGCTGGGCAGGGCACGTGGCTAGGCGTGGTGACGGCAGGTGGAGTAGAGCCCTCACAGAGTGGTCACCAATAGCGGATAAGCGTTCCGTAGGCAGACAACCAGCCCGATGGGTCGATGACATCAGGCCCATCGCAGGTCATACGTGGATGAGATTAGCCCGAGACAGGGATCAATGGCGCAAGGGAGAGGAGGCCTATACCCAGCAGTGGCTTGATACAGGCTGACAATGATGATGATATAAAAATCCAATCCAGTAAGCCATTTAGGCTGTAGGGCATGCCTAAGAGACGTCAAACGCGTACGATAAGCTATTGTACTGCTAGTCTTTGAATGCGCTGCCTGAATAGGTGTTCCCCGATAGTTACAATCTGGGTGTCTTCAAATCAAGAGTGAATTGGTTTCTTCAAGGCAAGCGTACTCCATCGTGGACTGCATCATCGATTTACATCAGGCGAGTTGGCGGTCAAACGCAAGCCTATTTTTTTTTAAACGTACATACATACATACACTCGAAAAACATAACCCTCCTTGCGCAGTCGGGTGAAAAGGCTTCCATGCTAAGATCCCACCCGAAAGCGATGAAACGCTTTAACTATTAACGCATGTAAACTACATATTTTTCTACATTTTCTGCTCAAGCCGCCATATTTCTCAGTTTCATCACTTTCTCCAAAAATAATCATATTAAATAAATGACTTTTCTTCTCACCGTTTCGAAATTCGAGGCTCTTTGTTGAGCACGTTTTCAATTAGGTGGAAGTAAACACGTGGCCAACAATATGTTATTTAAAACTCTTAGAATACCCACTGACAACTTCTAAAAGTAATTTTCTAAAAGATTAGTATTATGTTTGGTCAAAAGTTTTATTTTCTTGCGTAACTTAACTAAATAGGGCAAATTTGTCATAATGATATTGCAATCATCATCATCACCATCCACAGCCTTCCTTATTCCACTGCTGGGTATAGGCCTCTCTCTTGCTATGCCATCTGCCTCGGTCCTGTGCTAATCTAGATATTGCAATAAAAACTCATTATTGTTTGGCAAATGCTACAAAAAATGTTAATAAACTGGCTTTCCAATTAAAGCAAGCAAGGTGCGGCAAAAAAATCATCTACCTACAAATACAGGCGTGCGTGCGTTCAGTAATCCAGTATCGATCCGTCGGCCAGGACTTGTGGCGCCCAACACGGGGTTACTATGCGGTATAGAACTTGGTCCTTCGAGCTCGGTTCAACTGTGCATTCATATTAGTAAGGTTTAGTTTCGCTTGATTTCATAGACTTGACAGCGTTTGAGCTATTTTTAACTGTAATTCAATACTGGTAGAGTCTTGTTTTGGTAGATTTCTTAAATGGCAGTGACTCTTGACTAATTTAGACGTAAATCGAAATTGTTAAAGTCAAACTTAGGTTGTGTCTTGTAATTTTGTTCCATAATGTTATCAGCTAGCGCTTAGCTTATTTTCAACTGTATTATTGAAGTATTAGTGTTTGTTTTAACTTACTATTAACTACAGGCGCTCCAACCAGATTTCGGTCTTAAAAAATTTATATAGCTTAGTTTGCACGAGAGGCTATCAGTTCTGTACAATGCGGTACAAAGACTGTGATTTTAGCTAATTTAAACTTTAGCTTGAACACAATACAGTTCTTTTTGCTCATCTGTTTTGATGAAACACGGAATAAGCAGTATCCAAAGTGCATAACACCTAACAAAGATATTTTTGGCGGGTCAAATTTCGCAAACTGTGCATTTGATGTCATCATCATCATCATCAGCCAGAAGACGTCCACTGCTGAACATAGGCCTCCCCCTTTAACCTCCACACTGAACGACAGCCTGCCTTTTGCATCCACTGGATGCCCGCGTCTCACAATGTCGTCGGTCCATCTAGTGGGAGGCCTACCTACGCTGCGTCTTCCGGTTCGTGGTCTCCACTCTAGAACCTTTCTTCCCCATCGGTTATCCGTTCTTCGAGCGATGTGGCCTGCCCATTGCCACTTCAACTTGCAAATATTAACAGCTATGTCGGTGACTCTGGTTCTTTGGCTAATATCCACGTTTCGGATTCTATCGCGCAAAGAAACTCCGAGCATAGCTCTCTCCATTGCCCGCTGTGTGACTCTGAGTTTTTCCAAAAGGCCAACAGTTAGAACCACGTCTCAGTACCATATGTCATCACTGATGTACCAAATCTCATTTTCATTTTAAAATACTTATTCAATGACACATCACATAAGATGATGCAATCAATATTTTTTTTTTTTTTTTTTTACTACATATATGTGTTATATGGTTACGTTTGTCATCAATGATGATGATGATATTGCATGGTTTCAAACAAACAAACACGGTTAGTGTTTTCTATACTAGCATCATGACAAATCGCTTTACAAGCAAACAAAATAGGAAACCGTTAAACAGCTTTTCAAGCGTGAAATTAAGTTTTCTAAAGATCCAAAACGATCTTTTAATGATGCGTTTCGTTAACTCAAGGTTAAGACGAGTTTTTCTTTGGAAATGTTTTGAATAGGCAGTGAGCAGCGCTCGTGTAAGTTTACCCGACGGCGCGAGCAAATAGGATAGGAAATATAGTTTTTTTTTTAAATATATATAATAGGCTTGCGCTTGACCGCCAACTCGCCTGATGTTAAGCGATGATGCGGTCTACGGTGGAGCACGCTTGCCTAGAAAAAACCGATTCACTCGTGATTTGAAGACACCCAGCTTGTATCTATTTGTTTCTATTGCTTCACTTCAGTGATCGAACGAGATACGGTGGTGAACCGAAATTTGTCACCGACTTGCTCTTTGCCACAATATATTTAAATTGTGTTGTTTTAATTTAGAGTGCGTACTATAATCATGCCAAGTTTGACGCTTGTAAGTATTACCGTTTTTACATGAGGTAAATACCAAAAGTTGCTAAAAAATGCATTTATTTGTTGAATCGAAGACATGGACGTTCCATGTGATTTCTGTGTGATAATTGCAGTAAATATTTGCAGTGAAACGCAAACAAACGCAGGAAAATACTCCACAGGAAACCCAGGAGCCAGGAGGTTCCCGCAGGGAAACGCTGGATGCAGGCCGCTTCCAACCGGCCCTTTTGGAGATCGATGCGGGAAGCCTATGTCCAGCAGTGGACGTCCTACGGCTGAAATGATGATGTTGATTTGCAGTAGATGCCTTGTTATATCAAATTCTAAGTTCACAAATGCGAAATGTAAACAGATACATATTGGAGTGTCCGAAAACGACCTTCAAAAATGATAAGTCTAGTCAATAAATGTTTAAAAATCAATAATTTAACAATAAAATCACATCATCCATCAATATTTTATCGTGTATTCGACAACATATACAGTGTAAACTTTATAACAACCAAAGTTTGGAACAACCTGCCAGCTTCCCTGTTCCCTGAGAGATATAACCTGGGCCTTTTCAAGGCCAGAGTGAATAGGTATCTTCTAAGTCTGCGTGCTTCATCTTCGACCACATCGTCGCTTACCAACAGGCGAGTTGGTGGTCAAACGCGGACTTTTCAGCGTTAAAAAAAATAAAAATATAATAGCGACACTGTTTACGACAACTCCATAAAAATAATGGAAATTATTATAGAAATTATTTTACTTAGGTTGGTTTATCTTGTTGTCCATACAATGACACACTATGTAGCATCACACCCACTCTAAATAACTGTTATTTCATTAAATTACGGTTCTAAACAATTATTTCTTATACCTCTTTTTTAAAATAGTAATAGTTTATTGATCCAAAATTGAAAGACAGCAATATTGTTAAAAAGCAATTGAACTGGACATAATATAAAGATTACATTACAAAATAAAATACAGGAGCAGCAAATAACGTTAGACGAAGATAACAGAGTATACGCAATAAGCGTTGTTATTTGTATCAATATTATTGTTTGTTATTTGTAAATTTTATACTATCTATTGGTTTTTCATCTCTAATAACGCCATAAAATGCGCAGCCCCTTACGTGTCGCTATCTAGAGTTTACACTGTATCTGTGTGAGTGCATTTCGTGCTCTTGCTACGTTGTAGGATAAAAACGTACGCCCTAATTAGTCTGTGGCACGGCGCGGGCGCTCTTGTCCGTTTTACAAACGAAATAAAAAACAAAATTGGTGAAAATTTTAAATTTGGAACGAGCGGAAGCGCATTCCACAGTCGACCGTTGTCTATTTCGGTCGTATTTGGGCGCGCTACTATATAATGCCGTTTGTTTTAAAAATAATCACGGGAATCCCTTTTACGAGACAACTATGGGGATGACTTAAATTACGTAAAGGACATATGACAAAGTGGACCAAAAACTGAAGTAGCCGGCCAATGAAACATAATTATGTACATACTAGTAGGCCGCCCCTGCTTCGCACGGGCGAAGCCGGGATATATAGCCTATTTCAACCGGAGATAGTGCAGCATCCCAACAGTGAAAGAATTTCACAAATCGGTTCAGTAGTTTCGGAGCCTATTCAATGCAAACAAACAAACAATCAAATCTTTCCTCTTTATAATATTAGTATAGATTGTAGTAGTACATGACCATATCAACATTTTTCATTTTGACATCAAACCATTTTGTTTAAAATTTAAGTCGCTACATGACTTTAAAAAGTCTATTTGGTCAAAAAATGTAATGTTGTATGTGTATATTTTTTTAATACATACATATTCCGCACAGTCCATCTAAGTTATCTGGCCCATCATCATCAGCCTTGAATGTCCCACTGCTGGGTAAAAGCCTCTCTTTGTTTCTTTTCTATTCTATTCTATTCTACCTCATCACATACAAAAATATTATATACATATAATCTAATATACCCGGACCCGGGTATGTCCTAAAACTGCGACCAGAACCACCGGAGGATGGGCAGCAGCGTCCTGTTAGTACACGGTGAACATACTGCGATCTCCAAGCCGCCTGCCAAGCGTGGGGATTATGGCAACACCCCTCTCTAAGAGGGAGGCCTTGTTCAGCAGTGGACGTTTAATGGCTGATGATGTGAATCTAATATAAATAAATAATATATTCTAATAATAATATATTCTTTCCATCCAATGGTTGCCTGGAAGAGATCGCTTTTAGCGATAATGCCGCCACTTGTGGCACTAGCTCGTAAGTGTTTTCTATCGTGTTGTAATTTTTATTTCTGGTGTACACAATAAAGAGTTTCTATCTATCTATCTATCTACATAAATTCATTTGGCCGGCTATATCACTTTTTGGTCCAAATATGTATGAAGCATGTCCGTTGTCCTTTACTAGAATTGAAATTTGAAGGACTTGAAACTTTACAATAAAATGTGAAAATTACTGCTAAATATTTAAATACATTTTTACGTAAATAACTACGTTTGTAATGTTACGATAGACACCATGACATGATTTTGTTACTTTTTGGAAATTCACACTCATTGATTTTATATCTTCAATAATGTGAAAATGTGCGAGACAGAAAGCTGCAGAAGGTATACAGGACCCTTAAAGTTATATGATTATTTACGGGATATTTAACCGTACCGTACGGATCGTTATGTCTGCACCTAACTTTTTAACTGTTCGACCAACCACCCGCATTCTTCAGTCTTCCCGTGAACATGGTGCATGTAACTGCGCCGAAATATCGGGAGCACATTCCACAACCTTACCACGGTAAATATCCCGTAAACAATCATATAACTTTAGTGAACAACCGTGATAGTTTAAAACAGTTTTTTGAATACGTTTGTCTCTTTCTCGCGGGATAAAAACGGTGGAAAGACAATTTGTCCACGGCCTGTGCTATAGGCCTGCCAGGAGTGATCGATACGCACCGAGAGGTGGTCAGGCCACTAGTGTCTGAGGTTCTGAGTCACGCTCCAGTGATAGCCCACGTACACATGGCACGCGGCCAAACCTCGCCTGATTATGACAATTAGCGCCATGTGAGACCCCCATTGTCCGAGCCGGGGCCAGAGGTCGGGGAACTGAGGAATGCGATGAGCTGACAGCGAAGCTATTTACGGGGCTTATTCCATCAACTGTAGTGACGATACGTAAGCTTAGATCATATTATATATGTTTTAAATGTTTATCGGGACTTATCACGTATCACAGCTCGTGACCACGGCCATTGTAACATGGTCGAAACGTCGAGCGAAAGGTACATATTTTTTACCTATATTAAATAATACGTGATAAGTCCCGATAAACATTTAAAACGTGTGTTCAAATCGCGAAAGTTTAAAAATTCATATTATATAGTTTGGATTTGCCTTAAGTGGGCACATGGGCAGCATTTTGAACCCGTACGAAGCTCTTTGATTCCACTTTTATTATGCGTACTGCTAGTCTGTGGAATACACTGCCTGAATGGGAGTACCCCCATAGTTACAATCTGGGTGTCTTCAAATCACGCGTGAATCGGTTTCTTCTAGGCAAGCGTGCTCCATCGTAAACCGCATCGTCGCTTTACATCAGGCGAGTTGGCGGTCAAACGCAAGCCTATTAATAGATAAAAAAAAAGAGTTGAACTCGAGGACTATCCTGGGGCTTTACGGCTACCTCTTAACGGGGGCTCGAAACTGCTCGAAAAATCACGTGAACGTGAACCTTAACTCACCGAGATACGGTTAGCGGTTGCGCAACTATTCTCATCACCTAAACAGAATCGCTTAAAACAAATAGCCGTAAGGCCCTGGTCTGTGGGCTTCGCAAAGGCCTCCAATATAACCTAACGAGTAACGACGGAAATCTCAGCTTTGCTTCGCTAAGCTAGACAGTAACCTGCGCCCACGCAGGGTCGACGACCGCGATGACTCATCGCTCCGATGCCCTTCGCTTGTAGCGTCTTGTAGCTTTCGTACTCGTGGGCGTCTCGCGATGTTCCGGTTTGGGGTTCGGTGCTTCGCGAAAACATTTGTAACTGACCGAGTGAAGAGAAGGGTTTTTTTTAAATAATTTTTATCTACTTTTGGCCACCAACTATGTCGCTCGGCTTAGCACCGTTTCCGCATAACCCAGTATAAGTATTATTAAATACCATGTTTGAGGAAACACGTAAATTAAAACCATATCATAATTGCAAGAAAGATCCTCAAGTATATTTCGGAGAGTGTGGGTCGAATTCCCTCCTGCCCATTTTTCTATCGGACTGCCAGAGCGGGCACGAAAAATCCACACTGCTTTATGGTTGATATTCCGAAAACCCGTACGAAGCGCTTTGATTACACTTTTATTGTGCGAATTGCTAGTCTGTGGAATGCGCTGCCTGAATGGGTGTTCCCCGATAGTTACAATCTGGGTGTCTTCAAATCACGAGGGAATCCCTTTTTTCTAGGCAAACGTGCTCCAACGTAGACCGCATCATCGCTCAACATCAGGCGAGTTGGCGGTCAAACGCAAGCCTATTCCTACTTTCCTACAAATATTATAAACGCGAAAGTTTGTATGTATAGATGTATGGATGTTTGTTCCTCTTTCACGCTGCAACGGAACAACGGATCGACCTGATTTTTTGCATGGATATAGTTCAAAAGCCAGAGAGTGACATAGACTTTTCATCATCATCATCATCATCATCATTACAATTTTTCATCACTACGCGGGTGAAACCGCGGGGCGCAGCTAGTATTAAATAAAATAAAAAGTATGGCTACACACCATCAGGCGCTTGGTGACAGAATTTGCGGGCGTGTTAAGTGGGCACACGGGCAGCGTTTTGTCCATACAAACGTATTCTCGTGTTTCCTCCCTGGATAATACCGTTAGAACTGTAATTTTTTTTAATTAAATTTATCTCCCCCATTGTCATGCTTCTATCATTTATTTTTTTCTTATAAATTAACTATACTATAAGAAATATGAGCCTTTAGATATCCCAAAAATAGTTTTTTTTTACCGCCATGTTCAGACGTCTATCAAACAAATTTGACGAGTTTATAAAACAAAAATAAATGATAGAAGCATAGTTCAATCTTTTTCACTTCTATTAATTTAAAAAAATAATAAAATCGGCTTAGTTTTGAATGAGGAAACAGAAAAATACGAGACGATGATTTTGTCTACTTTTCGAAGGTATAATCGATCCGAGCTGCAGTTATCCCTATTGCGCTCTACTGGGAGATGCTTGAGGTCAGGGGACAGCAATAGATTTGCTAAATACCTATTCATCAAATTTCTTGGCCGTGGTATGCCCTCTTAACTCCGCCACTGGCCAGTCGCAACGTAACACGCTACCCCCCACCCCACCCCACCCCACTCGACGTCAAAAAGCTACACGTGTAATACCTACATCGTTCACGTCACGATGTGCTACACGTAAATAGGGTTGCCAGACACCCGGGAAATCCGGGATAGCCCCGGAGTAAGGTGTCTTCTCCAGTGTCCAGTAATTTCGTAATTTCGGAGTAATTTTGTCCCGGAATTCGCGAATTTCTTTAGGTTGTCCTAAAGACACTTGTACTGATTTTGTAAACCGTATCTGGGCACGTTAAGGTTCACGTTCGCTTGATTTTCCGAACTGCGCTGTTTTAACGTTAGTTTGAGACCGCGTAAGGAGTTGGGCGTATGGTGGGGCCTTACAACTCCTTGGTCTAAGAGTATAGTAACCATACCTCGGCCTTATTATAGAAGTTTGATTGTGATCGAGATTGCATGCCGTCCCGTTCGCATCTACTTACTCGCACCACGTGCGTAAGTGAGATGGCACGCGATCACGATCACAATCCGAATCACTATAAGACATATATAATAAGGCATTCGGCCCACATGGACCTGTTTGGTTACTATACTAAACTAGCTACTAACGCCGTTCCTAACCCCAGAAATGTACAGGAATTGATAAGCCAGCAGAGCAATCGCGCTAAAAAATTACCGACGAATCGTTGACGAAACGCAAACGCTCCACAACTTTTGGTCAATTTCGTATCCGCGCGAAAAAGTTGATATTTTCTAACTTTATTACAAACGTTCGTTTGACAGCGTCTACGTTCCAACTTTGATCGGGTTGCGTTTCGTCTTTGGTTAAAATCATTAGCGCGATACGAAATCGAACAAAAGTAGTGGAGCGGTTGCGATTCGTCAACGATTCGTCTGTAATTTTTTAGCGCGATTGCCCTGCACCGGTCCACATAGACCTGATGGCTTATTATGGATGATTCGGATTGTGATCGCGATCGCGTGCCATCTCACGCACGTGGTGCGAGTAAGTAGATGCGACCGGGACGGCATGCAATCTCGATCACGATCAAACTTCTATAATAAGGCCGCTGTATGGTTACTATACGAAACGTGGTTATTCGCCAAAAAACCAGAGTCACCGACATAGCTGTTAAAATTTGCAAGTTGAAGTGGCAATGGGCAGGCCACATCGCTCGAAGAACCGATAACCCGATGGGGAAGAAAGATTCTGGAGTGGAGACCACGAACCGGAAGACGCAGCGTAGGGAGGCCTCCCACTAGATGGACCGACGACATTGTGAGAGTCGCGGGCATCCAGTGGATGCAAAAGGCAGGCTGTCGTTCAGTGTGGAGGTTAAAGGGGGAGGCCTATGTTCAGCAGTGGACGTCTTCTTGCTGATGATGATGATGATGGTTACTATACTAAACTAACTACTAACGCCGTTCTAACCCCAGAAATGTACAGGAATTGATGAGCCAGGATCTGGCAACACTTGTTAGACGTCGCCTCGGTGCGGAGCGACGACCCTATATCGACCCATATTCCCGGAAACCGCAGCTTGGCTGGCCTTTCGTCAACACTGGACTCATTATGCAGCTTATACGGCTAGCTTTACATTGTAGTTTGTATACGGAGTATTATTTAAAGGTGTAGTAAGGTTTTTTCTCAAACGTAGTATTTTTTTTTTTTTTTTTTTTTTTTTTTTTTATTTACAATGCAACTCCACAGACTCCAGGGTCCGTGACTTTTATTATACTTGACTACAATTTTGTTAACTTTAACGAATTTACTTAGTTATTCACAGTACAGGGAGAGGAAAGTTAGTTATACCTATCTTAATCTAAGGTTAAAACAATTCGGTACTAGTGTTGTGTATATACCGCGAGCAGACCAGCGACCCGCAAGCAGCACCCGATCACGAGTATGACACATGTGCCAGCCATCGGTACTAGTGTTGTGTATATACCGCGAGCAGACCAGCGACCCGCAAGCAGCACCCGATCACGAGTATGACACATGTGCCAGCCATCGGTACTAGTGTTGTGTATATACCGCGAGCAGACCAGCGACCCGCAAGCAGCACCCGATCACGAGTATGACACATGTGCCAGCCATCGGTACTAGTGTTGTGTATATACCGCGAGCAGACCAGCGACCCGCAAGCAGCACCTGATCACGAGTATGACACATGTGCCAGCCATCGGTACTAGTGTTGTGTATATACCGCGAGCAGACCAGCGACCCGCAAGCAGCACCCGATCACGAGTATGACACATGTGCCAGCCATCGGTACTAGTGTTGTGTATATACCGCGAGCAGACCAGCGACCCGCAAGCAGCACCCGATCACGAGTATGACACATGTGCCAGCCATCGGTACTAGTGTTGTGTATATACCGCGAGCAGACCAGCGACCCGCAAGCAGCACCTGATCACGAGTATGACACATGTGCCAGCCATCGGTACTAGTGTTGTGTATATACCGCGAGCAGACCAGCGACCCGCAAGCAGCACCCGATCACGAGTATGACACATGTGCCAGCCATCGGTACTAGTGTTGTGTATATACCGCGAGCAGACCAGCGACCCGCAAGCAGCACCCGATCACGAGTATGACACATGTGCCAGCCATCGGTACTAGTGTTGTGTATATACCGCGAGCAGACCAGCGACCCGCAAGCAGCACCTGATCACGAGTATGACACATGTGCCAGCCATCGGTACTAGTGTTGTGTATATACCGCGAGCAGACCAGCGACCCGCAAGCAGCACCCGATCACGAGTATGACACATGTGACAGCCATCGGTACTAGTGTTGTGTATATACCGCGAGCAGACCAGCGACCCGCAAGCAGCACCCGATCACGAGTATGACACATGTGCCAGCCATCGCCCTCCTCAACCATATCTTAGGGAAGAGAGCGACCCGACACACGACGCCGCCGCAAGAAGGTGCCTTCGATGGCGAGCATGAATGCTAGAGGCATACACACAACTCTTATTTCTTTACATTTTTAATATTCATTTTTGTACATTTTATATCGCCTCCTCCCGGCCCAGGGCCTCCATCACTGCCGCGTTCCCATCTCTGATAGCCATCTGCAGGTTGTACGCTTTAATGGTCTTCGGTGACGCAGCTGACGCTCGACGTACGAATCGATAAAACGTAGTATTTAAAGTGTCTACTTTTTTTTTTTTTTTAATAATAGGCTTGCGCTTGACCGCCAACTCGCCTGATGTTAAGCGATGATGCTGTCTACGGTGGAGCACGCTTGCCTAGAAGAAACTGATTCACTCGTGATTTGAAGACACCTAGATTGTATTTATCGGGGAACACCCATTCAGGCAGCGCATTCCACGGTCTACAATTTGAAGAACACATTTCGAGGAGACCGCAAGGAAACGCTGGATGCAGCTATAAACGCTAACCGGCCCTTTTTGGTGATCGATGGGGGATGCCTATGTCTAGCAGTGGACATCATATGGCTGAAATGATGATGATGATGACTTCGAGGAAACTGCTGGTCTCTTGGAAAAAATCAGAGTCACACAGCGGGCAATGGAGAGAACCATGCTCGGAGTTTCTTTGCGTGATAGAATCCGGAACGTGGAAATTCGCCAAAGAACCAGAGTCACCGACATGGCTATTATTAAGTTGAAGTGGCAATGGGCAGGTCACATCGCTCGAAGATCTGATAATGGGGAAGAAAGGTTCTTGAGTGGAGACCACGAACCGGAAGACGCAGCGTAGTTAGGCCTCCCACTAGATGGACCGACGACATCGTGAGAGTCGCTGGCATCCAGTGGATGCAGATGGCAAGCTGTCGTTCAGAGTGGAGGTCTAAAGGAGAGGCCTATGTTCAGCAGTGGAGGTCTTCTGGGTAATGATGATAATGATGGCTTGAGGAAAAGATAGTTACAATCTGGGTGTGTTCAAATCACGAATCTGTTTCTTCTTGGCAAGCGTGCTCTATCGTAGACCGCATCAGGCGAAGTGGCGGTCAAACTCAAGCCTATAATTTTTTTTCTCGTGACTGCTCAGCTTTGTCGTCGCTTTTAGCGTCTACACTTTCAATGAAAAAAAGTTACTTTTTGCAAGGAAATGATAATGAAAAATTGCAAATTCATGAATGGCTTTAAACTCTGTGTGAAATGAAGCGAGAGAAAACGACCGCTCGCAATGAGGTTGATCGAGTAGGTAGGTTAATTATCGAGCTGAATAAATCAACAGTAATACTCATCATCATCATCACCATCAGCCAGAAGACGTCCACTGCTGAACATAGGCCACCCCTATAGACATCCACTCTGAATCTACTAGATGCCCGCGACTCTGACGATGTCGTCGTTCCATCTAGTGGGAGGCCTCCCTACCCTGCGTCTTCCGGTTCGTGGTCTCCACTCCAGAACCTTTCTTCCCCATCGGTTATCGGTTCTTCGAGCGATGTGGCCTGCCCATTGCCACTTCAACTTGCAAATTTTAACAGCTATATCGGTGACTCTAGTTCTTTGGCGAATATCCACGTTTCGGATTATATCGCGCAAAGAAACTGAGCCTAGCTCTCTCCATTGCCCGCTGTGTGAGATTTTCCAAAAGCCAACAAATAAGGACTACGTCTCAGTACAGTCATCACGACGACTGAACGTAGAAGTCCATAATGTTTACTTCCCTAGAAAATGTCTATCCACTTTGCTGTTAAGCTGATATAGTATTTTAGGGGACCGCATTCCACGGCGCGAGACTGCTTGTTTTGACAGGTCGCTCGCATAAAACAACACGGAACCCTTGTGCACAACACTGCCGCCTTTCATCACGTCTCGACTCGAGCGTGGATCTTTAATAGGGCTATTTGTTGAGAGCTTGGCAGTTTTGATCTTTGAGAACGATCATGGAGGAGTTTTTGATACGTATGTGGTATGTACGTGGTATGTCCCTCCTGTGGCGGGAAATTCAATTTCAAACAGTTTTCTTGTCCTTGTAGCTAGGCTGAGTAATTATTGTAAACGATCATGATGTGTATAATTGTATGGTGGTCAAACGCAAGCCTATTATTTATAAAAATAAAATTAAAAAAAACGCATGGCCATCAGCTACAACTCAGAAAAAGTGGTAGCTAAACTGTTTAGCTACTTTTTCTGGCAACTTTACAACACACTGACATATCTTGATTGAAAATGGATTTGTGGCGATATTTGCGCGATACTACTCACACACGTGCGCGCTGCACGCGTAAACTAGACGGAGACTTGGTCGCCCCGATCGCGATGATACAAATCCCGCGTCGGCCCTCACTAGACAGCCATTTGCTTTGAAATAAAAATAAAATCTTTTTGATCTATGGCTAAGTATGGCAGTATATTTTTTTGTGATTTTATGGTTGGTCCTTTATTAAAAAAAAAAAACAATTGATGAGTCGCCAGATTGAGTGGAAGTGCCACTAACCACTACCACTGCTACTTGCACTAAGCAAAACGATGCAGATGTTGCGTAGTAGGTACTAAACTTGCAACTTGTACTGTAGCTACTTTGAGGTCAAAAATCGGGTAATCTGGCTACTTTTGCAAAAGATCTAGCTTAACCGAGAAAAACCGTTTTTTACCCCTAAAAACTCACCCCCATCCCCTTCGCGACCTCAGATCGCCCGTAAATTATTTTTCCTTTCATTTTTATAATATTCCCCTCCTTTTCTAATGGGTTTCATCATACTATTATTTTTTTTCACTTTTTATTATTTTTAAAGGCTTCTACCCTGGTCTACTAAGTTAATGGTCCAGTTGGCAACACTGGCTGGTAGTCCTGAAACCGGCACTGACTGGCATAGATTATGTTTTAGTTAAACTGGTGGAGCGACGGTGGACTAGCGCTTTACAATCTGACGGCACCCTTTCTAATAATAATTTTCTAAACAAGTTATTTAGTAAGCATAAGCATTGCCATTCAACGTGGTAATGCCGCCAGCATGCTGGGTACGCTGCCAACTGGTAGTGGGCTTGAGCATTTGGATTGTCTTTAGACCTTCAACGGTCTATGGGCAGTCTAACTGTATTTGTAGTTTTAGTTTTAGCTTGTATTTTGTTTAGCTAATAAAGGCGCTTGCGCAGGAAAAAAATAAAAGTTAATAAAAGTAACATAACTAAATGTTATGACAGAACGGCGTCAACGTCACATGTCCACCGAAGCGTGGTTCCATCATTGCGGCAGGTCGTCTGTCCGACCGCTTCCTAGTTTCGTCGTGTGTTGGACACATGGTTGTTATGACAGGGCTATATCTGGATGCCTTGTTGTTGTGCTATTCTGGTGCCTGGGGACTTGCATCAACAGATGTGTACATAAACTAGTGCGAAGATTGTTATTTGTTTACTCACTTTTTAGGGTTCCGTACCCAAAGATAGAAAACGGGAACTTATTACTAGCCTATGCTGTCCGTCCGTCCTATCTACCGAACCGTAATAGATAGACAATTGAAATCTTCACAGATTAAGTAATGTTATGGTGCAGTAAGGTTACAGGCAGGCGGGGACTGCCGAAAAAAATACGTCACATTAGCATGTCGGTGACGCGAACCCATAAGTTTTACCCTGAACAAAAAATCGCTCAACGCGGCGAAAGAAGTTTTTCGTGTTTGCGATCGTTGGGTATAAACCACCTTGTGTAACTACAAAATATAGTACCTATTTATTTTGTGGTTTAACCGCTTTTAGTGCAAGTATTACATCAGGAGTGTACACACAAACTGGTTGAATGCAGTTGGAAAATTGGAAAGTGGTTACTCAAACACACAACCATTACCGACCGAGTACGTAGGCCCTAATTCTGGTAATACCTCAAAATTTAAAAGAAATAAAAGTATTGTCATGATTTCTAACTTATTTCAATTGTTTCTTTGTGATTTCTTGGTTTTAAACTATTTGGTATCTAATTTGACTAACAATCCTTTTATTTAAAACTAGTAGGCCGCCCCTGCTTCGCACGGCCGAGGCCGGGATATATAGCCTATGTCAACCGGGGATAGTGCAGCATTCCAACAGTAAAGAATTTTTCAAATCGGTTCAGTAGTTTCGGAGCCTATTCAATGCAAACAAACAAACAAACAATCAAATCTTTCCTCTTTATAATATTAGTATAGATGGTGGTTGGAAACGTGTTGACTCGGGGGTCTCGGCAATAGTGCAAATAGTGGGGGTAGAAAGAAGATAATGCGGTAGGATGTTGGCAAGAGGGAGTTTAGTCTGGCTTGAGCGTTCATAGCGAAAGCATATTGGTCTGAAAACTGTAATAAGTAGGAATAAAGAATATGAATAAAGTTATATAAAAGTGAGAACTGGATTATGATTTATCACAGTATGTATAGTTTTTTTTTTACCACCGATAAAAGAGCTGATTATTTTCAAACTGCTTAGAAAACAAGTACAAATATCTTTATTTACCTTAAAAATGTAAAATAAGTGTACAGTTTTCTAGTCCCCGCACTAGGGCTAGCCTGTGTCGCGGGAGACTGAGCGATTGCAAAAAACTTTGAATAAAAGAGAATTTAGTACTATTTTGATTACTAATTAATGTTTTAGGCTAATTATGTTTGTGTGTGTGTGTGTGTGTGTGTGTGTGTGTGTTTGTGTAATGGTACATATTACTAGCTGAAACCCGCTACTTCGTACGTGTAGAGCTCGGCCTTCGGCCTCGCTACTACAACCCGTTATAGCCTATGTGTTATTCTAATGTATAAGCTATATTATTGTAAACTTTCATTAAAATCCATTCGGTAGTTTTTGCGTGAAAGAAGAACAAACATCCATACATCCATACATACAAACTTTCATGTTTTTAATATTAGTAGGAAGTAGGATGGTAGCGAGTGTGAGTGAGCGTGTATTAAAGTGTTCTAAAATTTATAAATATATTTTAGTTATTAATAGTATTATTCAGTATTGAATGATAAACAAAGCCTCTGAGCATCGTAATCTAGTGTTAGGAGGCATTTTTTCACTTTCTCCTTGACGCTGTAAGTAGAGATATCACTAAGATTACAGATCTTCATCGTACGATGATACAAAAATGGAAGAGTGTAGGTATCTAACGGCTAAAACGTATATTTTTTTCCCATAAATAATAGGCTTGCGTTTGACCACCATCATTTGACCGTTCCAGCTGTTAAGTCTTGCAAAGGAAGACTTAACAGCTGGATGGAACCTTTACATTTGGGCTACGTTTTTTATTAGACGAGTTTTGGTCAAGTTAACTTTGCCTAAAGATTCTATGGTAAATGAGTATAGCTTCTCTATCTCTACATAGTATAAATTGAAGTCGCTTTCCGCGTCTGTCTGTCTGTATGTCTGTATGGCCGCTAACTCCTCCTAAACCACGCAACGGATTTTGATGCGGTTTTCACCATTAGTTAGCTACATTTTCAAGGAAGGTTTATATATATATAACTAGCGACTTGCCCCGGCTTCGCACGTAAATTACACCCGTGCGAAACCGGGCGGGCGGGTCGCTAGTTTAGAATAAATAGTTATAGCTTTTAGAATAAATAGTTATTTTCAACAGATATTTTACCTGCTTCAAAAAAGGACGGGTTCTCAATAAATTTTTAATAGGGTTCCGTTTACACCCTTTGGGTACGGAATTGTAAAAAAAACAACAATTTACACTTGAATTTCTTCTTGAAGCGTCGCGATGCAAACTCGCGTTTCTAGCTCTAACCATGTAAATATCTCTTAAGATGAACGATGTATGCTTATTCATAATATACTTGTCTGTCCGGCTGTCTGTCTTCATTGACCGAACCAGAAGCGGTCCTCATTTGTGCCAATCAATTTGTAAGGACAGACAAATGGACAAACAAATGAAGAGATATTGCTCTCGGTGCGGAAATTAACCCATAAAACCAATTATCTATTTAAAAAAACTGTCCAAGTGCGAGTCGGGCTCGCGCACTGAGGGTTCCGTGTAAACTTAATAAATATGTATGTAGATATTTAATCCATCCCGGGTATCGAGTCTCGACGAAATAAAGATTAAAGGTTGAAATATTGATTGACAAACTTAACTTTGTAGATGGCAAACAGGTACTAAATACGGCATATAGGTGGCAAATACATACCAATTACGAAATTTGAGTTTGTAATAGATTTTTAAATGTGATTTAACTTCAAACTAACAACTTTCGGATTTTTTCCTTTAGATATGCTGTGAAGCCTTGCTTCTTACCAAATTTAATAATTCTAGGTCAACGGGAAGTATTACCCTATCGGTTTTGATTCCCTTGAGTCTTGACAGACAGACAGACGTACAGCGAAATGATCCTATAAGGGTTCCTTTTTTTCCTTTTGAGATACGGAACCCTAAAAATAACTTAATAGTCGTCTAGCTTGACAAACTTGTGATCTTTATTATAAAACTAGCTACGCATCCCGGCTTCACACGGGTGTAAGCCTTTTTTTTTACACCTTGGGTTACATTCAAATTCAAATTATTTATTTGTCAGACATTATTTACATTATTGGAGTTTAAGTAAGGAAGGATCCCTATTTTTTATATATATTATAGCCTATCTCACCCGGGGATAGTGTAGCTTCTCAACAGTGAAATAATTTTTCAAATCGGTTCAGTAGTTTCGGAGCCTATTCAATGCAAACAAACAAACAAATCTTTCCTCTCTATAATATTAATAATATTAGTATATATGAAACTTTTTCTCTGTAAGTGGATGGATTTACGAGTTTAGGAAGCACTGCTTAAAAAACGGATTAAAATTACAGATGCGTAATCGTTGAACATACATAAAAAAATAAAGGGCCGAATTGAGAACCCTCCTCCTTTTCGAAGTCGGTTAAAAAGTTGACGACATATGTGGTATAAAATTACAACCACCTTGGCGAGATGTAGGGCACATAGGGCTTCTAAACGGAGGTCACGACCGAACCACCTCCGCAATCTGATCTGCTCCGATACAGTGCTTCCTAAACTCACGAATGACTGCCTCAGTGGCCCAGTGGGTAGTGAACCTGCCTTCTGCACTTGGGGGCGCGGGTTCGATTCCCACCTAGGACAAACATTCATGCGATGAACATTTTTTGTTTGTTCTATATCTGGGTGTTAATATCTGTAATATTTTTTAATAATAATCTGTAATATTTTATATTTATTTAGGGTGTTAATATTTTTTTTGCTCAATAAATGAATTTGAATTTGTTTAAGTATGTCTTTAAAAATACATATGTATGTATATTAGTCTCTGGCAGCCATATCACAAGCTTTGCTAGGGTTTGGGGTCAGATGACCGTGTGTGCAAAAATGTCCGGTGTATTTATTTATTAATTCTAAAAACGACCAGAACTTCTAAGTTCTAGGAACCAGAGTCACTGACATAGCTGTTAAAATTTGCAAGTCGAAGTGGCAATGGGCAGGCCACATCGCTCGAAGAACCGATAACCGATGGGGAAGAAAGGTTCTTGAGTGGAGACCACGAACCGGAAGACGCAGCGTAGGTAAGCCTCCCACTAGATGGACCGACGACATTGTGAGAGTCGCGGGCATCCAGTGGATGCAAAAGGCAGGCTGTCGTTCAGTGTGGGGGTTATAGGGGGAGGCCTATGTTCAGCAGTGGACGTCTTCTGGCTGATGATGATGATGAGTTCCAAGAGCCGTAGATATAAACTCGGTAGTTCCTAGAGTACGCATTACGAGAGTCGTAAATCATTAGGCAAATACGAGCAACTATTGGACCGCTGGGTTGGCCCTAGGCCCCTTGCCGACCGCGCCGGGTCGTTGACCCCGCATCGACACCATTACTCATTATACAGGGCTACGCATATAGACTGTACTAAGCCGAAAGGAGGTCATTGTACTCATCATTATGAACAACTTTGACGAACCTTGAAATTGCGAAAAAAATATTTTCTGTTTCATAGAAAACGCTACTTAATTGACAAAATGTATGGAACAGCTGATTTTTTTTCACGATTACATTGCTTAAAAGTGGGAAAACCTCGCCTTAAATGTTTTATTACAACGTGACTAATATTGTTCAGTTATTTTTTTTTTCAATGTGTGTATGATTTACTCGTGTTTTGTGCAAATTATCTTTATCATTAAGGGTCTCACATATTTTACCGAATAAGGCGACGAAAACTGGATTTTTGGCGTTTGATTCTATCAAATAGAAAGATCTTAACACTGTTTTAAACTATCACGGTTTTCACTAAAGTTACATGATTATTAACGGGATATTTACCGTGGTAAGGTTGTGGAATGAGCTCCCGATATTTCGGCGCAGTTATTTATGATGTTCACGGGAAGATGTCTTCCCGTGAACATGGTGCATGTAACTGCGCCGAAATATCGGGAGCTCATTCCACAACCTTACCACGGTAAATATCCCGTTAATAATCATTTAACTTTAGAAAGATCTTAGTTTTTTTTTTTATAAATAGATTTGTATATTTATCGACAGAAACGGCTTCAAATTTTTTAAAAACATCCAACTTCTTACCTCCTGTTTACAATGGTAATTTTTCGTTAAACTCGAAAGTTTGAGAGTGGTTTTTTTAAATTACTGACATAAAATAAACTGTTTTAGTGTTTTTTTTTATTTATGTTACACGGGAATTACTCACGTAAGATTAAGCCGGTTACTCCGACTATAGTTTCAACCGTATTAGACGGCCTTTTTTCAAGGTGAATGCGCGCGCGCGGCTGCGTCTCGCTTTGCACTACGGGCCGCCGCGTGGCGCGCACGTTATGACACCGGCTGCTTGTCGGGTGCGGGGGTGGTTTAGTGTTACTGTTTACTTGTTTCGAAATTCTCTTGACAATTACGGCTTTATTTTTCGTTTTATGTCCGAAATCCAGATACCTAAAATTGAACGATGCATTTTGTAATACGGCCCTTAATGTTCGCATCACCCTCTCTTGATATTTAGCTCTATGCTCCGACCTCAGAGCAAATAAAAATACAGAGTCCCTACGGCGCACTGCCGAAGTGACGCCAAAATCGCTTCCAAAACTACGTGAATTCCCTATAAATCCACGACTCACGCACACATACGCATTCAAAACTAAGTGAATTTCTTGTTAGAACGTCGTACTGAAAACATCCGTTTAAAAAGACACAATGACTTCTTGCAGTGTTAAGAACTGTAAAAACAACACAAAAGTAAATAAGAAGAAGAATGGAATATTTCCACACTTAAGTATTTATATTATCACTTATTTTGATGAATAACAAAACACGAATTTCGATTATGCACACATGTTTCAAAAAATGCCTTCACTTTTCGTGTTCGCGGTAGTCCCTCTATATTTTTATTCGCTCTGAGGCTCCGACTTAATTCGTTTAAAAACAAAGTAACATCATTTATCTACCCAAACACGGAAGGTTTGTTTTTTGCCCTGTCTTTGTCCTAAACGTACTCACCAAAACGCGTTTTGTCTTATACCATAGCCTATAATTATGTATCATAAAGAGATATCGCCCACATTCTATGGTTTTTATTATTTTAATGAGTAAGTTGTATATGTCGAATTTCTAGTGTAATTCCGCTTCTACGTCGTTTCGAGTACAATAAGGATTTTGGTTAAACTATTTTCTCTATAGATAATTGTGATGCTAATTTGAACCTAACCTGAATTTAAATATTAATTACATAAAAGAACAAAATTAACCTAACCTGAAACAAAAAGTATTTAAATCTGTAACAAAAAATTCGTTATAACAATTTGTACTAATGATATTAATTTTTATATATTATATATATGTAAATTACTACGAAACGTACGTACGTACGTATTGTATGTTTTTGTTTGTACTAGAAATTCGACATATACAAATAAAAAAATGGACTTCCGCAAAGTAACGCTTGATTCAATCAACTATTTTAATGAGTTATTTTTTATGTACCCTCTGTTTTTTTACGCGTACGAAGTCGCGGGCTACGTCTAGTCTCCATCAAGGGAATTGAACGTTTCAGGAAGTCAACATTGTGCAAAAGTGAAGTCAACATAAGATAATTCAATATTTTGTAAAATCAACATTTTGCTAAGTCGACGATGTAATCTACTTCTTTTCGAGTCGATGTTCCGTTAATTATACGAACGACGACGATGTAATGAATTTAGGGCATATTTTTTATTAGTTTTCATCACTAGCGATCGCTAATGGTCCCTCAAAACGGACGGTCGGAGTGGAGAAAGACTCGAAATGCAGGTGGTAAATATCACTATGCCTCCCTAGGGATCCCTAGAGAGGTAAAGCCTTGTTGGCTTGCCTAGAAGAAACCGATTCACTCGTGATTTGAAGACACCCAGATTGTAACTTTCAGGGAACACCCATTCCAAGGCAGCGAATTCCAAGGGACTAGAAAAAATCCCCCCCAACCAACAGTGGTGTACCCGTTGCTAATAAATAAGACAAAATATAACAAAGTTATTGGCGTGGTAGCTACCACGCCAATTGGGAGACCACTACACTTGAAAGCGTGAGGTCGCGGGTTCAAACCCTGGGCCCGTACCAATTAGCTCTTTGGAGCTTATGTACGGATTTTCATACCACTGGCTTTTCGGTGAAGGAAAACATCGTAAGGAAACCTGCATACGTCATCATCATCATCATCATCATCAGCCAGAAGACGTCCACTGCTGAATATAGGCCTCCCCCTTTAACCTCCACACTGAACGACAGCCTGCCTTTTGCATCCACTGGATGCCAGCGACTCTCACTATGTCGTCGGTCCATCTAGTGGGAGGCCTACCTACGCTGCGTCTTCCGGTTCGTGGTCTCCACTCAAGAACCTTTCTTCCCCATCGGTTATCGGTTCTTCGAGCGACATACGTACGGAGAAGGAATTCAATGGCGTATGTGAATCAACTAACCCGCACTGGGCCAGCGTGGTGGATATGGCCCAATCACCCTTTCGGGGGTAGGCTGAAATTGCAGCAGTGGACTGTTAAAAGGCTGATTATGATGATGATTATGGTGATTGTCTAGAATTATTATATTAAAAATTTTACTGAGTTTTTTGTAACGATTTCCCATATACAAGACAAAATCAAAAAAGGAAAATTTTGTAGTCATTTTCTAAGCTATATGACCATTAAAGAAATCCATAGTGTATTTTATCCATACTGTGTTTATTATAACGATTTCCCATTATAAAGTACAACGAACTCGATATAGGTAATCGGACAATTATATTCAGGCCGAGATTGTACTATTGTGTATTCCATGTCCGAACTACACTTTTACGAGTTATTCAACGCGAGTTTATACCGTGTTATGAAATGGGTCCGTAATGCTAGCCATTGATTCGAGGAACTCTAAAGTTACCGCACTTGTGCCGCTGCTACACGTATTGACCATAAAGGAAATGCAATGAATCCTTAGTTCGGGCTAAGCTTCTTAGTCTTGAGCATCGACGTAAAGTTGCTAGTCTATCGGTTTTTTATCGGATACATTTCGGAGAGTGTGCATCGGATCTGCACGATCTAATTCCCTCCTGCCCATTTTTCTATCGGACTGCCAGAGCGGGCACGAAAAATCGTCACCGCTTTATGGTTGATATTCCGAAAACCCGTACGAAGCGCTTTGATTCCACATTTATTATGCGAACTGCTAGTCTGTGGTTCCCCAATGGTTACGATCTGGGTGTGTTCAAATCACGAGTGAATCGGTTCCTTCTAGGCAAGCGTGCTCCAACGTAGACCGCATCATCGCTTAACATCAGGCGTGATGGTGGTCAAACGCAAGCCTATTATTCATTTAAAAAAAAAGTTGACTTCCTTACCGCGTCGCGTGCATCGCGGCCTCAAAAAAATGCGCGCGCGACTGATGCGACAAGTCTTCGCACTCTGAAAATATTTTATATTAATAACACGTCGCCATACATTTTCAAATAGCATCAGCCGCGCGCGTTAGACGCGTGCGATCGTATGGCCACAGAAAACATAATAGTGATAGCCCGTTGGTCCAATTGGTAGTGAACCTGCCTTCTGAGCTTGAGGGCGTGGATTCGATTCCCACCTAGGGCAAACATTCATGTGATGAACATTTGTATTTATTCTATATTCGGGTGTTAATATCTATTTATGTATGTATTTAAAACTATATATGTATGCATATCAGTCTCTGGCAGCCATATCACAAGCTTTGCTTAGTTTGGGGTTAGATGACCGTGTGTGCAAAATGTCCCGTTATTATTATTTTGAGAATCTCTTTTTTGAACAGAGACAAAGAGAGAGAGAGAGAGAGAGAGTTAGAGAGATAGATTATCATAAGATGTGTTTGTGTTACTCCATGTTGCAAAAACACAAGGTCAAAAGTTCATTGACAAATGCGAAAGTTGAATAAACACGGGTACCTATCGCAACTGACGTATCACGAAAATTTTCGCAATATCAATGTTACATCTGCACATATTATGAAAATACAGAGTCCTAACTTTGAACAAATGTCGGAATACTCAAGCTAGTATTGTTAATTATAATTGGATATATTTATTTCTGAAGACCGCCGAATGCGGTTGCAACTATAGTCGGAGTAACCGGCTTAAGGTGGTATGTTTCACCCATGGCGGGAAATTCAAATTTCAAACAGTTTTCTTGTCCTTGTAGCTGGGCCGGGTAATTATTGCAAACGATTATGATGTTTGCGCAAATTGATTATTATTAAATTTATATGATTTTTACGGGATATTTCCGTACTTATTATTATTAACAAAATCATGTAATGCTATCTATCTCTAATGCACATAACTACTTACATTTGCCAATAAAACATTGTTGTCTGTTTCAACTGGTTTATTAACAAACATTAAAGTAATATGATTAAAGTGTTAGTAAAAAAAAATTAGTAATAAAATATTTGGGTTTCGTACCTGAATGAAAAAACCCTTATAATATGTCTCTCAAGACTCAAGGGAATCAAAACCTATAGGGTACTTCCCGTTGACCTGGAATAATGAAATTTGGCAATAATATATATATTTTTCTGAAATAAAATAATAATAATAAGCAAGGTCTTACAGCACATCATAATCAGCCTTTAAACAGTCCACTGCTGGACTTTTAGCCTACCCCCGAAAGGGTGATTGAGGCCATATCCACCACGCTGGCCCAGTGCGGGTTGGTGGATGCACATATAAAGTAATAAATCAGAAAGTCGTAAATTTGAAATTGCATCACATAAAAAATGTTTTTTTGCTATTACTAACTTACATTTTGGTATGTGGCACTTATTTGCCAACTACAAAGTTACATACATATTTATTAAGATAGATAGATAGATAGATAAACTCTTTATTGTTCACACCACACATTTCGTACACATGATAAAACAGCTTAAAAACTAGTGCAACAATCGGCGGCCTTATCGCTAAGAGCGATCTCTTCCAGGCAACCTTAGGATGGAGAGGATTTATACAGGAGGTAGAAGGCGGAGAAGATTGTACGGACCCCTCAGGGTGCGAGTCCTACTCAAAATTGTCCGGTTTTTTCTGTATTCTATCTGTTCTTTCCTAATGTGTGATATCTGCCAGTACCTTGCGAAATGTTTCGTGAGAATCCACCTTAATTTTCGTAATTGCAGATTGATATTAAATACAATAGCATTTGATAGGTTTGTAAATGCTTGTTTTGTGTTGATTTTTATCTTTATTCTCAAGGTATATGTTACGTTTGTTTTATTGAGTTGAGACATATTTTTTTTATTTAATTCAGAGTTCAATGATACTGGCTAAATGCGCAAACCGCGCGGAGCCTAACATTAAGACGCGGTACAATCTCAAAGTTAACCAAAAGAAGTGTTTTTAAACGCTTTGTGTGAAGTGACAAAATTAGCTGATCAGAAAAAAAAAATACTACAAGTAAAAAAAACCCCTTGGTAATAATCTTAACCGAATAAAATTTTGAAAAATTGTCTAGACTCTTAAAAAAACACATCACAAATTGCGCAATAAAAATAGCTTCTGAATTGAAGAACTCTGACTTTTCAGCGACAACAACATATTTTTTTGTACGAATTGTGTAGCCAGACTAGTCTTTTAAAACTTTAACCAGTTAATTGTTGAAATTCATTTATATATTTTGATAAATTAAATAAAAACCCTCAAAATAATATAAACACAAGCACAAAGTCATCATCATCATCAAATATGATGATATACGATTTTCGACTCTAAGCAAAGCCGTTTTAGGTAGCAAATAGATCATGGCGTGAGCGGGTGAAAAACGAATTTGAAATCGTGATCAGACCGCGCCTTAAACAATCAGCACAAGCATAAACCCCCAATAAACGAGCTGATAATATTCAAACGCCTGAACAGATTTTCATGAATCATACCTAAGAACAAACGATCAAGTCACCATTCAAACAAACAAGAAAACTACATCAATATCGGTTTAGCCTTTTGGGAGCTACGATGCGTCAGATACACACGTTAAACTTATAGCACCCCTCTTTTTGCGTCGGGGGTTGAATTGCATAGACATAGCAGGTTAAACGTGCGGAAAACTGGCAAATGGACAAGACGTGCTAAGCCTCAAAATGGAAAAAAACGTGCGTACCGGCTTAGATGCCAGACGCTTGATTTAGAACCCACACTCAAATATCCACCTTGTGATCCTGGCCATAAAATTGATATTCATACTAGGGTTGGCACGATCATGCTTGCCCATTCTCGCGCCATATGAATAATCACCTTGTTCTTAGGTTAATAAGGTAGATAACAGAGTGAGTGAGTATAATAAATCGCTTTGCAGTACTCACTTGCACGCTACGTGTCATCGTAACCTCTGTTTCTAGACTATTCTGACTTCCTAACATCATAGTCAATCTGTCCTCTCTATCTTTCCAGAACAGAGCGAGCGAGAGGCAGTCGCGATGGCCGACACAGATACTGAAACCCTGCCAAACGGCACAGCCACCCTGACGGAGGAAGAAGAGGAGAGACTAAAGCAGCGACCCGCTGACATCGACGCAGTAAGTATCGTCAACTTCCCTCTCTTACTGTTTAGATCAGAGCGAGCGAGAAAGGAAACCCTGCCAAATAGCACTGCCACCCTGACGGAGGAAGAAGAGGAGAGACTAAAGCAACGCCCCGCTGACGACGACGCTGTAAGTACAACCGTCTTCCCTTTCTTTCTCTCTAGAACAGAGCGAGCGAGAAAGGGAACCCTGCCAAACAGCACTGCCACCCTGACGGAGGAAGAAGAGGAGAGACTAAAGCAGCGCCCCGCTGACGACGACGCTGTAAGTACAACCGTCTTCCCTTTCTTTCTCTCTAGAACAGAGCGAGCGAGAAAGGGAACCCTGCCAAACAGCACTGCCACCCTGACGGGTGAAGAAAATGAGAGACTAAAGCAGCGCCCCGCTGACATCGACGCAGTAAGTACAACGACAGCTCTCTCTTCTCACTGCTGGTCTTTGTTTGACCAGCTCATCGTGATGCTAAACGAAGACATGACCGAAGACAGATCAAGTATACCATTACCTCGTTTGTATTATGAAAATAAATACAAAATAAATAGGCCTTTATTTTCTCTCTCTCCACGTTTCTGACGCTATCGTGAAGACCCAGCATAGAACTCTCTGAAAGGTCTCTATTTTCTGTGTTAATTTCCTGCTCGATGCACAGGTTTGGCCACCGTAGAGTAGGGACGCCAGAATAGTGTTGCCCATCATTCTTTTCTTCAAGTGTGTTGGGATTTTGCTCTCAACTCCCATGTCACTATGAGACAGTATTTTCTATATTTATAGGTGCTATAATATCCGTTTTCTCGTTGCAGGATGTCCGCGAAATGGAGCGTCGCAAGCGCGTGGAAGCGCTCATGTCATCCAAGCTGTTCCGCGAGGAACTGGAGCGGGTGCTGGACCAGCAGATCCACGAGGGCGGAGACGCGCCGCTGCTGCAGCGCATCCGCGAAATGGTGGGCGGCCGGATGCACAGCGGAACCCTCAGGGTAAGGCTTATTAAGGACAAATGCTTCTACAGAATTCAGGGTAGAAGTTCTGGGAGCTGCTGGACGATTCAGGCTAGCGGCGTTCTCAGGGTAAGGCTACTGGAAGCTTCTGGACGATTTAGACTACCGGATTGCATGAGGCACCATTGCCTTCTTCATCCACGTCACCACAACAGCTAGACTGCTTTTCATCATCATTATTTACACTACCATCTACGCCACTGGAGCGTGTGTGCCAGCGCCCCAGAGCCTCACTCCGATATTTCAAGGAGTTGGGTTGGCTCGGGTAGGTGCTGGTAGGGGGAAATGCACAATACACCCCAAGCGGGACGTCAGTGCGGGACTTATCGCCCCCATCTCGAATAAGAATAAGATTTAGATTAGCGGAGCACTCAAGCAAGACTCTCAAAGCGCGAGCCCGACTCGCACTTAGCCGGTTTATTTAAGCTGGTTGTTTGATGTGTTCCAGGGTCCATCATGCGTGCTCCCCATCAACGACATCCGTGGCATCGAGGGCGTCGGCTACGAGAAGGGCGAGAAGATATTGCGCTGCAAGCTCGCTGCCGTATACCGGCTCGTAGACCTGTTCGGGTGGACTCAGAGTGAGTACACTCATCTTTATACTGTCTGTCTGCTAGCTATGCAACGCCATGCATATGGGTGCACATTTCTGATCAAACGAACAAGGGATTGTGACATGGCGGATGCGAACGCATCAAGTCTTAACTGCCGGTTATCCGAGTCGCGTAGGCAACAAAACACTCCCTCAGCCCCCGCCAAGTTATAGCGACGATGTATTTTGCCACGCAGGAGTCAGGACGCCCGCGGGGGGAGTGCAACGACAAAAACGAGCATAGGTCCGACCTCGATGACGCCTGGCGCGGTACTGAACGAGGCGCGCGCAAATTCTCGCGACCTTTTTACGCTTTTAATTTCACCTAAAAACCAAACTATTCACAATCAAAATTCTATCCAAATAAAAATAATTGAATAAAATTGCTTTTCAGTACATGCAATTTCCAGGTTGTTACGAGCTTTCATTAGACCATAAAACGAAAAAAAAAACGAAATATAGTACACACTCTAACTAAAGTATAACAAAAAATAATAATAATAAATGGCCAAATGCGAGTCGATGACAAATTTCTGTTCACCGCCGGGTCTCGTACGATCATCGAAGTCAAGCAACGTCGGGCGCGATCGGTACTTGGATGGGTGACCGACGTTGATGGGATGTATTTTTGCACTACTTTTTTGTCCTTTAGTAGCTTATAAGTTATATGGTGGCGCGGGACCCTCAGCGCGCGAACCCGACTCGCACTTGGCCGGTTTTATTGCAGGTGGAATATTAGATTTGACCTATTAGTGGAATGGCAAGGATGCGAGGCCTTTGCCCTGCAGTGTGACGATGCAGGCTAATTTAATAATAGCCAAAAAATAATTTTAATTAAAATAATAATAATAAATAATTGATAATAATTAAATTAATTTAATTAAATTTTCTTTTTAATTTTTATTAATAATTAATTAATGGCTAATTTAATTTTACTATTCATATAATGTATGTATACGTATCAGTCTCTGGCAGCCATATCACAAGCTTTGCTTAGTTTGGGGTCAGATAACCGTGTGTGCAAAAATGTCCCGAATATTTATTTTATTTTTAGGATTTATTTATTTTATCTTATTTGCTATTACCTTCCAGCTGGAGTGAACGGCCAGATCACTGCTCGCCTCAACACCGCTGTAGAACAGGTGCTGACCACGCCCCGCGGCCTCCTCCCTCACGAGGTCACTGCTTCTTCTCTCGTGAAGGTCGACATGCAAGGAGTCGTCCAGGATCAGGGAACCACCAACTTCCCTATCAATGTTGAAGGTAAGCTTAAGATTTCTTCTAGATCAACGTGTTCCATCCTCGGCCGCAACGTCGCTTACCATCAAGCGAATTGGTGGCCAAACGTAGATCTAATCTGTGTTTTAAAAAAGTAATATCTCTTGGCATGGTCTAGTAGTTTTTTGACAGACAAAACCATCTCAAACGCGCCTGTTTTTTTATGTCATAGGTGGCAAACAAGCAGGCGGGCCGCCTGATGGTAAGCAGTCATCGTCGCCTATGGATACTTGTAACACCAGAGGCATTACAAATACGTTGCCGACCGTTAAGGACTCTATTAACTCGCCTTTTGAAGAACCCCATGTTGTAGCTTCTCGGAAACACCACGTTAGGTACCTAGGTTAGGTTTTGGGGTCCAGCTGCCTTTTTCTAATTCATTCGGAAGGACTTTCGTATATATAGCGTCACTCCCAGTCTCAGGGCCTACGGTACGTTTTCCGTTACGTGGTCTCCACTGTGGATCACGTCTACACCGACGGTTATCGGTTCTGCGACAGATATGACCAGCCCACTGCCACTTCAGTTTGCGTTTATGGCAAGGATTCTCATGTGAGATAGAGTTTAAGGGTCCTGGTTAAAGACTTTCATCTGAAGACCTTATCAGTTCAGTTGGAGTATGTGTTATCATCATCATTTCAGCCATAGGACGTCCACTGCTGGACATAGGCCTCCCCCATCGATCTCCAAAAGGGCCGGTTGGAAGCGGCCTGCATTCAACGTTTCCCCGCGGTCTCTTTTAGGTCGTCTGTCCATCTTGTGGGTGGACGTCCTACGCTGTGCTTACCAGACCGTAGTCTTCATTCCAGAAACTTTCAGCCCCATCGGCCATCTGTTCTGCGTGCTATGTGCCCTGCCCACTGCCACTTCAACTTGCTAATCCGGTGGGCTATGTCGGTGACTTTCGTTCGTCTAGGGATCTCCTCATTTCTGATCCGATCTCGTAGAGAAACCCCGAGCATAGCCCTCTCCATAGCTCGACTTTCAGCTTGCTTATGAGGCCCATAGTGAGAGACTATAGGGGGGAGTATGTGTACTGGTACTAAATGTGTAATTCTGTGTGGTCCCCCAGGTTTCTCGCTGCACGCCGCGGTGCACGCCGCCCGGCCCGACATTCGCTGCGTGTTGCACGTGCGCTCCGCGTCCGCCCTCGCCGTGTCGTGCATGCAGCACGGCCTGCTGCCGCTGTGCCAGGAGGCGGCCGCGCTCGGAGAGTACACCATGCACCAGGTGCCGCTCGGTGAGTACTGCACGTGTCTGCACGAGCCGTGTCGTGCATGCAGCACGGCCTGCTGCCGCTGTGCCAGGAGGCGGCCGCGCTCGGAGAGTACACCAAGCACCAGGTGCCGCTCGGTGAGTACTGCACGTGTTTGCACGAGCCGTGTCGTGCATGCAGCACGGCCTGCTGCCGCTGTGCCAGGAGGCGGCCGCGCTCGGAGAGTACACCATGCGCCAGGTGCCGCTCGGCACCTGTTTAGTGTCCAACAGTGCTGTGGTATGGAACCCTCAGTGCGCGAGCCCTACTCGCACTTGGCCGGTTTTATTTGAAATGATAGTTATTCAACATAATCATCACATCATCGGCCAATAAACGTCCACTGCCGAACAAAGGCCTCCCTCTTGAATTCCTTGTCCGTTCGTATGCAGGTTTCCTCGTGATGTTTTCCTTCACCGAAAAGCCAGTGGTATGAAAATCCGTACATAAGCTCCAAAGAGCTCATTGGTACGTACCCGGGGTTTGATTCTGCGACCTCACGCTTTAAACTGTCTCCTATATGGGCTACAAAGGTTAGTTCTAATACATAAATATATTTTTCAGGCATCCTCGACAACGAAGAGAAGGACAAGCTCGTCCGCGCTCTAGGGCCCCACTCTAAGGTCCTCATCCTGTCGAACGCGGGGGCCCTCTGCTGCGGGGCCACCCTCGAGGAGGCCTTCCACCGCGCACGCCTCCTGACGGCCGCCGCAGACGTGCAGCTTCGTCTAGCAAGCGTGCCACTTGAGCACCTCTCTGTCATACCAGAGGAGACTAGGAGACAGGTATATACTTGTAGCTGAAGCCCTGAGCTGAGAGTGCTGAATTGTGTAACGTGTCATCATCATTTCAGCCGTTGGACGTCCACTGCTGGACATAGGCCTCCCCCATCGATCTCCAAAAGGGCCGGAAGTGGCCTGCATCCAGCGTTTCTCCCCCTGCGGTCTCTTTTAGGGCGTCTGTCATCTGGTAGACGTCCTACGCTGCGCTTACCGGTCCGTGCATCCATGCATCATCATCATTCATCTGTGTCACGGGGATTGAGGCAGAGTAGGGATTTGGGGTTAGAGATTGAGGCAGAGTAGGGATTTGGGGTTAGAGATTGAGGCAGAGTAGGGATTTGGGGTTAGAGATTGAGGCAGAGTAGGGATTTGGGGTTAGAGATTGAGGCAGAGTAGGGATTTGGGGTTAGAGATTGAGGCAGAGTAGGGATTTGGGGTTAGGGATTGATGCAGAGTAGTGAGTCGGTGTTGGAGATTGAGGCAGAGTAGGGAGTCGGGGTTGGGCATTGAGGCAGAGTAGGGAGTCGGGGTTGCGGATTGAGGCAGAGAGGGGAAGCGAAGGAGTTTCGGGTAGGGAATGAGAGTAGTTATTGGGTAAAATTACTAGGCATAAAGACTTAACATGTAGGATGAGAAGCGCAGTGCAGCCGCGCAGGGTTCTGAACAAGTTCAACATTCTGGGATTTCTCTTTATATTCGTCGTGACATATCCTATAGTAAACGCATTACCTTCTGAGTCGTCAGGTCATAAATCATTGCTCATCTCATCTCGCTCGCACCCACATGTCATATCTGTCCATCTCGCTCGCACTTACAGGTCTAATGGTATGACGTTTATTGCTCGACGACTCAGTTGGTAACGCGGTGACTATAGTGTACATTTCGCAGTCGGGTTTTATTTTGTTTGTTTTGATAATATGACTTGTTTGTCTCCAGATGTACGAAGCGAGCAACAAGCCGCCGGCGGACGCGACCAAGTGGCGCGTCGGAGGCGAGGAGTTTGAAGCGCTGATGCGCATGCTCGACAACGCAGGCTTCCGCACCGGCTACATCTACCGGCACCCCCTCATCAAGGTAGTACTTGCCGGCTTACTTGTACCCTGACTCATATCATCTGCCACTTTTCAAGATTACAGGATCCACATTGCTACGGCGATCATAGCCCCCCCCCCCCCCCCCCCCCGTTATCGCCTACCGCAGTCTGCGTGATAAAAACGTCCTCTTTTTAACCGACTTCAAAAACAAGGGGGGTTTTCAATTAAGTGTTTCTTTGCGCGATAAAATCCGAAACGTGGATATTCGCCAAAGAACCAGAGTCACCGACATAGCTGTTAAAATTTGCAAGTTGAAGTGGCAATGGGCAGGCCACATCGCTCGAAGAACCGATAACCGATGGAGAAGAAAGGTTCTTGAGTGGAGACCACGAATCAGAAGACGCAGCGCAGCGTAGGGAGGCCTCCCACTGGATTGGAATTTTGACTTGTCCTTCCACTTGTATATCTAGACCATTTCTCTGAAGGTAATGTAAATATTCGTGCCACTGTTCGTCCAATTATACATAGAACGCACAATGCTAGAAAATTATAGTCAGAAAACGTCCGCAGCTACATACATAAACACAGCTATATACAATTTACATCGAAACAAAAACATTCTACCAAAACCAACCGTTCATGTATACATTTACGGCTCAGTTCTCCACTGTGAGTTCGATTCGTACAACGTCGTCAAAACTCGTCAAACGCCGCCGTTGAAAGAAAGGGCTACTTGTGTTACGTTTGTGATGAAATAGCAATAGTCCTAGTACGTGTGTGAAAGGGAATGCTGTGCATTCGAAATAATATAATTATGATGATAAAATATGTGATTTATAGGAGTTTTTGTGAATGTTTCGATGATAAACAGTAATACACTGTTTTAAACTATCACGGTTGTTCACTAAAGTTATATGATTATTAACGGGATATTTGCCGTGGTAAGGTTGTGGAATGAGCTCCCGATATTTCGGTGCAGTTACATGCACCATGTTCACGGGAAGACTGAAGAATGCGGGTGGTTGGTCGAACAGTTAAAAAGTTAGGTGCAGACATAACGATCTACCCTCTTTCTTAGTCTTTTGCTACGGTGATCACTGGAACTCGAACTCGATTCTAAATCTCGACAAAACACACTCACTGTATCACTGCGTATAGTATTTTGAACGCGGACTTTTATCATGATGGATGGTGCATGTAACTGCGCGAAATATCGGGAGCTCATTCCACAACCTTACCACGGTAAATATCACGTAAATAATCATATAACTTTAATAAACAGTAATGTAAAAGTGCGTATGGAGCATTTACTTACCGATGATATGTGCCGCCGTGATCGTGAGGTCGCGGGTTCAAACCCCGGGCCCGTACTAATGAGCTCTTTGGAGCTTATGTACGGATTTTCATACCACTGGCTATACGGTGAAGGAAAACATCGTGAGGAAACCTGTATACGTACGGAGAAGAAATTCAATGGCGTATGTGAATCCACCAACCCGCACTGTGCCAGCGTGGTGGATATGGCCCAATCACCCTTTCGGGGGTAGACTAAAAGTCCAGCAGTTGACTGTTAAAAGGCTGATTATGATGATGATGATGATATGTTCCGCCATGTTTTATGTTTTGTTATTCATGCAATTTCTACGGAGCACTCATCATTGTTACGGCTTGTGCGACTGTCGCGTGAGTGTGGGTCCGATCTGGCCCGCATTGAGTCGGGACAGATTGAGTATTGCCGCGATTAGCGCGTCATTGTGGCATCTTTGTATTTTTTTTATCGAAGGTGCCACTAATTGAAATTATTCTTTCCTCAACAGAACGACGTTCCTCGTCCCAAGAACGACGTGGAAGTGCCACCGGCGGTCTCTTCTCTCGGTTATCTTCTCGAAGAAGAAGAACTATACAAGCAAGGGTATGTAGTTTAATGAGTATTTTTTTTTCTATCTTGTCCTTTACTTGTCATATAAAAGAGGCCTAAAGGATCGAGCACATTAGGACGGGCCGCAGCGGGCCGCTCCTGCGCCCTCATCATCATTTCACTATTCATTTCACAAGTATTGTCACCTTTATGTTACACGTTGTATAAAATAAAATAAATTTTAAAAGGGTGGGTTAATCTGTGCCCGAAGTGTACAAAATCTGTAAAACAGTCATTTTATCCTTCCCTAGGATATGGAAGAAAGGCCAAGGCAAGACGGGCGAGCGTACCCGCTGGCTGAACTCGCCCAACGTGTACCAGAAGGTGGAGGTCCTCGAGACCGGGACCCACGATCCCAAGAAGATAACCAAGGTAGAATACTTGAGGGTTGAGGCAGAGTAAGGAGTCGGGGATGGGGATTGAGGCAGGGTAAGGAGTCGGGGATGGGGATTGAGGCAGAGTGGGGAGTCGGGGTTGGGGATTGAGGCAGAGTAGGGAGTCCGGGTTGGGGATTAAGGCAGTGTAGGGAGTCAGGGTTAGTGGAAAAACGAAGGAGTTATGGGGTGGGGATTGAGAGGGTTAGGGAGAGTGAAATTACTGGGCTTAAAGATATTTAATATCTCAGGGGACAAACGCAGTGCATTGCCGTGCAGGGTTTTGAACAAGTTCAAAATTCTGGGTGGCACTGTTATGGCCAAGCATGAGGCGAGTGACGCGCTCGTCTCGTCACGGAGTTGCATAAAAAAGACTAGAATAAGGGTATGGGGAGTTAGGGAGGGTAGGGGTAGAGTAGTGCGCTGGCTGGGATGAAGATCACTATGGTAAAATATTTGCTGATTAAAAGCTTGAAGCTAAGGGGTTTGGGGTTTGAGGGGAGTGGTAAGTTAAGATGAAACATGGGGAGTTAGGGTAGAAAGGAGTGGAGAGTTAGCGAGTGCAAGGGAGTTAGAGAGTAGTCGGGTTGTGCTGAATATAATATTATAGAAAAGATTATATTCCATACCATACTTTCTAACTTTACCTTTTATGATGTAAAAGCACATTTAAAATGTCAAAGTATAAAAATATGTTATACGAAGTCAATATATCTTTTCTATAGTGTTTGACAGTAAAGCGTAAATTGTCCGCGTAAATTCTAAAATGCGTGTAGCGTCATCAAATGTTTAGTGTCTTAGGGTTAACATTACTCGGCTGGTTTAACCCTCAAGTGTAAGGGTCCTTTGGAGAACACAGTAAAAAGTTTGTAACCGTCAAATTATATGACTATAATTAGCTACGGTAATAAATGAATTATTGTATCCTAGAAAATAGGGTGTCCACAAAACTAGAATCACAAAAATATCTACAATAATCACATTTGTTTTTTTTTCTCTAGAACTTGTTAGTTTTACTATTATCGGTTTTTTTTTTCTCTAGAACTTGTTAGCTTTACTATTTTCGGTTGTATTTAGCTTACTTTTTTTTTATTAATTTTATATTTTTACTATTACATTCCATTTTTTTTTTACTTTTAATCTTATATTTTTGGGTATGGGTTAGTGTTTTTTTTTATAAATGTTTATTTATTATCTTTGTTTTAATTTTGGACTATTGAGAATAGTACTTGCAAATAGATACACAATAATAGATGAATAAAATAATAATTGTTACCCATTTCTTGAAATAGTTTATCGTAATATTAATTCAAATTAATATATATATTAAGATAAACTAATTTAATTTACGCTCAAATCAGCTCAATATTTTGCTGTGCTTTTTAATTTTCTGTACTATTTATACACGGTGTAAAATCTTTAACTATAGATTCGCCAACACGTTCCAAAAAATTGTACAATATTTTTTTATTTTTTTTTATAACTTTTGTCATGTTTGTTATTTTTTTAACAGTCCTTTATGGAAATTATCAAAATTGGCTTAGGTTATCAAAAAAACAAAAAAAAAATTGCCTATGCTATTTTGAATATACATTTCACTGGGTTTTTTTTCTATACGTAAATCATCGAAAATATTATCTGATGATGTAAAAATATATAAAAAAAACATATTAGATGTAGGCATAGATATTATATTCAGATATTAATATAAAAATAAATATTATATGTATATTTAGATGGTAAACGCGTCTCGCTCTTAATATGTGTTTGATTTTATTAGGACGAGTCCCGATATAAAAGTGAAAACTTTTTGGTAAAACAATTTATAAGACAAATATTTAAAGACCAAAGAGAAGCAATTAAATTTATACAGCAGGATCTCTTTAATCCGAACTCCAAAAATTTACTCCTCGTTCGGATTCGTGGAGCGTTCGGATTACAGTACAGACGATTTATAAGGTATTTTTTATGAAATAGAACTAATCATCATCATCATCAGCCAGAAGACGTCCACTGCTGAACATAGGCCTCCCCCTTTAACCTCCACACTGAACGAATTTGTTTGTCTGTCATGAAGGGGGGGGGGGGGTTGCCAATAATCCCCACGCTTGGCAGGCGGCTTGGGGATCGCAGGAGGATCCACCATTCAAGTAGGAGGATGCTGCTGTCCATCCTCCGGTGGTTCTGGTCGCAGTTTTAGGACATACCCGGGTCCGGGTCCGGGTTATAAAACGAATACTATTATGAAATTTCAAATGTATATTCATCTATAAACACAACCATATCTACCTATCTATAACATAATATAAAGTGGAGTATATAAAAGAGTGGGACGTTCGGATTACAGAGGTGTTCGGATTAGAAGGAGTTCGGATTACAGAGGTGTTCGGATTAGAAGGAGTTCAGATTATAGAGCTGCTGTATAGATTTTTTTTAGAGACAAATTATACCCTTCATTTATTTCAAACTCTTCTAAATTCAGCCCCTAACACCGTGTGATTTACTTTTAAAATAATATTGAAATTAGAAAAAAAAAAAAGAAAAAAAAGTTTTTTTACTAAAAAGAGTTTGCTTTTGAAATTGGGATTCCAAAGTCGCTTTCCTATACATTTACTGTGCTTGAAGAACAATGTTTTTTATTCAATAAAATATAATTTAAAAATTAACAACTATTATTGAATACGCTTCTGACACTTGTGAAATGCTTTTGACGGTTCTTGTACATAAAGTTATGATTTAATTTGTAAGTACTTTTTTTCAAATCTTGTGTGATTTAATTGGATTAATAATAAAAAATAAACCTGGAAAACGACATCGTCATTTAGTAATGAAAGATTAATGGAAAAAAAATAAGCTCTAAGATCATTTAGTGGTGTCTTAGTTAAAAGAATGGTACAAAAGAATTAGTGCTAGAAAAAATATGTTGAAATCGTTTTAAAATTTTCAAAAATCGTTTTAATGGTTTCAGAAGTCGTTTTAGGGGTTTTGAAGTCGTTTTACCAGTATCAAACGAATGGTTTTAAAAGAAATTATATTATGTTATGAACATTTTGGGAGCTTTTTAACTAATAATGACGTTTTCAATTTGTGTTTTCGTGTATTTACTGCTATAAAAAAATATGTTAAAATAATTCAGATTTTAAAAGTAGTTTTAATGGTTTCAGACGTCTTTTTAAAGTCGTTTTAAAAGTTTCAAATTCGTTTTAGCAGTTTCAATGTCGTTTTACAGGTTTTAAAAGTCATCTAAATGGTTTTAGAAGTCGTTTTAGAGGTTTTAAATAAATTTTAATAGTTTTAAAGTCGTTTTAACGGTTTTAAAAGCAATTATATTATGTTACTAGCATTTTAGGAGCTTTTTAACTATTAATGACGTTTTCCATTTTGTGTTTTCGTGTGTAACTATTTACTGCTATAAAAAATATGTTAAAATAGTTCAAATTTTAAAAGTCGTTTTAAAAGTTTCAAAGTCGTTTTAGCAGTTTCAAAGTCGTTTTACAGGTTTTAAAAGTCATCTCAATGGTTTTAGAAGTAGTTTTAGGGGTTTTAAAGAAATTTTAATAATTTAATAGTCGTTTTAATGGCTTTAAAAGCAATTATATTATAAGTATTTTAGGAGCTTTTTAACTATTAATGACGTTTTCCATTTTGTGTTTTCGTGTGTAACTATTTACTGCTATAAAAAATATGTTAAAATAGTTCAAATTTTAAAAGTCGTTTTAAAAGTTTCTAAGTCGTTTTACAGGTTTTAAAAGTTATCTCAATGGTTTTAGAAGTAGTTTTAGGGGTTTTAAAGAAATTTTAATAGTTCAAAAGTCGTTTTAATGGTTTTAAAAGCAATTATATTATGTTATAAGCATTTTAGGAGCTTTTTAACTATTAATGACGTTTTCCATTTTGTGTTTTCGTGTGTAACTAATGAAATAATGTTTTGCAGTGGGTGGACGCTAACAACGACGAGGTAATTTCAATATGGAATATCCCTTCTTTCTTTTAAACATGCTGTTTCTTTTCTTACATCCTGGACGGGTCTTTTTTAAGGGAGATATTACGGGTATTAAATGATCTAGTTACTATAGGGTTTTTTTTAAATATAGTAGATAGGCTTGCGCTTGGCCGCCATCTCGCCTGATGTTAAGCGACGATGCGTTCTACGATGGAGCACGCTTGCCTAGAAGAAACCGATTCACTTTCGACTTGAAGACACCCAGATTGTAACTGACGGGGAAACCCCATTCAGGCAGCGAATTCCACAGACTAGCAGTTCGCACAATAACTGTGGAAAGCGCTTCGTACGGGTTCTCGGAATATCAACCATAAAACGATGTTGATTTTTTGTGTGTTGGCGGTCCGATAGAAAAAAGGGATAAGGGAATTAAATCATGCAGATCGGATGCACACTCTCAAATTAAACTAACTAAAATTAAATAGCTGTGAAAACCAGGAGTAAAATAAATAATTCTCGTTTTCTTATTATCTTAAAATTGACCTTTTTTATTTATTTAACTTTTTAACTTAATTTTAAAGGGGTTCTATTTATGCACTTAAAGAAACTTAAGATTCTAAGAATCATATCAAACTTATCTAAATTAAAATAAATATCGGACCTACTTATAAACGTTACTTAAAAGTTACGCGATGCTTAAAATTGCTGTCTACGTCTCGTTGACGGAAATTGTCACAGATAAAAAAAAGACAGCAATTTTAAGCTTTGCTTAACTTAAGTAACGTTTACAAGTAAGGCATTATAAGTTTATTTTTGATAGGTTTTGTGTTAGCAAGTTCGTCTTAAACTCCTTTTCTTCTTTCTTTTTCTTACTTCTTTTATAGGCTATACAATATTTGGTGGAATTGGGTTGTCGTTTGTCACAACTATGGTGTCCATATTTTTCCATAAATTTTAGGATATTTCTAACATTAGAATTATTTTTCAGTCGCTTAGTAACAAACGCTTTAAATAAACAAAAAAATAATGAAAAAAGACGTCAAAAGCATTTCAATTATTATTACCCTGGTTATAAAAGAATGAAATTATAATTTCCAATAATTTTATTCAAAATTTTTAAACATCGAGTTTGTACAGTGTAGAGAAATTAAAAAATGGTATAAAATGTTGCCACATTTTAAATCCTTTCTCCCTGCACAACCTTTATTTCTTCCCATTTAATATCCAAAATTCCGTGTTTTTTTATTATTCATTTAGTTAATTAATTGTTGCATGATTGTCTTGGAAAAAAATATTAAGAAAAAAAAAACGAAAAATGTTGTTATTACTTTGTTACATAAAAAATACCATTAAATTTGCTTTTGTATTGTCAAAAAAGCTTTGCATGGGGAATGGCGATAGTAAACTTTTTTTTGCTTATGAAAAAAAATACTGTACATGCTCGATGAACCAGGATGAAGCGTTATTCTTTTTTCTTTTATTTCTCACCTTTTTTTCTATGCACTATGCCACTCACCTTTCCTTACTAACACACCCGAAAAATTGGGAGATTTTTCGGCACCCGGCAACATTTATACTAATTCCTTTTTTTTCTCTCTCTTTCCTTTACAAACTCGGTGGTGCATCGGGAATGCTACGAAACCGGTCGAAACAAAACGATATTTGGTCGAAACATTTGTAATTGGAACCAAAAACTCTGAAACTGGAACCAAACACTGATCATCGCTGTTGGATTTTGGTCCTTATTCCGTACACAAGTGGGTTCAAGATGGATCGCCGAATCACTCCAGCACTCCGGTGAAAATCGACACTCTCCAGTTCGTGCCTAAAAACACCAATCCTAAGGAATTCAAGAAATTGCAGCAACTGGTATGTTTGTTTTTACAAGTTATACGCTTTTATTTCTGCATACATGGCATGCAATGGCAAATATGTGACCAACCCGCACTGGGTCAGCGTGGTAAATTTGGCCCAGTCACCCTTTCGGGGGTAGGCTGAAAGTCCAGCAGTGGACTGTTAAAAGGCTGATTATGATGATGATCTATGTTTAGTACAATTCTTGCAAGCCTAATTTGACCCACTTTGCGGCGTTCAATTGAGTTGAAATTTAGTTGGTACACTGTACAATGCATTAAATCGAAAGTATTGCACAGTTATCGAAAGGTTCTGAAATGGAGACCACGGACCGGTAAGCGCAGCGTAGGACGTCCACCCACGAGATGGACAGACGAGCTAAAAGAGACCGCAGGGAAACGTTTGAGGCAGGCCGCTTCCAACCGGGTCTTTTAGAGATGATGGGGGAGGCCTATGTCCAGCAGTGGACGTCCTATGGCTGAAATGATGACAATGCATTAATATGAATTAGAGCTTTTCTGTTGATAAAATCTGAAGGTGGTCATAGGAACTAATGAACGCAACAAGATAACCCCATTGTGTTTGGACTCTTAGGAATGGTCTTGATGAGTAGGTGCAAATTTTCAAAAGCTTGTTTAAAAATAAATACAGTGTAAACTCTATATAGGGTGTAAGGGGAACACTCTGGAAGCCAAAAGAAGGTAATTGTACTCATCATTATGAACAACTTTTACTATGGGACCAGTCTGTGGTCCAGGTGTAAGGGGAACACTCTCGAAGCCAAAAGAAGGTACTCATCATTATGAACAACTTTTACTATGGGACCAACCCTGAAATCGCGAAAAAAATATCAGCTGTTCCATACATTTTGTCGAGTGTCAATGATCGTTTTCTATAGAACAGCTGATATTTTTTTCGCGATTTCAGGGTTGGTCCCATAGTAAAAGTTGTTCATAATGATGAGTACCTTTTTTTGGCTTCGAGAGTGTTCCCCTTACACCCCGTATAGTGACACTTATGGGACTGCGCATGTTATGGCGTTATTGAGAGTTGTCGTTAAATAGAGTAAGACAGAAAAATCAATGGATAGTATAAAATTTACAAACAGCAAACAATAATATTGATACAAATAACAATGTATAATTATTGCGTATAATCTGTTATCTTCGCCTGACGTTATTTGCTGCTCCAGTGTTTTATTTTATTATAAATACAAGGTATTATAAATAACTGTTTATTGCTTAATAATTATGTATTGTAATATTGTTGTCGTCATTTAGAGTAGGTGTGATGCTACATATAGTGTATCATTGTATGGACAACAAGGTAAACCAACCAAAGTCAAGCAATTACGAAGTTTTAGGGAGTTTGTCGTTAAACCGAGTGTCACTATATAGAGTTTACACTGTACTTTTAACTTATTTCACTGAATAATAGTTTTATTTCCAGTTCTTCCGTGGAATTTGATTTATTAAACACTTATAAATCAGTTTTTTTATTTTGTGTTTTTTTTTTCTCTATTTTATAATGTTTGTATATTGTGACATCTAAAACAGATAAAGGACAACCGTCGTGCGGACAAGATAAGCGCCGGCCCTCAGTCGCACATACTGGAAGGCGTCACCTGGGACGAGGCAAGCAAACTGGCCGAGGATGCAGTCAACACGCACACTGGAGACCACGTCGTGAGTACTAAGCTACGGGCTCCTGTTAAATGCTATCTGTGACGTCCGCCTGCAGCGTAAAGCTGGCAGTACCAGGAAACAGTGATTTTGTTCTAGTTTTCTTAATTCCTCACTGGAGGAGAGGTAGGGATACCGATCTTCGAGGTAGTACCTCCTTATAGGGAACTATTACGGGCCGTTAGCCCGTTGGTCTAGTTGGTAGTGAACCTGCCTTCTGCGCTTTTTTTTTTTTTTTTTTTTTTTTTTTTTAATCTTTATTTTTAAAGAGGGTTTGGTCAGACATGACCATGCCATTGGCACATTCTTACAACTATATCCTTCGTTTAATACATAATGTCGCGATCTTGCACAGTATTCAGTTTCTTGTACAGAAAATGAAAATAAATTTGTCAAAACCCTAAAAAACATATTGCTAGCAAAATGTTACTATAGCTTAAACGAGTATTTAGAAGACAAATCAATTATGGAATAAATCGATCCGCTCCGCACTATATTGCCATACACAATCAGGGTTATTGTTATGTATTACCTAATTTAAACATGCTACCTAACATCTGTATGTGAACTTCATAATAATTATGCAATAAATGATTGAGTATTGAGTATTCTGCACTCCTCCGATAAGGGATCAGCCAGCACGCTGTTACACCACCCACCATCATTCAAATTAAGGTTGGTATACTGGTTGAAGTCGAACCTTTCAGCCTCTGTCCGGACACACTCCATCATAACATGACATACGTCTTCGACTACCCCACACTCGGTGCAGTTTGGTGAGTCCGATTTGCCTATCAAATGTAGACATCTATTGAGTGGAATCCTTCTGCGCTTGGGGGCGTGGCGTGGGTGCGATTCCCACCTAGGGCAAACATTCATGTGATGAACATTAGTGTTTGTTCTATATCTGGGTGTTAGTATCTATTTAAGTATGTATTTAAAATATTATCAGTCTCTGGCAGCCATAGTACATACAAACTTTGCTTAGTTTAGGGTCAGATGACCGTGTGTGCAAAAATGTTCCCTTTTTTAGGGTTCCGTACCTCAAAAGGAAAAAACGGAACCCTTATAGGATCACTTCGTTGTCCGTCTGTCCGTCTGTCAAGACCCTTTTTCTCAAGAACGCGTTAAGGTATCAAGTTGAAATTTATACTAAATACTTGGGTCTACGGTTTCTTCCGGCTGTAAAAAAATAAAAGTTGTAAGTCAACGCAATCAAAAGATATGTTCGTTTACGTCGCATATTTTGCGATTTCCCAGGAAAACCAAAACCTATAGGGTACTTCCCGTTGATCTAGAATCATGAAATTTGGCAAAAGGCAAGGTCTCATACCACATATATAGGAATAAATCTGAAAGTTACAAATTTGAAGTTATATAATTTAAAAATAATTATTTTGCTATTACAAACTTATATTTTGTAGTTGGAATGTATAGAAGAACCTTACAATCAACTACAAAGGTAAGTTTGTCTTTCAATAATTCAACTTTAGGTTTTTTTGGACTAGCGCTCTGAGGGTTCTGTCCAACGGAACCCTCAAAGCACGAGTCCTACTCGTACTTGTCCGGTTTTTTTTTTACATTTTGGGTCACTGCGTCAACATTTTGGATAGCCCGTTGGTCCAGTTGGTAGTGAACCTGCCTTCTGTACTTGGGGGCGTGGGTTCGATTCCCACCTAGGACAAACATTCATGTGATGAACATTTGTGTTTGTTCTATATCTGGGTGTTAATATCTATTTAAGTATGTGTTTAAAACTATATATGTATGTATATCAGTCTCTGGCAGCCATATCACAAGCTTTGCTTAGTTTGGGGTCAGATGGCCGTGTGTGCAAAAATGCCCCTTTTTTACATTTTGGGTCACTGCGTCAACATAAGTAGTAAGTAAGTATATATTTTTATATGTATTTATGATGTATCCCCAGGTGCTAATGGGAGCGGCGTCTAAAGGCATCATCCAGCGCGGATATCAGCACAACGCGACCATGTACAGCGCACCGTACGCGCGCAACCCGTTCGACCACGTCACCGACAACGAGATAGAGGCCTACCGACGCGCCGTCGAGAGGAAGGGACGCAGCGACTGTGAGTCTCTCTCCCTCTAGCTCTAGCGTACCTATAGCTTTCACATGGGGTGTCCACAGAAAAGAAGAAAATGTTTTGTTTAAATTAGAACGGCTGTCAAGGCATTTTTGTAAGAAATTAGTTGTAGGTACCAAGGAAGACATACTTAGAGGAAAGACAATAGCGGAACATTAGAACGTAGCTCGGAAAATTGCCTAAAAACTGTTTAAACTTAGATGGCGCCGTAATTTGAGCGTGCTATAGGTTGTCTCGAACTTCCGTAAGCGCTGCAGTCAGATAGCGTACGAAAGGGTTCTGCAAATTACCGTAGCGCTAGTATCGCAGTCAAGTTTTGCAGCATTTCGTTTTTATTTTGTGGTATAGTGTCTACGAGATCGAATCAGAAATGAGGAGATCCGTAGACGAACGAAAGTCACCGACATAGCCCACCGGATTAGTAAGTTGAAGTGGCAGTGGGCAGGGCACATATCACGCAGAACAGATGGCCGATGGGGCTGAAAGGTTCTGGAATGGAGACCACGGACCGGTAAGCGCAGCGTATGACGTCCACCCACAAGATGGACAGACGACCTAAAAGAGACCGCAGGGAAACGCTGGATGCAGGCCGCTTCCAACCGGCCCTTTTGGATATCGATGGGGGAGGCCTATGTCCAACAGTGGACGTCCAACGGCTGAAATGATGATGATGAAGACGTATGCAGGTTTCCTCACGATGTATTCCTTCACCGAAAAGTAGTATGAAAAGTAGTATGAAAAGTAGTATGAAAAGTAGTATGAAAAGTAGTATGAAAAGTAGTATGAAAAGTAGTATGAAAAGTAGTATGAAAAGTAGTAAGAAAAGTAGTATGAAAAGTAGTAAGAAAAGTAGTATGAAAAGTAGTATGAAAAGTAGTAAGAAAAGTAGTATGAAAAGTAGTAAGAAAAGTAGTATGAAAAGTAGTATGAAAAGTAGTATGAAAAGTAGTATGAAAAGTAGTATGAAAAGTAGTAAGAAAAGTAGTATGAAAAGTAGTAAGAAAAGTAGTATGAAAAGTAGTATGAAAAGTAGTATGAAAAGTAGTATGAAAAGTAGTATGAAAAGTAGTAAGAAAAGTAGTATGAAAAGTAGTATGAAAAGTAGTAAGAAAAGTAGTATGAAAAGTAGTATGAAAAGTAGTATGAAAAGTAGTATGAAAAGTAGTAAGAAAAGTAGTATGAAAAGTAGTATGAAAAGTAGTATGAAAAGTAGTATGAAAAGTAGTAAGAAAAGTAGTATGAAAAGTAGTATGAAAAGTAGTATGAAAAGTAGTATGAAAAGTAGTATGAAAAGTAGTAAGAAAAGTAGTATGAAAAGTAGTATGAAAAGTGGTATGAAAATCCATACATAAGCTGCAAAGAACCGATCCAATGAAAAGTTTATCTTATGTTATCCTTTATATTTCCAGACGATACAGACCTGTCGGAGTCGGAAGCCATCAGCGGTGCGCAGATCACCTCGCCCGTCTCCGCCACTGAGACCGAGGAAGAGTCCCGGGATGGTTAGTACAGCACTACTTGCTAGATAGCCCCGTTGGACCAGTTGGTAGTGAACCTGCCTTCTGCGCTCGGGGGCGTGGGTTCGATTCCCACCTAGGGCAACCATTCAAGTACTGCACTACTTGCTAGATGCTCTGTTGGTCCAGTTGGTAGTGAACCTGCCTTCTGCGTTTGGGGGCATGGGTTCGATTCCCACCTAGGATAAACATTCAAGTACTGCATTACTAGCTAGATAGCTCCGTTGGTACAGTTGGTAGTGAACCTGCCTTCTGAGCTTGGGGGCGTGGGTTCGATTCTCACCTAGGACAAACATTCATGTGATGAACATTTGCGTTTGTTCTATATCTGGTTGTTAATATCTATTTAAGTAAGTATTTAAAACTTTTTTTTTTTAAAGTCTTTATTAACTAAACAAAATACAAGCTAAAACTAAAACTGCAAATACAGTTAGACTGCCCATAGACCGTTGAAGGTCTAAAGACAATCCAAATGCTCAAGCCCACTACCAGTTGGCAGCGTACCCAGCACCTGGCGGCATTACCACGTTGAATGGCAATGCTTTAAAACTATATATGTATGTATATCAGTCTCTGGCAGCCATATCACAAGCTTTGCTTAGTTTGGGGTCAGATGACCGTGTGTGCAAAAATGTCCCGATTTTTTTTCTAGCGTTACACTTCTCCATTAAAGCGAGGGTTTTTTTTAAATTATCAATAGGCTTGCGCATGTCCGCCAACTCGCCTGATGTTAACCGATGATGCGGTGTACGAAGGAGCACGCTTGCCTAGAAGAAATCGATTCACTCGTGATTTGAAGACACCCAGATTGTAACTATCGGGGAACATTCAGGCACCGCATTCCACAGACTAGCAGTTCGCACAATAAAAGTGGAATCAAAGCGCTTCGTACGGGTTTTCGGAATATCAACCATAAAGCGGTATTATGCTGGGGCCACATTAGCGTTTAACGTCAATGCCCATTATCTCGATAATTATTGCGATATTTTTTACCACATTAAAGTGGGTGGCTACACTTCAACGGTCAACATGAATGCTCATTATTGGTGATAAAAACGGCGTTGAATTTACTTCAATTCAAGCAAGATGGACGTCGACACAGGTCTATATTTCAAAGGCAAATCCGTCGTAAAAAACAAATACGTCCGCTCCCGTAGCGCTCTCGACGCACACTAATAAATATAAATAAATATCTGGGACATTTTTGCACACACGGTCATCTGACCCCAAACTAAGCAAAGCTTGTGATATGGCTGCCAGAGACTGATATACGTACATATATATTTTTAAATACATACTTAAATAGATATTAACACCCAGACATAGAACAAACACAAATGTTCATCACATAAATGTTTGTCCTAGATGGGAATCGAACCCACGCCCCCAAGCACAGAAGATAGGTTCACTACCAACTGAACCACCGGGGCAGTCAAATATGTAGTGTGTAAAATATAATAAAATATGTAGTGTGGCCGCTTCATCGCATCAATTCTCGCGATAATCTCTTTGATGTACCGCCACTTGAGCTATCGCCTAACGCCAAATGGCATTGTGAATGCCATTGTCAAATTATCCCGTTAAGTTGTGGCTACACCTATGGTTAACGTCCATTATCGCGATAATTAATGGCATTTCTCATTAGTGTGGCCCCAGCATTAGAAGTATTAGTTTGTATTCATTCAGGAGCAATAAATAAATAAATATTCGGGACATTTTTGCACACACGGTCATCTGACCCCAAACTAAGCAAAGCTTGTGATATGGCTGCCAGAGACTGATATACATACATATATAGTTTTAAATGCATACTTAAATAGATATTTTCATTCTACGTTTCTTTCGACAGAGCACCGCGTGCTAAGAATCGAGACCACACAGGCTCCCGTGCGAAGCCAACCGGAAGTAGTACTCAGCGACGGTAAGTACCTTACTACCCTCTTATTCCTAATCGTTCTATATCTATGCTAAAAAACGGTTCTGTCAACTTGTAGCGGACTAGAAACGTCACGACAAAACAGGCATGTTTTAGTTAATACAAATGCCTATTGGGCGTTTTTGAATAAGATTATTAATTTTGCTCATTAAAAATAGCAAAGATTCTTTTTTTTTTTACTAGTGAAAAAATTCGAAATTCTATTAATTTTACAGTGTGATTTTCGGTAGTACAAACGCGTAAGGCGCATTGCGCATTGTACTCATTATGAATAACGTTTGCTTCTTTAAAAACTAGCCACTGCTTTAAATTATTTGGGGGAGGGGTTAGACCAAGGCCTATTTTTTATTAGCGTTTAACGCCTGCGGAAAGATGAAATTTTATGAAAATGACATTCACATTAGCTTGAGAGATGTTATCTCAAGCGAATGTCATTTTCATACAATTTCATCTTACCGTAGGCTTTAACGCTAACAGAAAGTGGGTTTTTTCTAACCCCCCAGTTATGAACAAGTGTTAGTTTTACCATCAGGCGAGTGACTACCTCGTTTCGCCACTCAGTTAAAAAGCAAAAAATTAAAGGAGTATTATCACATCCGTATTTGTACATATCGAAAATCACACTGTATAAAAACGACATCGCCTGTTTTCACAGTTGTCCTGTGTCACACTTTTTTGCCTGTTTTACGCATGGTATTGCATACCAGTTGAGTTTTGGATTTTAAGGTTTTGGTTATTGATTTATGTGTACAAAATTTTGGCGGCATTTTGGCATTTTTGATTTTCTTTTCTTAGTTTGAGGAATTTTTGTTTGAAGGATTTTTAATGAGAAGTTGGGAAGAATTTGTTTTATATAATCTTAAATAGAAAATTGTTTTGTTTTTATTTATTTTTATTGGCAATTTGTGCATTTCTACATCATTTGTAAGTGTGCAATAAAGTATTTAAAAAAAAGTTCAACAGCAATTTCTACCCAAATTCAAAAGCATTTTGAAAGTATTCCGTTCAACATTTACTTTAATATCTACAATCTACATCACTAGAAGCCGTGGTAGCCCATTTGGGAGACCGCTAGACTAGAAAGCGTGAGGTCGTGGGTTCAAACCCCGGGCCCGCACCAATGAGCTCTTTGGAGCTTATGTACGGATTTTCATACCACTGGCTTTTCGGTGAAGGAAAACATCGTGAGGAAACCTGCATACGTACGGAGAAGAAATTCAATGGCGTATGTGAATCCACCAATCCGCACTGGGCCAGCGTGGTGGATATGGCCCAATCACCCTTTCGGGGTAGGCTAAAAGTCCAGCAGTGGACTGTTAAAAGGCTGACTATGATGAATCTACATCACTCAAGTAAAAGTACTACTTTTTAATAGATAGATAGATAGATAGAAACTCTTTATTGTGTAGGTACACCAGAAATAAAAATTACAACACTAGAAAACACTTACGAGCTAGTGCCACAAGTATATATATTTTTATGTATAGTCAAAATGCATAGTAATAGTTGAATTGATCGCAAATTGCGTAATCTACTTTTCTTTCAACTACCAATCTAGCTACCGTGATAAAATATATCTACTCAAAATTAAAACTCAAGTTAGTGAAAACAAAGTTTAATTAATCTTCTCCTTAAGGGTCCTGTATACCCTCTGCAGCTCTCTCGCTCGCACATTTTCACATTATTGAAGATATAAAATCAATGAGTGTGAATTTCCAAAAAGTAACAAAATCATGTCATGGTGTCTATCGTAACATTACTTAACTTAACAACTTAATAATAAGCAACGAATTCAATGTACAATGTAAACATTGTACAGTGCCACCAACTTAGCTGTTAAGGTGGGCAAAATTGGAACTACAGTTATTTCTTGTTGAATTTCATACTTTGTTCTCCACTAGCGACGCTGTCAACTGAACAGCAAACATAGAGGAACTGTTCCTAGAACAGAACTTCAAAAAACAAAGTGTCTCCATGGCGACCGGGCCCTGTTGTTTTTCGTTAACATTTTCATGACCATGGATACAAAGTATTTCAGTCGTAATATTAAACAATTTTATATGGTGTTCAATATTTTCTACCTTTTAGTTTGTAAATGTAGATTGTAGGTATAGTCATGAAGTCGGTTCATTTTTTTTTTCTAAAATTACCAGTTAAAAAATGTTGAACGGAGTGCAGTCTTTTTTTTCCATGCATGCCTTCAAAATCGTTATTGTTTCATAGTTGATACGACCGATTTCTTGAACGCCGAGCGCGACCACGCCGACAGGACGAAAGGTAAGGCAGATGATAAACAGCCAAGCTACGCATTGGTGTTCTGTGACGCACTAACTTGCCCACCTTTTTACTTTTGCGCATTTTTTCGTTTTGGATATTTGAAAAATATATTATCTTTATAATTTTTTTTTTAATATTAAGCTACCATTCCGATCTCTGCGACCGCGTCGTGCGACCCACTGCTCAATATGAATTTATATGGAGTGCTAAGCAACGTAAGCGACGCTTATACGTTTCGATACATTTCGGAGAGTGTGCATCGGATCTGCACGATCTAATTCCCTCCTGCCCATTTTTCTATCGGACCGCCAGAGCGGGCACGAAAAATCGACTCAACTTTATGGGTGATATTCCGAAACCCCGTACGAAGCGCTTTGATTCCACATTTATTGTGCGAACTGCTAGTCTGTGGAATGGGCTGCCTGAATGGGTGTTCCCCGATGGTTACAATCTGGGTGTTTTCAAATCACGAGTGAATCGGTTTCTTCTAGGCAAGCGTGCTCCAACGTAGACCGCATCATCGCTTAACATCAGCCGTGATGATGGTCAAACGCAAGCCTATTATAAAAAAAAGTTTTTGCTGCCGGTCGCTGTCGCCAAGGTCGGAATGCTATTATAAGTCAGAGTGTCTCAGATAAAAAGTAATATTTTTTATGCATTTTATAATGCAAATAAATTCAATGAATATTTTGAAAGCCAAAAGAAAAATATGTGTGAATAAAAATGATTTCGCAACTTTTATATTAATCGCATTTATTGTACTAACATTGTTTGTTTTTTCTAATTTCTTTGGTTATTTTACTAATGGTCTTCCTCTTACTTATCTTTACTAATCATTTTAACTTTCCCTGTTTCTGTGTATATATTTTTTATTTTATTTCGATGGGTGAAAGCGATTTAAAATAGTACCGTACGAACAAACAAACATGACAGTACTACAGGTTTTCCATATAGTTTGCCACGAAACGAAAAAACTACAAGAAAAGATTATTCACAAAGAATTTCCTTGCTCAATTCGAATCACAATCGTTAAAAAAACACATAAGTAATTACTTATATAGATTTATTGATCGTCAAATTCGATAAAATGCCATAGAGTCGATCATAGTGTATTTTATAGTCCAAATGGCATTTTATCGAATTGACGATCTCAACTGTCAGATTTGACGATAAATAAAGAACGGTAGGTACTTGCATTGCTGGTTTCAAACGCTTCTTTCTGACGTGATAACGTCTAATAAACCGATGAACACCGGCTGCACGCACGAAAAAGCATGACTCATTGTCACGTTCCGCCTGAGCCGAGCGTGCAAGCGAGAGCGCGGAACAAGCGATCGGCCTAAGTGTTCGGCTTGTGACGCATCTATCTCTCTTCCACTCCGTTTTCTTATGACGTTATCACATAAAATTATTGTCCGTAAACCGACTTTACAGACAACCCCCTTTTGTTAATGGAGAATTCGGCCTAATTTTACGCTATCTCCCTAATAAAAACAAAATGTGCGAAAACCACTTCTTTTTTATTTTTATAATGTTCCTTTCGTAATGAATAAATTCGCTTTCACCCGTCATTCTGTCCCTTTCTAACCCGCCTTTCCTCCGATAAGAAACCCGCGATCCGACGCCGTTTTCGGATGACGATGTGTTTCTACCGTCCGCTATCAAGTCCGGCGCGCGCAACGTCATCACTGCTCGCGCGCACCACCGGGTGCCGGGGAGAGGTGAGGCGACTCTCATGTCTAGTAGAGTGAGGAGTGTATCTGTATGGGCAGGAGACAGTGACAGTTTGCGCTGAAGGATGAGTGTGGTTAGGGTGAGTGAGGGTGTGTAAAGTATGACGTAACGCAATGTGTATTCATACGCGCGACGTATTCGACTGCCTGAAGAATTAGAAATTAAAGTGATTATACGAAGAAGAGTGAGTAAAGTTCGTAATGCCTTGCACTTTACCCGACGATGCTAAACCGAAAAGAGGGAATTGCAATTGGCGTGTATGCGTTCTTAAGTATGTACATAAATGTTACCTTGTTTGTTTTCCACTTATAGTTGAAGCGGCTCCGCCGATTTTAATAAAAGTAGTGTCATTTGAGTCCATTAAGCTCTGGGTCTTTACGGCTACCTGTTGTAAGCGATTCTGCTTGGGTGATTGCGAAAAGGGATGGTCTTTGGTAGGTGACGTCATCATGAATACTAGATGACGACGTATAGTGGGGTGGAAAATATTAATTTGACTGTACCGCCATGTGACGTATCATTGAATAAGTATTATAAAATAAAAGTAAGTTATTTGTAATCGAAGAACCGATAACCGATGGCGAAGAAAGTTTCTTGAGTGGAGACCACGAACCGGAAGACGCAGCGTAGGTAGGCCTCCCACTAGATGGACCGACGACATTGTGAGAGTCGCGGGCATCCAGTGGATGCAGATGGCAGGCTGTCGTTCAGTGTGGAGGTTAAAGGGGGAGGTTATGTTCAATAGTGGACGTCTTCTGGCTGATGATGATGAATGAAAGTAAGGTTTGATACATCGTTTGTTGTTTAGGTGTACCGTTTGTTTTGCCTTTTAACACGGATGAATTTGTGGAAGAAGAACATCAATCGAAGAAAAGAGAGCGTGTGTATGAAGTAGAGAAAGATCTGTGAATAAGAGAAGAGAATACAAGATAACAAATTTTATGTAACAGAATCTCCTTGTGGTTGTCTGCTATTTGTGAAAGTAGTGGTGGCGGTATTTGTTTTTTACCTTTCTGTATCTAAAACAAAATACACCTCCCAAGATCCGAACCTGCTTTCCGATGACGAGGTCTTCTTAGACTCTGCTGCGTCTACCGTCACCTCGAGTATGACGTCGGGGTTGACGTCAGGTGTGACGTCACCCCAGCCGCCGGCAACGGTGGTGATTAGGACGCAGCATGCGGCTGTAGCTCAGAATGTCAGAGGTGAGGGGTTGGGCAGGTTGAGTTGGGAAGTGAAATTTTCGTGTAGACTGTCCGTCCATTCACAAACAATCCAAAGCTGTTGGTCATTGAGCATTGAACACCGATTAGTCCGCTAAAAGTCATGCTGTTGGTTCTGTCTTGTCATTGGTTAGTGACGTAACATTAGCGGAATTGCTCTAATGCGTTGTCCAAAGCTGGGTTTTCTTTTACACTGATGTCGGTCGCCTGCGACTACACCTACAACACTAGCGACCCTCCCGCCCGGCTTCGCACGGGTGTAATTTACATGCGAAGCCGGGGCGGGTCGCTAGTTATGTATAAACCATCCTTGAAAAAGTATCTAACTGATGGTGAAAACCGCATCAAAATCCGTTGCGTGGTTTAGAAGAAGTTAGCGGCCATACAGACATACAAACAGACGCGGAAAGCGATTTCATTTTATACTATGTAGAGATAGAGAAGAGATAGAGAAGATACTGCAACGTTGATGATCAGTGATGCGGGAGTTTGCAGTATGCATTACGTTACCGACGTCAGAGTAGGAGAACTCCAGCTTAAAAGGTCGCTGTTACCAGGTGTTTTGGGTGAAAATTCTGGCTTAGCGTCGAGTTCGAAAGCTTATATGATAATTCATGAAAGTGCCAGAAGGTATGCGTATTGTGTCGGTGTGTTTGATATGTGATTGTGCTCTAAACCATTTGTGCGGTCTTTTTGTCATGTATTTGCTACTAAAACATCGGTCTTCATTGTTCTACATATTGTCGTTCATTCTCCACGTTATTCATTCTTAAAGTCCTCACAGACGTGTGGGTTTAGTTGACGGCTCGCCGTTTCAACGGGAGAGAAAGAGTGAGAATAACATTCTTCTCTCTTTCTCTTCCATTGGTCAGACGGTGGCTTAGGTTAACCAAATCTCCAGGTTTGTTAGGGCTTTTATCGTTAATTTCCCTTGTTCTTTATGCTTATCGTTCATTCCCTTTGTTCTACATTATTCTGATTCATTCCTCTCGTTCTTCATTTTGTCGTTCAATCTCCTCGTTCCACATTCTAATCTTTCGTTCTTCACTTGTATCGTTCATTCCCTTCGTTCTTAATTTTTGTCGTTCGTTGTCTTTTCTAGTTCTTTGTCTATTTATTCTTATATTTTTCTTTTGTCATTGTCAGTTTCAGTTTTGTGGTTGATTTCAAAATAGTTTAATTTGAGAGCTTGATTCAGTGATAAGTCATATCATTAAAATGTTGCTATGTTATGTACATTCTGTGATGTCTTAGGCTGATGACACTCTACCGAGCCTTAGCAAAACGTGGGGTTTCGACCCAGCTCTATTTCGCTTCCGTGGACTCGAATGTTTGATATATTTCATCTTGGTTATAGTTGGCCCATAAATAATAAATATATTTGTATCCTTGTTATTATCCTGTCAACTTTTCTTTTCACCTTTTGTTTTCTTTGTTTCTTTTACTTATAATAATTTACCCAATATTTTATTGAATTTTTACATTTTGCTACTGTTTGTTAATTGTCTATGTTTTTTCATGTATGTTGCGAATATGGCCGAACAATGCATTTGCTTATACAACCGGACTAAAATAAATGGTTGAAATTTAAAAAAAATCAAAACTTTAACAGAATCATAACTTAACGTGAAATAAAAAAAACGAAAATGAAATGAATGATTAAATAGGCGGCTATACTTCAATTACAGTAAAGATATGATTGGCCGTCTACAGTCTGTTGCCTATCATCAGAATAGCACCTTAACCGTCACGCGTCTGCTCTGCCATATTCCCAACCAAGCTAACACTAACCTAACACGCTGTCACGTTTGCACGCTTTCCCTGCTTACAGGTACAACGGAAGCTAACACACTCACCGAAGCACTCACAGCTAATAACCGATCCTCTCACGGCTATACCCGTAGTCCTAACTTCGAAAACATTGTCAAAATATTCGAAAGTCCTAACAAACATGACGAAAACAAAAATCATCCGAAATGCAAAGTCAGTCTCAATTCTAGACTCAATGATAAAGCCGAACCGTTAGCTAGTAGCAGATCTAGTTTGTACTCTATACCGTCAATTGAGTGGGATGGGAGAGCCAAAAGTGACTTCGTTTGGCGTACTAGGTCTTTGCCGCGACAGAGAGTTAGTAACCCCCAAAAATTGTACAGGACGAGGTCTCATGGTGGACTTATTAATGCCTTTATGAAAGACCCTGAACCAACTCATTACCACTTGCCTAAGTGCCGATCTTGTGGTGCTACTAATAATTCCTACGCATGGGAACTGACTAAAGAAGAAAAGGAACAAAAATCGAAAATACAAACGTCGGTATATTTCTCAGTCGAAAACATCCCTCAGAAATGTGCTGAAGAAAAGGAGCACTTCAGAGTAAAGGAGTCTGAAGTGCCTGTGTTTAAGGTAGAAAAGGTACCAGAGTTTGTAGAAAGTCAAGAGTTCACGGAGGATAATTATTTAGGGGAGTTAGGGAATAGTTTTTCGTCTGAAAATCAGACTGTTATTGAAAAGCCCACTCCGAAAACTGACGATTGTGTCACTGTCTCTGAAGACAACATTGAGAATGGAAATAATGAAAACGGTGAAATATACAGAGCAGAATGTGTCAAAATAGCACCAGCAGAAGAACAATATGTAGAAACGATTGAAGGTGAATACCATAGCTTTACGGACGATTTCGAAGATGCCTATATCAGTCCCGTAAAAGATCTTGTCGAAAAAGACATTAGGGATTATTCTGTGCCTATTGATTTTTACTGTGACGATTATATGAAACGCAACGAGAGCAGTCCAACAAAGAAATCGCCTCACAAACCAATAGAAGTACCTAAAACATTTCTAGAACCGATATTGGAGGAGTCCAAAAGTTCTAACGGTGATAACTCTAGCAATTTGTCAATCAGTGACAGTAAACGAGATTCGGACGTACAAAATGTGGCTGAAACGAACGTGGAAGCCGTGCTAGATGCAGCTATTACAGCTGTAGAAACGAAATATCAAGGGAAAGTACAAGAGTATTTGGATACAATTACCGAACTATTATCAAATGAAGCTGATAATAAGCAAGATCAATGCAAAATCAGTGATTTGAAAGACGCACGTCTGATCACTGACTTTCAAATTGTAAGTCAAGAGATCGCTAAACCCAATTTAGACGTTATTGAAGGTGCTAATAATTCAGTCAAGGAAATTAAGCTATCTGACCACAGAAAAAGTTCTATAGAATACAGCGTGGCCAGTTCAACAAATGAACTAGTAACTCTCGATTCAACTGATGAATTTGAAAAATTCGAGTCTGTTTCCGAGCTACTAATTGGGTTACTGAGTAGAATAGATTATGAAAATGTCAATAAAGATATTTTTTTCAAGATTGACAGCAGAAGTGAAAATATAGATGAGCTTCATAATGAAAAAGTTAAAGATGTAGTAGTAAAAGAAAAAGATAATAATGGAAATGTACAAGATTACAAAAATCCTTGTAATGGTTTTGAAATGAATCAAGCAATTGTTAGTCAAAATTATAAGGTTGCTATGCCCATAGATAATACAGAGACATTGTTCTACTCAACGTCTGATAAAAAACAAGAAAATAAAAGTCCAATAGAAGAACAGAATAGTAAAGAATGTCTTAGCTCACAAGAGGTGAATTATGATGAAATCTTTTCGATAACTAAACTCGTGGAAGATATTGAATCTAATTTACACCTGAATGATAGCGTTCTTACTGAGGCAAGTGATAGTGGCGGGACAGAATCCTTGAAAATTGCTGAAAGTCTCATCTTTTACATTTTTGATAGGGTTCTATACATATCCAATACCATAAACAAGAAGAAAACTACCAAAAATGTAGTCACTGTTGTTGATTCAGAGGATATACTCTATACATCTCAGAATATATGGCTTAGTATTGACGGAAATAATATCACAAAAGAGGGGAAAAAATATTACGATTCACAAGACCTGTATGACGACGAATTGTTGGATACTAATACAGAATTAGTATATCGGCCAATTGAATCTAACTGTTTCGTTGATATCGAAGAACAAATAAGAAATAAACCTGTTCTGAACGTCTCGACAAGTTCTGATGGCAATACTATTCAAATTGGCCAAGTTGACGATTCTGATACTATCAAGGCAGATTTAGTCTTAGCAAAGAATTTACAGTCGAACATTGATTATTCAGTCCAGCTTGATCAATCCAATAATAAGAGTGACTATCAAATTAGCCGAGTTTCTGATACAGATGTATTGTATAAAATTTTCGAAACTGATATCTCCAAAGACAACATGCGCGATGACTTTGTCCAAAACAGTGAAGAGACTAACCAAAATGTTTCGTATAATATTTCTGGAGACAACTTTAGTCTTTTCAATGTTTCTGGTTATCTCAATGATGGTCGAGAAGGTGACTTTAATATCATTGCAGAATCTGAAGAAGCTATATATAATCTTAATAATGCAGGAGATTTTGGATTTGTCAAAGCTGAAAAAAATGTAGCCGAATATTCGTCTACAGATGACGAGGAATGCAGAGAGCTATCCGAAAACAGTGTCGAGATAGCTGATGATATTATTTACAAATTATTCAGTAACATTTCATATCATGACGAAAATGACAATGCAACATTTAGTACTTACTCTCAGCATGCTATAAACGAAACTTTTGTTGAACATTCTAAACAAAATGTAGATCAGAATTTGAATGAAACTTACAATAACATCAATGCATGTTCAGATGAAGATTTAAACGCAACCGTTGTTGAAACAGATACGAACACAGAGACAACTCTAAATATCGATCAAAGTTTGAATGATTTAAGCAAAACTTATGAAGACAAGGACGACAAAATGAACATGGCGTTCGTTCACACATCGTCGTCACCTCTAAAAGGATGCAAATTATTTGAATCTTGCCCTGAATCGCCTATAAGAAACCCTAACGGCAGTTTTGTAGGTCAAGACTTGACAGTTCTACACGAAAACAACGACACAATTTTAGGATCTCCTTTCGTAAAACGGGCATCAGTGATTTCAATGTCGCAAACACAAAACAGCGGAGGCATAAAATATTGGATATCATTTGATGAAAACATGACAGATGATACAATAAATATATCATTTAATGACGGCGTGTCTCAGAGAGTATGGAAAAAAGCCGGAGGGATGGACGATGCTATACCGAGCTTTTACGGAATTAATTTTGAAAATAACAACGAAACACATAAAAGTGAGACTTTTAAAAGTTTCAGGAATCGCTCAGTTTTGATACACACTGAAGTTTCAAAAAACTTGGAGGAATCAAACAATAAGAACGACGGTGAAATGAATTTAAGTAATTCATCAAATATCGAAGTGTTAATTTCGCATAATTCATCGGAAATGCACCCGTTCGCTTCGCATAAGTCAGATGATTTGATAGAGATAACTTCAACGTCCTTGCATAACTTAGATGACATTAAACTGCTCTCTTCCCCAGATGTACAAACCTTTGCTTCGCCCATCAGTTCAGAGTTCTACAAAACTTGTGAATCGTTCGATAGTCCGCAAAAAAAGTTCATATACAAAGTCCACAGAAAACAAAGACTTTACAGTTCTTGGCCTCCGTTCGAAGATACACTATTTTATAGGATACTATCAAAATTCAGAATGTCGGAAAGTTTTGATCCCAGCGATTTGGACACAACAAGAATCGGTTCTTTATAAATATTTTTAACTAAAATAAATGTTATATGTTATGAAAACTGGGGCCTCGGTCACAAATTTCGTCATGACGTTTTTTGACGGCCCTGACGTAGCTTTTACGCATTTAGTTGTTATTATTCGGGCATTGCTTACATTATTAGATAAAGCATAATTATTTTTAAGAGTCGATAGCTCGTTGCTCGATACCACTTCGTCAGTTTAAATCCAAGTAATGACCCTGCGCGTGAGTAGGCGCCCGTCTCAGAACTAAATGACGTAAGCGACAAACGATAAACCTCCGGATTACTCAAGTACTATTTTTAATTTAAATTAAAATACATTACATAAATGGCCATTACAATATGAAAAAAACTAGTTTTCAATTAAATTCGGAGAAAAAACTAAACTTATTTATATCCTCAACTAATTCTAACTAAAATATGAATTTGGCCTTGTTAATAACCGCGCGAATTTATTCAACGCAACCCAAGTTAACTTCAAAGTTATTTTCGAATAAAGAAAACAAAATGCTAACTAGGCAAGTGGAAATTTCAAGACTTTCCGTACATGTCTGATATTATTCTGAACGAATATGATAAACACAAAAAGCACATTGTACTCATCATTGAAAACAATTTTAATATTGAAATCGCAAAACCGCCGATTGCTACTGATTTTAGTTCCTCCACGTTTCCGATACAAGCGCTTTACTAAAATGTATGGAACAATACATAAACGAAAAAAGTTTTCGAAAACTATCAAATCTGGGACTAAACGTACAGTAACGGTATATCCTTTCTTAATATCGACAATGATAAAAAAATACGGAAAAAATGTGGTTTTTCGAGTCTTAGAAGATCGTAATGGGTCATAGAATTGGAACTGACTGGCTATTATTTTGCATAAAAATATTTTGATACTAAGGTAAGTTGAACATGCATTTTGTGCTACGGGTATGGTCGTATTTAAGAATATTTTTACATTGTAATAATTTCATTTGTGAGCATGCTGTTTTAATGTTTTATCTTTATTTTAAGTTTCATACATTGTGTTGGTGATTTTATGTTTTGTTTATGCATAGTGTAATAATAAATGTACATGATGCTATTCAAATATCGGGAACGAAATACACATAATTTTTATACAACATTAACATAAAAATACTTAGGTCTAGGACGAAAGATATAACTGGATTTGGCTTTGCGTACTCGTGTGGAGCAGCCATAGACACGTCGACAAATTTGACACGTAGCACAAAATGGCCGCATAAATCTACAGTACATTATGTCTTCTGCATTTAGATGGGTAATTAATACTTTTAATGATTACGTTAAAACTATAAGTCAATTGCTTTGACAAACGAATGAAAATCAAACGTGAAAACGTAGGCTCAACTGCAGTTCAAATAATAACCCGAATTTCTGACAAAGAGGTAAAATTTTAAACTCTTTGTCAGAAAGAGTCTTTGTCTATACTAAAGTATTAACCGTATTTTTGTTGATTACCTCTATCAAGTTACAAGCCGCAGCTAGCACGTCAAATTCTATGAAAACCCAAACGTGCCGCATTTTTAGTCGTGAGAGTAATTCAGTGATAGTTTTAACTGCACTCGCAAGGCCAACTGTTTTCTGTGTTTTTACAGTTTAACATTGCGTTATTTGTTATTTTTGTATTGACATCTGACGTGCTACTGCCAAGACGACTAAGAACGAACCGAATTAAGTTGGAGCAATGCTCCAACTTATACGGAAAAGACTCACTCAATTTAGGTGAACTGGCAGCATCTAATACAGATCTATGATACATGGTGCATGTAACTGCGCCGAAATATCGGGAGCTCATTCCACAACCTTACCACGGTAAATATCCCGTAAATAATCAAATAACTTCAGATCTATGATTTCACTCATTCTTGGTATTGATATTCAGATGTCAAATCCAGTTATATCCTTCACCCTAGACAGGTGTATAATTCGAAATGTGACAGTTTTACAATTTTCCGCTATCTCTATATAATTATTTTATCCAAAACCATGCAGCTTTTATATTTTCACTGTAAAAAGTAATATACTAAGTTTTACACATACTTAAACAGGGTTATTCTGAAAGGGTATGCTATGTCGAAAAAGTGTTCATTGTCCTTATAATTACGAACAAAGGGACCAACCAAATCGCGGGGGAAAAACAGCTGTTTCATATAATACGTCTAGTGTGAAATTGACGTATTTCTATGGCGTTTTCGACTTTACGCTTTCTGAATAACCTGGTATCGTTTTTGAGGTACCTACTTAATTATTTCGTTTCCAATTTTCCCCAATTTTTTTCTCGTCTGTGACATTTCATGTTCATTAAAAAAAACGCATGTTTTATGTTACGGCATTAAAGTGTACCCAATTTTGTACAGATTTGTTTTATTTCCATGTGTAGTGGTCTCCAAACTATTTGGCCGCTCTGAACAATGTTGCAAAATTTGCCTCGACTACAGAAGCGACACCACAGTTCAAAGCGGTCTCAAGCTTTGACACAACCTTTATACCGAGTAATATACCGAAACGGAACGACAAAGCTATTGATTATATTTATTATTCACACCACAAATTACATAATAGAATAAATTAAAAAATGTGTAGCAATCAACTTGAGATAACTTCTCTCAAGCTAATGTCATATTCATACAATTTCATCTTTCCGCAGGCGCTAACGCTAACAGAAAGTGGGTCATGTCTAACCCCCCTTTTCGCTAAAGTCCGTTGCAGACGATGCGCAGTACTTGCGCCAGTTAACTGCGCATCGTCCGCAACGAGCTACAACACTGCTTACTGCTAGTGGCAGTGGAGGTTGCTTAGCCTCCCGTGTCAGTAAAAACTCACGCGGTATACTTTTTAATCTGTATTTTTACTAATGCGTCTTGCACACGGTGCAAGTAACCGGCACAAGAGCAGGATGCATGGATGATAAATGCATCAGTTTCAGCTTGCGCAACTTAGTTTAATGTCCATTTGTTTTTGGTTGCGGGAGCCACATTGTATTGGGATTTTTATTACAACGAAAACTAGGATTAAATCTTTAGTTTTTTTTTCCAACTACATAGGTAAAGTTGCACACTTGCATTTTATTTGTTACCGATTAGTAAAAGGGACTTATGAATTGAACAATCTATCCAAATTTTCAAAAATATCCTAGTTTTTTTTTTTTAATTCCTTAATTTTTGTTCTGACTAATAGTATATCAGTAATTTTTTCTTTCTATTTGTTATTCCTTTTTTTACATTAGTCCCTTCTGTTTTTTTTCTTGTATAATTATAACAAGTAGCTGTCTTATGATTTTTCTTATTTTTTTAATTATTTTTGCGTAGCCTTTTGAGCTTATTTTTTTTTGTTATAAATGGCAATACATTGTGGCTCGGCTTCTTTATTTTGTGACTGGCAACATTGCTTTTTGTGCACCCGCATGACAAGCCGTTGGGTGGTTCCGGGAGAAACGCTTCTTAGTTATTACTAGAAGTAAGTCATATTTTAATTCATATTTTACAGATTTTTTTCTTATTATAAGATAAACTCTCTTTGTGAGGTAAAAAGCTCAATCCTAGTTTCCAAAAGCTTAGCTTTACAACTTGCTTAGCAACTTTTGTTCCATTTGACATCTTCGTCACATAAAATCTGGTGTGTTGTGGTCAAACGCCTAGCCATAAGCCCGCTGCAGACGATGCGCAGTAATTGCGCAAATGTTACTCGCGCCAGTTAATTGCGCATCGTCTGTATAAAGAGCTACAACACTTAGATTAGTGCCAGTGGCAGTGGAAGTTTCTTAGTACCCGTTGCCGACAATGCGTTGTACTAGCGCAAGTATTACTCGCGCCAGTTATCGCGCACCGTTAGCAACGGGCTTGACAACCATACAATAGATAAAGTAGTTCAGATGCTGACCCGGAAGATGGTGCCTGGTCAGTTAGAATTCAGCGGAAACCCTGATGGACGACCGTAGCGATTCTGATGTGCAAATCGATCGTTGGAACTTTTTTAAGCCATAGGTGGCAAACAAGCAGACTGGCTGCCTGATGGTAAGCAGTCACCGTTGCCTATGGATAATTGTAACACCAGAGGCATCACAAATACGTTGCCGACCCTTTAGCACTCTTATTAACTCGCCTTTTGAAGAACCCCATTTTGTAGCTTCTCGGAAACACCGCGGAAGGTAGCTCATTCCACATTTTGCAGGTGTGAGGCAAGACAGATCGCGTGAACCGCAGTGTGCGATTTCCACTGATCTATGTGTAGATGAACTTTCAGGCGGTGGCGGCTAGTGCGATGATAAAACCGTCAGGGTCTAAGCCATCTCTAGGGACTAAGCTTAGGGTTTAACCGTATTTAACTAACAGTTAACTTATGTTGTATCCAGGCGAGCACACTGTGAATGGCGACCACTCGGACGCGCATCAGAGCACATTCTCGCATAGCAGTAAAGAGGTGAGTTGTATCCATTTCTCCCGTTACGTCTGTCCATTACAGCATCGCGGTCATTGCACTCGTTCGAATGTGCGTGAACTTACTCCCAAGCGTGATAGGGCGCCGCCCGGTTGCGGTACTCTTTTCACATTTGTACGCCGCACCTAGCAAGGGCATGAGATACAACATTTCAATTTGTACGACCTTGTATGCTAAGTGCTAAGTTCTTGATTGGTACTTTAAACAGTTTTGAACCAATAATTATTAGAATTTTAAATAGGTACAAACTGAAGAGTCAATATTAAAATATCAAAAATAAATAATAATAAGTCATACGAAAGTAATGATAATTAATAATAACTTCAATTAGCAATGATTAAAAGTGTTTTTTTTTTTTGTTTTGTTGTAAGTCCTAAAGCTGTTATTTATATCATCATAGTTAGCCTTTTAACAGTCCACTGCTGGACGTTTAGCTTACCCCCGAACGGGTGATTGGGCCATATCCACCACGCTGGCCCAGTGCGGGTTGGTGGATTCACATACGCCATTGAATTCCTTCTTCGTACGTATGCAGGTTTACTCACGATGTTTTCCTTCACCGAAAAGCCAGTGGTATGAAAATCCGTACATAAGCTCCAAAGAGCTCATTGGTACGGGACCGGGATTTGAACCCGCGACCTCACGTCAAGTTATTTATACACATTGTAGTAACAAAAAACAAAAAAAAAAGTTGATATATTAACAGACAAACTTAACTTTGTAGTGGACAATAAGGTTCTTCCATACATTCCAACTATAAAATGTAAGTTTGTAATGGCAAAACAATATTTTTTATATGTTATAACTTCAAATTAACGACTTTCGGTTTTTTTCCTTTGTGTGCTGTATAGCTTCTTGCCAAATTTCATGATTCTAGGTCAACAGGTCCCTATAGGTTGTGATTCCCTTGTGTAATCGCAAAATATGCGACATAAACGGTCGTAATATATCTATTGATTCCGTTGACTTACTAGTTTGATTATTTCACAGCTGAAATATATCGTAGACCCGAGTATTTTTAATAAATTTCATCTTGATACCTCCACGCGTTCCTGAGAAAAACGGTCTTGACCACTTGACAGATGGACTACCAAGTTATCCTATAAGGGTTCCGTTTTTTTTCCTTTTGAGGTACGGAACCCTAAAAAAGGGGGAATGCTGCGACACGGTATTTTATTTTGATGGCCCGGTACCGAGTCGCGTACCACCAAATGGGAAGCGCTGATCTAGGGAATAGGGAATGTTACCCAGGAATTAACTTGTTTTATTGGAAGCCATGTGTTATATGTTACTAGCTACGCCCCACGGTTTCACCCGCGTAGTGATGAAAAATGGTGATGATGATGATGAAAAGTAGCCTATGTGGCTCTTGAACTATACCCATAGAAAAAATCAGGTCGATCCGTTGTTCCGTTGCAGCGTGAAGGAGGAACAAACATCCATAAATATATAAATACAAACTTTCGCGTTTATAATATTAATAGGATTTATTTGTATTATTCTTCAGGGCTCCCCATCGAAGGAGGTGTCGACCGAGGACTCTCCCAAGAAGGACAAGAAAAAGAAGAAGGGCCTGCGGACGCCTTCCTTCTTGAAGAAGAAGAAGGAAAAGAAGAAGGACAAGTCCAGCACGCCGCAGCCCGCCTAGATGTATGTACAAACATTTATTTATGTTTCTGGCTCAACGCATTGCCATTCAACGTGGTAATGCCGCCAGCATGCTGGGTACGCAGCCAACTGGTAGTGGGCTTGAGCATTTGGATTGTCTTTATACCTTCAACGGTCTATGGGCAGTCTAACTGTATTTGTAGTTTTAGTTTTAGCTTGTATTTTGGATAGTTAATAAAGGCACTTGATGTACAAACTACCTCCAAACACCGCCAAGTCGTACTAAGGCTTAAAACGATATACGATAGATAGCCCGTTGGTCCAGTCGGTAGTACACCCTAACTTCTGAGCTTGGGGGCGTGGGTTCGATTCCCACTTAGGACAAACATTCATATGATGGACATTTGTGTTTGTTCTATATCTGGTTGTTAATATATATTTAAGTATGTATTTAAAACTATATATGTATGTATATCCGTCTCTGGCAGCCATATCACAAGCTTTGCTTAGTTTGGGGTCAGAAATTGTGCTTAAATTTGTTAATTACCTTTTTTTGTTAACTTATTGAAGCTTAGCTCCTTAGCGCTGAGTTTGCAATACAGATATGATTTTTAGTATGTAGTGATTTTCCATGACATAGTTACTGGCTGTACTTTAAAATAAGGGGGGGTTCAAGTAGTGCGTAAGCGCTTGAGGGGGGGGGGTCTTTGCTTTGCTTATTTTTGATGACATGGTGGGTGGGGGGGAAGGTCGATATCGTGATTACGTCAGCAGTTATAATTTACTTTATTGTTTAGAAAAATGGTACCAATGATTACGTAAGCATGGGAGGGGGGAAGAGGTTTGCTTACTTTTGCTGACAAGGGGAAGGGGGGGGGGGTAAATAATTGTAAAAAAACTGCTTACGTAATACTTGAATGGCCCCTAATTAAAAGTAATGTATATATTTTTGTGCTGATAGTCTTGAATAAATATAAAATAAAATAAATAAATAACAACTAAAACTCCTTCTCCACATAGTATAAATTGAAGTCGCTTTCCGCGTCTGTCTGTCTGTATGGCCGCTAACTCCTCCCAAACCACGCAACGGATTTTGATGCGGTTTTCACCATCAGTAAGATACATTTTCAAGAAAAGATTATATATATTTAACCACCGGCTTCGCACGTAAATTACACCCGTGCGGGTTTTCCTTCCTGACGCTATAACTCCAGAACGCACGAACCGATTTCCACGGTTTTGCATTCGTTGGAAAGGTCTCGGGCTCCGTGAGGTTTATAGAAGTCATCTGGTGGCGAAACGGAGTTCGCCGGGTTTGCTAGTTTATTATATAATTTTATTAGTATAGATTTCTTTTCATATATGCTCGTTTGTTTTCAGGTAAAAGCCACAGCTCCCCACTGCCATCCCGCTTACAGAATACTTGTAATTGTTTCAATGAATGTTAAGGTAAAATTCCGGAAGTACGTAAACGGATGTACAACGTAACGTTACTCGTATCAGCTTATATACAGTGTGTAGTTTGCCGTGGGGTGTACATAATCGTGTGGAAATAGAGCACGCTGTATGTATGACGCGGTCGCCATGCTGGATTTATAATGTTACTTTTTTATAATAACAAATTGATTATAAAATGTTGTATTAAATGAAATTCCTATATTATTGTAATTTTGATGAAGTTTCGACGGGTTGTATTTTTGACGTGAATTGAGGGTATTCCAAAATGTGGACTAAAACCAAGATGGCGACCGATGTGCCGCTCAAAAATAGCGCTGCTGTTACTTTCGGCAATAAAAATGGGCTTTTCTATTTCAAAAATAACACTTTTAGGCCAAAAATCAATTTTTGGTCGTGAAAATAAGTGAAAACAATGTAGGAAAGCTCGTTTTTGAGTAAGTAATAATAATACCCACCTATTGGCGTTTTTAAGTTTGGTGCACTGGCTGTAGTGTTATTCTCTTTCCCTCTTATAGAAAGTCTATATCCACCTGTCAGATGAAAATCTATAATTAACTTGCTCTTTTGGATAATAGATGGCGCTGATATAAAATGCTCACTTCATGAACAATATGTGATGAGCAAAATGCTCACGAGCTATTAAGAGCAAATTTTATTCTATATGGTCATCGAGATACAATACATATAGAGTCAAAATCGTGCCAAAAAAACCGAACCAAAACTCAGCGCACGCTACGAATTGAGCAGACTTGTTGGTTAGTTACAAGGTAACCGCGATCCGAGTACAACGCCGCGCGATGCCAGAGCTACGATGACATAGCGGACAACTAACGTTGAACACTATGCAAGCGACATAACGTCTACATTGCGCAGACTTGTTGTTTAGTTACAAGGTAACCGCGCTCCGAGTACAACGCCGTGCGATGCCAGAGCTACGATGACATAGCGGACAACTAACGTTGAACACTATGCAAGCGACATAACGTCTACATTGCGCAGACTTGTTGTTTAGTTACAAGGTAACCGCGCTCCGAGTACAACGCCGCGCGATGCCAGAGCTACGATGACATAGCGGACAACTAACGTTGAACACTATGCAAGCGACATAACGTCTACATTGCAGTAAATGTGGCATTGTGAAGTATATAATTGATACAATGTAAGTACATTGTCGCTCGGGCGTTTTTCGACTGTTTTCACTGTCAGATTGTGACTCTATAGGAATTTTATCTCGATGTATATGATAGATTTTTTAATTCAGCAAGATATTTTATTATTTATTTTGACTTATGCGATTGGTATATTTTTTTACTTGTAACTTGCCAACCAACTTATGTCGAAACAAATATTTTTATTACCTTACGTAATTTTAGTTTTTTTTTTCTTCTGAGTGTTAAGTACGATTTGAGCGAAAAAAATATTAGGCAGCTTCCGACATTTTTATGTATTTTGCTACAAATTTCAAACTTGTACACTTACTTTATTATACAGTGTAAACTCTATATAGCGACACTCGATAACCCGCTGGTGCAGTTGGTAGTGAACCTAACTTCTGAGCTTGGGGGCGTGGGTTCGATTCCCACCTAGGACAAACATTTGTGTTTGTTCTATATCTGGTTGTTAATATCTATATAAGTATGTATTTAAAACTATATATGTATGTATATCAGTCTCTGGCAGCCATATCACAAGCTTTGCTTAGTTTGGGGTCAGATGACCGTGTGTGCAAAAAATGACCCGAATATTAATTAATTTATTTATTCGATTTAACGACAAACTCCCTAAAACGTCGAAATCGTTTGACTTTGGTTGGTTTCACTTGTTGTCCATACAATGATACACTCTATGTAGCATCACACCCACTAAATAACGACAACAATACGTAATTATTAAGCAATAAACAGTATCTTCTAACGTAACATATTATAATAGTAAAATAATATTGATTTTTCTTCTCTCCTTTTTACGTGAACTCTCAATAACGCCATAGAGTGCGCAGTCTCTTAGTGTCGCTATACATAGTTTACACTGTATACGGAATTGATTAAAAAAATACTCATTTAAACGTGACAAGATATTTCGTGTAAAAATCGCGCAAGTACAAGTTTTTCCGTTCAAAAATCGTACTTGGCAATACTTTGGTGCATTCTTTACTATAAATACTGGCATGTAATGCTTCACTCGGGGCCAGGACGGACGGGCCCTTATGCCATGCGTGCTTGAATTATTATTAATTAAAAATAGTTTACAATTTGGTTATACAAAAATATCTTCTTATTCTTATTCGAGATGGGGGCGATAAGTCCTACACTGACGTCCCGCTTGGGGTGTATTGTGCATTTCCCCCTACCAGCACCTACCCGAGCCAACCCAACTCCTTGAAATATCGGAGTGAGGCTCTGGGGCGCTGGCACACACGCTCCAGTAGCGTAGATGGTAGTGTAAGTAATGATGATGAAAAGCAGTCCAGCTGTTGTGGTGACGCGGATGAAAGAGGCAATGGTGCCCAATGGTACTTATAATAAAATCAATTTAATATATTCTGAGCATTGTACATTATATTACTTGAGCCCTTCGACAAAAATATAATGAATGGACGGGCCTAGGAGGAGCGCAATTTTGAAGATTAACAAATGAGCGCTGGCTCTCACTTCGTTTCAGTCGGTCTCTAACCGTAGGAAGTGTGACACAAGACTATTGTTACATGATAACGAAACATCTGACAAAATTATGCCTTCGTATCCTTTCTTGTAGTGTAAAAATACAACAAAAAACCGCTATAATAGGCATGATGACAAATATTTATTTATTCCAAATAATCGGCTTAGCAATTAATTTAACTAAATACATTACATATACTGAAAAAATAATTTATATTGACTGATAAATCTCTGAGATATGAGTGTTTAAAGTTTTAGGTGGGGATAGAGAGGGGATGTTCTATCCCTTTCTCGCAAAGCGTGAATTAGTATAGCATTTGTATGGCGCTCCTGAGCCGTGACGTCACGGCTCAGTATAGTACGCTCTTTGTCTAGCATGAAATTAAAATGCTTATATCTTATTTGTTTTTGAACAAATTTTAATTTTGTTTTCGTTGATGTGCTCTATTTATGATCAGCTTTTTTATGAGGCAATAAAAAAAAATTAGTCATCATGCCTATTTTTTTGTAACAAATGTATACTGTACATGGTTATAACTAGGTGTTGAAGTATATGTGCAATGTTTTTGACTCGTTTTTACTGAGCAATTTCAATGGTTATGGCCCGTCCATTAATTTTATTTTGGTCGAAGCTTGAGCCCCCATTTTTTTGTAAGTTTACTGCAAGCTTCAATTACAAGAAGATATTTTTGTGTAACCCAGAGTTAGCTATTATTAAAATATAAAAACAAAATATAATATATGTTAGCACATATGTACATGTAAGATTGGCTAGCCTACGTAGATTGTTTAACTTATTTCTTTTTTTACTGTTCCGTCGTAATGTTAATTTGGCTTGACCATACATGTTACGATTTTTAGGTTTGTACTCTAAAAGAGCGGGGAAGTAACTTGTCTCATCTAAATGTGTATTGAGACTGCAGTGTAGTAAAAAAAACATTTACGATGATAAGACTAGATTTATCGATTTTGTATACAACCTTTGACGTGTTTTATAGGCAAAACAAATTTTATCTATTCTAAAAGCCATGTTTGAAATGTGTTGTTGACAAAAATCAATTTTATCAATTTTAAATACCTTGTTTGATATGTCTTATTGACAAAAATATTTTTTGTCCATTCTAATCGCCATATTTGACATGTTTTGTTGACAAAAATCAATTTCAAATGAAATTTATCGTGTGAAATTTATCAGATCTAAAACGACTATACTTGCGATACTGCAGTGCAAGTACCGTTCTATATCGACCGTGAAATTTGACAGTAGAGGTCGTCAAATTCGATAAAATACCATTTGATCAGTACTCGCTACGATTGATTCTATGGCATTTTATCGAATTTGACGATCGATAAAGAACGGTATAACGGTCCGAAATACATTTGTAACATATTGGTCAAGTCAAATTTTAACTATATCTAAATTTTAGTTCATTACGGGGTCCATATTGTATTTAAATGTTTTTATTTTTGCTATTCCGGCGGCCTTATTATAGAAGTTTGATTGTGATCGAGATTGCATGCCGTCCCGTTCGCATCTACTTACTCGCACCACGCGCGTGAGTGAGATGGCACGCGATCACGATCACAATCCGAATCACGATAAAACATCTATAACAAGGCATCGGGCCTCCGTATATCAATTTGACATTACCTAGTTAAGTCTAGCGTTGTTAAAATGACAAGTTGATTTTTTTTTTGTGTGTACTGCTCTAAATGAAGTGAAATTTCATGAGAAAACACAATAATCTGTCCTAGGACTGCACATCAGAAGTGAAAACTAAAGTGGTCATTCCAAAAATAACCGATACACATTGGATACACATAAATATCTAAGTTAACACAATAAATTCATTGCACGATTGGTTTATTTAATTTATTAAATTAAGAGAAACGTGATTTAATTCATGGCACAATTGATTTATTTAATTTGTCAAATTAAATATTATCATGAATTAATTGATGGCACGATTGATTGATTTAATTTGTTGAATTAAAATTTTAGCATATTGACAAAACTGATTTGAAATGCCAATTATTTTATGAAAATTTGACATTATTGTAAATATTTTATAATTTTTACAGTATTTTAATTTATTTTGAGCAGCATACACAAACGGGGTTAAAAATTATATAATCGGATTCTAGGCAATCTAAAATGGCGATTGAAGAACTCCACGTATATTTTATCTAATTATGACTTTGGCAATGAAAAACGCAATCTTATGTATTTTTTATGAATAAACTTATTATTAGTTTTAAATTGACTTTTTGTTTTTATTATTGTTCCTTATTTTTTCATGGGAACTGTAAAACTTTATTTTGAGTCTGGTTTATTATCATTGAAATTATTATTTTTTCCATCAATTAACTATGCACATTTAATTCTGACTGATAAAATAATTATGACCAAATCGCAGTTTTATTCTTAATAATAAAAATTTTATGTCTTCCTTCCATAAATTATTTTAATTTTTAATCGTCACATTTGTTTTAAGTTTGACAGTTCCCATCATTACCCGGTCACAAATTCAGCGGATATTCTTATTAATTATGAAATAATATAGCAATTTTTAGAAATAAGTTATAGCTTAAAGTACGTTATGTTATGGTTTTGTAACGTGATTTTTTTAAATATATGCTATTTCGAAGATTATTATGAAGATGTTGTTTTATTGCCGGCTTCCTTGTTTCCTGAGAGATAATCTAGGTTTTCGAAGTCAGACTGGATACGTATCTCACAAGTCTGCATGCTCCACATCGATATAATATAATATATAACTATAGAATCACAATCTATAAAGGCGCTTGCAAACCATGATAATGATAATTTTATTCATAATAATAATAATATGTATATAGAGCCGTCGGTGAGTGGCGACACCGCGTACCCCGATTCCATGGATCTAAAACCCCAGAGACCCTGACCCCAGGCTTGCCTTAATCGGCCGTCTGGGGGTGGAAACCGCAAGAGCTAAGAACCTAAGCTCCAGGGTGGAAGTGTTAAAGGGAATAACGCCGCGGCAGCCATTATGGGGGGCCCATTTAGTGGGTGGCAAGTCATCACCTGCCTTAGCATTTTGAAATGAGGCATAATTGGCAGGTGCCATACCTCATACCATATACCTGTTAACCCATCAACAAGTTGTTCACCTCAATAGCCCAGATTTTTTTATCCTATACTGTACAATAGTTTTATATTCCATTTTATACACATTCCATAATTGTATTTTTATATTCAACGGGCCTCTTGGTGTTGGCTTCGGCCCCACCAATGCCTACCAAATGTCCGGGCTAGACCCGAGAATGATTATAAAATAATATTTCATTCTAATTATCTCGCATCAATTATTCACTCCAGTTTTAGAATGAACTCCTCTACGCTATATGGCGCCATATCAGTCAGAAAAACCAATAAAAAAAAAAAAAAATATATATAATAAATAAAAAATTATAATAATAATAAGTTTAGTTTTTAAGTTTTTTATGTAATTTTTTTACTATTAATTGATGTAAAAAACTAAAATATTAAGAAAGAAATTAAATAAAAGTGTTTTTTTTTTTTTTTTGTATTTTTTTTATAAATACAGCGATAATTAATATGTACATGCGTAGTATAAGTTGCAAGTACCTACTACGCATCGTCTGCAATGTTATGCTTAGTGGCAGTGGAAGTGGTTAGTAGCAATAGTGGTTTTTCTTCTGTGGGTGACGTTGGTATGTGGTGCGAGGATATTTATAATGAAAACAGATTTACAGAGAATATTATATTTAATTTCGAATTTACAAAACAGCAAAATAATATAGAATACATTAAAACAAGAAAAATTACAATTTGTGTGAGAATTAATAAAACGGTAAGTAATAATGCAAGAGTCTCGATCCATGGGTCAGAGCAAGTGTCCCGGCAGGGAGGTTCACTCCGCTGTTTAGGTATGTTTGGTCGGCGCTCCTCCCCAGAAGGAGAATCGCAGGGCAGTCAGTGACCGGTCGGCCCGCACGCTACGCTAGCGACGTCGCGCGTAATTAAACATCTTTTCTGTGATTTTTGCAACGAACAATGACTTCTAAACGATCTTATAATATGTAAGAATTTGCCAATAGCCTGAGTAGGTGTACTCACTTGTTAAGGTTTGTTTATAAATAGGTAGATACTTGTTAACTATTACTTATAAACAAACAAAATCTTATGACTATGTTGCGTGTATACACCACGCAGTCCAGCTCCCGCAAGCAGCACCCGTTCACGAGTTGACGCGTGTGCCAGCCATCACTCTCCTCGCCATGTTTGAGGGAAGAGGGCGACCCGCCACACGACGCCGCCGCAAGAAGGAACCTTTAAGTGAGCGTGAGTGCTCTGGGTATACACACAATACTTAAAACTACAATTACATTTACATAAAATTATATTATTAACCTACTTAGGTTTCATTTTGTGGCTGTTAATGATGATGAATCTGTGTAAATATCAAGAAGACAACCCTAACGTTACACATGCTGCGTCAGGAGAGATAGAGCTATGTGATAGAAAGAGGGCGACCTTCTAGGTGAATACAGCAAGCGGTATCCAGCGCTGTAAGACTTTAATTGCTACTTTATTGCCTCGTAGGAGTCCTTATTTATTAAAATTTCTTCGCGGAGTGAACCTACTGTGTCTGTGCAATGTCTTCTGTGGTTAGGGTTGCCAGATCCTGACTTATCAATTCCTGGACATTACTGGGGTTAGGAACGGCGTCAGTAACTGGACCGGTATGGTTACTATACTATTATTCAGAGAGCCCAACCCATGACAATTTTAATTCATCTGATTTACGGGAATAAAGTTTTTTAAAATTTCTTAAAAACTTATTGTAAATTCCATCAGGGCCAAAATCACACCTGACTGCCAAACAGTTGATTGCTCTTTCTAGGAAAATGACTGTGTGCCTGTGATGTGAATTTATTAGTTTGGTCTTCTATGAGGTTCGGCAGCGCGTGCGTAGTTTGGTGTCCGGAAGTTATTAAAAAACCCTAGTATTTGCGAATTCCAGGACAGTAAAGTGAAATTACTGGACACGGGACAAGACACCTCATTCCGGGACTATCCTGGATTTCCCAGGTATCTGGCAACCCTATCTGTGGTGCCGGGGTCACGCTGGTCGTCAGCTGCCAGTGTACTTAGTACGCACGCCTCCGCAAGGCCAGGTTTGTCGATGCAGTGTGCCATTAGCAGCAGTGATGTAATGAAAATATAAAATTTGATATTTAGTGGTTTTGTAGAAGTGGTATGTCCTAAAACTGCGACCAGAACCACCGGAGGATGGGCAGCAGCGTCCTGTTAGTACACGGTGAACGTACTGCGACCAGAACCACCGGAGGATGGGCAGCAGCGTCCTGTTAGTACACGGTGAACGTACTGCGACCAGAACCACCGGAGGATGGGCAGCAGCGTCCTGTTAGTACACGGTGAACGTACTGCGATCTCCAAGTCGCCTGCCAAGCGTGGGGATTATGGCAACACCCCTCTCTAAGAGGGAGGCCTTGTTCAGCAGTGGACATTTAATGGCTGATGATGTGTGTGTCTGTAGAAGTGGTATGAACTGGCATGCCACACTTCAGTGTTCTTTTATGTGTCTTTTTGTGTATAATACGTGTTTAATAATCACACATGTCACATTCATATGGTTTAACTCTAGTGTGTTTTTTTGTGTCTAGTTAAATTACCTTTTAGTGTTGCTTTATAATCACACATGTCACATTCATATGGTTTTTCTCCAGTATGTGTTCGTGTATGTAGTTTCAAAGCTCTCTTATGTGCCGTTTCATAATCACACATATCACATTTATATTGTTTTTGTCCAGTGTGTGTTTGTTTGTGTTTATTTAAAAACCTTCTTTGTGCTGTTTTATAATCACACATCTCACATTCATATGGTTTTTCTACCGTGTGTGTTTGTTTGTGTCTATTTAAATAACTTCTTTGTGCTGTTTTATAATCACACATCTCACATTCATATGGTTTTTCTCCCGTGTGTGTTAGTTTGTGTCTATTTAAATAACTTCTTTGTGTTGTTTTATAATCACACATCTCACATTCATATGGTTTTTCTCCCGTGTGTGTTAGTTTGTGTCTATTTAAATAACTTCTTTGTGTTGTTTTATAATCACACATCTCACATTCATATGGTTTTTCTCCAGTGTGTGTTAGTTTGTGTTCATTTAAAGTGCTTATTCGTGCTGCTTTATAATCACACATGTCACATTCATATGGCTTTTCTCCAGTGTGTGTTAGTGTGTGTAGTTTCAAAGCACTCTTATGTGCCGTTTCATGATCACACATATCACATTTATATTGTTTTTGTCCAGTGTGTGTTAGTGTGTGTCGTTTTAATGCATTTTTAAATGCTGTTTTAAAATCACACATCTCACATTCATATGGTTTTACTCCTGTGTGTATTTGTTTGTGTTGATATAAATTACATTTTTGTGCTGCTTTATAATCACACATCTCACATTCATATGGTTTTTCTCCAGTGTGTGTTTGTATGTGTTGATTTAAATGACTTATTCGTGCTGCTTTATAATCACACATGTCACATTCATATGGCTTTTCTCCAGTGTGTGTTAGTGTGTGTCGTTTAAATGCATTTGTGTATGCTGTTTTATAATCACACATGTCACATTCATATGGCTTTTCTCCAGTGTGTGTTAGTGTGTGTAGTTTCAAAGCTCTCTTATGTGCCGTTTCATAATCACACATATCACATTTATATTGTTTTTGTCCAGTGTGTGTTAGTGTGTGTTGTTTTAATGCATTTTTATATGCTGTTTTATAATCACACATGTCACATTTATATGGTTTTATTACCCCAGTATGTGTGTCTTGTTTTAAAGCATTTGGATATGCTGTTTTATAATCACACATCGAACGTTCACCCAATTTCTCTACCTCTCTCCTTTTAATTTTCTCTGATTCTCTTTCCATATTTCTTGGTCACACTTCCAGTTGTACTTCCAGAACAAATAGGTAAGGAAGTCCAAACACAGTTCTCAATAATTCTAACCTCGTGAACTTGTAGTGGGATCAACTGCAGCCAACTTCAATGTAGGTTTGTTGAGTTAATGTACGACTGAGCCACCACAATATCTGGCCCAGGAAGCTCACTATGTATTTTCGCTGCAGTTGTTGAACGTATATTTAAATGTACTTTGGGTACGTTGTTTAGAAGACTGAACACAGAAGACTCAGTGTAGAACGCTGCTTGATTTATTTCACTCCGCACAACACAACAGAAACTACTCAGTCTAAGAAGACACTAATGTGATTATTTCATATTTCCTCAGTGAACTGCAAGGTCATACTGCACGCAATGATCTTACAGTTGACTGCACGGCACGCACAAAGGAAATTACAATAATGGCGGCACAAACTTTACAACAATATAATTCACAGGGGTTTCACAAGCTCATACACAGAGCTCATATTACTACTCTTCGAGCTCAAGTCAGTGCACAAATTAGTATAATTATGTATGTAGCTCAGTGAGAGGACAGCATTGATTTAATTAAATAGTTTGAGCATGATTGGAGCACAAAAAACTATTTTCTTTTTTTTTTTATTTTTTATTAATGGCTACCGCCCACATTTAGGGCACTTTGGCCAACGTCTCGTTAACAAAAAACGAACGCCATTTAAAATAAAACAAAATATGACCAGCAATCCTAAAACAAAATAAAAGTAATACAATACATATAAATACTTACAAACACAAAAAACTACTATTTGCTTAACTCCCCAGATAACTACTATACCAATACTCACGGAACACTATTACTCCTAGCGGAGAAGAACGTCAACTTCATACAAAAACGGCGGCAACGAAATATGACTACTAGCGCTGCTAGTGGGACCCATTGGCATTTTTTTTTTTTAATCTTGGGTATTTTTTTTCTTTCTTTTTCTGAAATGTAAACATATCTGATTTAAGGTGGTACGTTTCGCCTATACTATGCCAATACTATACTGGTATCAGCCACACTCAGAGATGTTACTTCAGTTTTTTTTCTTCATCCCCGTGTTGGGGCTTTTGGCTCCGCATGATTGACGCAGTTGCCATATACAAGTCGTATGAGTTAAGTTTTTAAAGAATACTTATTTTTTTGTTTGTTTTAAATTTGTTTTCATGTGTGACAGTTTCCGTCAACGAGAAGTTGACAGACCAATTTTAAGCATTTCTTAACTTAAGTAACGTCTCTGAGTGCGGCTGTAAGAGACTTTACTTAAAACAAAGACCGGTCAAAGAGCTCTCCGTATCAAAAAGTATAGTAACATACATAGTAGCTTTACCTAGTCTGTGAGTAACATATTCCATCCAACGAGCACTGAGGTATTACCTGTGTACCAGCCTACCATGTACTACGTACGTAGTAGTAGTACATACTACCTTAGTGTCAATGAGGCAGCACAGCTGAGTACACAGATATACACAGTAGATCTGTGGCTGAGTAGTATAACCACAGAAAAGAGAAGTAAATAGAACGGAAATGAGAAGGAAAATCTGTCGCCAGGTATTATGACAGAATCTTGCTTGAACATTCTCATATATGTCAACGCATCGAACTCCGCATCCAAAGAACTTGGACCTTACCTTATTGGGTTACGTCTCAAAGTTCCTTGTCCGTATCACAGCTGCTAACTGATTTCAAATAACTTACGTTTCGTTAATATGGGTGCAGCTGGCTACAAAAAAAATCTTACAAAAGTGCCGTTCTAATTTAAACAATTATTTTTTTCTTTTCTGTGAGTATAACCAAAGAGTACTTTTTAAGGAAAGTAGGTATACACTTGGTATACACCTTTAGTCCTTTATATGTAGCTTGACTGATATGCCTGCAGAGCGGAGCGGCACATAGTATTTATATTCTCTTTGGAGCGGCATTTCACGGCATGTCTTTATAACAACGTCTGGCAAATAAAAGTTATTTGTAGCACATAAATCACTGGCTATCTGCGTATAAAACTACTATAAATTACAAGTGCTGTGCATTTAAATAGTAAAAGTATAGTATTTATATTCTCTTGATACGTGCACTTTTTTTGCTAAAAATTTCGTGACTGACGATTCAATGTCCTTTAGTCGTAATATTAATCATGTTTACGTTGTATTAAAAGCGTCAAACAAGTCATAGTCAAGCAACGTAAGTCACAGTCAAGTCAAACTCATGCCCATGTAAAGTAGTGCAGATTTACAAGAGGCTCCTATCACAGATCTGTGGTGGCTCATATGGAGTTTTGCACAGATATCAATAAATCAGATCGGCAATATATTTCAGTGAAAGAGACAAATTGATATGGCTCAGCACATGTACAAAAAGGACATAGATAGACTTTTTTGTCCTTATCAGCGTGGCCTCTTTTTTGCACCAAAAATGTCAAAATCTGACGGTTTTAGTCCCAAACAAAACGGGTCTGAATATTATTTATTGTCTTTTTTGGTGATTTAATGTGTTATGTGCGTCTTTTCTCTGAGTAATAACTGTAAAAATGGTTCTACAATGCTTGGGTGTAGCATTTTGGGCTGCAAGAAGCGCAGTGAGAGACAAAACGATGAATTATTATTTCACAAGTAAATAAACATAATAACGCTTGTAACGATCACCTAAAGACATTCAGGATATCAATTCGTAAACGTATTTTCATAATTAGTCCGTTTTTGGGTTGATTTGTGGTCTAATTCTATGAATTTTATCAAATTATTCACTTAGAAGACAAATGATAATTATTCGTTCTGCAGGTTTCCAACTGATCCTGTCTTACGAATGAAATGAATGTGCTACGCGGTCGTGAAAGTTGGGTGCCAGAAAGACATGGTAGATTTTTATCGAAACATTTCAATGCCGGATCCATTGTCAGAAGAGATATTAATTATTTAATTAAAGAGTTTTATCTATTTATCTAATTATTTGGAATGTTATACATAATACCATTCATGAAAAAAATTTACTGTCCAACCGCGAGTCAGGCTTGCGCCCTGAGGGTTCTTTACAATCACAAAATACAAAAAGTTGTGCAAAAAGACAACATCACGCCCAGGCTGTCACCAATCCAAGTACCGACCGCGCCCGACGTTGCATAGCTTGGTGCTAAACAGAAACTTGTCACTGACTCGCACTTGGCCAGTGTTTATTATTTGTTGTTTTACTTATGTTCACTATAACCCACAAAATTTGACGCTTGTACGGATTACCGTTTTTACACTGAACAGATCCAAAAATACCCCCCTTCCGTTTTAACTTTTTGAGTTTTTTTTATTATTTTTAATTAATCCACCGTAATATTACATATTCATAAAAAATCTAACTGATTCTCTATTACGGTTCGAAAGATACAGCCGTTTAAATTTAGGACGGACAGACTGACAAATAGACGGACAGACAGACAGACAATTTAGGCTTAGTAATAGGGTCCCCTTTAGATTTGAATTTATTTTTATTTCTTAGTTAATCCGCCGTAACTTTACATATTCAGTAAAAATTTCAACCGGCTATCTATTACGGTTCGAAAGATACAGCCGTTTAAAGGTGCCCTATCTTTAGGCGGAGAGATTTTAATCATAATTTATTAATTTGTTTTGTTGCTTAGTATTTTTTAGATTATCCTTCCATCCCTTTTAACTAGGTTTTTTAAATTTTTAACTCCATGCAGACGAAGTCGCGGACACCAGCTAGTTATTATTATAACACACTGTAAGGTACTTCCTACTTACGAGGATTCATCTTGAAGGTTGTAGTTAGGGAAGCCAAGCACTACAAAGTGCCCTGCCATCATGCTATGGTTACTTCACAACCTTTTTTCTAGTATTATATTCTAATCCTAACAAATAATTATAATAAAAACTAACGTAACTTTCTGTCTGTTTTTTACGAGGAAATGGCTAAGTCAACCTTAAGTAAATTTGTCAGGACGATAGGGTGTGTCATGAGGACAGACAACGTGCTTTTCTTCCCAGAAAATTGCGCGGGTTGCAGCAGATAGTGTATAAACAATAAATATTTAAAAGGTAATATTGTTTCCAAAATTACTCATTAAAGATTCACTACCCATCATAGTAGGTAAATTACCCTAACTTATAGCAAACAATTTTAATGTGGCAACACACCTTGTTGAAGCGAGAGACACTGAGCTAGCCACGCTCATTGAAAATCTATAGGTAGTAGATCTGTGGAGTTTTGGAAACAACGTAACTTCGTGCGTTCTGTTTTCTGCAAGGAAGTTGCAAGGAAAGGAACGCGTTCTGTCAAAATATTCCCATACAAAACTAAACCTTAACGTCTAACGATAAGGTTCATAATAATGTGGCTAGGAACATGGAGGTAAAACGAGCTCACTGAAATATCTACCACGGAGGAAGTGTATCCCTTTCTAAAGATTGCCATTACATAAAACATATATTTTAGTAAAACTCTGTTTTAAACTATCTCAGCTGTTCACTAAAGTTATATAATGTTGTGGAATCTCATTCCACAACCACCACGGTAATTATCCCGTAATCATATTTTAGTAGTTTTACTTATTCAATCGGACATACCAGGCAGGCCCTATTTTGGGGTGTAAACATAAAATTACTACCAATGAAATAAAGATAAATTTTTATTTCCATTTTCTAACGGATATTAATGTAGATATATCTAATGTATCATGTACCTATTAAAATTTTATTTTTAAGTAACCATGTAGGTTACAAGTATAATTACTAGGAACCTTCATGGTTCTATTGTACCATGAAGCTACTGGCAGCATTAACGACATGGCGTTTTTGATTGTTTGCTTATTTTGTTTTTTTATGCATGTTTTTTGAATAATTATTTTAAGATGGTGAAAAATTGTTGTATAAGAAACTGTGCTAGTGAATCATTCGGTGGATGCGGCATATCTTTTCACAGGTAGGTACACAAAGCTTGAAATACAAGAAAATGTTTATTAGGGTGTCCATACTCGTGTGAACATGAACAATTATTTTTATACATTATGTTTTAGCATGACCTAGGGATATTTTAAAGTAATTCGCATTTCGGCGAGTGTGCGCAAAAGCTTCGAGCCCTTGTTCCACCCTCCCCCTTTCACTTAGGAAAAGTAGGACGGCTGCACACTACCACCCTTTCCTAGTAAAAATTACAAAGATTTGAACTCAACGATTTGGGTCTTCATTTATGATACGTACTGCCCAAGATTGGAACTCCCTGCCGTCCTCCTTGTTTCCTGAGAACAACAAACTAGATATCTTCATGGCTAGTGATAGACATGTATAGATAGATATGAATAGATTTCTAGATCAACGTGTTCCATCCTCCGCCACACCGTCACGTACCTACCATCAGGTGAGTAAGTGGCGAAACGTAGATCTAGTACTACCATCCAACGGTGAACCGAGCTTTCTGTGTACAGTTGTATCGTTCAAGGGTGTTTCGACGAATCGTACGGAATCATTCTAAATATTACATAAAAAATTAAAGTACCTAAATTCATCGCTGAATATATTTCATGTTACAGTATACCAACAAAAGAGGATGTAAGAAAAATGTGGTTGGACGTAATTCTTAGTCGAACAGCAAGTATAACAAAAAACTCCAGGGTGTGTAGTTTGCACTTCAACACAGAAGATTTTTTAAAGACACTAGCGACCCGCCCTGGCTTCGCACGGGTGCAATGCTAAAAATAAAATAATATACTACAGAATGTCTTTATATACTACGTTCACAGTTTTTTTGTCATTAGGCAAAACAAACAAAACATGTTGTTTTCATAATTGGTCATGTGAAAAACACGCCGCCGGTACGGGCCTGTTGTGGTACTGGGCACTGGCTGAGGGGCCGGTACCGCCGCAACCGCTATGTCCCTGCATTTTAAATCTAATATCTTAGAAAATTTTCATTTAAATTACATGCTGTAAACGGCCATATCGGTCTATATTAAATGCATTAAATACATATTTAAGGTACTTAATTGGATAAAGATTAATGCTGTATTGTTTAAAATCCCTACGTAAATAAGCCATTATTTCTCGTAAAAAATAAATAATATAAAATGGTTATTGTGGGTTATCCCTAAGAAATAGACATATACCATCGTGGACTTTTTTGTAGACCTTTTTAAGGTATACAATATTGTCATACATTATTTTGATCTATCTCGTAGGGTTCAGCCAGCGTTTGCAATGTAAAGCGCAAAAAAATTTCTTTATTGACGACATCTCATTAGAAACCTCTACAATTATCAGTGTTTCTCTACTATATTATGCATTTATTATATATATAAACCTTTCTCTTGAATCATTCTATCTATTTAAAGAAAAACCGCATCAAAATCTGTTGTGTAGTTTTATAGATTTAAGCATACATAGGGACGGACAGACAGCGACTTTGTTTTATACTATGTAGTGATGATAGTGATAGTGATGTAGTGATGCTCTCGACAAACTTTGAAAATGAATGTAGTTCCATGTCATTTTCCCGCAGTAAGTAAAATATGCCAAATAGTAGTCATGCCAATCTTCTATATTTATAAAAGCTAAATTTACTCACCCACTCACTGACTTGTCACGAAATCTCAAAAACTATTTGACTTATGAAGCTGAAATTTGGCACGTAGATTCCTTATGGGGTATAGAGGTCCGCTAAGAAGGATTTAGCGAAAAAGCCGAATTAAAGAGGGCAAATGGAGGTTGAAAGATTATATTAAAGTCCATTGTTTTTGATGATACTTAGGAATAAAATTTGGTATTCAGTCTAATATTTTAAAATAAATAAATACTGTTATAATATTTTCACAAAAAAGAAGGATTAAGGAGGTGGAATTGGAGTTTGTATGTTGTGTTGAAAGTTATGCAACTACGAATTTGTAATTTGACAAGTGGGTGTAAAAGTTCATTTAAAAATATTTTACGAAAGGGCCGAATTAAAGGGCCCAAAAAAGGTTGAAAGTTTAGGTGAATGTGTACGCGTCCGAAGTCGCGGGTAACGGCTAGTTTATTATAAATGCAAAAGTTTGTCTGTTGTATGTGAAAGAAGAACAAACATCCATATATACAAACTTTGGCGTTTATAATATTAGTAGGAAGTAGAATAGGATGCGAAAGTGTGTTTGTTTGTTACTTTTTCACACAGCAACAGAGCAACAAATCAACCAGATTTTTTGCATGGGTATAGTTCAAGGGATGGAAAGTGATAGCCTACATTCATCATCATCGTCATCTAATAGGTGTTGCTAACTGATCAGACTACACGGTCAATCTTAGGTAGGGTGATTGCGAGTGGCATTTAGAAACCGAACGTTACCGTAGGTCGAATGAAAAGTTAACAATCTGGGTGGGTGCCTTCAAGACGAGAGTGAATAGGTTTCTGCTAGGCAAGCGTGCTCCATCGTAGGCCGCATCATCGCTTAACATCAGGCGAGTTAGCGGCCAAGCGCAAGCCTATTTAAAATTAAAAAAATATATATGTCACGTGACACGTATGTCCCGGTTGAGTCTTATAACAATAGCCGCTAAGCCATCTCAGAGGCCTTCAGGCGTCCTGGCGGCCTAAAATTCTGACATTAGCGCAAGTCACTGGGCCTATATGAACTTCCTGTATTTGCTGAGAGTACCTATACGATGATTATAGGAATTACCTACAATTTCTTCGTTTCCTCAATATCATGAACACCCTACAAGAAAAGGAGAAATTACTCCGTGCTCGCTTTTCCCTCGGACCGTTTTTTTAGCATGAGTACTCGATCCAGTTCCCTTTAGGGTATATACAAAATCCTTGGTTTTCTGTTTTACAGAAAACAGAAAACAAAAAGAGTTTTTGTTGTTGTGTGTTGTTTGTACGTCAAACAAGTCATAGTTACAGTCAGAGTTAAGCTAAGTAAGTCACGGTCAAGTCAAACTCATGCCTCTGTAAAGTGGTGGGAACTTTACAAGAGGCTCCTATGGAGTTTTGGAAACAACACGAAATGACACGTTTCACCTCGTTATATCACACCACACTCGAGCACGTTTACGAGCACTTAATGAATAATAATTCACCACCTAGAACACATTAACACTCGAAAATACACTAGTTTAGGAAAATAATCCAACGAGCCTACATGTTCTTTTCCACGATGGCGCCAAAACTCTCAAGGCTACGTCAAAGTCGACTAGATTTTTTATTCGCCCATAAGGCAGGCTAAAACTTTTAAGGCCATACGGCCTGTAGTCAACTTAAGTAAAATTTTAGGGGCGTGGTAAATCTATACACGTAATATCAATTGTTTTTTATTGTTGTGTGAATACTTGTGTTTTTTTATTAGTTGCTTAAAAATATGGCTTTTCAAATAGCTTGTGTAAATGGTCTTTAACGATATAAATAATGATCAACATATTGTTACAATTTTAGATGACTTAATTAATTTTTAAATGAAGTATTTGTTCGCGCTCTCTCATTATGTATGTCTCATTAATAATACAAAACTTATATAATCAGATAAATAAGAAGTATTATATATTATATAAGAAGTATTATATATTATATAATACTTCTTATTTATCTGAGGTATGTCTACGTGCAGTGTACGCGTTGTATAAAGTGGTCTGCGTGCACTTGTGTTATATAAAGTGGTCTGCGTGCACTCGCGTTGTATAAATAGGTCTGCGTGCACTTGTGTTATATAAAGTTGTCTGCGTGCACTCGCGTTGTATAAATAGGTCTGCGTGCACTTGTGTTGTATAAAGTGGTCTGCGTGCACTTGTGTTATATAAAGTGGTCTGCGTGCACTCGCGTTGTATAAATAGGTCTGCGTTCACTTGTGTTGTATAAAGTGGTCTGCGTGCACTTGTGTTATATAAAGTTGTCTGCGTGCACTCGCGTTGTATAAAGTGGTCTGCGTGCACTTGTGTTGTATAAAGGTGTCTGCGTGCACTTGTGTTGTATTAAAGTTGTCTGCGTCCACTCGCGTTGTATAAAGTGGTCTGCGTGCACTTGTGTTGTATAAAGTGGTCTGCGTGCACTTGTGTTGTATAAAGGTGTCTGCGTGCACTTGTGTTGTATTAAAGTTGTCTGCGTCCACTCGCATTGTATAAAGTGGTCTGCGTGCACTTGTGTTGTATAAAGTTGTCTGCGTGCACTTGTGTTGTATAAAGTTGTCTGCGTGCACTTGTGTTGTATAAAGGTGTCTGCGTGCACTCGCGTTGTATAAAGTGGTCTGCGTGCACTTGTGTTGTATAAAGGTGTCTGCGTGCACTTGTGTTGTATAAAGTTGTCTGCGTCCACTCGCGTTGTATAAAGTGGTCTGCGTGCACTTGTGTTGTATAAAGTGGTCTGCGTGCACTTGTGTTATATTAAAGTTGTCTGCGTGCACTCGCGTTGTATAAAGTGGTCTGCGTGCACTTGTGTTGTATAAAGGTGTCTGCGTGCACTTGTGTTGTATAAAGTTGTCTGCGTCCACTCGCGTTGTATAAAGTGGCCTGCGTGCACTTGTGTTGTATAAAGTGGTCTGCGTGCACTTGTGTTATATTAAAGTTGTCTGCGTGCACTCGCGTTGGGTAGTCTGCATACGTTTGTGTTCAGAAATGTTCGGGGAACAAAATAAGAAACTTATTACCTGACTAGAACCTCGTTATTCTAACAATTAATATTTCAGACAGAAGATTTTGAAGTTTTGTTTTTGACAGAATTTGACAAACTTTCAGAGAATTATTTAGAAGTAAAATTGCTGTGAAAATCTGAAAATGCACTTCAGGTGCAGAAATTCAATGTGATTAGTATGGGCACGGTTAAAGACATTTGTTGGAGTTCAAAGGTATGTTTTTTAAAAATAGAAATCAACGTTCCCTTTGATTACATCGTCACAGTATGTTCCGTCTACCGTCTGAATTCTCAAAGACCGGCATTGTTGACAGTAATTAGAGCGCAAATATAATATAAATTGTCATTGCTAAAGCATTATCGATTTGCTTGTAAAGGAAGTTTGGATGGGCATTGTAGGACTAGGAGGTAACATCCAATTTGGCAGTTCTTTACTTTGGTTGTAGGTATGAAGCTACAAGTAGCCGACTTGTCGGACCTGCCGCACGATACACAGATATAACGCGACAAGAGTTACGTAGGCCTGGCGCACTCCGCACTGTAGGTATGAAGCTACAAGTAGCCGACTTGTCGGACCTGCCGCGCGATACACAGATATAACGCGACAAGAGTTACGTAGACCTGGCGCACTCCGCACTGTAGGTATGAAGCTACAAGTAGCCGACTTGTCGGACCTGCCGCGCGATACACAGATATAACGCGACAAGAGTAACGTAGACCTGGCGCACTCCGCACTGTAGGTATGAAGCTACAAGTAGCCGACTTGTCGGACCTGCCGCGCGATACACAGATATAACGCGACAAGAGTTACGTAGACCTGGCGCACTCCGCACTGTAGGTATGAAGCTACAAGTAGCCGACTTGTCGGACCTGCCGCGCGATACACAGAGATAACGCGACAAGAGTTACGTAGGCCTGGCGCACTCCGCACTGTAGGTATGAAGCTACAAGTAGCCGACTTGTCGGACCTGCCGCGCGATACACAGAGATAACGCGACAAGAGTTACGTAGGCCTGGCGCACTCCGCACTGTAGGTATGAAGCTACAAGTAGCCGACTTGTCGGACCTGCCGCGCGATACACAGAGGTAACGCGACAAGAGTTACGCGATAGACAGAGAGGCAACTTCTATGTTAATATAGCTGTAGGTAGGTAGTTAGCGCTCGCAAGTCCTGAATTTCCATTAAAATGCACTTTATTGTGTAGTAACAAGAGTCGTTACTTATTTAAATGATTTTGCGGAGATAAATATTCGGGACATTTTTGCACACACGTTCATCTGACCCTAAACCCTTTGCTCATGGATTTTAATTTACGGTACGAAAAACATGTAGCCAAGTCGATACAAAATTGCTTTTATAAATTAAAAACTCTTTATCGAATGAGACCGTATTTAAAAGAAGACTTACGTATCCAACTTGTGGAGTCCCTAGTGTTGTCCAAATTAAATTATATGGATGTGGTTTATGGCCCCAGACTTCTAGCGCGGACACAAAAACTTATACAAAGAGTTCAAAATGCCTGTGCCCGCTTCTGTTTTGATATTCCGTCAAGAGCTCATGTGACCCCATATCTCAACAAACATTCCATTCTTAAAATGAAGCACCGACGCAAACTGCACTTAGCATGTCTGCTATTTGGTGTTTTAAAATATAAACAGCCTTCCTATCTCTACGAGAAATTGACTTGGATGTACAGTCATAGATCCCAGAAGTCCCGTCTGTGTGCACCAGTTCTCTCCACGCAACGCCATAGGTCAGCCGCTTTCAGAGGTAGTTTCCGGTATGCTGCTAGTAAATGCTGGAATAATATTCCTCCGCCGTTGAGGAACCTGCAAAATGTTAAAAGTTTTAGTTATAAACTTAAAATTTTTATTACTGCACATCAGCAACAAGAGGAAACTCAAAAGCATGACACGAGTGCAATATAAGGAACTATGTTTTCAAAGTATATAATATAGTATAATATATAATAATTACCTCATTGTCATCATATTAGTATTTGTTTTTAGATTGGTTTATTTATTATTTTATTTTTATTTTTATTTGGTCGTGTGTACTGTATGTGTGCTTGTACCGAGACATCACCAAACGGCTCCAACGGAAGACCAGCGCTGGTTAACAGCCGGCATTATGCTGAGTTGGGGCCGATTTGTGACCTTATATTATAACTAGTCAATAAGCAATTTTTTTTAAAACCTAATTTGGTCACAAATAAACTTTTTCTTTCTTTCTTTCTTTCTTTCTAAACTAAGCAAAGCTTGTGATATGGCTGCCAGAGACTGATATAAGTACATGCATATATAGTTTTAAATACATACTTAAATAGATATTAACAACCAGATATAGAACAAACACAAATGTTCATCACATAAATGTTTGTCCTAGGTGGGAATCGAACCCACGCCCCCAAGCTCAGAAGTTAGGTTCACTACCAACTGGACCAACGGGCTATCTTCTGTACCTACTTGTACTAATATATTCTGTGGAATTACGTAAGCACCAGAGAGGTGGGTTGGGGCAAACGTGCTCCATCGTAGACCGCAACATCGAGTTGGCGGTCTAACGCAAGTGTAGGGCCTGTGAGTCCCACCTACATCACGTCATTGTTATTATCAATACATATAGGTCGTTGGTTATTATAAAACATTTTGATAAAAGCGCACCAACAACAATGTCATTCGCTGGCGCTCAAATAAAGCGCACGTACTTAATCCATCTACTAGAGTTTCAATTACCCACGCACATACATTTAGGATAGCCTTCGACATCAAATCCGAGTCAAATCACAAACAATTATAGTCAGATAATACAAACCAACAAAATATCCTAAACAAGTATTATTCAAGTTAATTAAACATCCTTGTCTCCAGTACCGCAAGCAGCTCCAGGCGAAACCTCAGAAGGACAGCGTTCAACCCAAATGTGCCGAGATCTCCAAACAAACAGCCAAATCTACTAAGAACCCTACCAAACCTGGATTCAGATCAAAATCGAAAAAGCAGGAGTCCTGTCACGATTTCGCCAAAAAACTTGTCAACAGCTTGCATCTGTTCGACGTAAAAGATTCAACTCCAGAAGGTAAAATATCCCAGGTCTCTCTCTGTCTCAAACCCAGTTCGCGACCCAAAGTTGAAGACCTCTCAAAACTCTGTGATCACTGTTGCCCTGCTGACGACTGCACATCAAAAAGCGGAAGAAAAGAAAAGTCTAAAATGTGTCGACGTAAAAAGCCCTGTCCTGGACCATGTCAGCCGGAGGACGAGCCCGATGTATGTTTTACTGAAGAACCGAAAGCACAATGTTGTTCTAAAGAGAAAGTGAAAGAAAGAAGTTGCTGTCAAAAAGAAAAGAAGGATTCTAAAAAGGGGAAATGCTGCCTTCTGTCTGATTTCACGTGTTGCGAGCCGAGGCCTAAGAGAAAAAAGGTGAAGGGGCGAAGATCTAAAGCCAATTCTTCTATTTGTGTTATAACTGAAAGCGCAAAAGCTAATTGTTGTGCTTGCTGCTGTTTGCTGGCCGAGTACTTTAAAGAAATTTTGCGTCTGTTCTGTATAAAGAATGACACGCGTATTTCGGAAATATTATGTGAATTGTGCAACGTTGCCAGCTGTATTTGTAACGATTGTCTAAATTTCTTGAAGAAGCTCATCAGTTGCATCTGCGTAATCAGTGGCAAATGCTGTTAATCATTTGAAGGAATGATCTGGGCTCTGATTCCGTAACTTTAACACGCATGTAACGCGGCGCGTTAAGATAACCTCAAAAATATTCCTTGTTTCCTAGGGAATACCCGTACGAAGCGCTTTGATTCCAAATTTATTATGCGAACTGCTAGTCTGTGGAATTCGCTGCCTGAATGGGGGTTCCCCGATGGTAACAATCTGGGTGTCTTCAAATCACGAGTGAATCGGTTCCTTCTAGGCAAGCGTGCTCCAACGTAGACCGCATCATCGCTTAACATCAGGCGTGATGGTGGTCAAACGCAAGCCTATTATTTATATTTTTTAAAAATACGCCCACTTCTCAAATAATGGCTGATCGAGCAATCTCTCTACACGTTTGACGAATATTATGAATGTATAATAAAAAAAAATTTGTTATTTAATAATGTTTAATTAATTTGGATTTTGTTAATTAATAATGTTTAATTAATAAGCGACTTAATTTATTATTATTTAATTGATCTAATTTATTATTCTAGCCTAGTTCTAAATTATTTGTTTGATCAAATTTATAATTTGATTTGTATTATTAACCGACTTCCAAAAGGAGGAGGTTATCAATTCGACTGTTTTTTTTTCGTATGTTTGTTTTTCGTTAAATTTATCATGACCATTGATACAAAGTATTTCAGTCGTATTATTAAACAATATTTTCTACTTTTTAGTTTCAGTTTGTAAATGTAGGTACTTATAGTCATAAAGTCAGTAATTTTTTTTCAAAAAAATATATTATTTTAACTAATTTATTTGACATGTAAAATAAATTAATTAAAATAACGGCCAACTTTTAGAGGTTAACTTAACGCGCCGCGTTCGCGCGTGTTTGATTGAAGTTATGGAATCAGCACCCTGGGCATACCACAACCTAAAAAACATTCTTAAACAAATATTACACTAAGCTTTGTCTCGCTCTCTCAGCGAATGAAAGAGCATGACAAAATTCACTGTAATAATATTTTTTAGGTTGTGGTAGCCCACATGTAGCAATATGTCGTATTTTTTATAAATTGTTTAGTTACTGTTTTTGTTTCGACGTGGTATTCTTCAAAAATATAAATTACAATGAATAGTGATAGTTTTACTTGCTTTAGACCAGTTATCCTCAACCGATTGAGCTGGTCTGATTAAGGAGACAGAAGACGGCTATAGGCACTCTTAAACGAAACTTCGTAACCCCGTCGAGTTTGAGTTCGTTGGGTTTGACTTCCCAAGCACTTAGGTCCTAATGATACATTCAATATGGCGGACAAAATGTTCTTAGCTAACATCATGATAAGGATATCAATAGAAAGGGTTTGCTGAGAAAAATACGAAAAAGCTTGTTTTTAAAAGTATTATTTTAAATTAATAAAGTATATTTACAATAGTGGATAACCATAATCATCTCAGTGAACGGTTTTTTGTTAACAAACATCTTTGCACATTGAAATATTGTATGCGCGTACATACAAGATAATCAGAGATAAAAATCGGCCACAATTTTTTTTATCAACGGGCAAGACCTTAAAGTCCATGATCCTGAAAACTAAGTAATTACTTCTGAACGTTTTGTTTCATCCCGTTACAGTTATGTGTTTCATCCCGTTACAGTAATGTGTTTCATCCCATTACAGTTATGTGTTTCATCCCGTTACAGTTGTGTTTCATCCCGTTACAGTTGTGTTTCATCCCGTTACAGTTACGTGTTTCATCCCGTTATAGTTGTGTTTCATCCCGTTACAGTTGTGTTTCATCCCGTTACAGTTATGTGTTTCATCCCGTTACAGTTGAGTTTCATCCCGTTACAGTTATGTGTTTCATCCCTTTACAGTTATGTGTTTCATCCCGTTACAGTTATGTTTCATCCCGTTACAGTTATGTTTCATCCCGTTATAGTTATGTGTTTCATCCCGTTACAGTTATTTGTTTCATCCCGTTACAGTTATGTTTCATCCCGTTACAGTTATGTTTCATCCCGTTATAGTTATGTGTTTCATCCCGTTACAGTTATTTGTTTCATCCCGTTACAGTTATGTTTCGTCCCGTTACAGTTATGGTTTAAAATGAAACCAAAAAAAATATTATAAAAATCACATTTTTATTAATTTTTTTTTACAAAATCAACAACCTCTATTTAAAAATATGCTACACCAACTATTTCTAATATAGTAAAAATTCACCATTACCAGTATTTAAAAACAACTATTGGGCGTCAAAGGGGTTAGACAAGAGTCACTTTCTGTTAGCGTTAACGCCTGCGGAAAGATGAAATTGTATGAAAATGACATTAGCTTGAGATAACATCTCTCAAGCTAATGTCATTGTCAATGTCATTTTCATACAATCTCCCACATTTCTTCATTTCTTCTTCTTGTCTAACCCCCGCTAGCATTCGAACGTACACGCGATGCTATTTCGTCGCGCGAACAATTTTCAAACATTTTCGACAACAAAAATCACTTTAAAATAAAGGAATAGGTTTAAAAAACCTAAGTTTATTTAATTTTGTTTTACAAGCGAGATTGATAAAAAAACATGTTAGTTTCCATAATGACATTGTTTTGATTGGTGTAAACTTCCAGAAGTGACCTTGGAATCAACGCTAATGAGGAGCCACAGGCAAAACTTATCTCAGATGGCGCCACCTTCGCTGGTGCTGTCATTTGTGGTTTATTTGAGTTTATAAACATTGCTCTTGAATGTAACAATAAAAATAAAGTTTGCTTTTAAACAGTAAAATGTTTCTCTAACGACAGTGGCGAATCTCAAAAAAGAGTTAATGCTTTCTTAACTGGTAAAAAAGCGAATCTTTTTGCAAGGTAGGTATGCAATAAAATTATCAATATTATTTTTTCTTATCGGAAGGAAAACGGTGAGTAACTCAATTTTTTACACTGAAATGCACTACACAGAGGCATGTTTTAATACCAGACGATATTTTATTGTGTAATTACTAAAATTATCCATTGATATTTGACACTTTTGACAGTAAACAATACCAACGATAATGCGCCACCTGGCGTGATAAATAAGCAGTGCGTCTCCCCATTATGGGTCAGAATATCGGGTGCAGCTGTTTAAAATTATGTCTATTTTTAAAAAATATGCTTAAATGTTATTTTATTCAAAGTATTTAGAACAAATTTTTGTTTTAATCAATGTTTTGATGACCAGAATAAATGGGGAAACTGTTTATCCCGTTTTTGTAGTCACACCAGGCCTGGCGCACTCCGCACTGTAGGTATGAAGCTACAAGTAGCCGACTTGTCGGACCTGCCGCGCGATACACAGAGATAACGCGACAAGAGTTACGTAGGCCTGGCGCACTCCGCACTGTAGGTATGAAGCTACAAGTAGCCGACTTGTCGGACCTGCCGCGCGATACACAGAGATAACGCGACAAGAGTTACGTAGGCCTGGCGCACTCCGCACTGTAGGTATGAAGCTACAAGTAGCCGACTTGTCGGACCTGCCGCGCGATACACAGAGATAACGCGACAAGAGTTACGTAGGCCTGGCGCACTCCGCACTGTAGGTATGAAGCTACAAGTAGCCGACTTGTCGGACCTGCCGCGCGATACACAGAGATAACGAGACAAGAGTTACGTAGGCCTGGCGCACTCCGCACTGTAGGTATGAAGCTACAAGTAGCCGACTTGTCGGATCTGCCGCGCGATACACAGAGATAACGCGACAAGAGTTACGTAGGCCTGGCGCACTCCGCACTGTAGGTAAGAAGCTACAAGTAACCGACTTGTCGGACCTGCCGCGCGATACACAGAGACAAGAGTTACGCGATACACAGAGAGGCAACTTCTAGGTTAATATAGCTGTAGGTAGGTAGTTAGCGCTCGCACGTACTGAATTGCACTTTATTGTGTAGTAGCAAGAGTTGCTACTTATTTAAATGATTTTGCCGAGTGAATCTTCTGTAACTGATATTTGTTTGTTCTTGTGTCTTATATTTGTATTCTGCGGTAAATGTTAGCGTTTCTTGCCAATCACTTATTTCTTTAAAATTAAAGAGGCAAGAATTTTCGTAGGCTATGAATATTTAATTATTTTAATTGGGAACAAATAAAATAAATTTGGGCCCTTGTAGAAATAAACTAATTCCAAATATTTACCAATAAGCTACAGGACTGATATTTTTTTACCGACGAAAGGAGGAGGTTACCAATTGGAAGGTTTCTCCCCCTACTCACTTTGCGGGAAAGGGACAGAGCATACCTTCCAAACCCGACCTAAAACTGTAAACGCTTGTATCTCAGTACGTAATTAGCAGTTTAAAATATATTTTTCAGTGGGCGTTTTTTTTTATTTTTTACTGACTTCAAAAAAGAAGGAGGTTATAATTCGACTGTTTTTTTTTATGTATGTTAGGCGATTACTCCGCCAATTTAGAACTGTTTTTGATGATTCTTTTTTTGGTTGGTAGGTCATATCTCATAGGTGGTCCCATATACATTTTATCGACATTGTTTTTATAAAAAATCAAACACTTGTCCGGTAGTTTATTTGTACAAATTCTAAAAAAAAAAAAACAGAAAAAGAGCAGAGTTCAAATTAAGTACTTAAATATAAATTTTATACAAAATATTTTAATTAAAAATAAAACTAACAACCCTCCTTTACCCTAACCAGTTTTTTTATTAAGTACTTAACAAATTATTAATGTATACAAATTAAGTGTAACATTTACAAAATTCAAATTTAAAACTAGCACCGAGAATAAAAAAAAATCCCGCATCTTAGGAAAAAAAGTATTCTTATGTACAGTCCCAAGATGCACAGTACTTCCTTGGCGAGTTTCATCAAAACCGGATTAGCTATCTCGTCGTAAAAAACTACAGATAGAAAGTTTCTACTTTTTAGTCGAAAGAGGTAACAATGACAAAATTATTTTCCCAATTACAGGGTTATACAGAGCTGCGATGTTAAGCCGAAAGGAGGTCATTTTAGTCATAGTTATGAACAACTTTTATTATGGGAGCAACTCTGAAATCGCGAAAAAAAAAACTGTTCCATAGAAAACGGTCACTGTATGGAAGTTTTTTTTTTTTTTAATAAATAATAGGCTTGCACTTGGCCGCCATCTCGCCTGATGTAAAGCGATGATGCGGTCTACTATGGAGCGCGCTTGCTTTGATTATTTTTCGCGATTTCAGGGTTGGTCCCATAGTAAAAGTTGCTCATAATGATGACTAAAATGACCTCCTTTAAGCTTATTACTCTGTTTCGTGTAACACTGTGTAATATAATTACAGAAAAATCTTTTTATTATTATGTATTAATATATATTTTACTTAATATTTCATGTGTTAGTTTATTTACATCTCTGGTACTTTTAATATTCAAAATATTTTTAAAGCTAGTTTACAGGGTTACGCTGAAAGGGTGTAATAAGCCGAAAGGGGTCCATCGTTTTGTAAAAATTTTACTATGGGACCAATCAAATCCGGCCTAGCTACAGAGACAAAAAAACTGTTTGAAATTTGAATTTCCCGCCATTTGTGAAACATTCCACCTTAAATCGCGAAAAATATCAGCTGTTCTATAGAAAACGGTCATTGACACTCGACAAAATGTATGGAACAGCTGATATTTTTTTCGCAATTTTAGGGTTGGTCTCATTGTAATAGGTGTTCATAATAATGACTGAAATGACCTCCTTTCCGTGTATACCCATATTTACACCGTTTACATTTATTCATATAGGTTTACGCGGAAAGGCTGTACTAAGCCGAAACGGGTCCATTATACTTGATTATACTCATCATTATGAACAATTTTTATTATAGGACCAACCACAGAAAGGAGAAGTAAATAGAACGGAAATGAGAAGGAAAATCTGTTACCAGGCATTATGACAGAACCTTGATTGAACATTCTGATTTATCAACGTCGAACACCGCGTTCAAAGAACTTGGACCTTACCTTTTTGGGTTAGGTCTCAAAGTTGTTTGTCCGCATCACAGTTGCTAACTGATTTCGAATGACTGACGTTTTTTTTATATGGGTGCAACTGGCTACAACTAATTTCCTAACAAAAATACCTTAAAAGCTGTTCTAAATTTAAAAAAAAAAAAAAAAAAAAAAAAAAAAAAAAATTAAGCAATTTTTTTTCTTTTCTGTTGGACCAACTCTGAAAACGCGATAAAATATCAGCTGTTCCATACATTTTGTCGAGTTTCAATGACCCTTTTTCTATGGAAGTGATGATATTTATTTCGCGGTCATAAAAGTTTTTTTATAATCTCTACATAGTATAAATTGAAGTCGCTTTCCGCGTCTGTCTGTCTGTCTGTATGTCTGTATGGCCGCTAACTCCTCCTAAACCACGCAACGGATTTTGATCCGGTTTTCACCATCACACCACACCACCACCACCATCAGCCATTAAACGTCCACTGCTGAACAAGGCCCCCCTCTTAGAGAGGGGTGTTGCCATAATCCCCACGTTTGGCAGGCGGCTTGGAGATCGCAGTACGTTCACCGTGTACTAACAGGACGCTGCTGCCCATCCTCCGGTGGTTCGGGTCGCAGTTTTAGGACATACCCGGGTTTTCACCATCAGTTAGATACATTCAAGGAAGGTTTATATATCAAACTAGCGACCCGCCCCGGCGTCACACGTAAATTACACCCGTGCGAAGCCGGGCGGGCGGGTCGTTAGTCTCTACATAGTATAAATTGAAGTCGCTTTCCGCGTCTGTCCGTCTGTATGGCCGCTAACTCCTCCTAAACCACGCAACGTATTTTGATGCGGTTTTCACCATCAGTTAGATACATTTTCACGGAAGGTTTATATAATATATAGACTAGCGACCCGCCCCGGCTTCGCACGTAATTTACACCCGTGCGAAGCCGGGCGGGCGGGTCGCGGGACTAAAATGACCTCCGTTCAGTTTAGTACACCCTTTCCGCTTAACGATTAAAATGTATTTAAAACTGTTTTAATTACGAGACAGGCTTATTTATATAACTATGCAAACTTAGTTCACGACTTACCTAACCCGTTAAAAAAACGACTTACCTACCTAACCCGTTAAAAAAAGAGGTAATTAATTTATTTGATAATAAAATAAATTAAAACCATAAAACAACCAACTAAAATAAAAGAAAACCACCGGGCAGACCACCAGCCCGCTGGTCGGACGACATCGTTAGGACAGCAGGAAAGCACTGGACAAGACTAGCACAGGACCGGAAAAGATGGCGCGCTGAAGAGGAGACCTATACCCAGCAGTGGATGGAGAATGGTTGATGATGATGATGATGATGATGAAAAGAAATTAAATAAAACAGGCCCCCGATTCTACTAAAGAAATTGTTTTTTAAATTGTAATTGTTTCAATTTTTTTTTTTTAATAATTGCCTTAATAATTACAGTAGAATTCATATATAACGACTTCGCTTATAACGACTAACCTATTTTAGCGACGATATTGTTTACTCAAATTGGGTTTCATAATAAATGTACTCAAGAAATAATCCTGCCGTTTTGTGCGTCATCCGGTTAGTACGACATAGTATCGCCGGTCCCTTGAAGGTCGTTATATCCAAATTCTACTGTATATTAAAATATATTTTTTATACATCATCATCATCAGTCACAAGACGTCCACTGCTGAACATAGGCCTCCCCCATTAACCTCCACACTGAACGACAGCCTGCCTTTTGCATCCACTGGATGCCCGCGACTCTCACAATGTCGTCGGTCCATTTTTTTATACTTAGTTATAATATTAGGTATTTCTCTAGTATATTTTTTTTAAACTGTCACTTTTGAGGCAATTATTTCAAAAATAAAATTTAAACAATTACAATTTAAAAACAATTTCCTTAGTAGAATCGGGGGCGGCCAGTGTGTGCTTAAGAGGCCTATTACAAAATGAACCGTTCAATTTTAAATATTTGTTTTTCGGACATAAAACGACCACACGACAGAAGTGAAAACTTCATTATTGTTGACTATATCTCTCTCGCTCTGTTAGTCGACTCGAGCCGTTTTTTTTTATATAGAACTAGCGGTCCGCCCCAGCTTCGCACGGGTATAGATTATAGCCTATGTCACCCGCGGATAGTGTAGCTTCCCAATAGCGAAAGAATTTTTCAAATCGGTTCAGTAGTTTCGGAGCTTATTCAATGCAAACAAACAATCAAATCTTTCCTCTTTATAATATTAGTATAGATAAGTGGCAAACAAGCTACGGGCCACCTGATGGTAAGTGGTCACCGCTGCCTATAGACACCTACAATACCCGGGGCATTGTCAGTGCGTTGCCGAAAACGATTTTACCCGAACGAGCACCTGAGCGTTACGGTCACGCGAGTTCAATGCCTTTTCCCCATCCCAAAAAGCGCCCAACGTGCTTAGAAGTTTTCACTTCAAGAAACTTAAAAGTAAAAGAAAAAACGGCATTTCACTCAAGGCTGCCAAACTAAATACAAAACTGGTGCACCATATAACTCCTAAAATATCAGTAACAAAATTATCGGGACCGCTTATACAGGGTGTAAGGGGAACACTCTCGAAGCCAAAAGAAGGTAATTGTACTCATCATTATGAACAACTTTTACAATGGGACCAACCCTGAAATCGCGAAAAAAATATCAGCTGTTCCATACATTTTGTCGAGTGTCAATGACCGTTTTCTACAGAACAGCTGTTTTTTTTTCCGCGATTTCAGGGTTGGTCCCATTGTAAAAGTTGTTCATAATGATGAGTACAATTACCTTCTTTTGGCTTCGAGAGTGTTCCCCTTACACCCCGTATACAATAGTCAAGACTTCCAGCACTTATGGGCAAATTAATCATGACTTAAAGTGCATATAAGCAAATTAATTCTTGACTCAAACCTATTGATATGTTTACGGACAACTAATCATGACATAGCTACTGTAAGCAAATCACCTTCAGGCAAATTAATCATGGCTCAAAGTGCATATAGGCAATTTAATCACAACTAAAAGTGCATATATGCAAATTAATCCTGACTCAAACCTACTATACACAAAATAATTAAAACTTAAATCATCTTTAGGCAAATTAATCATGGCTCAAAGTGCATATAGACAATTTAATTACAACTAAGTGAATATAGGAAATTTAATCACAACTTAAAGTGCATATAAGCAGTTTAATCACAACTTAAAGTGGATATAGACAATTTAATCACAACTAAAAGTGCATATATGCAAATCAATCCTGACTCAAACCATAAAACTATACACAAAATAATTAGGACTTAAATCATCTTTAGGCAAATAAATCATTCCCATTCGTCTTTATGCACTTAAAATGCATTAAGGCAAATTAATCACAACTTAAAGTGCATATAGGCAATTTAATCACAACTTAAAGTGCATATAAGCAAATTAATCTTGACTCAACCCTATGGGCACACCAATCCCATAATCCCTGAAGTTATAATCCTGCGTCCCATGGATAGTCCTGACATGTATCCTCAAATAACTAGGTCTAGTGAAAAACTTATAACAAATGTGACATTGGTACTTTTTGAGCCCTTGGTGAGTTTCAAGATGGCGCTTCAGTTTGCCCTTAGTAATGAAGCCTTTACCGCACTGTTGGCAAATAAATGGCTTCTCCTTTGTGTGGGTGTAGCTGTGCAGTTTTAAATAGTAGGGAAGCTTGAACGATTTCGAGCAAACCTGGAAAGGAGATAGTTCATAAGTGAGTTTATAACATATAATTTTTAAGTAACATTTTTGACAGGTGAATAGAGCGCAAGAGCGGCGTAAAATAAGACCAGTCCAGTGCGAATCGGGCTCGCAAACTAAGGGTTCCGTATCACATAATTTGTTAGCTACTAAAGTGGGTGTCTTCAAATCACGAGTGAATCGGTTTCTTCTAGGCAAGCGTGCTCTACCGTAGACCGCATCATCGCTTAACATCAGGCGAGTTGGCGGTCAAGCGCAAGCCTATTATTTATATTTTAAAAAAGTACTAAATAATAGTGCAAGAAGACGAAATTACATCAACACCCAGGCGGTCACCCATCCAAGTACCGACCGCGCTTGACGTTGCTTCACTTCGATGATCGTACGAGAACCAGTGGTGAACAGAAATTTGTCACCGACTCGCACTTAGCCATTATTTATTATTTGTTGTTATACTTTAGAGTGTGTACTATAATCATGCCAAGTTTGACGCTTGTACGTATTACCGTTTTTACATTAGAGCTAATACAAAAATACGTTTGTTGTATGGGGACCCACCCCCCTTTCGTTTTTTTACTATTTCTTAGTTAATCCGCCATAACGTTAAATACTCTGTGAAAATTTCAACTGCCGTTAACGGCCTGTTATCCGAGTCGCGTAGGCAACAAAACGCTCCCTCAGTTATAGCGGTTATAACGCCAACCTATAGCAACGATGTATTTTGCCACGCAAGAGTCAGGACGCCCGCGGGGGGGAGTGCAACGACAAAAACGAACATAGGTCCGACCTCGATGACGCCTGGCGCGGTACTGAGCGCGGCGCGCGCAAATTCTCGCAACCTTTTTACGCTCTTAATTTCACTAAAAAACTAAACTATTCACTATCAAAAATCTATCCAATAAAAAAAAATTTAATAGCATTGCCTTTCAGTACATGCAATTTCCAGGTTGTTACGAGCTTTCATTAGAGCATAAAACGAAAAAAGAAAACTAATTCGACTTTGTTTCAGTTTTTTTTTTTTGATCGAGTAAAGTTTATTCCATCGTGTTTTGAATCAAATCACAAACTCTAACACAGATGTATCTGTACCATGTATTTTTTTCCAGCTCAAATATTGTAATTTAACTGAATAAAATTGATTTAAAACCGTCAGTTCCTTAAGGACAAATTAAATAATATTGTAATGTAAATTAAGATTGACAATTTTATTTTGACATTGTACGGAATTTGAACACTTATAATTATTATTTTTAAGTAGGTAGTTTGAAATGTGATTATGCTAAGGTGAATTTAATTGTTATTATTATATAAAGTTTTAAATATTATTAAATTATTGTATGTCCGTTAAGGGCGAAGCTGTTGAGACTAAACCTATTTTAAGAACTTTCATATAAATGTACACAGTGTTACAATAAATGGATTCTGATTCTGATTCAAATTTGGTATAAGAGGCCGTTAAGACAAGGTCTACAAAAGTAAGTAAGTTTTTTGTAAAGTAGGTAAGTTTTTTGTAAAGGTGTCGAATAAAATTTATTTTATTTCTTTTCTTCTTTCTTACAACAAGTCAATGTCCAAACTGTATCAAAGTTAACAATATTATTGCAGTAACGTACCTGGCAAGTGTGTTTCTTCTCTTCTTCTTCATCAAAATCTTCGAGCGCCAACTTCGTGCCGTGCGTCTTCAGATGCTCCTCCAAATAGTAGAAATGTTGGAATATTTGGCCGCAAATGTTGCAAATACGCGACCTGCAAGTTAAATATTTAGTTAATAGCGACGTCGTGCAGTTATACTTGCATTCAATTGTAAAGATTCCTAAATGGTAGAAGGAAAGAGAATAGCGGAACATTAGAGCGTAGAAAAAATAATAATAATAATAATAATAAAATTAACAACGCAAATTAATATAACAACAACTGCTGTCAAACAACAAAAACGTCATTTTTTTTTCTGTTACCATATTTATTGAATTTTTATTATATTTTAACCGTTCCATAGTTTATTTTACAATAGTTTGATATTGCATTACCATTCACACTATTATAAAGTATTATCTGCGCAATAATCAACGTTTTTAATATGTTTCCACATTTTATTTCGACCAATATTTTTTTGACACACGAGTGTCAAATGCATACTACAATGAAAAATAAAAGTAAGTTATGATAACAAGATCAAAAGTGAAGAAAAATGCAGCAGGGACAAGCACACGCCCTCCACCTCTGCCCTCCTCATCAGATAATACATCGGGGGAGGAGTTTGTTACTCCTCCGGAAACGTGTTCATCTTCTACCAGTGATGAGGAGACGACGTTGCCGCCGCCGCCACCGCCTGTGCGACGGGGACGTCCGCCGCTGCCGGCACGCTTGGGGCCTGTGGGGCATCCTGCCTCACGCCCGGCCCCCGCTACCGGTGGTGTAGTGTGCCGCATGAGATGGACTCCAAGTGTTAATGAGAACTGCATGCGAGCATACTATGGGGCTACAGAAGGAGGAATTAACCTGACGGCGTACCGCCCCAGAATGCTGTCTCTGTTTCAGGACCTTGAGCCTACTATCACCGTATCCGCCCAGCGATTATCGGATCAAGTGCGGGCTATCCACCGGTGTAAGCTGCTGGATGACTCTGTGCTTGATCGGCTCCGCCTGGAAGAACTACGTGCTCGCCCGTCTCCTGTCTCGACGCGGGATCCGCCTGTCGCGTCGTCTGCCCTGACATTGGCGTCAGTGCCGGCGTCAGTGGTGACACTAGCGGCATTGGCTGATCCCGTAGTCGACGAGGGGGATTTGGCGAGTGGTGTTTCCGACCAGGTGAGAGAGCAATTGAGGGGGGCTTTGGAAGACGCGATTTCACAGTATCGGTTCACACCTGATTCTAGGCCGCGACTACCACGTTTGCCCACCCATAGGCGTAACTTGGCGTTAATGGGAGCCCTGAATACTTTACTAGCTCCATATTTGCGGGCTAGTGAAGATTTAGTTGATACCCACTCGATCTTGTACTGCGGTGCCATCGCGGCGTGTCGCGTTGCATGTGTTAAGTTTCCGGATACTAACCATGCACCTCGAACCGCCGGGAGGGTACCCGCATGGCAAGTGCGGATCGAGCGGCGTATCAGCACGTTCAGGACTCTCATTGCAAAGCTAATCTGCTTCAGGCGGGGGAATAATCGCCCCCGAGTAATGCGTTTCGTAACTCAGGCATTCGCTGGGACCGATATCAGGCCCCAGAACTATCTAGCCAATGTCACGGAACGCATCGACTATCTGAAGCAGAAAGTCTATGCATGGGCAAACCGTATTCGTCGCTACAGAGAGCGTGTGGATAGATACTGGCAGAATCGCCTCTTCCAAAGTGACCAAAGGAAGGTGTACCGAGGCTGGGAAGAAACTGAGCAACGTGTGAGTGACGGACAGCTGCCAGATGCAAACGCCATGATTAATTTCTGGCGCGGTATCTGGTCGGTGCCCGTCGAGCACACGGAGGGTGATTGGATGCGTGTTGTCGAGCGGGAATGCGAGTCCATCGAACCCATGGGGTCTATTTTAATAGACTCCGTAGACGTTAGTTGTGCGATCCGTACGGCACAGAACTGGAAAAGTCCTGGGCCGGACGGGTTGCACAACTTCTGGATAAAATGGATTCGATGCTCGCATGATCGCTTGGCGACACAATTCCAAGAAGCCCTTGAGCTCGGTTCCCTTCCCAGCTTTATGACCACCGGTGTCACCTTCCTGCTCCACAAGTCCGGTAGTACCACGGAAGCCAAAAATTACAGACCCATCACGTGCTTGCCTACCATCTACAAGCTCCTTACATCCATTTTGAGAAATAAAATTAACGCGCACATCGTTGCGAACAACGTTTTGGCCCACGCTCAAAATGGATGTAGGGTTGGGTCCCGTGGTACTAAGGAGCTCCTCCTCATCGACACAGCCATTAGCCAGCAAGTCCGGCGAAATAGAGGAGCCCTCTCCGCTGCCTGGATTGACTATAAGAAGGCCTATGATTCAGTGCCTCATTCATGGCTAGAGAGGGTTTTAGAGTTGTATAAAATTGATACAACTTTAAAATCATTCTTAGGCGCATGTATGAGGCAATGGACCACAGTCCTTCGTCAACCAGGTGGTGGGGATGGTGCCTCTGGCCCGCAGGACTTGTTAAGGATTGAGCGAGGCATATTCCAGGGTGACAGTTTTAGTCCATTGTGGTTTTGTCTGGCTCTGAACCCTCTCAGCACTTTGCTGAGGGATTCAGGACTAGGCTATCGGCTTCGAAGAGATGGTCAAGTCATCTCCCATTTGCTGTACATGGACGATCTCAAGCTGTTTACACCAAAACGCCAGGACTTGATGGAGCTGCTAAAAATCACAGAGGTTTTTAGCAGCGCCATCAGGATGGAGTTCGGTGTAGACAAGTGTGCGGTCATGCATGTACAGCGAGGGAATGTTGTAAATTCTCCAAATTTACAGCTTTCTGAGGCGATTACTCTCAGATCTCTCTCCGAGGTCGAAACCTACAAATACCTCGGTATGTCAGAGTCGTTGGGTATATCGGTAGAGGACATCAAAAAATCGGTGAAGGAGCGCTTCTTTTGTCGCCTAACAAAAGTACTTAACAGTCTTTTGTCTGGCGGCAACAAGGTGCGTGCCTTCAACGGTTGGGTGATGCCTTTGCTGATATACTCCTTTGGCATATTGAGGTGGACTCAAACTGAGCTGGACGCCCTGGACAGGAGGGTCCGTCAACTGCTCACATTACATCGCATGCTACACCCACGCTCGTCTGTTATGAGACTGTACATTCCGCGGAAGTGGGGGGGTCGAGGCTTTTTAAATGCCAAGAACCTACACAACCGCGAAGTGTGCAGTCTTAGGGATTTTTTCCGTAATAGCGAGAGTGGGATGCATCGTGATGTTGTGGCTGTTGACAGGGGCCTCACACCGCTCTCCTTGGCAAACGAGAATTGGCGCAAACCATCGGTGCTGAGTATCGAGGATCGCAGGGACGTATGGAAGGGCAAGGAGCTGCACGGGCGGTTCTATCGGGCCCTAACAGGGCCCGATGTGGACCTGCTAGCGTCGGTGAACTGGTTACGTTTCGGTGACCTCTTTGGGGAAACCGAGGGTTTTGCCTGTGCGATTGCGGACGAAGTTATCAAGACGAACAACTACCGGAAATATATCATGAAGGACGGTACGGTCGACATCTGTCGGGCATGCCACCGTCCTGGAGAGTCTCTCCGACATATCATTTCCGGTTGTTCGCATCTTGCTAACGGCGAGTACTTGCACAGGCACAACCAGGTGGCCAGGATCATCCACCAGCAACTTGCCCTTCGATACGGCCTTGTCGAGTCTGAGGTGCCGTACTATAAGTACGCACCAGCGCCAGTTCTCGAGAATGGTCGTGCTTTGCTCTACTGGGATCGTTCTATCATCACGGACAGGACTATTGTCGCCAATAAGCCTGATATCGTGTTGGTTGACCGGTCCCAGCGCCGGGCAGTGCTCGTCGACATCACCATCCCACATGACGAGAACCTCGTGAAGGCCGAGAAGGACAAACTCAGCAAGTACCTTGACTTGGCTCACGAGGTTACCGCCATGTGGGATGTTGACTCGACGATCATTGTCCCGATAGTCGTTACGGTGAACGGTCTTATAGCGAAGAGCCTCGACCAACACCTTAAGAGGCTCTCGCTAGACAGTTGGGTCAAGGGTCAGATGCAGAAGGCGGTAATTCTTGACACGGCTCGCATTGTCAGGAGGTTCCTCACTCTGCAGCCCTAACCACCGGTAGCTTGGGCCCTGCCCCGCTGCCGGCGGCACCCTAGTTTTTAAGTTTTTTATGTTTTTTATGTAATTTTTTTATTATTTACTTAATGTAAGAAACTTAAAAATTAAGATTAAAAATAAATAACGTGAATAATAATAATATTAAAAATATTAAAAAAATACATAATAAATAATAAATACATACAAAAAACATACAAAAACGACACGAAACACACGAAACGATGAACGACGTTTTTATGTTTTTTCATACGAAAATACATAATAAATATATCTTAATATATATAAATCTCGTGTCACAATGTTTGTCCTCAATGGACTCCTAAACCACTTAACCGATTATAATAAAATTCGCACACCATGTGCAGTTCGATCCAACTTGAGATATAGGATAGTTTAAATAATTATTCTTAATATATATAAATCTCGTGTCACAATGTTTGTCCTCAATGGACTCCTAAACCACTTAACCGATTATAATAAAATTCGCACACCATGTGCAGTTCGATCCAACTTGAGATATAGGATAGTTTAAATAATTATATAACTAGCGACCCGCCCCGGCTTCGCACGTAAATTACACCCGTGCGAAGCCGGGCGGGCGGGTCGCTAGTAATTTTTTATTTTTAAATAATATATTAAATAGCCAAAGTTTAAAAATTACTATTAGAGCGTAGCTCGGAAATTTGCCTAAAAACTGTATAAACTTAGATGGCGCCGTAATTTGAGCGTGCTATAGGTTGTCTCGAACTTCCGTAAGCGCTGCAGTCAGATAGCGTACAAAAGGGTTCTACAAATTACCGTAGCGCTAGTATCGCAGTCAAGTTTCGCAGTTTTTTTTTATAGGTGTGTATAGAGAAACCCGTGAAGTGAAGTGTGGACCCGGGTATGTCCTAAAACTGCGACCAGAACCACCGGAGGATGGGCAACAGCGTCCTGTTAGTACACGGTGAACGTACTGCGATCCCCAAGCCGCCTGCCAAGCGTGGGGATTATGGCAACACCCCTCTCAAGGGAGGCCTTTGTCCAACAGTGGACGTTTAATGGCTGCTGGTGTTGGTGTTGTATAGAGAAAAAAAAAGCGCTAGGCCTTGTTTTATTGGATCATGGTATGAAGTTATGAAGCTACATACCTCTCATCCGTGCCGGGGTCAGGCAAGGCGGCGGCGGCTGCGGTGGCGGTCGCGGGGGCTGCCACGTCGGTACTCTTGGGTATTTTCCGCGCATTCTGTAATACCATCGCCAGCACTGCGTTGCGGTTCTCTTCTAGAATTCTGCAAAGTAAATAATATAATAATCATACATCCTACTAATATTATAAACGCGAAAGTTTGTATGTATGCATGTTTGTTGCTCTTTCACGCAAAAACTACCGAATGGATTTTAATGAAAGTTTACAATAATATAGCTTATACATTAGAATAACACATAGGCTATAACGGGTTGTAGTAGCGAGGCCGAAGGCCGAGCTCTACGCGTACGAAGTAGCGGGTTTCAACTAGTAATATTATATATGCGAAGAGTTTGTTGGTTTGTTTGTTCCTCTTTCACGTAGCAACGGATCGACCTGATTTTTGACATGGTATAGTTCAAGGGCTGGAGAGTGACATTCTTTTCATCATCATCAACATCGTCACCATTTTACATCACTAGGCGGGTGAAACCGCGGGGCGCAGCTAGTAATAAATATTCGGGACATTTTTGGGAAACTGATTAAATACAAACTAATACTACTAATACCGCTTTCTGGTTGATATTCAGTAAAACCCGTACGAAGCGTTTTGTTTCCACTTTTATAAATGCAAATAACTATGGTTAGGCAAAACTTTATACCTTTATTTTTAGCCGACTTCAAGAAAGGAGGGGGTTCATTTTTTTTTTAATGTTTTTACCTCGGAACTCTATCTGGGTGGTGGGTGGGTGTTTGTGGAATGCGCTGCCTGAATGGGTGTTCCCCGATAGATACAATCTGGGTGTCTTCAAATTGCGAGTGAATCTGTTTCTTCAAGGCAAGCGTGCGTTGTAGACCGCATCATCGCTTTACATCAGGCGATTCAGGTCATACGCAAGTAATTTTTTTTTATAAAGTGTGTGCAGTCGACAGAAGTGAAAACTTCATTATTGTTGACTATATCTCTCTCGCTCTGTTAGTCGACTCGAGCCGACTTTACACGAACGAGTATCCGAGCGTGACGGTCACGCGAGTTCACTACTTTCTCCCCGTCGCAAAAAGTGCGCAACGTACCTAAAGAAGTTTTCACTTTAAAAAAAAAACGAACAAAGATGCTATTTTTTTTTTTTGAAAATTTTTCGTTATCCTTTGTTTCGTTGCCTCATAACTCCGTCATTTGTGAAATGATTTGGAAAATTATTTTTTCCATTTTTTTTCGTTGAAAAATATTTTTCTTACCCGAGTACCTGGGCATGACGGTGACGCGAGTTCAGTGCTTTATCCCCAACCCAAAAAGTACCCAACGTGCCTTAAGAAGTTGTCACACAAGAAAAAAAATAACTTTTTTTTCTTAGGCGAAAGCAATATTTTTTTTTATGTTTTGTTGCTTCACAACTCTGTCATTTATGAACTGATTTAGAAAATTCATTTTTTCATTTTTTTTTTACTTTAAAAATCTTTTTCAATTTTGCGCTACAAAAAAAAATTTAAAAAAAAACCCAATCAGTTCCTAAATGACAGATTTATGAATCAACAAAATATGTAAAATAAAAACTTTTTGTCTTAAGTGAAAACTTTGTTTTTTTTTTATATTTTGTTGTCTTACGATTTCATTTTTCATTCAAAAAAAGATTTTACATTAAAAAAATGCTTTTTTTCTTAAGCGATAACTTTTAATTTTTTTTTTTTTAATTTTGTTGTCTCAGATTTCCGTCAGTGAACTGACTGGGAAAATTTATTTTGTAATATATTTTTTTTCTTGTTTTTTTTTTGTCAGTTATAACTAGTATTCCAGTATACTGACAGGCCCTCCTTGATGTGCGAGCGCAGGTGCATGCGCACGTGGTACCGCGTGTGGAACATGTGCGCGCACACCGGACACTCGTAGCGCAGCGAGAACTGGGACACCGCGTGCGTAGCCACGTGCCGCTGCAAACAAATCACAACAACCTACTTGCACTAATCCATATACAGGGTTACGCAGAAAGGGGTGTACTAAGCCGAAAAACGAACCGGAAGACGCAGCGTACGAGGCCTCCCACTAGATGGACCGACGACATTGTGAGAGTCGCAGGCATCCAGTGGATGCAAAAGGCAGGCTGTCGGTCTGTGAGGAGATTAAAGGGGGAGGTCTATGTTCAGCAGTGGACGTCTTCTGACGGATGATGATGAAGCCGAAAAAAAGAAAAGGGTTTGTTTTACCCTAAAAGCCCTAAAAGGTTATACCCTCGTCTTGTTTTATGGAACAGCTGATATTTTTTTCGCGATTTGATGGTTTATCCCATAGTCAAAATGTTGATTTAATATACATTGCATACCTGTAGTTTAGAATGTGATTTTATAAATATGATTTAATAGATTCATTGCATACCTGTAGTTTAGAATGTGTATTGTATGATTTAATAAATACATTGCATACCTGTAGTTTAGAATATGTATTGTATGATATAATAAATACATTGCATACCTGTAGTTTAGAATGTGTATTGTATGATATGATAGATACATTGCATACCTGTAGTATAGAATATGTATTGTATGATTTAATAAATACATTGCATACCTGTAGTTTAGAATGTGTATTGTATGATTTTATACATTGCATACATATAGTTTAGAATGTGTATTGTATGATATAATAGATACATTGCATACCTGTAGTTTAGAATGTGTATTGTATGATATAATAGATACATTGCATACCTGTAGTATAGAATGTGTATTGTATGATATAATAGATACATTGCATACCTGTAGTTTAGAATGTGTATTGTATGATATAATAGATACATTGCATGCCTGTAGTTTAGAATGTGTATTGTATGATATAATAGATACATTGCATACCTGTAGTTTAGAATGTGTATTGTATGATATAATAGATACATTGCATACCTGTAGTTTAGAATGTGTATTGTATGATATGATAGATAAATTGCATACCTGTAGTTTAGAATATGTATTGTATGATATGATAGATACATTGCATACCTGTAGTTTAGAATATGTATTGTATGATATGATAGATACATTACATACCTGTAGTTTAGAATGTGTATTGTATGATATGATAGATACATTGCATACCTGTAGTTTAGAATATGTATTGTATGATATAATAGATACATTGCATACCTGTAGTTTAGAATATGTATTGTATGATTTTATAGATTCATTGCATACCTGTAGTTTAGAATGTGTATTGTATGATATAATAGATACATTGCATGCCTGTAGTTTAGAATTTGTACTGTATGATATAATAGATACATTGCATACCTGTAGTTTAGAATATGTATTGTATGATATAATAGATACATTGCATACCTGTAGTTTAGAATGTGTACTGTATGATATGATAGATATATTGCATACCTGTAGTTTAGAATATGTATTGTATGATTTATTGCAGAATTCGCAGAGGTACTTCTTGGCTTCACCAGCCTCCTCCTGTCCCTTGCACTTCTTCCTGTGATATACCTGAAAAAACAGCAAGTTCTTAAATTACAAAATAACTTCAATAGGTAACCGAGACGCTTGCAGACGATGGCATGGAAAGGGGGCAACCCGTAGATTTTATAAAAATTGTTTTTAAATATATATTTATTTACACGAAAGTTTTAGTTTTAGATTAATTTTAGTTTTAGTTATAAATTTAAATTTAAGATAGTTTTTATTTTACTAGTAAATTTTTATAAATGAACACTTTAAAAAAACTTTACATATATATACACGAAATATACAGGGTGTAAGGGGAACACTCTCGAAGCCAAAAGAAGGTAATTGTACTCATCATTATGAACAACTTTTACAATGGGACCAACCCTGAAATCGCGAAAAATATATCAGCTGTTCTATAGAAAACGGTCATTGACACTCGACAAAATGTATGGAACAGCAGATATTTTTTTCGCGATTTCAGGGTTGGTCCCATAGTAAAAGTTGTTCATAATGATGAGTACAATTACCTTCTTTTGGCTTCGAGAGTGTTCCCCTTACACCCCGTATATAGAGACGGAAGATGTTTGTAGCTTTTTAGTAGAATAAACTACATTTGTATGGTAAAGTGTTACCGTCTTCTCCCACTCACCATGGTCCCTCGTTTCGCGTACTGGTGTCCGCACGAAGTGCAGAGGTACGGTTTAGGCCCCGCGTGGGAGGCCTCGTGCTCCTTCAAAGCCTCCTTGTCTCCGTAGGCCTCCAAGCAGTAGTAGCACTTCATGTCTGCTCCCTCCTCGTGGCATTTCTTGTGAACTTGCAGCGTTTCTAGGTGTAAGAATCTGAAATATATAATATTCATGATGACTAATATTTATTTATCTCTTCTCTTCTCTACATGTTGTTCTGACGTTCAAAAGTGTACAGTTGTGTACCAATTTGAGGAATAAATGAATATATATATACATAGAAAATACATAGAAAGAAAGAGAGAAAATTATATTTCTTATTTTTTAAATTTATTATTTATGTACATAGGTAGGTATAACAAACAAAGAAAATAAAAAAAAGCCTTAACTACTTACTAATTAACACTAATATAATCAAAAATCAAAAACAAGATGTTGCCCGTGTGGTAAAGTGCCAAGAACGCTGGCTGCATTCCCGCGTTGAATTGCTAAAGAAATTCTCTGCGCGAGGAATGAGCCAGCAAATAAATTTTATTCGACACCTTTACAAAAAACTTATATCTAGAGGATACAATCAGTGTAGAATGGGTCCGTCTCGGCATTAATGCTGAAAGTCAAGGACTATCAGCGCCGGACAACAGACGAACCCTACATAGTATAAATTGAAGTCGCTTTCCGCGTCTGTGTGTCTGTATGTATGGCCGCTAACTCCTAAATCACGCAACGGATTTTCATGCGGTTTTCACCATCAGTTAGATACATTTTCGCGGAAGGTTTATATATATAACTGGCGACCCGCCTCGGCTTCGCACGTAAATTACACCCGTGCGAAGCCGGGCGGGCGGCTCGCTAGTCTATACTAATATTATAATGAGGAAAGATTTGTTTGTTTGTTTGCATTGAATAGGCTCCGAAACTACTGAACCGATTTGAAAAATTCTTTCGCTGTTGGGAAGCTACTCTATCCCCAGGTGACATAGGCGGGTATCTATACCCGTGCGAAGCCGGGGCGGGCCGCTAGTTACCTAATAAAAAAGCTGATCATAAATAGAGCCCAACAACAAAAACAAAATGAAAATTAGTTCAAAAACACATAAGTTACAAGTATTTTAATTTCATGCTGGACAGAGAGCGCACTATACCGAGTTATGACGTCACGCCTCAGGCGCGCCATACAAATGCTTTACTAACATACGTTTTGCGAGAAAGGGACAGAGTATCCCCTCTCTATCCCCACCTAAAACTTTAAACGCTCATATCTCAGAGATTTATCAGGCAATTTAATTCTTTTTTTCAGTATGTGTAATGTATTTAGTGATGAATATAACTAAATACAAAAAATTAAATAAATATCTGGAACATTTTTGCACACACGGTCATCTGACCCCAAACTAAGCAAAGCTTGTAATATGGCTGCCAGAAACTGATATACGTACATATATATTTTTAAATACATACTTAAATAGATATTAACACCCAGACATAGAACAAACACAAATGTTCATCACACAAATGTTTGTCCTAGATGGGAATCGAACCCACGCCCCCAAGCACAGAAGATAGGTTCACTACCAACTGAGCCACCGGGGCAGTCCACATACCTGTGTTATACTTTAGAGTGTGTATTATAATCATGCCAAGTTTGACGCTTGTATTACCGTTTTTACATTAGAGCTAATACAAAAATACGTTAAAAAAATAGTATAAATTAAATACATACTTCTGATTACAAAATTCACAAACATGCGTCCATTTCTTGCATTTCTTTCCTTTTTTCTCGAAGAAAGTTTTCTTGGATTTCTTCAAGAGCAGCTTAGTCTTAGCTTTCTCCAACAACTCCCTGAAAATAAGGTTCATTTTTAAATGCATATGCATGTTTAAATTTCAGTGCCTAAACACCAGGGTCTCTGTTGTTGTTTTTAAATATTTTCATGACCATGGATACAGACTCCTTTAGTCGTATTATTAAACAAGTTTACATAGTCTTAAATAGCGTCAAACTAGTCACAGTCAGAGTCAAGCAAAGTAAGTCACGGTCAAGTCAAACTCATGCCCCAGTAAAGTGGTGGAGACTTTACAAGAGGCTTCTATGGAGTTTTGGAAACGACATGAAAAAAACATGTTTCACTTCGTTATATCCGTTACCCACACTCGAGCACGTTCACAAGCATTTAATAATCCACCATTATCACACATTAACACTCGAAAATACACAAGTTTAAGAAAATAATACGACGAGCCGACATGTTTTTTCCAAGTTGGCGCCAAAAAAATAGCACCAGTTTGACCAGTGTGAGTTACCAGTGATGACATATGGTACTGAGACGTGGTCCTTAACTGTTGGCCTTTTGGAAAAACTCAGAGTCACTCAGCGGGCAATGCAGAGAGCTATGCTCGGAGTTTCTTTGCGCGATAAAATCCGAAACGTGGATATTCGCCAAAGAACCAGAGTCACCGATATAGCTGTTAAAATTTGCAAGTTGAAGCGGCAATGGGCAGGCCACATCGCTCGAAGAACCGATAACCGATGGGGAAGAAGGGTTCTGGAGTGGAGACCACGAACCGGAAGACGCAGCGTAGGTAGACCTCTCACTAGATGGACCGACGACATTGTGAGAGTCGCGGGCATCCAGTGGATGCAGATGGCAGGCTGTCGATCAGTGTGGAGATTAAAGGAGGAGGCCTCTGTTCAGCAGTGGACGTCTTCTGGCTGATGATGATGAATGATACCCCTTCGGCGTAGCATAGCAGTCCTGTCTAACCCTATAAAGGAAACTTACTTATCAGGCTTTTCTTCGCCGTTTTCATTTTCTTCCGTTTCCGTTTCTATTTTCACTTTCGCATCGTCTTCCGGCTTGATTCTGTCTTTACCTGGAAACAGCATCAATTCAGATAAGCATTAGGGGCATAACCATGGGCATAACCATTAAAGTATTACGTAAGCAGATTTTTTACAATTATTTACCCCCCCTACCCATTGTCAGCAAAAGTAAGCAAACCTCTTCCCCCCCACCCATGCTTACGTAATCATTGGTACCTATATGCATTTTTCTAAACAATAAAGTGAATAATAACTGCTGACGTAATCACGATATCAACCCCCCCACCCACCATGTCAGCAAAAGTAAGCAAACCTCTCCCCCCCTCCCATGCTTACGTAATCATTGGTACCTATATGCATTTTTCTAAACAATAAAGTGAATAATAACTGCTGACGTAATCACGATATCAACCCCCCCACCCACCATGTCAGCAAAAGTAAGCAAACCTCTCCCCCCCTCCCATGCTTACGTAATCATTGGTACCTATATGCATTTTTCTAAACAATAAAGTGAATAATAACTGCTGACGTAATCACGATATCAACCCCCCCACCCACCATGTCAGCAAAAGTAAGCAAACCTCTCCCCCCCTCCCATGCTTACGTAATCATTGGTACCTATATGCATTTTTCTAAACAATAAAGTAAATAATAACTGCTGACGTAATCAAGATATCAACCCCCCCACCCACCATGTCAGCAAAAGTAAGCAAACCTCTCCCTCCCACCCATGCTTACGTAATCATTGGTACCTATATTATTAGATAGCCCGTTGGTCGAGTTGGTAGTGAACCTGCCTTCTGAGCTTGGGGGCGTGGGTTCGATTCCCACCTAGGACAAACATTTGTGTGATGAACATTTGTGTTTGTTCTATATCTGGGTGTTAATATCTATTTAAGTATGTATTTAAACCTATATATGTATGTATATCAGTCTCTGGCAGCCATATCACAAGCTTTGCTTAGTTTGGGGTCAGATGACCGTGTGTGCAAAAATGTCCCGAATATTTTATTTTATTTATTTTATATTTTATATGCATTTTTCTAAACAATAAAGTAAATAATAACTGCAGACATAATCACGATATCGACCCCCCCCCCCCCCATCCACCATGTCATTAAAAAATAAGCAAGGCGAGGCCCCCCGCCCCCCTCAAGCGCTTACGTAATACTTGGACGCCCCCTTAGACATATTGGCATCAATTCTGTTGTTACCATTCTCTTAACTAAACTAATCTGATATAACTAAAATTATCGGCGTCACCTTTCATTTCTATACGTCAGAAAAGTATGCCAACAATTTTAAAGCTGTCAAATTTAGTTTAGTTTAGAATACACGAGAATCGATGCCATTGGCGTTGATTCTGGCATACACTCACTAAACTAAACCAATCTGACAGGACTAAAGTTATCTGCCTCTCTTTTAATTTTAATATGTGAGAGAAGGATGGCAACAATATTAGAGCTGTCAAATTTAGTTTAGTTTAGAGTACATCAGAATCGATGCCAATATCAAACTAATATTATAAAAGTGAAAGTTTGTGTGTGTGTGTACGTTTGTTGTATACCTAATACCTTTTGTTTTTACTTATTGTCTTTTTTTAGGGTTCCGTACCTCAAAAGGAAAAAACGGAACCCTTATAGGATCACTTTGTTGTCCGCCTGTCTGTCTGTCCGTCTGTCAAGACCCTTTTTCTCAAGAACGCGAAAAGATATCAAGTTGAAATTTATCAAAAACTCAAATCTACGGTTTCTTTCAGCTGTGAAAAAATCAAACTTGTAAGTTTATAGGGAAATACGTAATATACGGAACCCTAAAAACTACGGAATAAAGAAAAACAAACCTTCCCATGACTCGTCGTGAGTCAGCACATGGCGGTGCATTTTGCTCGCAGTTATAAAACCCCGTCCACATAGATAGCACGAGAATGGCTTCTCGCCTGAAACAAACGGGTTTGTTTTGATAATTCATCATCATTTAAAAAAAAAAAAAAAAAAAAAAAAAAAAAAACATCATTTCAGCCGTAGGACGTCCTACTGCTGGATATAGGCCTCCCCCTTTAACCTCCACACTGAACGACAACCTGCCATCTGCATCAACTGGATGCCCGCGACTCTCACAATGTCGTCGGTCCATCTAGTGGGAGGCCTCCCTACGCTGCGTCTTCCGGTTCGTGGTCTCCACTCCAGAACCTTTCTTCCCCATCGGTTATCGGTTCTTCGAGCGATGTGGCCTGCCCATTGCCACTTCAACTTGCAAATTTTAACAGCTATGTCGGTGACTCTGGTTCTTTGGCGAATATCCACGTTTCGGATTCTACCGCGCAAAGAAACTCCGAGCGTAGGAGATTTTGGAAAAACTCAGAGCCACACAGCGGGCAATGGAGAGAGTCCATTGCCCGCTGTGTGAGTTTTTCCAAAAGGCCAACAGTTAAGGACCACGTCTCAGTACCATATGTCATCACTGGCAACACACACTGGTCAAAGACCCTTGTCTTAAGGCACTGTGGTATCTTGTGGACTATGACTTGTTTGACGCTATTTAATACTATGTCATCATAATCAGCCTTTTAACAGTCCACTGCTGGACTTTTAGCCTACCCACTAAAGGGTGATTGGGCCATATCCACCACGCTGGCCCAGTGCGGGTTGGTGGATTCACATACGCCATTGAATTCCTTCTCCGTACGTATGCAGGTTTCCTCACGATGTTTTCCTTCACCGAAAAGCCAGTGGTATGAAAATCCGTACATAAGCTCCAAAGAGCTCATTGATACGGGCCCGGGGTTTGAACCCGCAACCTCACGCTTTCAGGTCTAGCGGTCTACCAAATGGGCTACCACGTCTAATACTATGTAAACTTGTTTTAAACTATCACGGTTGTTCACTAAAGTTATATGAATAAAAAAGAATAAAGTTCCAGTGATAACCGTAGCAAAAGACTAAGAAAGAGGGTAGATCGTTATGTCTGCACCTAACTTTTGAACTGTTCAACCACCCGCATTCTTCAGTCTTCCCGTGAACATGGTGCATGTAACTGAGCCGAAATATCGGGAGCTCATTCCACAACATTACCACGGTAAATATCACGTAAATAATAACATAACTTTTATGTAAATTTGTTTAATACTACGACTGAAGGGCTCTGTAGCCAAGGTCATGAAAAAAAAAACTCTGACATGTACTTACCGGTATGGGTCCGCATATGCACCGCTAGGTAAGTCTTGGAACATAGCTGCTTGTTGCATATCTGGCAGGTAATCTTGCTGCGACGAGGGGGCTGCTCTGACGGCTCGGGGAGGGGGGAGGGGGACCGGGCCCACGTCTCAGACGGGAAGTATTCCTCGTCCGACCCTGGATCACTGGAAAGAAAGGTATACAGTTAAACATTTAAGCATATAAACGCTTAATAAGCTAATCAGGGTTCATTGTTATAATTGTTACCTGTACAAACCAGATATCTTTTTTATACCATGATGGAAAGTTGTAGCGTTGTACACTATTATCAAGTCAAAGGCTACATACTGTTTGTCAGAGGGCCTTGTACGCTTTGTAAATAATGTGACGGGTTCTATGCTCTTTATTGCTTGTGGTTGTAAAAAAAAAATTATATACTAGAGACCTGTAAAAGACTCCAAAGGCTACATACTGTTTGTCAGAGGGCCTTGTACTATTTGTAAATAATGTAACGGGTTCTATGCTCTTTATTGCTTGTGGTTGTAAAAAAAAAAAATATACTAGAGACCTGTAAAAGACTCTAAAGGCTACATACTGTTTGTATGAGAAGAGGGCCTTGTACGCTTTGTAAATAATGTGACGGGTTCTATGTTCTTTATTGCTTGTGGTTGTAAAAAAAAATTCTTATACTAGAGACCTGTAAAAGACTCTAAAGGCTACATACTGTTTGTCAGAGGGCCTTGTACTATTTGTAAATAATGTGACGGATTCCATGCTCTTTATTGCTTGTGGTTGTAAAAAAAAAATTATATGCTAGAGACCTGTAAAAGACTCTAAAGGCTACATACTGTTTGTATGAGAAGAGGGCCTTGTACGCTTTGTAAATAATGTGACGGGTTCTATGCTCTTTATTGCTTGTGGTTGTAAAAAAAAAATTATATACTAGAGACCTGTAAAAGACTCTAAAGGCTACATACTGTTTGTATGAGAAGAGGGCCTTGTACGCTTTGTAAATAATGTGACGGGTTCTATGTTCTTTATTGCTTGTGGTTGTAAAAAAAAAATCTTATACTAGAGACCTGTAAAAGACTCTAAAGGCTACATACTGTTTGTCAGAGGGCCTTGCACGCTTTGTAAATAATGTGACGGGTTCTATGTTCTTTATTGCTTGTGGTTGTAAAAAAAAATCTTATACTAGAGACCTGTAAAAGACTCTAAAGGCTACATACTGTTTGTCAGAGGGCCTTGAACGCTTTGTAAATAATGTGACGGGTTCTATGTTCTTTATTGCTTGTGGTTGTAAAAAAAAAATCTTATACTAGAGACCTGTAAAAGACTCTAAAGGCTACATACTGTTTGTATGAGAAGAGGGCCTTGTACGCTTTGTAAATAATGTGACGGGTTCTATGCTCTTTATTGCTTGTGGTTGTAAAAAAAAAAAAAAATACTAGAGACCTGTAAAAGACTCTAAAGGCTACATACTGTTTGCATGAGAAGAGGGCCTTGTACGCTTTGTAAATAATGTGACGGGTGTGAAGGGAAACGCTGGATGCAGGCCGCTTCCAACCGGCCCTTTTGGAGATCGATGGGGGAGGCCTATGTCCAGCAGTGTACGTCCTATGGCTGAAATGATGATGATAATTACTATTTACTTACTCTTTGGCATTTTCCATATCTGTTTCCGATAAAACTTCAGTTTTCTGTTTAGTGGTATCGTTTTCTTCCAGTTTCGGTTCGACAACGTCTTTACCTGTTTACAAAATGTTATGCATCACTAATATTATCTAAATAAAGTTACATAAGTTTAAATAAAATCGGACGAACCAATACTATAAAAAAAAAAAACATTAGTATAAAAACATGTGAGCTTGTATAAAAAGTAGTGCCTTTATATAAAAACGGTAAAAATCTTGAGTGCTTCACTCCAGCCTTAAGGGCTTAACTTAGCTCTTAGGCTTAATTTAGCTCGTCTCAAATTACCTCAACCTAGGCTCGAGCTGTTCAGAAATAACTGTATTCACATGGCTGCTCTAATTTTTAATTCTCTTCCAGGAGAAGTGGTAGATCTCCCATATAGGCGTTTTTGTACACAGTTGAAGAAGTGGTTGGTAAAGGAGTGCTTCTATGAAACTGAAGAATTCTTAAGGAAAACGGCATGTCGTTTTTATGCGTATGATGCTTGTTGGTAAATTTATATGTAGTTTTTAATTAATTATTAACTTTTGACATATTTGAAAATTAATATAATTTTGCACGCCCTTACCCTTAGGGCTGTTAATGGATGAACATGTAATATTTTAAGACCTTTTATACCCATTGGCAAGCAAATAAAAAACTTTGACTTTGACTTAGCATCTAATTTTCACAAAACTTTGGCAGAACCAAATCTGGGTGTGTTCAAATCACGAGTGAATCTGTTTCTTCTAGGCAAGCGTGCTCCATCGTAGACCGCATCGTCGCTTTACATCAGGCGAATTGGCGGTCAAACGCAAGCCTATTAATAATAAAAAAAAACAAATAATTATCAATTTAAAAAACCCAAAAACTAAAATACCAAATCAGTTAATAAATGATGTTTTTATTATTTTTTATTGTATTTAAGCCTGGTGTTAAGTGATTAAGCGGACTACTTTGGAGCACGCTTGCCTAGAAGAAACCGATTCACTCGTGATTTGAAGACACGAAGTTAAACTGCCTGAAATATTAATGGATTCGTCCATAAATATTTCAGGCAGCTGCGTTAATAAATAATTATTAATGAATTAATTTGACATATGAAATACTGACATAATATATTGTAATACATTTTTGCTCATAATATTTTTAATTGAATAAGTTATTATTTAATTTGAATTATGTACACATAATAATATTATTAACATATAGTGTTTACATAAGTTTATATACATCGATGTAGAAAGTGTACTGGAGAAATTTGACTTGTAACTATGGAGTTATTAATAAACAATTGTATTGTATTGACACGCAGATTGTAACTATCGGGGAACACCCATTCAGCGCATTCCACAGACTAACAGTTCACCCACCCACCACCCAGATAGAGTTCCGAGGTAAAAACATTTAAAAAAAATGAACCCCCTCCTTTCTTGAAGTCGGCTAAAAATAAAGGTATAAAGTTTTGCCTAACCATAGTTATTTGCACAGAAAAGAGAAGTAAATAGAACGGAAATGAGAAGGAAAATCTGTCGCCAGGTATTATGACAGAACCTTGATTGAACATTCTCATTTATGTCAACGCATCGAACTCCGCATCCAAAGAACTTGGACCTTACCTTTTTGGATTACGTCTCAAAGTTCTTTGTCCGCATCACAGCTGCTAACTGATTTCAAATAACTGACGTTTCGTTTATATGGGTGCAACTGGCTACAAAAAAAATCTTACAAAAATGCCTTGACAGCCGTTCTAATTTAAACAATTATTTTTTTCTTTTCTGTGGTTATTTGAATATCAAGACACTAGGTTCTTCCTGGGTTCACTGGGTTTCCCTTAACTCACCTATTTTTGGCTTCTCATGTATTAAAGAGTGACGTTTCAATCCCATCGCTGAGCTGTATCCACGTTTGCATATTGCACAAGGGAATGGTTTCTCACCTAAAACAATAAATAAATAATAAATAAATATTCGGGACATTTTTGCACACACGGTCATCTGACCCCAAACTAAGCAAAGCTTGTGATATGGCTGCCAGAGACTGATATACATACATATATAGGTTTAAATACATACTTAAATAGATATTAACACCCAGATATAGAACAAACACAAATGTTCATCACACAAATGTTTGTCCTAGGTGGGAATCGAACCCACGCCCCCAAGCGCAGAAGGCAGGTTCACTACCAACTGGACCAACGGGCTATCAAATGCATAAATATATTTATTTATTTCACTAAATATCTAGCTGACCTGACGGACGTTGTCCTGTCTTAGAACTGTCAAACACGCAAAGTTAAAATTGTAAATCTTATTTTTTTACACCTTGGGTTACATTATTGGAGTTTTAGTAAGGTTCCCTATTTCTTTGAAAATATAATATATCCTATGTCACCCGGGGATAGTGTAGCTTCCCAACAGTGAAAGAATTTTTCAAATCGGTTCAGTAGTTTCGGAGCCTATTCAATGCAAACAAACAACCAAATCTTTCCTCTTTATAATATTAGTATAGATAACTAACTTAGCGGAGAATATAATTAATACTTTACACATACTGAAATAAAAGCAGCCAAGTGCGAGTCACGCTCGCGCACTGAGTGTTCCGTATCACCACAATGTACAAAATATATTTTCAAAAATATATTTTTTTTTATGATGCGGCATCAACCTTATTATTTTAATATATAATAGGCTTGCGTTTTACCGCCAACTCGCCTGATGTTAAGCGATGATAATCTCTATATATTTTTTCTGATGTTATTACATCAGAAAAAATATATAGAGATTATTATAAAAAAAAAAAAAAAAAATTGTTGCGCCTCAGTTCATCCCCGTTAATTATATTCAATATACATTGACATATTTGTCAAAATAAAAATAAAAAAAAATTTTCATCAGCAATTTTTCATCAGCAATTTTTTTTTAATATATATATTTGGCTTGCCTTTGACCGCCATCTCGCCTGATGTAATAAATGAAACATAAGGACACGTTCTATTGTAGTACTTGACATACCAGTGTGGCTCCTCATATGTACATCTAGGATGCTTTTCTTGTTGAAGGTTTTGTTACATATCGGACAGTTGATGGGCTGGTCACGCTTCCGCTTCCGGGTCTTCACTAGGGGCGAGTGGGGACGGACCCAGGTCCGGGACGGGACGTACTCCTCATCCGACCCTGGATCTCTGCGACAGAAACAAACAAAACACACATAACGAACGGAGCGCTTTAAAAAAATCGTCAAAAAGCATTATAACTTTATAGATATTTTTGATCAAAGTCTACCCAGATTTAAGAGAGATGTAAAAAAGATTTAAAAAATTAGAAATCAAATTATTACATTAAGGTACTACACATTAAGATTGCAGCCATAGCCACCAAACTAGGTGTGGTAACACCTGTATTTTGGTGGGTAGCCTTCCCATCATGATCATTAATTTTGTACAAGAATATAAGAATTAGAATTAGTCATAGTTACAATTTTGAACAGAAATTAGAACATAAATATGAAATACTAGCGACCCGCCCGCCCGGCTTCGCACGGGTGTAATTTACGTGCGAAGCCGGGGCGGGTCGCTAGTTATATATATATATAAACCTTCCTTGAAAATTTATTTAACTGATGGTGAAAACCACATCAAAATCCGTTGCGTGGTTTAGGAGGAGTTAGCGGCCATACAGACATACAGACAGACGCGGAAAGCGACTTCAATTTATACTATGTAGAGAAGAGAAGAAAAGAGATAAACAAACAAAGAAAAAAAAATGTATTGCATTCACGGCTCATCGTGAATGTAGCTAACTGAAAGAAAAATTATAGTTATTAAAAATTTTTTTTATATCATACTGCAACATGTATAAAATTAGTTTAAATATATCATTTATTTCAAAAAAGATTTTTTTTATTATTTTTCCTGTTATCTATACACTATTTAGCATAACATATCAAAAAAACAACAATTTTAATGCTCTTGCGCCGTAAAGGGTTAATAACCATGATTGAGTACGCATGTTTTGGGATATGGTTTAGTTCACAATTAATATTGAAGGGTCCACTGCAATAATGATGAATGTCCTTTATCTTTAGTTTTGAGATAATTGGGTTTTAAATTTATAAACGGTATAAAAAATTATCATTATTGTCGTGAACACCTGTGACGTTGAGCGTTCTAGCCGTGTAGATAAAATATTTAAAACGTATTTATCACGGGACTGCAAGCGATATTGCTAAGTTTGCTAACAAGATTTCTAGATATAATTTCATGTGGAACGCAGCGTGCTGGGTATCAAAAGAATGGACAGAGTCCGAAACAGCGCGCTGCGCTCCATAACAGGTGTGGTCGACGTTGGCCAAAAAGCTGCCAGACTAAAATGGGATTGGGCGGGACATGTGGCGCGCATGCATCCCGACCGATGGGCCAGGATCGTCACACAGTGGGTGCCAGATGGACGGCGCAGTCAAGGAAGGCCCAAGAAACGCTGGCGTGACGATCTTGACTCATTCCGGAGAGGTTGGCAAGAGGTGGCGAAGGACCGAGATTTATGGAAGGAGATGGGGGAGACCTTTGCCCAGCAGTGGGACAGTATAGGTTAAAAAAAAAAAAAAAAAAAAAAACGTGACCGAATGGTATTACTAGTTAAGATTTAAAAAAAAAATTACATTCATCATTATTGCAGTGGACCCTTCAATTGTCAACACACTTAATTTAGTTTTTATTATGACTGTATCCTGTTTCAGTGTGGAGGTAAAAGGGGGAGGCCTATGTTCAGCAGTGGACGTCTTCTGGCTGATGATGATGATGATGATCCTGTTTTGTGTACCTCAATAAATAAAATAATATAAAATTAAGCCTCGCAATCCAGCGGGGCAATACTGCCAGCATTCTGGGAACCTTGCCGCATGGTGGCGATTTGTTCGCCTAGGATTTTATTTTGATTTTTTGTATATATTATATTTTTATTTGTACATTATAATAATTAGGTAGTGATCGTTTTAGTTTTTAAATACTGTGTATATACTGTGTAATATTTATCTGAGGTTTGACGATATAAAATTCCACTTTTATTGTGCGAACTGCTAGTCTGTGGAATTCGCTGCCTGAATGAGTGTCCCCCGATAGTTACAATCTGGGTGTCTTCAAATCACGAGTGAATAGGTTTCTTCTAGGCAAGCGTGCTCCATCGTAGACCGCATCGTAGCTTAACATCAGCCGTGATGGTGGTCAAATGCAAGCCGATTTAGATAGCCCTTTGGTCGAGTTGGTAGTGAACCTGCCTTCTGAGCTTGGGGGCGTGGGTTCGATTCCCACCTAGGACAAACATTTGTGTGATGAACATTTGTGTTTGTTCTATATCTGGGTGTTAATATCTATTTAAGTATGTATTTAAACCTATATATGTATGTATATCAGTCTCTGGCAGCCATATCACAAGCTTTGCTTAGTTTGGGGTAGGATGACCGTGTGTGCAAAAATGTCCCGAATTTTTTTTTTTTTTAATTTCCTCGCTTAACATCAGGCGAGTTGGCGGCCAAGCGCAAGCCTATTTATAATAAAAATAAATATAATGAGGCATAATTGGCTCATACCATAGACCAGGAACATACCATCAACAATTCACCTCAATAGCCCAGATTTTTTTAATCCAATACTGTACAATAGTTTTATATTCCATTTTATACCCATAATTGTAAATTTTGTACTCAACGGGGCCTCTTGGTGTTGGCTTCGGCCCCACCAATGCCTACCAAATGTCCGGGCTAGACCCGAGAATTATAAGAAATAACGGGAAATAATATTGACTAGCACAGGACCGGAAAAGATGATGAAGAGGAGACCTATACCCAGCAGTGGGTGGAGATTGGTTGATGATGATGATGATGATGATGATGATTGATGATGAAAGGGAAAAAAATAAAATAAAAAAATAAACATTGTCGAGCAAGTCTGAAAAACATTATACTTACTAAAGTTATATGATTATTAACGGGATATTTACCGTGGTAAAGTTGTGAAATGAGCTCCCGGTTATATGATTATTAACGGGTAAATATCCCGTTAATAATCATATAACTTTAGTGAACAAACGTGTTTTTTTTTTTTTTTTTTTTTTTTTTTTTTTAATTGTTTACTAAATTCATGTTACAATATTTGTTAAACTAATGTCATGATAGTTTAAAACAGTGTATTATACTTACTCATCCTTAACGCCTTCTTTTGCCACACTATCATCCTGGAAACCGTGATCAATGCCTTGATCATTATCAACACCATGATCCTGGTCAGTGGCCTGATCCTCAACTTCCTGCTTGATCTCAAAGTCCACTTTAACTTCTTTCAAACAAAGATTGGTGGTCGATGTAATTGCATCTTTATTTTCATCGTAAAATTCTATATTCAACGGTAGCACGACCTAAAAATAAAATAATGGTGTTATCAGTCGCTGGCATCCAGTGGACGCAAAAGGCAGGCTGTCGTTCAGTGTGGAGGTTAAAGGGGGAGGCCTATGTTCAGCAGTGGACGTCTTCTGGCTGATGATGATGATGATAATTATCAGATAAGGGAAGAAAGGTTCTGTGCCCTTAGTCCCAGATTTGATAGTTTACAAAAACTTTTTTCGTTTTCGTCTTGTTCCATACATTGCTGGGCTAAAAGGTATTCGAAAACTTTTTTCGTATTAGAGTGAAGCAATCTATACCGCCGCTTACTACCGATTTTAGTTCCTCCACGTTTCCGATAGAGGCGCTTTACTAAAATGTATGGAACAATACGTAAACGAAAAAAGTTTTCGTAATCTATCAAATCTGGGACTAAGCGTACAGAACCACCGGAGGATGGGCAGCACACGGTGAACGTACTGTGATCCCCAAACCGCCTGCTAAGCGTGGGGATTATGGCAACACCCCTCTCTATGAGGGAGGCCTAGTTTTCTTTTTTTGTTTTTTATTGGTGCCAACGTGGATCGTCAAACGTCATCAGGCAACCCGTCTGATTGTTTGCTACCTATGGCATAAAAAAAATTTAAAAAATTTGCCCCCCGAGTTACGGCCTTAATTTAAGAACTTACTTTGTCCTCTTGCTTTGTGACGAACGTTTCTTCCTTGGCCACCTCGACCGTTATAGTTTGACCCGTGGTGTCAGTAACCGGTGGAAGGCCCCACGGATCTTCTGTTTTTGGTTTCTTTTCATTTTCTACTTTTAACTGTTCTTCCAGTTCTTTCAAGTATGGCAGGATCGCGTTGTAATCTGAAAATAATACTTAATACTATACTATCTCTACATAGTATAAATTGAAGTCGCTTTCCGCGTCTGTCTGTCTGTATGTCTGTATGGCCGCTAACTCCTCCTAAACCACGCAACGGATTTTGATGCGGTTTTCACCATCAGTTAGATACATTTTCAAGGAAGGTTTATGTATATAACTAGCGACCCCGGCTTCGCACGTAAATTACACCCGTGCGAAGACGGGTGGGCGGGTCGCTAGTATAATATAAAATCTATACTAATATTATAAAGAGGAAATATTTGTATGTATGTTTGTAACGAATTGGCTCAAAAAGTACTGGACCGATTTTAAATTTTTTTTTTACCATTTGAATACTACATTATCACTGATTAATATAGGTTATTTTAATAGGCTATATAACTAGGTATACCCGTGCGGAGCCGGGGCGGACCGCTAGTAATCTATACTAATATTATAAGATTTTATTGTTTGTTTGTTTGCATTGAATAGGCTCCGAAACTACTGAACCGATTTGAAAAATTCTTTCACTGTTGGGAAGCTACACTATCCCCGGGTGACATCTATACTAATATTATTAAGAGGAAAGATTTGATTGTTTGTTTGTTTGCAATAAATAGGTTCCGAAACTAATGAACCGATTTGAAAAATTCTTTCACTGTTGGGAAGCTACACTATCCCCGGGTGACATATGCTAATATTAAAAATGCGAAAGTGTGTTTGTTTGTTGGTTTGTTTGTTCCTCTTTCACGCTGCAACAGAGCAACGGATCGACCTGATTTTTTGCATGGGTACAGTTTAAGAGCCAGAGAGTGACATAGGCTACTTTTCATCATCATCATCGCCATCACCATTTTTCATCACTACGCGGGTGAAACCGCGGGGCGCAGCTATTAGGCTATATATCAATACCCGTGCGAAGCCGGGGCAGACCGCTGGTCACAGATAAGAGAAGTAAATAGAACGGAAATAAGAAGGAAAATCTGTTACAAGGCGTTATGACAGAACCTTGATTGAACATTCTTATATAGATCAACGTGGTCCTTAACTGTTGGCTTTTTAGAAAAACTCAAGAGTCACTCAGCGGGAAATGGAGAGAGCTATGCTCGGAGTTTCTTTGCGCGATAAAATCCGAAACGTGGATATTAGCCAAACTGTTACGTCACTGTTAAAATTTGCAAGTTGAAGTGGCAATGGGCAGGCCACATCGCTCGAAGAACCGATAACCGATGGGGAAGAAAGGTTCTTGAGTGGAGACCACGAACCGGAAGACGCAGCGTAGGGAGGCCTCCCACTAGATGGACCGACGACATAGTGAGAGTCGCGGGCATCCAGTGGATGCAGATGGCAGGCTGTCGTTCAGTGTGGAGGTTAAAGGGGGAGGCATATGTTCAGCAGTGGACGTCTTCTGGCTGATGATGATGACTGTAGTAGGTAGTTATGGTTATGGTGGTAGTGTTATTTTAGATATAATTTAAACAAATCTATACAACAATTTTTTTTTTTTTTTAATTTACTCTAGTGTACAACCGTGATTGTTTAAAACATCATCATCATCGTCAGCCAGAAGACATCCACTGCTGAACATAGGCCTCCCCCTTTAACCTCCACAATGAACGACAGCCTGTCATTTGCATCCACTGGATGCCAGCGACTCTTTCTATGTCGTCGATCCAGCAAAAGCAAAAATACATATCTCATGTCTTGACATGCTCTTGGCCAGTTATTTACCATTACTGTTAATTGCAATGTTTGACTCACCATACGGTTCACCGTCTAATTTGTCTTCAGAGTGTTTGATATCAAAATGTTTTACCAGCAATTCGAATCTGAAAGACAAAAATTCAATTATTACTCTATACTAATATTTAAGAGGAAAGATTTGATTGTTTGTTTGCATTGAATAGGCTCCGAAACTACTGAATCGATTTTAAAAATTCTTTCACTGTTGGGAAGCTACACTATCCCCGGGTGACATGGCTATATTATATTTTCAAAAAATTTAGGGGTCCTTACTAAAACTCCAATAATGAAACCCATGGTGTAAAAAAATAAGACTTACACCCGTGCGAAGCTGGGGTGCGTTGCTAGTTTACAATAAACTTTAAAAGCTTTTAAGCCTCCGCCATATTGAATTTAGTGTGACGTCATTTTGTTATTGTATTTTTCTAAGAAAGCGCTTTTATTTGATACCCATCGGGGTGCATAAAAAATAACTGGTCAGCCATCTTTGGGAGTGCACCATATTGGATTTAGAATGACGTTACTTAGCTAACCATGCATTTCTTCTTTATCTCTACATAGTATAAATTGAAGTCACTTTCCGCGTCTGTCTGTCTGCATGGCCGCAAACTCCTCCTAAACCACGCAACGGATTTTGATGCTTTTTATTATTATTTTTTTATTTTTTTTATTTATTTACTTTACACAAATAATACAGTTTGTTGCATATTGTTGCACCAAAAAACCACAGTTGGTTTGACATGCGGTTTTCACCATCAGTTAGATACATTTTCACGGAAGGTTTATATATAACGTAAATTACACCCGTGCGAAGCCGGGCGGGCGGGTCGCTAGTTGTCATATAAACTAAACCTGTACGCAAAGTTTCAGCTCAATCTGTTGGGGATAACTGTTTTAAAATTCAGTTGCAAGATTTAAATCTGTATCTTCATAAATATAAAATGCGGTGACTTCAAAATGCCTGGACCGATTTTTAACAGACAGAATTTTGCAGATACCCGATGTTACAAGGAATAATTCAGGCGAGTGACACTGTACTGTAATGAAACTGGTTCTTTTTTACTTTTGAGGAACGGAACCCTAAAAATTACTAATAAATAATACCAAATGAGTATTCAATATCAGGGTAGAAACAAAGGACAGTCATGTAAAATTTCAACCCCGATTTGCCTTCCTAAGTCCGGCCCTTTCGCAAAATCCTTTCTCATCGGATCTCTACACCCCATTAGGAATCTACCTGCCAAATTTCAACTTTGTAAGTCAAGTAGTTTTTTCAGATTTTGTGATGAGACAGTGAGTGAATGAGAGATAGATATCTATTATAAATGGTATATTAATATGTCTATTTCACAGACCTATATCAAGTGGAAAGTGGTATATCAAGTGGTGGTGTATATAGTGGCCTCAATTAGACTGTAGACGCCACAAGTCAACCTACCTTGAATGTCCTATTTCCAATACAATAGGCATGATGACTAATATTTAATTAGTTACAAATAACCGGCTAAGCGATTAATATACCTAAATACATCACACATACTGAAAAAATAATTTAAATTGCCTGATAAATCTCTGAGATATGGGTGTTTAAAGTTTTAGGTGGGGATAGAGAGGGGATGCTCTATCCCTTTCTCGCAAAGAGTGTGTTAGTATAGCATTTGTATGGCGCACCTGAGCCGTGACGTCACGGCTCAGTATAGTGCGCTCTCTGTCCAGCATGAAATTAAAATACTTGTAACTTATGTGTTTTTGAACTAATTTTCATTTTGTTTTTGTTGTTGGGCTCTATTTATGATCAGCTTTTTTATTAGGTAACTAGCGGCCCGCCCCGGCTTCGCACGGGTATAGATACCCGTCTATGTTACCCGGGGATAGTGCAGCATCCCAACAGCGAAAGAATTTTTCATATCGGTTCAGTAGTTTCGGAGCCTATTCAATGCAAACAAACAAACAAATCTTTCCTCTTTATAATATTAGTATAGACTAGCGAGCCGCCCGCCCGGCTTCGCACGTATAGTGCTCTCTTTGTCTAGCATGAAATTAAAATGCTAATATCTTATTGATTTTCGAACTAATTTTAATTTTGTTTTAGTTGATGTGCTTTATTTATGATCAGCTTTTTTATGAGGTAATAAAAAAATATTAGTCATCATGCCTATTATGATTAATCGTCATATTTGAGTCCGGCTAAAACCAGTCTGCTCGATCGGTGGCGCGACAACACGTGTCAGTTTGAAATTAAAATGGATAATAGTGCAATACTGAGTTGTAAGAATACCACAAATAGAGTTAGCATGCATTGTATTCTTTAGCTATTGTCACATCTAAATGCTGCAACATCCGGTTTGCAAACCAATTAAAAAAAAAAAAAAAAAAAAAAAAAAAAAATGACAGAATGAAGATATTTTACATTCGACATTGCAATTTTAAGTTTCCGTGATAATTTCACTAGCAAATTTCTAAACACATTCCGGCTTTACTTAGAAATAAAAGTTCAGGTTAATATGTAATTTTTGTACTGACCTGCTAAATACCTTATAGCATATCCTGCACTGGTGTCGGACCGCAAGGTGTATTCGCTTGGTGTGTCGACCCAGCTTGCTCGCTGTTATGAAGCACTGTCCACACACACTGCAAGTGTAGGGCTTCTCATCTAGAATGGGATATTTTAAACTATAGATATCATCATCATCATTTCAGCCATAGGACGTCCACTGCTGGACATAGGCCTCCCCCATCGATCTCCAAAAGGGCCGGTTGGAAGCGGCCTGGATCCAGCGTTTCCCTGCGATCTCTTTTAGCTCGTCTGTCTATCTTGTGGGTCTCACTATGGTCCTCATAAGCAAGCTCAAAGTCGCACAACGAGCTATGGAGAGGGCTATGCTCGGGGTCTCTACGAGATCGAATCAGAAATGAGGAGATCCGTAGACGAACGAAAGTCACCGACATAGCCCAACGGATTAGCAAGTTGAAGTGGCAGTGGGCAGAACTATAGATATGAAGGTAGACAATAAACCGGCCAAGTGCGAGTCTGGCTCGCGGACTGAGGGTTTCGTGCCACCACAAAATACAATAATTATCAATTAAAAAAACCGACCATAAAAGTAGTACAGATGGCATAAAGTCGAGGTTCGAATGATAAGGTCGTCGATAAGTGGCGAAATTACCAGTTATAACTTGGTAATGAACAGAAATTTGTCACCGACTCGCACTTAGCCATTATTTATTATTTGTTGTTATACTTTAGAGTGTGTACTATAATCATGCCAAGTTTGACGCTTGTACGTATTATCGTTTTTACATTAGAGCTAATACAAAAATACGTAAAAAATACGTTTGTTGTATGGGGAACCCACTTTCGTTTTTACTTTTTGACTTTTTTATTATTTGTTAGTTAATCTGCCGTAACGTTACATATTCTGTGAAAATTTCTGTCTATCTATTACGGTAAGAAAGATATTAAGATATAGCCATTAATAGGTAGGACAGACAGATGGACGGACAGACAGACAGATATCGTAGGCTTAGTAATAGGGTTCCGGTTTTACCCTTTGGGTAAGGAACCCAAAAATGGACCAAATAAGTCATGTCTTGGTACCCCAGAGATGGGAAGAGAGCAAGGGGACGACCACAAAGAAGGTGGGAGGACGACCTACCAAAGGGGTGGCGTAGAACAGCAAGGGGTAGGAAAGAATGGCGACTTCTAGAGGAGGCCTATGTCCAGGGAGGACAACCTGATAGTGGAAATGGTGCTGGTGATACAGACTGAATGTATATATTTAAGTTAAAAAATATATATGTAAGGTTGTAAAGCATAAAATTAACTAATAGTACTGTAGAGTTTAGTATCAGAGAATAAAGGCTATTTTTATTTTATTTTTATTAAGGAACCCTAAAAAAAAAGAACATACCTGTATGAGATCTAACGTGGATCCTCAAATAGTAGCTCAACGCAAACTGCTTGTTGCATCCGAAACATTTGTACACATTCACGTAGTTTTGGTGATTCTCATTCTTACTATTCACTGGGTTATTTTCATTGTTTTCCGCAGTCGTCGGCTTTATATCATTTTTGTTGTCTTCTACGTCAAATTCTGACGCTTTCTCCGTACCAATATATCCGTCTTCGGGTTTAATTTCTATTTCAAATTCTTGTTTGACTTTGGTATCTTTCTTTTGCTTTTTCTTTGCTTTCTTTAGACGCTTACGTTTCTTCAAGTTTATCAATCTCAAATCGTAACTTGTGAGACGGTTTGAGTGTATTACAACGTGTTGGTCCAGTTTTTGCAGGTCGTTGTATGCTATGTTACATACGGAGCAACCGTAGAAAGCGAACTCTTTATCGGTTATCTTTTTGTTCCAATAGTTGCTTGTTTTTCCTTTAGCTTTTTTGATTTTTGTCTCCGTCTCTTTTGGTACTATATCAGGTTTTATGTCCTCTTCTTCGATGTTTTCAGAAGTGGGATACGTTTCATCAGTTGTAGTGTTTTGGTTGTCGTTTGAAGTGTAGTTGGTGTTCTCTGTCGGTTCTGGTAACGGTGGTTGGTATGGAGCTTCGGAGTAGTCTTGAGGCTGAAAAGTGGAAATAATGCCTGAATTATAAAACACTAATTAATAAAACACAGACAAGGTGGGAGGATGACCTACCAAAAGGGTGGCGCAGAACAGCAAGGGATAGAAAAGAATGGCGACTTCTAGAGGAGGCCTATGTCCAGGGAGGACAACCTGATAGTCGAAATGGTGCTGGTGATACAGACTGAATGTGCATAATTAAGTTAAAAAAATAATATTATAATGTTATTAAGCATAAAATAAACTAATAGTACAGTAGATTTTGTTATCAGAGAATAAAGGCTATTTTTATTTATTTATTTTTATTAATTAATAAAACTGCTGGCCTTTTGGAAAAACTCAGAGTCGCACAGCGGGCAATGGAGAATGCTCTGGAATTTCTTTCTGCAGTAGAATCTGGAATAAGGATATTCACCGAAGAACCAGAGTCACCAACATAGCTATTTAAATTTGCAAGATGAAGTGGCAATGGGCAGGCCACATCCCGAATAACCGATTTTAAAGAAAGATTTCTTGAATGGAGACCACGAACAGGAAGATGCAGCATAGGTAGGCCTTAAATTAGTAGGGTATTACATTATCCTTGAAATATGCCCTCAAATGCTTCAAAACGAAGGGTCTATTCACCCTTCTTATAATCTTTAAAGGTTTCAACGCTCCCGATGCTCCGGATGTACAGGTGTCCATAGGCGACGGTGACTATGTACCACCAGGTGGACTGTTGTTTGTTTGTCTACTATTACATTTTTTTTAAACATCTTCATCCAGAAGACGTCCGCAGCTGAACATAGGCCTCCCCCTTAGACCTCCACACTGATCGACAGCCTGCCATCTGCATCCACTGGATGCCCGCGACTCACGATGTCGTCAGTCCACCTAATGGGAAGCCTACATACGCTGCGTCTATTGGTTTTAATGTAATAATTTTCATAAATTCAGATAACAAAAACAAAATATTTTACTTGAAGCTTTTAACATTATTGGCCATGCCCATTTTTCTATCGGACCGCCAGAGCGGGCACGAAAAATCAACATCGTTTTAAGGTTGATATTCCGAGAACCCGTACGAAGCGCTTTGATTCTACATTTATTGTGCGAACTGCTAGTCTGTAGAATGCGCTGCCTGAATGGGTGTTCCCCGATAGTTACAATCTGGTTGTCTTCAAATCACGAGTGAATTGGTTTCTTCTAGGCAAGCGTGCTCCAACGTAGACCGCATCGTCGCTTAACATCAGGCGAGATGGCAGCCAAGCGCAAGCCTATCTACTATTAAAAAAAAAGTATGGTGATCTACAGACAACCCAACATTAATAAGAATCAATTTACCTGACCGTCCTTGTATGTGTAGGGGGCAGGTTGGGGAAGATGTTGGTAGTAGTGTGCATTTGGGAGAGGGTAGTCATATGATGCTTCGTAGGGGCTCAGCGGGTCAACATCCATCATCATTCCATTATTCATTTTGGTGATCTGGAAATCAATAAGAGTTTTATTTATGTGATGAATCTTTGACTCAAGAGATACAGATAATTTATTTGCACAAAACACGAGTAAATCATACACACATTTAAAAACGCATGCACAATAGGTAGGTTAAAAATATATTAGTCACTTTGTATCATGTTTTGCCTAGTTTGTAGGCGTACAAATCTAGAGAGATGGTATAACAATACCGTAAGAATTATTTATTTAAAAAAGTATTGATTAAATTAACTGTCGAAATAATATCAAAAGTTCAAGTATGATGTTATTAATTTAAATAGTTAACAGATAGACATTACTATAATTGTATGATAAACAAATTGACTTACTGCAGTCATTACTAAAATTGCATTGCATTGAATAGGCTCCGAAACTACTGAACCGATTTGAAAAATTCTTTCACTGTTGGGATGCTGCACTATCCCTGGTTGACATAGGCTATATATCCCGGCGGTCCTCTAGTCCTTTATAAAATTATGTACTAACTTTGTAATTAACATTTCTCGACTATTTTTTTTTTAGTTTTGTTATAAATTGACTATATTTTAGATCCCTCATTGAAATCGGCACAGTGTTGTAGGTGGTTTTAGATGGGCGATTACGACATCTGTTTTGGTCTCTACGATTTCTTACCGCTAAGTCAGATATTGCCGGGAATAATTCTGGATTAGTTTTTACGAATAAGGCAGTTTCCAATATGTATAGAGACGGAAGCGTAAGAATTTTATGTTTAGTGAAGTAAGGAGTGCAACTAATAGTACTTTCTAATCTAAACATCGATCTGATACTTTGCTTTTGCCTTTTAAAAAATAATCTCTTTGTTGGTTGAGTTACCCCAAAATATAATACCGTATCTGAGGACGGACTCAACTAAACCATAGTAAGAGGCTTCTTATTTTTATTAGAGATGGGGGAGATAAGTCCTGCAATGACGTCCCGCTTGGGGTGTATTGTGCACTTCCCTCTACCAGCACCTACCCAAGCCAACCCAACTCCTTTTTAGTATCGGAGTGAGGCTATAGGGTGCTGGCACAGTTGGAAGACAAAACTTTTTAAGGATGTGAAATAAACCAGTCAAGTGCGAGTCGGGCTCGCGCACTGAGGGTTCTGTACCACCACAAAATACAAAAATTATTTGGTGAAATGATAAGGTCATCTACAGGTAAGGAATTAGTTATAATTTTAACCACTTATAACTTAGTAATGAACTGATATTTATCACGGACTCGCACTTGGCCATTCTTTATTATTTGTTATTATACTTAAGAGTGTGTACTGTAATCATGGCAAGTTTGACACTTGTACGTATTACCGTTTTTACATTAGAGCTAATACAACAATGTGTTAAAAAAATACATTTGTTGATCCCACGTTTGCTTCCTTTTTTTTATTGTTTGTTAGTTAATCTGCCGTAAAATTACATATTCTGTTAAAATTTCAACTGGCTATCTGTTAAGGTGGTTCGATTCACCTATGGCGGGAAATTTAAATTTTAAACAGTTTTTTGGTCCTAGTAGCCAGGCCAGGTAATTATTTTTAAATAACACAGTGTTTGCGCAAAATATTGGCTGTTCTTTACATTATAATGCACCATTATTTAACAGTAACGCACCATATTACTTACATTTGTGAATAAACCGTTTGAAATAGCAATAATTTGTTTATTCACAAATGTAAGTAATAATGTGCATTAGAGATAAATAGCTTTACATGATTTTGTAAAGAATAATAATCAATCTGCGCAAACATCATGGTTGTTTACAATAATTACCCGGCCTAGCTACAAGGACAAGAAAACTGTTTGAAATTTGAATTTCCCGCCATTTGTGCAACGAACCACCTTAAGGTTCGAAATATACAGCCGTTTAAAGGAAGGACAGATGGATGGACAGACAGACAGATATCGTAGGTTTAGTAATAGAGTCCCGCTTTACCCTTTGGGTACTGAACCCTAAAAACAACAGCCAATGAGTCACTTGCCATGAGTTTTGACAATGGATTAAATTTAACAGGCTTTCAGAAACTGGGTGTAAGTCTAGCCAAGTCAATATTTTTTAAGGATGTGAAAGGAGTTATTGGAATAGAATATGGACACTGTCGTTATTTGCACGTAGGGTTTTTTTATTTTATGAGTATCATAAATTATACGAATTATCCTAAATTGACAACAGTTTTTATGATTAACACTTATTGATAACAGTCATAATGATAACACCTATTGAATAATATAGTACACATATGCTTGCTATTGATTTTAATTAGCAAAATCATTCAAGGGCAATGAGGTAGGTACATAAGTAACAAAGATAATAATATTTTCATAACTTGATATACATAACCTTCAAAAACAAACTTTTAATTAGACAAGGGTACAATAAAAGCTAAAATTTCTTGCAATTTAACTGTAACTAGCAGAAATCTAATATACTAATGTTAAATAATTAAACTTGTTGGTGTTTTAAGCATTGCCATGTTCAAAACATCCTACGAAAATGTAAACAAACACAATAAATTACAGAATAGAGAAGTTTCTGAACGAAATGGCTTTAAAAACAAGTGGCTACGACCTTTACTAGGACAAGCTACCAATCAATACTTCAAGACAAAAAAAAACGTACCTGCTTCCCAACTGACTACAAAAAAAACACCTTTTTTTCAATACTTAACAAAATTACACACAACAGGAAAATGATAGATTTCCTCTCCAAAACATGTTCATAGTCCACATTATACACACCAATCTATTGAAGAAACTTTCTACATAATTTCTGCGTAGTTCAAATAGAAAATAATTATGCGAAACAAAGGTTAATTACAAGAAAAAATCACTTCATTTTTTAGTTCGCGTGACCAAGTTTAACATCAATGGCAGACGGATTGTTGCCATTTAAATTTTTTAAACTGCCCTATTTATGTAATATTTTGTAGATTTTGTTGGGGGCCCGTGTTGAATGGGATCGTTCGAAATATTGTTTAGATATTTATAACGTTAGAACCAGATAATCACTAGGCATGTATTTAAATGATATTGTGATAGAACGCATGACTGGAGCAATCAATGTGGCATCAACAACCGTAAAACTTAATTTAAACTTAAATAGTTTTTAGGTTAGGTTAGACCTTGATTACTCGTAGTAATACTCAAACAACTGATATTATTACGGTGCCTATGTAGATAAAAGACCAAAATATTTTCTATTGCAAAACACGAGATCAAAGCTGGGTATAAGGAAGAGGGCCTATACTCAGCAGTGGGATAAAGATGGCTGTGGAGTAATAGTCGATGATGATGAAGGTGCCATCATAATATGAACAAACACTCAACATGATGACATTGTCAATTTCTTTCATTTCGGCTAACTTTATCTCTAGAAAAGCAGTAATGTAAAGTAGTAATAATTACCTCTAAATATTTTCTTAAAACAAACTAAAGTAACTAAGTAAATTGGTACTTAGGTACATAACTAATTTAAATCTTACTTAAATATAATATATAATACTCATTACAAAAAACCGCATGGTCACTGTCTGCTGATAAGGTGCCCAAAAAGCTAGCGACATTACCATGTTGCATGGCCAGAATTATTCGTTAGTCAAGGCAAGCTACATTGGTCCGTCACCTAAATGAGGCGCTTTTTTAACAAACTCTGAGCGTCTGGACTCTATAGTCTCGTGGTTATGTTATTCTGCTTATATTTTTGTTTGTTTTGACTAAAATGTGATTTCAAAGAAGCTAACCCACTGAACTATCAACACAAAAATTAAATTTATGTCGAGAACACTGGAATGAAAATAGTTGACTCTGTGTGTTTTTTAATAAAGAAAGGTAAAGAAAGGTTAAGTACTGGCAGCACCATCCCTTCAATCGCCACTTTTCTGATATTGTCAATGTCATGTCAACTGTCACGGAAGAGTTTTTTTTTTGTTTTATCGCCCACTAGACAGGCTATAGCTATTAAATCCATACCGGCTCGCCTTGCGTATTTTTTAGAATTTCTAGACATTATGCACCAGAAGGCACTACCTAAGACACATCATTAAAATTCACGTTTTCCGTATACTTTACGTCATTGTGTTTTCCCCTAGTGAATGGGCTCAAAACGAGTAAGGGCTTAGATGACAGTTAAATTGGATGTTGATAATTGAGCTCGTCGAAGGCATTGATTTAAGATATAAAGATCGATGATGACATAAATATCGACAAACAAAATAATAAACTTCAGGAAAAACTTGGAAAAAAATAAGTTCAAAAACGAGCGAAAATTCAAGTTCTCTCGAACGTGTTCTGCGGGATGGTTATTCATGTAGGTTGTAGGTACATAATTATGTTTTAATTAAGTAGGTATAGGTTTGTACTGTGGGTTTGTAGCTATAACGGGTTGACAGATTTTGAAGTGTCGATAGATTATTTTTTTCTTCTTCCCCGTGTTGGGTCTTTTGGCTCCGCATGATTGACGCAGTTGCCATATACAAGATGTGTCGATAGATTCGTCTTCATTTCCGAAGTGTCATAGAGGTATCCTTTTGTGACATTTGGTAATGTGGTAATCCCTGACAACAATATGTAAGTGCCTAAATATTGTTGTCAGGTATTTGTTTTTTATACATACCTACAAACATTATTTTAGCAAAGAAATTTTTCGTAACTTACAGTACCTACCGACCCATTATTCTGTAAAGACAAAGTTAAAATCTCATAGGTGAAGTAAGAATAAAAATCAATACAAAAATGCACTATTTTTCACCTTACAAATATTCTTAATTTCGTATTCTTTATACATTTCATTTCACATCATAATTCACATCACTACCAAGTACCAAGTCTAACAAGTCTTGGCAGTTGCGCGGGAAACCGCACTAAGGAGTGTCGTTTGTTGTTTTCGCTTTTTTTTAAATTTTTATTTTTTTATATATAAAAAGGTTTTACGTGTTTTAAAAATAAAGTTACCTGTAAATATAACTTTATAAGTGTGTTGTGCCTTTTATTAGCAGAATAGTTTGAAATTATGTTTTACTTTGTGTCAATTTGACAATATGGATTTGTGGACCATTGTATCACAAGGTAAGTCGCACTAACAATTGAAAACTTAAATTGATCTTGAATGACTTCGAATAAATAGCAAAGTGCAGCTATGATCGATATCAACCTCTATGCTCAGCTGTTATTTTAAAAAGAAAAATAGTTGAGTAAATTACCTTGTAAGTTTTTTTTTACAAGTTAGAGAAAGTTACTTATTTTTTTTTCTTTATTGAGTTTTAATTTGCAATATTTTTATCCTCATAATCTTTTACTTTTTACTCGATTGGCCAAAAAGGTTATGCTGTTTCTATGTGCCCTAAACGGCTTGTCAACTTAAATATTACTAAAATAAATAAAGTAACCCAACGGCATTTTCAACTTTGGCTCCTGACATCTTTTCTAGTCCATGTCAAGAAGGTTTAATAATATTGTCAAATGTTCCGCCGATTTTGAAATATGAGGTGTCGTTAGATTATTCTACAATGTTAAATATTCAACGATCTTATTGTCGCCATTGTAAGTTGAACGCGGTTGATTGATATACTTAATTATAGCCATCAATGGCGGGAACTAATAGCGTCAATACAAGGATTTTAAATATACCCTAAAGGGACCCGTCAATAATACAAGTGCTTAGACTGGTAATTCGTGTATTCAGCAAGCAAGCAGATGACTAAAGGCGCTTGCAGACGATGCGTAGAAGCTACTCGCAACTTGTGCTTGCTGCTTGCTACCTACTTACGTATCGTCTGCAAGCGCCTTTACCCATATTATTGTACTATAATTTATCGTGTATTCTGTACCCATACATGTCATCTTATCTATACTATCTATACTAATATTATAAAGAGGAAAGATTTGATTGTTTGTTTGCATTGAATAGGCTCCGAAACTACTGAACCGATTTGAAAAATTCTTTCACTGACGGGAAGCTACACTATCCCCACTATCACTAGGTGACATAGGCTATAATCTATACCCGTGCGAAGCTGGGGCGGACCGCTAGTTAGAAATAAAAGTCTTGTTTCATTCGGACCAAGGAGTTTTTAATTTTGACCAATTACACATTTTGTGGTAATAATATACCTACTTCTTACTTACTTTTTAGGGTTCAGTACCCAAAGGCTAAACACGGGACCCTATTACTAAGCCTACGATGTTTGACTGTCTGTTTGTCTGTCCGGTATCTTTCGAACCGTAATAGATAGCCAGTTGAAATTTTCATAGAATAATCTGACAAATTTAAGATTAAAAAAAATGTTTTAACGACCGACTGAAGCGAAGTGAGCGCCGGTGCTCGTTTTGTAATCTCCAAAAATGCGCTTCTGGGTGCGTCCATTCATTTTATTTTGGTCGAAGGTTTAACTAAGACCTACGCCCATGGTCATATTTCGCTATTGTATACGGGGTCAGTGGTATTTCACTGATATATGCCCGATACATACATCTCATGTAGGGTTGCCACCTTTTTTTTAAGCAAATAGAGTAGGTATATTTAATTTTTTAGCCTAAAAAAAAGTACAACATCTAAAAATAAAGTACTATTTATTTACCAAACTATTTCTCTTCCATACATATTTTTTGTTGCTTCTATCAACATTCAACAAATAGTTGTTACAACACAAACTCAAACAAGACGAGAAAATAAAAACAACAGTAGCGGAAAAAAAGTTGATATGACATGATATTGACATTGACGTTTTAGGTTACGTTCCAAAGCAGTCCGTTCTGTTACACGTAAAAAATAAAAGTCCATTTAAAAAAATCTTTACAGGTAAAAATAAAGTATTTTTACGTACTTTACTACCCTCATCTATCTATACTAATATTATAAAGAGGAAAGATTTGATTGTTTGTTTTTTTGTTTGCATTGAATAGGCTCCGAAACTACTGAACTGATTTGAAAAATTCTTTCACTGTTGGGATGCTGCACTATCCCCGGGTGACATAGGCTATATATCCCGGCTTCGCCCGTGCGAAGCAGGGGCGGCCTAATAGTAAAGTATAAAGTACGTTAGGCCAAAATAGAGTACAATACTTTATTATAAAGTACGGGTGGCAACCCTAATCTCATGCGTTATCCCCGCTATAAGCTATAACCCCTCTTTGTAATCGTTATCTTTGCATTATCAACAGCAATGGGAGCACCGAGATAACTCGTGGAAACACGTGTTTGGTTTACAAACATATATAGGCATCTGTTGCTACCTAAGTACTTTTTTTTTTTAATAATAAATAAGCTTGCGTTTACGATGGAGCACGCTTGCCTAGAAGAAATTAATTCACTCTCGATTTGAAGAAACCCAGCAGGGCAATCGCGCTAAAAAATTACAGACGAATCGTTCACGAAACGCAAACGCTCCACAATTTATGGTCGATTTCGTAACGCGCTAATGATTTTAACCAAAGACGAAACGCAACCCGATCACAGTTGGAACGTAGACGCTGTCAAACGAACGTTTGTGATAAAGTTAGAAAACATCTACTTTTTCGCGCCGCTACGAAATCGATTAAAAGTTGTGGAGCGTTTGCGTTTCGTTAACGATTCGTCTGTAAATTTTTTGTGCGATTGCCCTGCAGATTGTAACCTATATGTGTTATGAATCGGTTTCTTCTAGGCAAGCGTGCTCCATCGTAGACCGCATCATCACTTAACATCAGGCGAGATGGCGGCCAAACGCAAGCCTATCTATTGTAAAATAAAACCGGACAAGTACGAGTAGGACTCGTGCTCTGAGGTTTCCGTTGGACAGAACCCTCAGAGCGCTAGTCCAAAAAAAACCTAAAGTTGAATTATTGAAAGACAAACTTACCTTTGTAGTTGATTATAAGGTTCTTCTATACATTCCAACTACAAAATATAAGTTTGTAATAGCAAAATAATTATTTTTAAATGATATAACTTCAAATTTGTAACTTTCAGATTTATTCCTATATATGTGCTATGAGACCTTGCCTTTTGCCAAATTTAATGATTCTAGGTCAACGGGAAGTACCCTATAGGTTTTGGTTTTCCTGGGAAATCGCAAAATATGCGACATAAACGTTCATATCTTTTGATTGCGTTAACTTACAACTTAGATTTTTTTACAGCCGGAAGAAACCGTAGACCCAAGTATTTAGTATAAATTTCAACTTGATACCTTTACGCGTTCTTGAGAAAAGGGGTCTTGACAGACGGACAGACGGACAGACACACGGACAATGAAGTGATCTTATAAGGGTTCCGTTTTTTCCTTTTGAGGTACGGAACCCTAAAAAAACTAAGGCTCCGCCAGAGTTGCAATGAAACACTTTTGTCGTCGCCAATTTTTTTTAATTATGTTCTGTCTGACTCAAGAGTTCTATTCTATCGCCAAGTGGGTTTTAAAAAAAATCCTCAAAATTCACTCTACGCGACCAATATATAGTCATAACTCCTCAAAGAAGTTACACGATTTTTTTGTGCATTGTTGATATTGAGATGATCTAAAAACAGAAATAAAACCGGCCAAGTGTGAGTCGGGCCCACGCACTGAGGGTTCCGTACCATCACAAAATACAATAATTGTCAATTTAAAAAACTGACTTCATCTGTAATATATATGGCATTACATTACCTACGATTCGGTGAAAGAAAATGAGGTCATCCAAATAACCCAATAACCAGTTTAAAAAAAAACGAAAGGAATACAACTAACTTATTTTTGAACGTATTTTTGTATTAGCTTTAATTTAAAAATGGTAATACGTACAAGCGTCAAACTTAACATGATTATAGTACACACTCTAAAGTGTAAATACAAATAATAAAAATGGCCAAGTGTGAGTCGATGACAAGTTTCTGTTCATTACCAAGTTATAACTGAGAATTTCATTATTGAATTTTGTGGTGGTACGGAACCCTCAGTGCGCGAGCCCGACTTGCACTTGGCTGGTTTTTATAAACACAATAAATAAATACAATATAAGCGTCGATTCTGTCATACCACTCCACTAAACTAAACCAATCTGATAGGACTAAAATTATCTGCCTCTCTTTTCATTTTACGGTCTGTTATCCGCGTCGCGTAGGCAACAAAACGCTCCCTCAGCCCCCGCCAAGTTATAGCGACGATGTATTTTTCCGCGCAAGAGTCATGAGGCCCGCGGGGGGAGTGCAACGACAAAAATGAACATAGGTCCGACCTCGATGACGCCTGGCGCGGGAGTGAGCGCGGCGCGCGCAAATTCTCGCGACCTTTTTACGCTTTTAATTTCACTAAAAAACTAAACTATTCACTATCAAAAATCTATCCAATGGAAAAACTGTTGAATGAGATTGCCTTTCAGTACATGCAATTTCTAGGTTGTTACGAGCTTTCATTAGAGCATAAAACGAAAAAATAAACTAAATCGATTTTGTTTCAGATTTTTTTTGATCGAGGAAAGTTTATTCTATCATGTTTTGAACCAATGCATAAACTCAAACACAGATGTATCTGTGACATGTATTTATTTCCAGCTCAAATATTGTAATTAAACTGAATAAAATTGATTGAAAATCGACAAATTTGGTATAAGAGGCCGTTAACATGTGAAAGAAGGATGGCAACAATTTTAGAGCTGTCAAATTTAGTTTAGTTTAGAGAACATCAGAATCGTATGTAACAGAAAATGCTATCATTTTCATACCTACTTATTATCTTTGCAGGTGGTTAGGCCAATAAATCCAAAATGGCGACTTCCGGTGACGTAACGGTCGCACATGATGGCGGCCAAGGCAATGTCAAGATTCATCCGTATTTGGTCACCTTAGTGTAAGTATAAAACATGTTAGATATTATAGCAATTATTACTATTTGATTTATATATTCGCACGTTATTATAGCATTTCGATTATTTCTCTATGTACAAAAATGTATTAATAGTTTTTATTTAGTTTGCCTGATTGAAAGAGGATTTAATGATTTCAAAGCCAACTAGATGTATCATCGCCAATCAGGAACGTCGGCCAATCACAGCCCACCGTGGTATGGTGGCGTGATCGGGCGACGTTGACAGGAGGCTTGGTTGACCAGCCAAAGAGAGAGGAAGTGTAAAATGGTTTTACGAATAAGCGTTAATTATGGAATGTAATGGAAAAGGATATCAATGGGAAAGTGCTAAAAGCTTTAAAGATAATAATATTATAATAAACTGTAAAGTTGCTGAAAGGACTATGGGTTTTTCGTCCACCTGACCTAACCCTTTAAACATAAGCATTTCAAATTAGATTTGACGCAGAGAGTTGGGTTTCTACTAAGGTTACAGCTATATTTTTCGAAAAATATGATAAAAACTTCAAAAACAGAAGTAGTGAAACGCACGACTGTGTTTACACGCCATGGTTTTGCTCCGCTAAATGCGACTTTAATACAATAAAACAAGCTTTATGGTCATCAGTACCCTTAGTACAAGTTTTGATAGTATTCGAAAACTTTTTTAGTTTTCGTATTGTTCCATACATTGCTGGACTAAAAGGTATTCGAAAACTTTTTTCGTATTAGAGTGAAGCAATCTATACCGCCGGTTACTACCGATTTTAGTTCCTCCACGTTTCCGATAGAGGCGCTTTACTAAAATGTATCGAACAATACGTAAACGAAAAAAGTTTTCGAAAACTATCAAATCTACTAAACGTACTGTAGTAATAAGCGTTGCTTTAAAATAAGAAATCCTCAAGATTCTGAGAAAAAGCCAAATATTTTCGCCGAATTATTCTAACGAGAAAAGTTTAACCAATCACTTTTTTAAACTTAGGATATCTATAAATAACCAAAACAAGAATTTGGTAACTGCGCAAATTGATGCAACACAACCCAAGTTGACGACACAATAATAATTCTTAAGGTACGTTTCACCTATGGCAGGAAATTCAAATTTCAAACAGTTATTTTGTTCTTTTTGTTGGGCTGAGTAATTATTGTAAACGATCATGGTGTTTGCGCAAATTGATTATTATCCATTACTAAATCATGTAAAGCTATTTATCTCTAATGAACATTATTACTTACATTTGTCGACAAACTGTTATTTGCTGTTTCAAACGGTTTATTGACAAGTAACATGGTGCGTTACTGATAAATAACAGTACAAGATAATGTAAAGAACACCCAACGATTTGCGCAAACACCGTGTCATTTACAATAATTACCCTACCTAGCTACAAGGATAAGAAAACTATGAAATTTGAATTTCCCGCCATTTGTGTAACGTCCCATTTTTTTAAAATTTAAATATTGGTAATGTTGGCCTTTTGGCCTCTACAGATGGACCGGACTAGTTAGCGAACGCAGAGTGCGTTAAGGTGGTTCGTTGCACAAATGGCGGGAAATTCAAATTTCAAACAGTTTTCTTGTCCTTGTAGCTAGGCCGGGTAATTATTGAAAACAACCATGATGTTTGCGCAGATTGATTATTATTCTTTACAAAATCATGTAAAGCTATTTATTTCTAATGCCCATTATTACTCACATTTGTGAATAAACAAATTTTTGCTGTTTCGAACGGTTTATTCACAAATGTAAGTAATATGGTGCGTTACTGTTAAATAATTGTACATTATAATGTAAAGAACAGCCAACAAAAAAAAAAAAAAAAAAACATTTTGCGCAAACTCTGTGTTATTTAAAAATAATTACCTGGCCTGGCTAATAGGACCAAAAAACTGTTTAAAATTTAAATTTCCCGCCATAGGTGAATCGAACCACCTTAAATGTACCGTCCCACACAAAGATGTCATACTTATACCTACTACGGTCCCACATTGTTAATATGAGAAAACTTTTTTCCGATTTACAAATATTTGGCAAAGACGCCAACCACACGCCAACACTAGCATTGCCACAGATTAGGTAGTAGATGTGTGAACATTGCAGACACGTCGTGAATTCGTGTCAAAAAGAACGACTCTATTTTGGAATTCATACTTTTTCGTTTTACGCAACCGGCCAGTGGGCCGGCCAGTTTATTACGTCATTGAATATTATATACCTACGAGTTGAAATGAAACAGACCTCTTTTATGAGTCGACACATAGATCATACAGTCTGGCTAAAAAAGTAAAATAAAAAGGCGCCGTAAATAAAATAAAAAAAGCCGCGAAATGCGAGTTGGACTCGCGCACTGAGGGTTCCTTTAATCACATAACTGGTTAACTACTAAAGAACTAAAAAGTTGTGCTAAAAGGCATTACACCCAGCCGGTCACCCATCCAAGTACCGGCCGCGCCGCGCCCGACGTTGCGAGAACCGGTGGTGAACAATAAATCCGGCCAATTGCGATTCGGGCTCGCGCACTGAGGGTTCCGTGCCACCACATAAATTGTTAACTACTAAAGTACAAAAAAGTTGTAAAAAACACAACATCACGCCCTCACGTCCAGGCGGTCACCCATCCAAATACCTAAGTAGTAAGTACCAACCGAGTGCGCGGCCCGACGTTGCTTATCTTGGTAGGTATTCGTGGTCGTGGCTTTGCTACTATACTATTTTAGTGTGTGTACTATAATCATGCCAAGTTTGACGCTTGTACGTATTACCGTTTTCACATTAGAGCTAATAATACAAAAATACGTTTAAAAATTCCTTTGTTGTATGGGGGTTCCTTAGAGTGAGGGTTAGAGTCGCTGGCATTCAGTGGATGCAAAAGGCAGGCTGTCGTTCAGTGTGGAGGTTAAAGGGGGAGGCCTATGTTCAGCAGTGGACGTCTTCTAGCTGATGATGATGGGGGTTCCTTTAGTTTTTACTCTTTGACTTTATTAATATTTTTTAGTTAATCCGCCGTAACATTACAACACATATTCTGTGAAAACAATTAGCTATCTATTACGGATTGATAGATACAGCCGTTAAAAGGTAGGACAGACAGACAGTCAGCGTAGGCTTGGTAAGTAATAGGGCCCCGTAAAGTCTCGTGTACACCCTTTGCATTTGCATTGCAGTACCGGCGTATATAAAAATCTATAGATTTATTCTATTCTTTGCCTTTTTCGGTAGGGTAGCTGGTAGTGCTAAAACCGGCACTGACCCTTTGGGTACGGAACCCTAAACATTGAATTCATACTTGAGGAGGTGAAGAACAAAACCTCACATTTCCAGTTTTTCAAATATTAGAGAATACATAAAAATGTCTCGACGGAATTTCTCTTTTTCAACGGAAAAGTGTGGTTTTGTTCGAAACTCTCGATTTCTAATGAAATTTTATATAGAAAAAGAGGTGTTCTTGACAAGGTTTTACTTTTGCTTCAATCAATTTATCATTTTTTGCCCAAAGAAAAAAAAAAACGAAATTTTCAAAAGTATAAAAGAGAGGTTTTGTTCTCTTCACCTCCTCACATGTATAGTTGCTAAGTTGGCAACACTGGAGTTATATTTTCAGTTGTACAAATTGGCGCCGCGACGTGACCGCGACCAATGCCAAAAGGTCATTGCTCCCACTCACACATGAATCTATCTCTGAATAGATAAAGGAAATCTACAGAAGGATGACGTAATGCATTGTTGCGACCAACATATCTGGGCCCCGATTCTACTAAAGAAATTGTTTTTAAATTTATTTATTTAGTTTCATCATCATCATCAGCGAGAAGACGTCCACTGCTGAACATAGGCCTCCCCCTTTAACCTCCACACTGAACGACAGCCTGCCTTTTGCATCCACTGGATGCCCGCGACTCTCACAATGTCATCGGTCCATCTAGTGGGAGGCCTCCCTACGCTGCGTCTTCCGGTTCGTGGTCTCCACTCCAGAACCTTTCTTCCCCATCGGTTATCGGTTCTTCGAGCGATGTGGCCTGCCCATTGCCACTTCAACTTGCAAATTTTAACAGCTATGTCGGTGACTCTGGTTCTTTGGCGAATATCCACGTTTCGGATTTTATCGCGCAAAGAAACTCCGAGCATAGCTCTCTCCATTGCCCGCTGAGTGACTCTGAGTTTTTCCAAAAGGCCAACAGTTAAGGACCACGTCTCAGTACCATATGTCATCACTGGCAACACACACTGGTCAAAGCCTTCGTCTTGAGGCACTGTGGTATCTTGGACGAGAAATTTAGTTTATTGGCACATAAAACAAAATATGGTCAAAACAATCTAAACTTAGAGTAGACTACAAAATTTTAAACTAAACCATATACCTAAATATGTATACACAACATGTTTCTTTTAATTGTAATTGTTTTTAAATTGTAATTGATTCAATTTTATTTTTAAATAATTGCCTCAATATTGAGTTTTTTTATACTAAGTTGTATAATATTAAGTGGTGGTATTTTTCTAGTAGGTATAAAAAAATAATTCAATACGCTTAGACCCGATAGTACTCGAAAACTTTTTTCGTTTACGTATTGTTCCATACATTTTAGTAAAGCGCCTCTATCGGAAACGTGGAGGAACTAAAATCGGTAGTAATCGGCGGTGTAGATTGCTTCACTCTAATACGAAAAAAGTTTTCGAATACCTTTTAGCCCAGCAATGTATGGAACAAAACGAAAACGAAAAAAGTTTTCGAAAACCTAGTATCAAAACTTGTACTAAGGGTACAGTTTATAAATTTGAAACAATTACAATTTAAAAACATTTTCTTTAGTAGAATCGGGGCCCTATACCTGTTCATATTTACCTACTTTAGGATCATATAATTTCGTACTTTCACATCAAATTCATAGTAATAGGGAAGGGGCTAGCAGCGTCTAGCGGGTTCACTCGCTGCTTTCAACCAACTAACACAAACCTCCTTTGTCACAAAAGGAGGTTTTAAACACTTTGTTGTCTGTGTACTTCCCTACATTACCACAGAAGACATCTCTATCTCTACATAGTATAAATTGAAGTCGCTTTCCACGTCTGTCTGTCTGTCTGTATGGCCGCTAACTCCTCCTAAACCACGCAACGGATTTTGATGCGGTTTTCACCATCAGTTAGATACATTTTTTAGAAAGCGTGAGGTCGCGGGTTCAAACCCCGGGCCCGTACCAATGAGCTCTTTGGAGTTTATGTACGGATTTTCATACCACTGGCTTTTCGGTTAAGGAAAACATCGTGAGGAAACCTGCATACGTACGGAGAAGGAATTCAATGCCGTATGTGAATCCACCAACCCGCACTGGGCCAGCGTGGTGGATATGGCCCAATCACCCTTTCGAGGGTAGGCTAAAAGTCCAGCAGTGGACTGTTAAAAGGCTGGTTATGATGATGATGATGAGATATATTTTCAAGGAAGGTTTATATGTATAACTAGCGACCCGCCCAGGCTTCGCACGTAAATTACACCCGTGCGAAGCCGGGCGGGCGGGTCGCTAGTTAGTATATAAGTACAGAACAATCACTCCGCAAAATCATATAAATAATTACCCAGCGAATGTTGCTACTACATTTTCTTTCCATACTTTTTGACTAAACAAAATACAAGCTAAAACTAAAACTACAAATACAGTTAGACTGCCCATAGACCGTTGAAGGTCTAAAGACAATCCAAATGCTCAAGCCCACTACCAGTTGGCAGCGTACCCAGCATGCTGGCGGCATTACCACGTTGAATGGCAATGCTTATGCGTTGAGCCAGAAACACGCAAGCATTTTGGTCACTTTTTGACAATTTTTTTTATTTACCTATATTACACGGGAATTACTCAGGTAAAATGGTGAAAACCACGTCTGTTTCCATATATTTTTTTTGACTCTTTATTATTTCTTTGGTAATCCGCCGTAATTATTACATACTAGCGACCCGCCCGCCTGGCTTCGCGCGTATGTTACACCCGGGCGAAGCCGGGGTTGCTATAATAAGAAATTATAATAATACTTAACCTAATGAACAACAAAGAAACAATGCGTATACTATTTCGTATTCTACGTCGCACACGTGTAATACAAAGTAATAAATAAAATACAAAGTAGGTAAGTATTTATGTCAGTCATCTGACATGTCATTTGTCAAATCATCGGCATGTGGCACTCTATCACTCAATGTCAATGTCTCAGAGAATGTAATCCCGCATCAAAATCTCAGTCCCGCGATTCTGCGGGTCTGAGATTCTCAGTACTGCAATTTTGTGGGTCTGAGGTTCTCAGTACTGCAATTTTGTGGGTCTGAGGTTCTCAGTACTGCAATTTTGTGGGTCTGAGGTTCTCAGTACTGCAATTTTGCGAGTCTGAGGTTCTCAGTACTGCAATTTTGCGGGTCTGAGGTTCTCAGTACTGCGGATCCGCGCGAATTGCGGGACCATCGTGATACAGTACTACCACTGCCACTTGCAGTAAGCAAAACGTTGCAGACGATGCGTAGTAGCTACTTTCAACTTGTACTACTCAACGTCTGCAAGCGCCTTTATGCAGAGTTGACGTGAAAAACTTGTGAAACATTACAATTATGGCCTCGAGATACAATACACAAATAGAGTCACAATCGTGCCAAAAAAAATACCTAACCAAAACTCGGCGCACGCTATGAATTGCGCAGACTTTTTGGTTAGTTACAAGGTAACCGCGATCCTAGTACAACGCCGCGCGACGCCAGAGCTACGATGACATAGCGGACAACTAACGTTGAACACTATGCAAGCGACATAACGTCTACATTGCGCAGACTTGTTGTTTAGTTACAAGGTAACCGCGCTCCGAGTACAACGCCGCGCGATGCCAGAGCTACGATGACATAGCGGACAACTAACGTTGAACACTATGCAAGCGACATAACGTCTATATTGGAGTAAATGTGGCATTGTGAAGTATATAATTCAAATCAAATCAAAATCAAATCATTTAAACATTATACAAAAAGTTACATCTTATTGGACTAGTATTTTGATACATAATAAAATAAGTACACTACCGCCGAACTAGGCTCGAAGCCTGTGTAACAGCATGCAGCGCCCTTCCCCCAGGGATTGAGACTACCAAAGATTAGCTCTAAAACATAATATCAATAAATATTATCATTTAATTAACTACATTTTATACTTGTATTATTATATTTTATACATGCAAGCACAATATTAATAATGGATAACTTAAAGAATAACAAAAAAGATGAGTGAAGTGTGAGTTAGTTCCTCTCTGTGTGTGAAATGTTTGTCTGGCGTATGTATGTGTATGAGGCATCGTCGCAGTCGTCACACTCAATCGAGTTGGGCTCAATTGAGTGTGACAATACGATGCACACGCATGTGTGTGTTACTGTGTGTGAGTGTTTATGCGTTTGAATGAGTGTAAGAGGGTACCAAAAGTTTTTCCGTGTCTTCATAACTAATGGTCTTCAGCCATGCCGATATTTTCATTTTAACTTCATGTTTAAACAAAGAATATGTTCAAAGTTTTATTTAATTGATACAATGTATATGTACAATGATAAGCCGTGGTAGCCCATTTGGGAGATCGAAAGACTTGAAAGCGTGAGGTCGCGGGTTCAAACCCCGGGCCCGTACCAATGAGCTCTGGGGCTTATGTACGGATTTTCATACCACTGGCTTTTCGGTGAAGGAAAACATCGTGAGGAAACCTGCATACGTACGGAGAAGGAATTCAATGGCGTATGTGAATCCACCAATGCGCACTGGGCCAGCGTGGTGGATATGGCCCAATCACCCTTTCGGGGGTAGGCTAAAAGTCCAGCAGTGGACTGTTAGAAGGCTGATTATGATGATATGTACAATGATGCTCGGACGTCTTTTGACTGTTTTCACTGAGACTCTATAGAAATTGTATCTCGAAGGGACAAATTTAATAAAAGAGTGTTGCAATTTTATAAATACGTAGAAAAGTGAATAAAAAGCATAGTTACATCACATCGTAAGGATCTAGTGCAATGGTAATATTAATTTTATTTTTGCTATAAATCGAGTGCAAATACAATTTGTTGGTCACGTGGTCACGTCGCATGTTTGAAACCGTACCGTGTCAAGGGCAATTGACCAATTGTCGGCTCACAATCGTTTCTTTTGCATAAGGGACATAAGGTCCTTGCACAAACAAAAATGTGTGGCTAATTTCAATTTATAGCTGTTTTTGTTGAACCGCTATGAATGTTCTACTAAAAACATGGGTGTTAGACAAGATTCACTTTCTGTTAGCGTAACGCCTACGGAAAGATGAAATTGTATGAAAATGACATTAGCTTGAGATGACATCTCTCAAGCTAATGTCATTGTCAATGTCATTTTCATACAATTTCAACTTTCCGCAGGCGAAAGTGGGTCTTGTCAAACCCCCCAGTCAGATGCGCGGGGTGTCGGCAAGATCGTGAACTTTAGGCAGGAAGAGCTACTTGAGATTCCATATATTAGAGTCGATCGCTTGATATTACGCGCGTTTTCACGAAATTATTGATATTTTTCCAGTCCCGCAATTCGAGCGGATCCCGCATTTAAGATACCGCAAATTTAACGCGGGATACCGCATTTGCGGGATTGCATTCCCTAGTCTCAATGCTCTATGAAGATAATATGGCACATTTTCAAAAACAGTTTTAAGCACCTCACTGGTTTTAGGATGATCTTTTTTAGGATTCCGTCGCAAAGGGTGTAAACGGGACCCTATTACTAAGCCTACGATGTCTGTCTCTGTACGCCCTACCTTTCTTTCGAACCGTAATGGTACCTATATAGCCAGTTGAAATTTTCACAGAATATGTAACGTTATATAACCGGACACGCAGCGTAGGGAGGCCTCCCAATAGATGGACCGACGACATTGTGAGAGTCGCGGGCATCCAGTGGATACAAAAGGCAGGCTGTCGTTCAGTGTGGAGGTTAAAGGGGGAGGCCTATGTTCAGCAGTGGACGTCTTCTGGCTGATGATGATGATGATGTAACGTTACGGCGGATATTGCCATACTATTATTATATTATATTAATATATTTATATTATTATTTATATTAATATATATATATATTGCGGTGGCTATTGCCGAGACCCCCGAGTCAACACGTTTCCAACCGCCATTTTAAATAGAAGGACTGTTAGTCAAATTAGATACCAAATAGTTTAAAACCAAGAAATCACAAAGAAACAATTGAAATAAGTTAGAAATCATGACAGTATGGTAGGTAAGTATGATCTATTATGACTGGTATGATAATGATTAGGTATGTACTATAGAGACAGGAAACTAAAAACACAACACTATTGTGACGTCTCGCTATGCTATATTCTGTGGCATTGATAACACAGTTTGTCCGACATCTGTAGTAGGTATAGAAGTGGCCACTTGCGCGCATACGTCTACTAAAGGCGCTTCCAGACGATGCGTAGTACAAGTTCCAAGTTAGTACCTATAGCTACTACGCATCGTCTTGCTTAGTGCACTAAGGAAGTACTACTAAGCTCTACCACTGCCACTTGCACTAAGCAAAACTTTGCAGACGATGCGTAGTAGCTACTTGCACCTTGCTACTTGAACTACGCATCATCTGTCTCTCTGTGTGTCTGTCCGTCTGCCCTACCTATTAACGGCTGTATCTTTCGAACCGTAATACATATCCAGATGAAATTTTCACAGAATAATTATGTAATGTGTCGGTGGATTAACTAAGAAATAATAAAAAAGTGTAATAGTGTTAACAGACGCTCGAACGCGGCTGCCCTCAACCGCCGTCTGACCAATGGGAGAGAAAGAGAGGGAAATATGAAATTCTCACTCTTTCTCTCCCGTTTGGTGGACGGCGGTCCGTCAGCCGCGTTCGAGCGTCTGTTAGCGCTATAAAAATAAAAACAAAAGGGACCCCATACAACAAACGTATTTTTGTATTAGCTCTAATGTAAAAACGGCACGACGTACAAGCGTCAAACTTGGCATGATTATAACAACAAATAATAAAAATTGGTTGCAAGATTTTACCTAACAAACTAACAAACAAAGAAAGCTTGTAAACATTATGTACAGAACCATACTTTCATTTCAAAAGACCATTGGTCCGACCAAAGAATTTTATTGGTTTAACGCCTTTTGCGTACCGCTACCGTTCTTCGCTATAATTATATACCTTTGACGTATCTGCCCTATAAGGTTTCTAATCTGGCCTTGGCCGCAGAATTACCTAGAGCTAACAAGTTACCGATATATCTATGGAGATAGCAAAACTGTTCCGCAAGCGGAATATAATTTTTTTCAGGTAAGTATCAGTGTTTTTTATTGAATATTCATGCGTTTTACTGCCACCTCGCTTGGTGTTAAGAAAGATTTTGAAGTGAAAATAGACAGAAAATTGTTCTTGAGCAATATCGAGTTTTATAATTTTTCCCTTACGTCATGTAGTTCTGAGGCAGGCGTCGACTTGCGCATATCTCTCCCTGCAGACGTAGATCGCGTATATAGGTAGTTTTGCCAATATTTTGCACAGAAACAAAACTTGGAATTGAGCTAAAGACTTAATTAAAGGCTTGAGAATTATACTGAGTATCGACTTGAAAATAAAAATTAAAAGTCGATAGCATTTTTTTCTATTTGTGGTAAGCTTCTGTTCGTTCACATCATGCCTACGTGGCCTAGGATGTAGCACGCTTACCTAGATGGAACTTGTTTATTCTCGATTTGTACTCTTTTATGACTTACTTTCGCTATCAAAAATTTATAACGATAAATTAATAATTAATTAAATTAATAATTTAGTATTAGTTTTTAATTTTGTAAGTAGTTTTAGGTTTTATTTTTGTTTCTATTCCAAATATGTGTAATTTTCTTGTTTATATAAGACCCATAATTAATTAAAATGTTGACTCAACTGACTTTAGTTTTATTTTAAAAGACCTAACTGTCAACTGTTGCCTTCTGTTATCTTATTTTAAAAGACTATTGTCGACTATTGCCTTAACTCAACTAACTGTAATCTTATTTTAAAAGACCAAATTGTCGACTGCTGCCTTGACTCAACTGACTGTTGTCGTATTTTAAGCAGTTGACTGGTCATCATCATTATTTCAGCCATAGGACATCACTGCTGGACATAGGCCTCCCCCATCAATCTCAAAAAGGGCCGGTTGGAAGCGGCCTGCTTTGTCCTATCTAACTGTCGTCCTATTTTAAAAGACCAAACTGTCGACTGTTGCTTTGTATTAATTAACTGTTGTCTTATTTTGAAAGACCAAACTGTTGACTGTTGCTTTGTATTAATTAACTGTTGTCTTATTTTAAAAGACCAAACTGTTGACTTGACTCAACTAACTGTCGTCTCATTTTAAAAGACCAAATTGTGCCTTGACACAACTGAATGTTGTCTTATTTTAAAAGACCAAACTGTTGATTTTTGCTTTGTATTATTCAACTGATGTCTAATTTTAAAAGACCAAACTGTTGACTGTTGCTTTGTATTAATTAACTGTTATCTTATTTTAAAAGACCAAACTGTTGACTTTTGCTTTGTATTATTCAGCTGATGTCTTATTTTAAAAGACCAAACTGTTGACTGTTGTCTTGACTCAACTAACTGTCGGCTTTTTTTAAAACACGTGTCATTATGTGCCATGCCGCGGTACATTCCTAGGTAATACTTGATAGTTGTCAGGCTTGTTAACCTTGGGATTGAATTGATGACTTGAATGATTCACCTTGACATAGCAAAACAGATAGCCGCTCCTATGAATTTATAGTGTTCCGTATCAAATAAATAAACAACAACAACTTTTGACACCACAGAATTGGCATTACGGCGGTTTCACTCGCTATCCTAACTGATTTCGAATGACTGACGTTTCGTTTATATAGGTGCAACTGGCTACAGCAAATTTCTTACAAAAATGCCTTGACAACCGTTCTAATTTAAACGAAACAAAATGTTATTTTGTGTGACCTACACCCATCTGTTTTATGGATGAAAAGTATTTTATTTTGAGTTGAAATGTTCACAGAATATGAAAATTATGAAATGTTATAATAATAAACTCAAAAAGTACTCAGGGTACAACAAACGTAGTTCGGGACGTAGTTTCGTAGACGTGGGTCGTTAGTTTTAACCGACTTCAAAAAGGAGGAGGTTATCAATTCGACTGTATGTTTTTCGTATGTTTGTTACGCGATTACTCCGCCAATTTAGAATAGGGGCTGGGTGATATAAATAAATATAGATAAATAAATAAATATTCGGGACATTTTTGCACACACGGTCATCTGACCCCAAACTAAGCAAAGCTTGTGATATGGCTGCCAGAGACTGATATACATACATGTCATACATATAATTATAGTTTTAAATATATCATCATCAGCTGGAAGACGTCCACTGCTGAATATAAGCCTTCCCCTTGAACGACATACTGCCATCTGCGTCCACTGGATACAAGCGACTCTCACAATGTCGTCTGTCCATATAGTGGGAGGCCTCCCTACGCTGCGTCTTCCGGTTCGTGGTCTCAACTCAATAACCTTTCTTCCCCATCGGGTATCGGTTCTCCGAGCGATGTGGCCTGCCCATTGCCACTTCAACTTGCAAATTTTAACAGCTATGTCGGTGACTCGGCTGTCGGTATTTTAAATATATACTTAAATACATAAATAGATATAAATAACAATGTTGTTTGTTTCCAGTCGCTGGTGCGTATCCTGTTTCTGGAGCACTGCCACCGTCTTCCTCCATCGTCTGATGACCACGCCGCTTCAACCGATCTCAGGTGGGTCGTTATGCCGCGTACAGACTACTTTTTTTCTTACCTCTGTGAGGGTTTTGGTTTCGCACTATTGTGTATTTGCCAGTGTCAAGTATTAAATTAATAGCAAGTTTTAATGGAGCTGGGTGCTGGCCTAGGCAGTAACAAAGCGACTCAATTTTCAAAATAAATTTAGAAAAAAAAGAAATTAGTCAAACAAGTCACGAGTCAAGCAAAGTAAGTCACCAAATGGTTCTATATTTCCCACAGAAAAGAGAAGTAAATAGAACGGAAATGAGAAGGAAAATATGTTACCAGGCATTATGAGTGAACCTTGATTGAACATTCTTATTTAGATCAACGCGTCAAACTCCGCATCACAGTTGCTAACTGGTTTCGAATGACTGACGTTTCGTTTATATGGGTGCAACTGGTTACAACAAAGTTCTTACCAAAATGTTCTAACTTTTTTTTTTTTTCTTTTCTTTGATATTTCCTATAAGAAATATCAAAACAGAAAAGTTAAATATATTTTTTTTCTTTTCTGTGTCATTTCCATTTAGTTAGAAAACAAAATAAGTTTAATGAATCATTAACCAGAAGCATCGTTATCGACTTTGCGTAACACATACCCTACATACAAGCATAAAGACATTTTTACCAAATACAGATAAGAATTGTAACAAAAATGTGCCTATAGCGCATTTAGCGTTGAGAATAAATAAAAACTAGTTTTATTATAAGCAACTGTATAGTCAAATGTGATGCACTCTAAACTAAACTAAATTTGACAGCACTAAAATTGTTGCCATCCTCTTCTCACATATTAAAATGAAATCTTTTAATGTGTGAGACAAGGAAGTATAGTCAAATGTGATGCACTCTAAACTAAACTAAACTTGACAGCACTAAAATTGTTGCCATCCTTTTCTCACATATTAAAATGAAATCTTTTAATGTGTGAGACAAGGATGGCAACAATTTTAGAGCTGTCAAATTTAGTTTAGTTTAGAGTGCATCAGAATCAATGCCAACCCCTTTTTTTATAAAATCATCATCCATGTTAGCTTAGATTATAATTATGAAAATACATTTCCAGGTCCGAAGCCAGCCCCCGGTCGGGTTAAGGTCCCGAAGCGAGCTGCTGGGACTGAACACCTGCACCCGGAGCCCCGCGTCGAGTGCCGGCTGCTTCACCACCCCGCCAGCCACACTATGGACGTAATATTTGTACATGGACTTTACGGTGAGACCACTTACTTACTAACAAACACATCATCGCCTAAACTAATGACGTTTCATATTATATTTGCCTAAAACCCTACAACCATCTGAAAGTTCATCCACATATCAAAGATCTGTGGAAATCTCACACTGTACTTTTTACGCGATCTTTGTAGAAACACACGATTTTTCTATCCTATCCCGCCACTTTACCTTGGTAGTTACGCCACCCGCCACCGCACTGATCTTATTACGTCACCGCATCCATGCAAATACGCCACTGCACCCATTTGGTTATACCACCAAATGGTTATACCATCAATCTAAATGCACCATTGCACCTATTTATGTGCGCCACTGCACCCATTTAGTTAGTAACTAACGGTGGCGTCACTAAGTGGGTGCAGCAGTGGCGTACATATAGGTGCAATGGTGCATCTAATAACGCCATCATCATCATCAGCCAGAAGACGTCCACTGCTGAACATAGGCCTCCCCCTTTAACCACCACACTGAACGACAGCCTGCCTTTTGCATCCACTGGATGCCCGCGACTCTCACAATGTCGTCGGTCCATCTAGTGGGAGGCCTCCCTACGCTGCGTCTTCCGGTTCGTGGTCTCCACTCCAGAACCTTTCTTCCCCATCGGTTATCGGTTCTTCGAGCGATGTGGCCTGCCCATTACCACTTCAACTTGCAAATTTTAACAGCTATGTCGGTGACTCTGGTTCTTTGGCGAATATCCACGTTTCGGATTTTATCGCGCATAGAAGCTTCGAGCATAGCTCTCTCCATTGCCCGCTGAGTGACTCTGAGTTTTTCCAAAAGGCCAACAGTTAAGGACCACGTCTCAGAACCATATGTCATCACTGGCAACACACACTGGTCAAAGACCCTCGTCTTGAGGCACTGTGGTGTCTTGGACGAGAAGATGTCACACAATTTCCCGAACGCTGCCCATCCGAGTTGGATTCTTCGGGCGACCTCTTTGCTTAAGTTGGACTTACCTAACTGAACAATCTGTCCAAGATAGGTGTAATGGTAAACAACTGTAATAACGCCATCGCATCCACCCAATTTCGCTACATTGAACACCTATGTAGTTATGCCACTACACCAATTTATTTACGCCATTGCATCGATCTAGTTAAGCCACTGTGCCTATCTAATAACGCTACCACGCCTATCTAATCACGCCAATGCAAGTAAAAAGTAAGGCAATGTAAGTATACATTTAAATGTTTGTTTTAGGATCCCTGGGCAATACATGGCGACAAGGCGAATGGCATCAAAAATACGTGGCCGACCCTAAAATAGTAACCCTTCGAGACCATTCCAAACCCAACGCTTGCAATTGCAACAAAAACTCTTATAAAAATCACATACATAACGACAATAAATGTAATGACTCTAAAATAACAGAAAACTCATATACCAATCACATGCATAACGAAAATAAATGTGACGATGGCAATGTAACGGATTTAAATGATCCTGAAATGTCATTTAAGAAAATCAACGAAAAACTGTCGAAGAAAGTGATACCTGAAGAAAATGACTTAATAACTGAACAATTCTACAACAACACTCTTAGGGATCAAGTTAATACCGTAGAAAACTACGACACACAAGCAAAATTCGTCCGCGATATGTTTAAAAAAGAAACAGACTGTGATAAAAACTATGAAAATAACACATATAAATATAATGAAGAAAACAGATTAAAACGTGATAATGATTTTAAATGTATCTATAACGAGAACGACACATTCAAATATAACGACGAAAACGGGTTCAAATGTGATCAAAATGATTTTAAATGTGACGACAGTGATAACGATTTTAAATGTAAATATAATGAAGTCAATGATTTTAACGAGTGTAAATGTGGGGAAGAGAAGAAATGCGAAGTGGGTTGCGGGTGTATTTGCAATGATTGCTATTCTACTTGCTGGCCGAGGGATTGGATTAAAATGGATTTCCCCGGCGCGCGAGTGATTTCAATTAACTATACAAGCGACCCGTATTTGTGGAGGCCATTGTGGATAAAAGAGAATAAAAGGTACGTATTTGCTAAGGTCGGAGCCACACCAGTACCAGAACAAGTTTGATGGATGGTGACATTTCCTTTTAGTTAGATAACAAAATAAGTTTAATGAATCATTAACCAGAAGCATCGTTATCGACTTTTCGTAACATATACCCTACATGCAAGCATATATCCCTATATATAATCCCTATATGCCGCCAGCATGCTGGGTACGCTGCCAACTGGTAGTGGGCTTCAGCATTTGGATTGTCTTTAGACCTTCAACGGTCTATGGACAGTCTAACTGTATTTATAGTGTTAGTTTTAGCTTGTATTTTGTTTATTTAATAAAGGCAACCTGGTGGGTTAATTACCAGAGTCTATGCTATTGAGAAAAAAAAAAAAATGTACTTCTGTGAAATTTTAACGGAATGATTATAAAATATTTTTTCAGTAAAATGTTCAGTAAAAATTTCATATTTTCAGTACCTTTTTAAAATTTAAGTATTCATTTTATAACACCTCCTGTGCGCCTCCGGCCTTACATGAACATTGTTTAAAGTAAAGTCAAAGGTCTTTTGTTTTAATTATACGGATTGTTTTAAAACATAGCGGATTGACCCTCTTTGTTTGTATTCTTGAATAGATTAGAATTCTTCCGAGTAGTTTAAACAAAACATGTCAAGAATTAAATTCTTCTAAAGTAGGTTAGACTAATGCGTTCTTTGTTAGGGTTGCCATACGTCTGGAACTTTTCGGACATGTCCAGGAATTCAGGCTTTTGTCCGGAATGCAGGGGGAATACCAATAAAGTCATTGTATCAGTACCGAAACGTCCGGAATTCTAGAAATGACAAGACTATGGAACGTATCCTCAACAACAGGCTCCTGGCGTATCTGGAAGCTAATGATCTCTTCAGTGACCGGCAATACGGATTCCGCCGAAACCGATCCACTAGGGATCTAGGGGATAGCGTATGCCACACACATCTGGAGTGAGGCCATCGAGAAATACGGAGAAGCGCTCGCCGTTTCCCTCGACATCTCGAAAGCTTTCGACAGGGTCTGGCATGACGGCCTTATTAGCAAGCTCTCCTCGTTTGGCTTATCCCCTGGTTTTATAGCGTGGATATCGGACTTCCTGAGGGATAGATCGATTCGAGTTGTCATTGATGGCTGCTCGTCTGATCGATTGGCAATTAATGCCGGTGTCCCCCAGGGGTCGGTGCTCTCTGCAACGCTCTTTCTTCTGCACATCAACGATCTGTTATTACCTTATTAGAAATGTTCCTCGTTCGGCTTGTCCAAAGCTTTCGTTGCGTGGATATGGAATTTTGTTAGGGATATCGTTCAAAAGTCAGTCATTTCGCAGAATTATTTTCGTACGAAATATCATACGAGCGATTTAAAAATTGAGCCCCAGAAACCGTGACAGCCATTAACCCTTTAAGTACAATTATTGGTCAAGTGCGTGACAAGACACTTCCGTAGTTTTCCAAGTTTGCTGATGTAAGTAGTTATCCCAAATTGCCAATAGCAATAAATGAAACATAAGTATTTTGTAATGAGACTCATTTACTTGTTTTTCTCTTCAGATTGAATCTCTACCAGAGAGCTGAGCAAATGATAGAGCAGCTACTGGACATGGGGGTGGGGGAAAGACCCATCGTTTGGGTGGGACATTCTAAAGGGGGGCTGTTTATCAAGCAGATATACTGCGAAGGTAAGATAAATATTTTCTAAAACATACCTCGAAATAATTGTGATACACGGATAAGCGTTACTTAGCCGAAAGGAGGTGATTCTATTCATAATTTAAAACAACGTTTACGTTGAGTACAAATTCTGATATACAGGATTACGCATATAGACTGTACTAAGCCGAAAGGGGTCCATAGTTCCCATCGTTATGTACAACTTTTACTATGAAGATCAACCCTGAAATTACGGGAAAAAAAACAGCTGTTACATACATTTTGTCGAGTGTTAATGACCGTTTTCTATAGAACAGCTGATTACTTTTTCGCGATTTCAAGGTTGGGTTTAAAGTTTTGTTATGTTTTTAATGATTGTTACCTAATTTTGGCTAAATAACACCGTTTTGTGTAACCTTGTTAAGCACCACAATTTGGGAAATTTTAACCCACTTCAAAAAAGGGGGGGGTTCTCAATTAGTTTTTTTAATTATTGTTACCTCTGAATCAAAAAGGAGGGGTTTCTTTTTTTTTTTTACCTCAGTCTTTTATAGACCGATTTGGACAATTCTTATTTTATTTGAAATGATATAATTTCAGATTGTTCGTATAGAAATTTCATCGAAATCGGTTCAGTGGTTTGGTTTTTAAATCAAAATAATGGGAAAAATATGTCATCCAAGTAAACGAAATTGCATATTTACTAATTTTGAAGTCTGTTTTTTAAATTGATAATTATTAGCTCACCAATGTGGAATCTATTATTTTAAATATCTTTGGCGCGGAGTTTGTAAATTTTTAATATATTTTCCAGCCTTCGAAGCCTACATGAAAATAAACAAGAATCTCAGAACAAATGAAACAATACAAGTATTCTCTAAGAAAATGGAAGATAATTCACCTGCAATACATAATGGTATCACTGCAGAAAACATAGACACTATTATTGGTCATTTCAGTCAAAATGATAGCAAAAATAATAATTGTACAAGAAAAAATGATAATCACACGATACAAAATAAACATAACAAAAATGAAGTATATACCAAAGGATATAATAATTTCTCGAGAGAAAATGATAATAACACTAAAGAAAATGATAATCACGCAAATGAACATGATTACACGAGAGAAAATTATAATAACAGAAATAATAACACAAATGAGAATGATAATTACACAAATAAAAGGGACAATTGCACTAAAGAAAATGATAATTATGCAAGAGAAAATGATAATTACACTAAAGAAAGTGATTACACTAAAGTAAGTGATAATCACGCAAGAGAACATGATTACACGAGAGAAAGTTATAACAACAGAAATAATAACACAAATGAGAATGATAATTACACTAATAAAAGAGATAATTACACTGAAGAAAATGATAATTTCGTGAAAGAAAATCATAATTACAAGAAAGAAGCTGATAATTATAGAAATATAGATATTATAGCAAACAATAACGCGTGTGTTATGAACGAAACAGTTAAATATGAAAATGTTTTTGAACAAAGAAGTGCCAAAGATAGTGATAATGATAATTTAGAATATGTAAACGTAATTACTGATAATATTCGTAATTTAAGAACTGATAACGGTGATGGGACAAATGGGAAAAAGCAAAACGACGCAACGGAAAATGAAGATCTTACTTCAAGTATTGAAGGTAGGTTCAATTGTTATTAGTATCGATTTTTGTCCGACGACGCAAAGCCAAAAGAAATCGTAGTTAGCGGGTATGGGTGTGTGACTGTAGGTACTTCACACAACTAAGGGCGGATCTAGGGGGGGGGGGTCATAGGGGTCATAACCCCCCTGGGTCTAGGACCTAGGTGGACCAGTAATTAACGGCCGGTTATCCGAGTCGCGTAGGCAACAAAACGCTCCCTCAGCCCCCGCCAAGTTATAGCGACGATGTATTTTGCCACGCTAGAGTCAGGACGCCCGCGAGGGAGTGCAACGACAAAAACGAGCATAGGTCCAACCTTGATGACGCCTGGCGCGGCACCAAAGAATACTTTTACTCGGCGCGGCACTGAACGCGGCGCGCTAAAATTCTCGCGACCTTTTTACGCTTTTAATTTCACTAAAAAACGACACTATTCACTATCAAAAGCTATCCAAATAAAAAAACTGTTGAATAAAATTGCCTTTCAGTACATGCAATTTCCAGGTTGTTACGAACTTTCATTAGAGCATAAAATGAAAAAAATAAACTAAGTCGACTTTGTTTCAGATTTTTTTTTGATCGAGGAAAGTTTATTCCATCGTGTTTTGAACGAAATCATAAACTCTAACACAGATGTATCTGTCACATGTATTTTTTTCCAGCTCAAATATTGTAAATTAACTGATTTTTTTTTATATTTAAAACCGTCAAATTTGGTTTAAGAGGCTCTTAAGTTCCTGAATAACATACATTAATTCCAGGGTGTATGTTGACCGGTCGCGCGTCGCTGTGGGCCTCCAGCCGAGGCTTCATGTTCTACTCGGTCCCGCACCGCGGCTCCCCGCTCGCTGACATTAAGACCCCCGTCACGGCGCGCAGTGTTGACCTGCTCGAGATAGCTAAAGGTATATAACATCATTCGCCAAAGAACCAGAGTCACCGACGTAGCTGTTAAAATTTGCAAGTTGAAGTGGCAATGGGCAGGCCACATCGCTCGAAGAACCGATAACCGATGGGTAAGAAAGGTTCTGGAGTGGAGACCACGAACCGGAAGACGCAGCGTAGGTAGGCCTCCCACTAGATGGACCGACGACCTAGTGAGAGTCGCTGGCATCCAGTGGATGCAAAAGGCAGGTTGTGGTTCAGTGTGGAAGTTAAAGGGGGTGGCCTAATAAAATGTCTAAAATGTAAAAAAACTAATAAAAGTAGGTATATATAAAAACTAACATTTGTACGCTGTAACATGAGATACATCTCCATTCTTACGACCATGTGCTACTTTCACTTATATGTATGTAAAATTGTAAACCTACCATGTTCTGACAAATTAATAATTTGAATTGGAAAAGTTTAAAGGAGCAAAAACGCTATCAACAAAAGAGATCGCTTCAATTTTTTTACCCTGAAAGATTAGGGGCGGATCCAGGATTTCATTTTGGGGGGGGGGGGGCATTCTGACAAGTTTCGAAGGAATCAAATCGAAAAATCAAGACTAGCAGTTCGCATAATAAATGTGGAATCAAAGCGCTTCGTACGTATGTATGGAATTGCTAGGTGTTTTGGGGTGGGCCATGGCCCCCATGGCCCACCCCTGGATCCGCCAATGTGAAAGATCGTCAAACATTCCTTGAGCTCAGATTACTGTGTGTTCCAGACTGCCCCCTGGTGCTGGAGCTGCAGTCCCGGTGGGAGCGCGCGGTGGGGCCGGTGGGGACCCGCAGTCCCCCCGCCGTGCGCAGCGTGGTGGAGACTTGCCGCACCCTCATGTCCGTGCTGTGGTTGAGGATCGTTAGCACGGACTCTGCCGGTGAGACACAAAAGAGAAGAAAACAGAACGGAAATATCTCTCCATTGCCCGCTGAGTGACTCTGAGTTTTTCCAAAAGGCCAACAGTTAAGGACCACGTCTCAGTACCATATGTCATCACTGGCAACACACACTGGTCAAAGACCTTCGTCTTGAGGCACTTAAGCCTATACTATAATAATTTCTCGACTACAATACAATACAATGACTCTTTATTAAAATACCACAAAACAAGAATAACATAAACATTTCAATAAAAATATTATCTAGGCTTTTAACAGGCGGCCTTATCGCTTAAAGCGATCACTTCCAGACAACCGTGCACGGAAAGGAATTATACAAAAAAAATTGTGGCCTTAACTAAAAAAAAACAAAAGTAAATATGCAAATAACAACAAACAATCAATATACTACAAATAAATATAACATACATTTATATATACATACATCATACATATACATAGCCACTAGTAGTGCTAGGTAGTCACAGTGGGGCGCTTGCCCCACCCTGGCTGGAACTCTGAGGTTCTCTTACCTCTCTTATAGGATGTTTTTTTTTAATTCGCCCATCGGGCAGGCTAAAGCCTTTAAGGCCATTCACACACATACACACATCATCAGCCAATAAATGCCCACTGCTGAACAAGGCCTCCCTCTTAGAGAGGGGTGTTGCCATAATCCCCACGCTTGGCAGGCGGCTTGGAGATCGCAGTACGTTCACCGTGTACTAACAGGACGCTGCTGCCCATCCTCCGGTGGTTCTGGTTCTTAAGGCCATACCGCCTTCTTATAGGATGTTTTTTTTTATTCGCCCTTCGGGCAGGCTAAAGCTTTTAAGGCCATACCGCGTTCTTATAGGATGGTTTTCCTCAATCTATTTTTTATAGAAAAATTGTCAATAACTAAAGCTATTGTCATTTGGCCTATTTATAATATTTGACTTATCATGCATAATTCTCCAACACTAGTCCTTTTCAAATAGCATGGCACATAACAACCATCACTAACAGACTAGTTTTTATAGTAGCGCTTAGCTGTAAGTTTTCCCTTGTATTTATAAATAAGTAATATTAAATGTGCAGTATGGTGGAAATTTGACGCAGTTTCATGTCCGTGCTGTGACAAATCTTCCTTAGTAGCAGGGGCGGATCCAGGATTTCATTTGGGGGGGGGGGGGCATTCTGACAAGTATAGGTATCTATAAGTATGCTGTGTAAAAGTGCACTTTGAGTAATAATAAGTGTTCTCAGAGCAAATTAAAATACAGAGGGACTACCGCGAACACGAAAAGTGAAGCCACTTTTTGAAACATGTGTTTTTAGTCGAAGTTCGTGTCGTGTAATTCATCAAAATAAGTGATAATATAAATACTTAAGTGTGAAAATATTCCATCCTTCTTCTTATTTACTTTTGTGTTGTTTTTACAGTTCTTAACACTGCAAGAAATCATTGTTTCTTTTTAAAACGGATGTTTTCAGTAGGTACGACGTTCTGACAAGAAGTAAAGTAAAGTAAAATTTTATTGCATAACACTCTATACAATGGTGGAGTAAGTGAAGGTAGTCTCAACAGTTTATCCTCGCGGACGTGCAATAATTGAGTGTATTATATACATTTCGATAAATACAATAATAATATTGCATTAACAATTAGGTCCTGACATACATAATCTAATACACAAGCTAAAAAAAGAAAAACATCCTATAAGTTACATGTATACAAACTTAAAATTAGGTACATAGATAAAAAATTCATGTAGTTACGAATGCGTGTGCGTGTGTCGTGTATTTATAAGGAATTCACGTAGTTTTGGAAGCGATTTTGGCATCACTTTGGCAGTGCGACTTAGGGACTCTGTATTTTTATTTGCTCTGAGTAAGTGTAATGTTTGTCTTTAGATGCCGGTATCGGCATGCTGTCCGGTATCTCGGTGGACCACCGAGAGATCTGCAAGCCCACCAGCCGCTCCTGTCTGCTCTACACCATGCTGACAGACCTGATACGAGACGCCACCACGTGTACCTGCCAGTAGAAACTCCTAGGGGCCGTCCATTAATCACGTGATGTTTTATTAGCATTTTATAAGCCCCCCCCCCTCCCCCTTGGTGTTACGTGGTGAGGTTTAAGACTAACCCCCCCGCCTCCACCCAAAATCACGTGTATTTTTTAGTATCTACTAAGAATCTTATTTTTATTTAAATATTATCTCTAAATACAGTTATTAAGTATAATCTAATTTTATTCTGAAATTAAGGACCATGACAAACTGTGTAGACAGAAAGGTTGCAGGTTGTTTTTAATTGGCATGGTCACGCTACACGCCGCTTTTCGGTTTAGAAATCGCGCGTTTGACGAAAAAATAAATACACGTGATATCTTACTACACCCCCCTCCCCCTTGTGATATTTCGTGATTTTTGCTAAACCCCCTCCCCCCCTTTCAAGCCTCACGTGATTAATGGAAGGTCCCTAGATAGGCCGTTGGTCCAGTTGGTGAACCTATCTTCTGAGCTTGGGGGCGTGGGTTCGATTCCCACCTAGGACAAAATTCATCTGAGGAACATTTGTGTTTGTTCTATATCTATTTAAGTATGTATTTAAAACTATATATGTACGTATATCAATCTCTGGCAGCCATATCACAAGCTTTGCTTAGTTTGGGGTCAGATGACAGTGTGCAAAAATGTCCCAAATAAAAAATAAAAAAACAAAAAAAACTAACAGTGTTTTTGGCGCCAACGTGAAAAAAACATGACAGAGGCGGCGTAAAGTGTGCAATACGTGGGCCATCGCTTACGGCCCCGCATTTCTAGGGGCCTCGCATCTCGAAGGCTGCTCGAGTAGATTGTTTTGCGTTTAAAACTCCTTTTTTTGTCGTATAATACTAAATTCTTGGATGATTTGAAGTAGTGAGAATAATGGCGTAGCTATCTCTAATTTAACCCCCATAACGATGACCGACCGATTGTCCCGACTTTTTTCTTTACAAAAATGTGGCAAACTGTTTTATAAATCCATGTTTTTCTACCACGCAAAATGTATGTTGCCCACATGAAACGGTCTTGCTTCGCCACTGCATCCCACCTCATTGTATTGTTTTCATTAACATAATATAATCCATAAAGTAAAACAAGTATCCATAGGCGACGGTGACTGCTTTCCATCAGGCAGCCCGTCTGCTTGTTTGCCACCTATGGCATAAAAATATAGATAGATAGATAGAAACTCTTTATTGTGTACACCAGAAATAAAAATTACAACACGATAGAAAACACTAACGAGCTAGTGCCACAAGTGGCGGCCTTATCGCTAAAAGCGATCTCTTCCAGGCAACCAATGGATGGAAAGAAAAAAAAAATATATATATATATTATAATGTGTAATAATCAGGGCTGGATTTAGAGGCCATTTAGCCCTTGGGGCAACAAACGAGTGGTGGCCCCTAGTAATTTTTAAATTGGTTAAGCAATTTGTTTAAATCGAGTGTTTTAATAATTTATTGCGAGAAAAATCAATCACTTTCAACAAAAAACGCTTTTTTTTTTAATATAGTAGGAAAAGATATTCTCTTATCAGAACTTGGATGTTTCTTTTTCGATTATAATTTTGCATATTTTTGGGTTATAAAATTTTCATCATCATCATAGTCAGCCTTTTTAACAGTCCACTGCTGGACTTTAAGCCTACCCCCGAAAGGGTGATTGGGCCATATCCACCACGCTGGCCCAGTGCGGGTTGGTGGATTCACATACGTCATCGAATTTCTTCTCCGTACGTATGCAGGTTTCCTCACGATGTTTTCCTTCACCGAAAAGCCAGTGGTATGAAAATCCGTACATAAGCTCCAAAGAGCTCATTGGTACGGGCCCGGGGTTTGAACCCACGACCTCACGCTTTCGAGTCTAGCGTTCTCCCAAATGGGCTACCACGGCTCTACAAATTTTACATAGTAATAAATATGTATTGTGGGGGCTCCTCTCTTGTGGAGGCCCCGGGGCTGTAGCCCTGTTTTCTCTTCCCTAAATCCGACCCTAGTAATAATAGTGAATTATTATTTATTATGTTCCTGAACGTACTCGAGTGTGAGCAAGTGATATAACGCGGTGAAACATTTATTTTCGTGATGTTATCATACTCCATAGAAGACTCTTGTCATCGCCACTTCACTCATGACTTAGACTCGACCGTGACTTACTTTACTTGACTCTGACTAGGACTTGTACCTATGTTGTTAAATATTGTAATGTAATAAAACCAAGAAGTTTGGGTATATAAAGTCCTTGAATAAAACAAGAAAATATTTCAATACTTTGACATTGGCAAATTTACAAAACGTGCGATGCCAAAATCTTGCAGAAGGAAAAAACTAAGAGCACAGACGTATTTTAACCAAAGAGTTTTACATACATATAAGATCGGTGATTTTAGCCATTTTGAACATATAATTAAAAAAGCAAGCAGACAAATAGAAATAGCTATTAGTTAATTTTCAATTACGATAGTATTTTTTGAGTGCATTTTTATTAAGTGGATAAGCAAGAGTTGTTTTCATTTCATTATTCATAAGTGTGTATTGAATAAATATATAATTTTAGAATAATTAAACGTAAGCAATATGGTGGCAATATTTTGTTTTTAGTATGTTGAATTTATTGTATCAATAAATATACCTATACTTATTATCAAATTCTGTTTTTTTTTATTCCTTGTAGGAACGATATTTTATTTTGGCTTTCATGGCATGAAATGTGTCCATCATTTGATTAAGACACTGACGAAAATTGGACTTTGACCACTAACTTACAGTGTAACCAACTTATCAGTACCCTTTGTACAAGTTTTGTTAGTATTCGAAAACTTTTCGTTTTCGTCTTATTCCATACATTGCTGGGCTAAAAGGTGTTCGAAAACTTTTTTCGTATTAGAGTGAAGCAATCTACACCGCCGGTAACTGCCAAATTTAGTTCCTCCACGTTTCCGATAGACGCGCTTTATTATGTATGGAACAATACGTAAACGAAAAAAGTTTTCGTAAACTATCAAATCTGGGACTAAGCGTACTGAACGTATCAGTTGGAACACAGAAAAAAAAACTATTCTGTAATTTGGAACATGGAGCCACAATCGTATTTTCTGACTAAAATCCAATATCTGAGAACGGAAAATTTCAGTTCCGTCATTTGGCTTCTGTCTACAAAGTCCATGGTATAATAATATACTCCGCCAGGTATAGCGCTCCGAGAAAAAATGTCACGTGGGTGACACCCACTGACGTCATCAATGTCATGGATACACGTGCATAAGCAAGAGCAAAATAAGTAATTTACAACAAGTTCGAGAGAGATGACGATACACCACGTAACCGCTGATTTTCTGTGTTAACAGTAGCGTGAAATTATAACTCCCCAATTTCCGTATATTATCTGTGGGAATCCATTAATCAATGTGGTTTTGATGAAAGTATGTTTAATATATTCGATTCTTGAATTGCTTTGCTTGAGCGGACAAACCAAATGACAATTGAAATAATTTATGTATTTTATTTAATAGATTATTAAAAAAATGTTTCCCAGTATCTGTGTTTGTTACAATAAAGTGGCAACTGGACAGTGACGTCATTGCGGGGCAACTCCCAGAGCGTTAGACCTTGTTTTCTTGTATATGCATAAGTAGATCGCTCAGTACCCTTAGTACAAGTTTTTATAGTTTACGAAAACTTTTTTCGTTTTCGTATTGTTCCATACATTGCTGGGCTAAAAGGTATTCGAAACTTTTAAAAGGTATTATTCTAAAAAGTATTGCTAAAAAGTAATGCTAAAAGGTATTCGAAAAACTTTTTTCGTATTAGAGTGAAGCCGCCGATTACTACCGACTTTAGTTCCTCCACGTTTCCGATAGAGGCGCTTTACTAAAATGTATCGAACAATACGTAAACGAAAAAAGTTTTCAAAAACTATCAAATCTGGGACGAGTACTGCAGTGGACGTCTTCTGGCTGCTGATGATGATGATGATATAAATAAAATCACATCTAAAATTTCAAAACATTATTTATTTATTATGCTTACGCTCAAAACTTAAGCCTAAAATAATTAAGAAATTAAAAAAAACCGACTTCAACGCAATTTCGTTTATATATGGCTGACATATTTTTCCAGTTATTTTGATTTAAAAAAACAAAGTACTGAACCAGTTTTAGTGAAATTTCTATGAGACTAATCTGAAAGGATATGCAGCTTTATGGTTGATATTCCGAGAACCCGTACGACGCGCTTTGATTCCACATTTATTGTGCGAACTGCTAGTCTATGGAATTCGCTGCCTGAATGGGTTTTCCCCGTTAGTTACAATCTGGGTGTCTTCAAGTCGAGAGTGAATCGGTTTCTTCTAGGCAAGCGTGCTCCATCGTGGACCGCATCGTCGCTTAACATCAGGCGAGATGGCGGCCAAGCGCAAGCCTATTTATAATTTTAAAAAAAGATATTTTTTCAGATTAGTTTTAGATTAGGATTTCAAATAAGAAATTGAGAACCCTTCCTTTTCTTGAAGTCGGTTATTAACTCTTGTTGAACTTTGTGAGTAATCTGCAGTGCAAGTACCGTTCTTTATCGATCGTCAAATTTGATAGTAGAGGTCGTCAAATTCGATAAAATGCCATTTGATCAGAACCTGCTATGATCGATTCTGTGGCATTTTATCGAATTTGACAATCGATAAAAAACGGTACTTGCAATGCAGTTTATAAATGACGGAGTATTGAGATAACAAACATAAAAAAAAAATACAATCAAATTGAGAACCCTTCCTTTTCTTGAAGTCGGTTATTAATACTTTTGTTAAACTTCGTAAGTAATCTGCAATGAAGTACCGTTCTTTATCGATCGTACAATTTGGTTTATGAGATCGACAAATTCGATAAAAAAAATATCAGTACTAGCCATAATCGATTCTGTCATTTTATTGAATTTGTCGATCGACAAAAAACGGTCTCTGCACTGCTGATACAGTATATACACACGTAAATTATCGTAATTCGCACACTGGTGTAACCATTCTCAAACTAGTCTGGAAGCATAAAATTATGTACGTCTCTTTTCTTCACAACATGCGAGAAAAGGACAACAACAAATTAAAACCCGTCTTTAGTTTGGGAATTTGTAAAACCGTAGAAATTATACTACGTTACTAAACAAAGGAGTTGACATACCAAAAAAAAACTCGGGTCTTAGTAGCAGTACAAATGCCGTTCTTTGTCGATCGTCAAATTCGATAAATGCCATAATATATATAATAATTTTATTTCAGACAATGTGCATAATAATGTTACAAAATTCTAGACCATAAAAAATCTTTTTTGTAAATTAATAATTCTTAGAATCGATCATAGCGAGTACTGTTCAAAAGCATTTTATCGAATTTGACGACCACAACTGTCAAATTTGACGATCGATAAAGTACGGTACATGCACCGTGGATTTTACAATTTCTGTAAAAAAACTAACTTTAATAAATATGGTCCATTCCGAATCGGGCTCGCGCAGTGAGGGTTCCGTACAATGACAATATAACCACTTGACTGCTCATCTTATACCCCGCGCGGTGAAAAGGGTACATAATTTACAGCATAACCTTTTTCAAGCGGGCCAATTTTAAGCGCTAATTGCATGAATGACTTTTGAGTCTCCAATCAAACAAACAAGTTGCCATTCGATACCCCCTTGCGACCGACTTGGCTTATTCGTGCAAAGGAAATTATGACGACACGCGCGATCAAGTGGTATCTTTGGTTCCGTACCACATACATTGTTAACTACTAAATTATTTTTACCTTGAGGACGTGTTTTGAATCCCTAATTTCTAATTGTAATTAATTTTTGGATAATTTCACCATTATACTTATACATTGTTAACTTTGGTAAGTAATATTAAACTTAGAGGCCGTACCCGACCAGAGCTATCTCTAACGAATACTTCTGCATATTTAAAGAGAAAAAAAATACAGAGATGCATTCCTAAAAATTTTACATCTCTTTTGTTTATAAGTTACAAATCATCATAGGCAGCCTTTTAACAGTCCACTGCTGGACTTTTAGCCTACCCCCGAAAGGGTGATTGGGCCATATCCACCACGCTGGCCCAGTTGCGGGTTGGTGGATTCACATACGCCATTGAATTCCTTCTCCGTACGTATGCAGGTTTCCTCACGATGTTTTCCTTCACCGAAAAGCCAGTGGTATGAAAATCCGTACATAAGCTCCAATGAGCTCATTGGTACGGGCCCGGGGTTTGAACCCGCGACCTCACGCTTTCAAGACTAGCGGTATGTTACAAATACAAAGTTACAAATAATGTTAGTAAATTTTCAATTTAACATCGTTTATTTTGACAAATGCTTAAAACAATTTTATTTTTATTATTTCGCTAATCATACCAATCTATATACAGAAAAGACAGGATATCATTGCATTTAACATTATAAACAACTTTTACTTTGGGACCAACCTTGATATCGCGAAAAATAATCAGTTGTCCCATAGAAATATAATTAACACTTGATTTTACTTTTACTTTAAGATTTTTTTGCGATCAATAGTGCAAGTACCGTTCTTTATCAATCGTCAAATTCGATAAAATGCCATAGAATTGATAATAGCGAGTACTGATTAAAAAGCGTTATATCGAATATGACGCTGTCAAATTTGACGATCGATAAAAACGGTACTTGCACTGCTGCTGTGCAAGTACCCTAAGTTTATTTGTAAGAAGGCAAATTTGACAGTTGAAATCGACAAATTCGATAAAATGACATTTGACTCTATGATCGATTCTATTTTATCGAAATTGTCGATCGATAAAGAACGGTACTTGCACTGAAGGGTTGGTCCCGAATTAAAAGTTGTTTATATGATATATATAAAGAAAATGTGCGAGAGAGTCGACTGTGGCGGGAAGCCTTTAACGTAGACGACGGACTTGAAGAAAAACCAGCGAGTGCATAGCCCCGATAAAAAGTCTGCCGTTTGCGTTTTTTATAAATAAAATCTGTTACTAAGGTCGATAACCACCTATATGCGTATAAAACGATGCAGTTATGAAATAGAGATTGTTGTTAGGTATCGTAAAGCGCTAAGTCAAATCAAATGTTTTTTAAAATCATATATAGAAAAAAAAAATAGTTTTTGCTACAATATTTACGGTATTTTACGCCATCTCTTTAGATTTGTACGCCTACTAGTGGAAAGTGGCTAATATTGTTTAAACACCTATTTTGCATGCGTTTTGTGTGTTTAGATATCGCCAAATCAACAGGCGCTTGAACAAAATTATTGATATCGCCCAATTAACAGGCACTCGAACAACATTATTGATATCACCAAATCAACAGGCACTCGAACAAACCTATTGATATCGCCCAATCAACAGGGATATCGCCAAATTAACAGGCGCTCGAACAATATTATTGATATCGCCAAATCAACAGGCGTTCGAACAAAACTATTGATATCGCCCAATTAACAGGCACTCGAACAACATTATTGATATCACCAAATCAACAGGCACTCGAACAAAACTATTGATATCGCCCAATTAACAGGCACTCGAACAACATTATTGATATCACCAAATCAACAGGCACTCGAACAAACCTATTGATATCGCTCAATCAACAGGGATATCGCCAAATTAACAGGCGCTCGAACAATATTATTGATATCACCAAATCAACAGGGATATCGCCAAATTAACAGGCACTCAAACAAAACTATTGATATCGCCCAATCAACAGAGATATCGCCAAATCAACAGGCACTCAATCTAAACTATTGATATCGCCCAATCAACAAGCACTCGAACAACTTTATTGATATCAGCAAATCAACAGGGATATCGCCAAATTAACAGGCACTCGAACAACATTATTGATATCGCCAAATCAACAGGCACTCGAACAAAACTATTGATATCGCGCAATCAACAGGGGTTCGAACAAAATTAATTAAAAAACGCACCGAATTAATAACTCGGTTAAAGCAATACAATATTTTCTTCGCTGAGGTGAGATAAAAAGTTGTGTATTTGCAAACAACTTTGCTGTCTAATACAGCAAATAATTATAAATCTACCTTTTACAATGTTATTGTAGCTTTGTTTATTTTGTGACTTGAGATACACATTATATATACTTAATATTAAAGGATTTGAATATGGCAATCACGGTAAAGCTAAAACGATGCACACGATGCAAGCAGCTTGTACGAGTCTTAATTAAAATTTATAATTAATAAGATCAAAATAAAAATTTGTTCATAACATTTCAATGTTACAAGTAAATAATTCAAGTATTCCGTAAGCAGATTTTTTTACAATTATTTGCTATGCTATAATGAATAACTTTTCTTTCACTTGAATCGTGGTTTTTAAGAAAACTGCCTTGATTCGTCTCTGTAGGTTGACAATGCATACAAAGAGTTGCAACTATCGAAGTGTTTTCTTGTATATTTATGCAATTTGCATTAAATTCTTTTGTGTTGTCTTCTGTATAATTATGAGTCTTGCTCAAATTAGATGCCAGAGTCAAAATATGTTTATGTTTTGCTAATCTGTTGGATTTTAAATTAGCTAGTTTGTCTTCTGTTATGTCATAAACGTTGCTTTTAATATTTAGATCAGTTGTATTAAGTGTTGAATATATATCATTTTTGGAAGAAATTCCTTGTTCTGTTCTATGTTTGAAATCTAATAATTCTTCTCTAAAACATACTGAGGCCTTTGTTTTAGATGTATTTGTAATACTTTGTTTCACATTTTTTGGAGTTAAATTAAAATCTCCTACATTTGTATCTTCATTATCCGTGTTAATTTTTAATTGCTTAAACTTGTTTATTAGATTTTTGACCGAGTCTCTTGCGGGATATTTATTTTTTGCACCATTGTCTTTAGTATTCGCTTTTGTATCAGTGTTTTCTTTGTAATTTCTGTTATCTGGATCTAAATTTTCTTTAGCAGAGTTTATATTATCCTCAATCGGATTCTTGAAATTTTCTAATTTTCTTAATAGTAATGTATTTTTCGGGATTCGCCCTGTTATGATCATATTTTTACCAGAGATGTCTTGATCAGTGTTGTTTTCGTTGTTTCGAATGTTTGAACTCTTGGCATTGTCTATACAACTTTTGTCTCTTTGTGGTATGTAATTATTAAAATTACCACAAATATTATTTGAAGTTTGCACGGTTTTGTAATGATCAAATCTTTCAATAGCATTCATATCGTTGTTCTGATCAAATTTATCAATGTTGTCTTTGTGATAACTAAAACGTTTGACGCGCATTTCAGTCGCAGTGGGAAAGTCACAATTATCTAAATATGCTTTGTTATTTACACAACATATATCAATGTCTAAATGCGTTTTTTGTCTATTTTTGTGGTGCTTTTTGTTAAAATCAATGTAGTCTTGAACCATTTGACGATGATTGACTACGGCATTTAAATTTTTAGTATTTACCTGGCCCTCTGTCTCGTCATAATCATCACTAACATAACAACTTTCACGATTATTATCGTTCTTAGCAATTTCACTACATTCAACACCATTTGCATCATCAAGCTCCATATTTTCATTATCAAACTCCCTATTTTCATTATCAACCTCCCTATTTTCATTATAAATCACCCTATTTTCATCATCAACCTCACCATTTTCGCCATATTCAATTCCTTTAACATCGTTCAGTGGTCCCTGCATCGTTTTACAGCGTAGGTTGTCACCTGCCTAGGCAAACAGATGTTTGGGATCTGCGTCTATTATTTCGCAACAAAACTCGTCCTGTTCCAAGGGCTTCTTTATCCATTTGCCTAGTTTCGCGTTCTCGAACGCCTCGAAGAGACATTTTTTCGCCGCCTGGGGAAAAGATGATTTATTTAGACCGTGTAGGTTGAAAGGCTAATCTTAAGACGCTCTTTTCCGACTTTTAGCAATTGTGGTCATTCTAATTTGAGTGTGCATACATCCATAGTTAGCTTAAAATTATAAAAATGGTGTCATAACAAAATTAAATGTTTTATCTAGGAAACCCATAAGACCGAAACACGATTAAGCACATTTCGGTCGACAGAAAAAATATATCAAAGTAGCACTGATTTGCGCTTTTATCCCCGTTTATTTGGATTCATTCAATTACCTATTTATTAAATTATGTCTGCAATATCTTGATATATAGATTTCATAATTATGAAGGAAACTGCTATATAGGGTCTTACCTTTGTGTTTTTTATTTCATGTCCGAGTAAATGTCTAAATTTCTTCTTATAATTAGTATCATATTTATTTTTTATTGAGATAGCGCGAATTACCTTATTAGTATTGTGTATTTATGGTTATGGTTTGTTTATATTAAATGTTAGTTTGTTATGTATTATGTGTTGTTGTTCCTATATTATTATTCAATTTGTCGTGTACTGTTGGGTGTAATGTTGGCCATGGGTGATGTCACCGGCGGCTCCAACGGAAGACCAGCGCTGGTTGTTCGCAACCAGCATTATGCTGAGTTGGAACCGGTTTGTGGAGGAAAACAATTTGTAATGTGTGTATTTATTTCTATTAATTCTTAAAAATGTTTTATTTTCTTCCATAAATAAAAAATTGTCTATTGTCTATTATTGTCTATTGGTGAGGTACATTTTACATTTCAGCTATACTTTTCGAAAAATATGAGAAAAACCCCAAACATAGGAGTAGCGAAACGTACGACTGTGTGTAAGCGCCATGATTTTGCATACGAATCTGGGCATTTCTGCCCAGATTAGTATTATATAACGTCATACAGAATCGTGGCCCAGTACCTGGTATCCCGGACACAGCGCCTTGGCCTCGTTGTACAGCAGGGTAGCCGGGTTCTCTGGCAGCGTCGGCGGCTGCGCTTCCAACTCCATGGATTCCTACAAACATTTATCACAAACACTTAGTTTGTTTGGACATCTTAAATGGAATAGATAGAACAAAGAGTGAGTGTGTTAGGAAATGGACGTAGCCAGAAATTAGCTGGGGGAGGGGGAGAGGAGTCAAGCTCTGGACAAAGCCGTAACCAGAAATTAATGGGGGGAAGGGGGTCAAACTCTGGACAAGGCCGTAGTCGGAAATGAATTAATTTCGGGGGGGCAGGTAACTCTGGACAAAGCCGTAGTTGGAAATGAATTAATATCGGGGGGGCAGGTAACTCTGGACAAAGCCGTAGTCGGATATGAATTAATTTCGGGGGGGCAGGTAACTCTGGACAAGGCCGTAGCCAGGAATTAATTGGAGGGGGGGGGGGGGGGTCGAGCTCTGGAGAAGACCGTAGCCAGGAATTATTAGTACCAGTAGAACATCGCGTTCAATAACAGTGGGTTGGCTAAGACATTTCGTAGATGTTCCGTTATTTTATTCTTCATGATCAAACACATACACTGTTGGCTGTTGGGGTCAAGACTGGTACCCAACTGTGTTCAAGACTGGTACCCAACTGTGGTTAATACTGGTACCCAACTGTGGTTAAGACTGGTACCCAACTGTGGTCAAGACTGGTATCCAACTGTGGTTAATACTGGTACCCAACTGTGTTCAAGACTGGCACCCAATTGTGGTCAAGACTGGTACCCAACTGTGTTCAAGACTAGTACCTAAATGTGGTAAAGATTGGTATTGAACTGTGGTTAAGAATGGTACCCAACTGTGGTTAATGGTGCCCCAAATGTGGGTGGGATTGTATACCTGCGGCAACGGCTTCAGCTTATTGAGGAGGTGGTGCCACCGTGCAAACATAGTCTGCTTGCAGAGGAGGGAAGGCTGACCATTCTCCAGCTTGCCCGTCATGGCGTTCAGTATCTCCGGTTGCTAGAAAATTAAACAAAACATATTAAAAACAAACTCCGCCACTGTATGAAAACATAAAATACAAATACAAAATAATTTATTGTTATGAAACATAGATACAGAAAAAATAATTAACCCTGCCCGCTGCTTTAGCGTTAGCTGTGATGCAGCAGACAGTGTCTTCCCAAAAATAAGAACAGTTACAATAAATATAGTAAATAATAGTATACATAGACAATTTAATCTCTACATAGTATAAATTTAAGTCGCTTTCCGCGTCTGTCTGTTTGTCTGTATGTATGTATGGCCGCTAACTCCTCCTAAACCACGCAACAGATTTTGATGCGGTTTTCACCATCAGTTAGATACATTTTCAAGGAAGGTTTATATATAACTAGCGACCCGCCCCGGCTTCGCACGTAAATTACACCCGTGCGAAGCCGGGCGGGCGGGTCGCTAGTAGGAACTAAATACAAAATAAAGGCTACATACACTACAAAGTAAACAATACACACGGTTTAGATAAGTAAAAAAGAAAAGTAAAGTAAAAAATAATATAAATTTTGCGAAAGCAATTGCTAGAAATTTGGATACCTATTCCACTCGTGTCAACATGTCTTCAGTTGATTTATAATCGAAATGTTTCAACCATTCATTTAAAGATCCTCTAAGTTTAAACCTATTCACTATTTTATAGTTTTCCATCTACTAGCCCAGTTTTGATAGATATCGTGCCTTTGAAAGGTAATCGTGCATTGGCATAGGCTTAACGGCCAAAACACATGCACACAGCACGATATCGTGTCGTGAAAACTGCCGATGCAATCTTGCGACGGCGCCGCATGTCTAAAACCGTCTATATTATGAGAACGACTGCAATTTTCTTCAAGTTCACAAAGGCTTCGTATCGACTATATCGTGCCGTGCATCGTACCACGATACGGCAAAATCTCGGCGATGAACGCCATAGTTTCTCACGACACGGTTGATATTCCGAAAACCCGTACGAAGCGCTTTAATTCCACATTTATTATGCGAACTGCTAGTCTGTGGAATGCGCTGGGTACTGCTGCCGCTGCCGTAAGGCGCGTCGGAATGCGAGCCTCTGTTTGCGCACGCGACTGCAGCGGTTAACGGAGGCAGTACGCTGACATGTGGCTCTCGATGACATTACATGGTATACTGACAGGGGTGGTGGTGCACCAGCACACGCTGAAGGAGGGCGCGCGCGCCGGCGTGCGGGCCTCCGTGCTGGCCGCGCGTGCCAGCAGCGGCCGGTGCAGCCGGTACGGCCACGGCAGCGCGGACATGTGGCTCTCGATGCGGCCGCATAGTGCACTGTAACCAGGGTTGGGCAGTATTTGAATTACTTGTAATTAAAATACGTAATTGATAATCATATACGTAATTGACTGCCCCGGTGGCTCAGTTGGTAGTGAACCTATCTTCTGTGCTTGGAGGCGTGGGTTCGATTCCCATCTAGGACAAACATTTGTGTGATGAACATTTGTGTTTGTTCTATGTCTGGGTGTTAATATCTATTTAAGTATGTATTTAAAAATATATATGTACGTATATCAGTTTCTGGCAGCCATATTACAAGCTTTGCTTAGTTTGGGGTCAGATGACCGTGTGTGCAAAAATGTCCCAGATATTTATTATTATGCACATATATTTATTTTCGTTCTTAAATTTAAGTTTTTTTTACAATAAAATATAAAAACAAAATATTATAAAAAAAACCTAAATCTAGAGTGCCGCCGGCAGCGAGGCAGGGCCCAAGCTACCGGTGGTTAGGGCTGCAGAGTGAGGAACCTCCTGACAATACGTGCCGTGTCAAGGATTACCGCCTTCTGCATCTGACCCTTGACCCAACTGTCTAGCGAGAGCTTCTTAAGGTGTTGGTCGAGGCTCTTCGCTATAAGACCGTTCACCGTAACGACTATCGGGACAATGATCGTCGAGTCAACATCCCACATGGCGGTAATTATTATTATTATTACTCTTTATTTCATAAAATTCACGGGTTTGACCCGGTCATTTGTTAGGCATTGGTGGAGTCGAAACCAACACCAAGAGGCCCTGTTGAATAAAAAATACAATTTCTATGGAATGTGTATAAAATGGAATGTAAAACTATTGTACAGTATGGGATAAAAAAAAAAAAAAAAAAACAAAAAAAAACAGGGCTATTGAGGTGAACTATTTGTGGGTAGTTGAACTGATCTATGGGATGAGAAACGGCACCTGCCTTATCCTGTCTCATCTCAAAATATATTTAGGCAGGTGATGACTTGCCACCCACTAAATGGGCCCCCCATAGAGGCTGCCGCATCTTGGCACCGGAGGGGCAACATTGGCGTGGGTGACTTAGGGTGTCGAGAGGTGTGCTGCACTTTCACTAAGAGCTACTCGCGGCGTTATGCCCTTTAACACTTCCACCCTGGAGCTTAGGTTCTTAGCTCTTGCGGTTTCCACCCCCAGACGGCCGGTTAAGGCAAGCCAGGGGTCAGGGTCTCTGGGGTTTTAGACCCATGGAATCGGGGTACGCGGTGTCGCCACTCACCGACGGCTCGCCATAAAGCCGCCCCTGCGTTTTTTTTATTATTATTATTATTATATATATCTTTGATGATAATGCGATTTTCGACTTTAAACAGAGCCGTGTTAAATAGCAAATAGGTCATGGCGTGAGCGGGTGAAAAACGAATTTGAAATCGTGATCAGTACGCTTAGTTCCAGATTTGATAGTTTTCGAAAACTTTTTTCGTTTACTTATTGTTCTATACAATTTAGTAAAGCGCCTCTATCGGAAACGTGGAGGAACTAAATTTGGCAGTTATCGGCGGTATAGATTGCTTCACTCTAATACGAAAAAAGTTTTCGAATACCTTTTAGCCCAGCAATGTATGGAACAATACGAAAACGAAAAAAGTTTTCGTAAACTATCAAATCTGGGACTAAGGGCACAGACCGCGCCTTAAGGAAAGAAACTTGTCACCCGTTTATGCAGTTGGTTGTATAAAATATTCAGTATTACGCCAGCGGTGGGTGAAGCAAGCGAGTAATTATGATAACTAGAAGTAAGGAGTGGCGTAAGGGACAGGTTATTCAAGAAAAACTATTTAAACGCCTTGTTAGGGTGGCCATAAGCGCTGGATCAATCAGGGTACGTTTAGGTTTTTTTCATGACCATGTCAACAAAGTCCTTCAGTCGCAATATTAAACAAGTTTACATAGTAATAAATAGAGTCAAACAAATCGTAGTCAGAGTCAAGCAAAGCAAGTCACGGTCAAGTAAAACTCATTTATTTATTTTTATTCTACATTAGCACGGCTCAAAGCCAATTACGCGAAATTGAATACGCACATTAATAAAGATAAATAATGAATAAAGAAAAGAATAGTAAGTTGATGAGACAGATGGTCTGAAGAGCCTTATTATTATTGACTGTCCCGGTGGCTCAGTTGGTAGTGATGTGAGTGGATTGGTAGTCTTCTGTGCTTGGGGGCGTGGGTTCGATTCCCATCTAGGACAAACATTTGTGTGATGAACATTTGTGTTTGTTCTATGTCTGGGTGTTAATATCTATTTAAGTATGTATTTAAAACTATATATGTATATATATCAGTCTCTGGCAACCATATTACAAGCTTTGCTTAGTTTGGGGTCAGATGACCGTGTGTGCAAAAATGTCCCAGATATTTATTTATTTATTTATTTATAGTATTTTATTATGATGCCGGTTGTAAGTTTGACCATGACATGATTGCTGCGCTCAGGGTTGGCTCCGGACCAGGGAACTCCTCAATGGTTAGCAGCACAGACATGGAATGTTGTTTACGCATTCAATTATGATAACCCATTTTAAGTGACATGATGACATGGCTGCAAAATATTGTAAAAAAAAAAACAATCCTATCGGGAATAGGTATTTGATGACTGTGTCATCAAAGTCGCCTGCCAAGCGTCGGGATTATGGCAACACCCCTCTCTAAGAGGGAGGCCTTTGTTCAGCAGTGTATGATTAATGGCTGATGATGATGATGACTGTGACATTCTACGTAAATATGTTATTATGGGTGCTTTCCATCAAGCGAGATCGCGGTCAAACGTTAGCCTAGTCCGATGTAAAAAAGTACTGATATTTCAACATTTGTGCCCAAGTAAAGTTACAATATGGTCACCCAGTCATAGGTTTAGTACATAAATTATCATGTCCTGGTGAAGGTATCAGGTCAAAATTATTAGGCACTAGCTGCGTCACGTGGTTTTGCTTGTGTGTGTGCTTGGACAGTGTTACTGTCCAGTCAGAAAGTCTAGAAATAGTGTCTACATAGACATAGACATCATTTAATTTGAAGCAAAAAAAAAAAAAGTCAAAGTCAAATAATTTATTGCACATTATGCTAAATAGCTGAAAACTTATATAAACATAATGACCCAATTAGGGTATGGCAATTTATATATATTTTTGGTGCAGGAACATGGAGCGGCCCGATCTGTTTTATAATGTTTTATCGTTAAGAAAACTTTCTACTGAATAATAACACTTTCTAATTAATATGTTTTTAAGATTCTTTGCAAAATTTTGTTCATTTTCGTCACTCTTTAAGTCGTCAGGTAATTTATTAAATAGTTTTATGGCCATTGCATGAGGACCACTACTATGCATTTCTAACCTAGATTTTGGTATTACCAATTTATGTTTAAACCTAAGTGGATGGTTACGAGGTTTATCCGAAACTTTTATAAAATATTCGGGGTATTTTTTCACAAAATTGCAGATTTCTAATATATAAATTGACGCGACGGTTAAGATTTTATATTTAACAAAGTACGGTTTATGGAATTGTACTTTGGTGATGTCTGGAGCTTTGATGTTAGCTAGGATGCGAATAATTTTTTTCTGTGCGACAAATAATTCACCTACATTTACACTGTTCCCCCAAAGCATGATACCGTAACGGAGCCACGAGTAGGCATAAGCATAGTACGCTGATGTCGCTTTTTCGAGGTCGGTAGCTTGTCGTACTTCTTTGAGCGCGTTTACGAAGCTAGATAATTTGGATTGTATTTTTTTAATATGATTTTTCCAATTGATATGAGAGTCTAGTTCTAGGCCTAGTAATGTTGCCGCGTCAATACATTGTATTTTATTATTATTATATATAAAGTTGATGTCGAGGGCGGTTTTTTGGTGGGGTCTAAATTGTATTAATTTGGTTTTATCGTAATTTAATTCAAGATTATGGTCATTCATCCAATTGGTAATATTATTAAACATGTCAGTAAGATTATTGGTCAAATACAATAAGTCTTCTGTCTAGTAAAGTATACTGTCTACTGTCTAGAAATAGACAGAAAAGTACATGATGTACAAAATATTCAACCATTTCCCGAAAGAAATAAGAGACGAGACACATGACGGAAAGTTCCAAAATAAAATAAATTATTTTTGATAAAAAAAAGATATTACACCATAGAAGAATTTTTACAAGAAAAAAAAAACCTTTCATGCATATTTTATGAATATTATTCTTAGTGTAATTTTCAGTAGAATAAGTAAAACTATTTACTGTTTGCAACACCCTAAAAACAAGGTATAATGTGGCTGGTTTTGGCGCCAACGTGGAAAAAACATGACGGTGAATTATTATTTATTAAGTGCTCGTAAACGTGCTCGAGTGCGGACAATGATATAACGAGGTGAAACATGTCTTTTCGTGTTGTTTCCAAAACTCCATAGGAGCCTCTTGTAAATCTCCACCACTTTACAGGAGCATGTACATCAGATCTGCACGATCTAATTCCCTCCTGCCCATTTTTCTATCGGACTGCCAGTGCGGACACAAAAAATCGACACCGCTTTTTGGTTAATATTCCGAAAACCCGTAAGAAGCGCTTTGATTCCACTTTTATTATGCGAACTGCTAGTCCGTGGAATGCGCTGCCTGAATGGGTCTTCTCAGATAGTTGATTAATTGATTAACTCTTTATTGTTCACACCATTAATTTTGATACAGAGGACAAAAACTCTTAAAAACTAGTGTAACAACTGGCAGCCTAATCGCTAAAAGCGATCTCTTCCAGGCAACCTTAGAATGGAACGGATCGAACGTAGATGACGGTGTGTGCAATAGAGGATAGACTATTAAATGTTTACATTACATCATCAGCCATTAAATGTCCACTGCTGAACAAGGCCTCCCTCTTAGAGAGGGGTGTTGCCATAATCCCCACGCGCATGGCAGGCGGCTTGGAGATCGCAGTACGTTCACCGTGTACTAACAGGACGCTGCTGCCCATCCTCTGGTGGTTCTGGTCGCAGTTTTAGGACATACCCGGGTCCAATTAAATGTTTACTTATACCATACACAATCTGGGTGTCTTCAAATCACGAGTGAATCGGTTTCTTTTAGGCAACCGCCGCCGTAGACCGCATCATCGCTTTACATCAGGCGAGTTGGCGGTCAAACGCAAGCCTAAGGACACATGCCTTTTGTACCAAGGCATATCTCCCTTGTTTGATCTGAGGTCCCAATAAAAGTTTGTGGTAGTATTCAAGCCCCTCTTCTTGCTAAGCCGTTGGTGGGAACCAACCCCACAACACCGCGTCTATTTCAGTGCATTCTAATTCGTAGCTCGCACACCTTTACATAGATTTTAGTAGAAACTTTTTATGACAAGTACATAATATTAATAAATTAGTTTTTACGTTTGTATTTATTAGTTTAAGTGTTTTGTGTGAGAATGCAGGCAGCGGTGCCTTTAGCATGTTTCCTGTCAATGATACGTGAGTATTTTAATACGTGTTTGTTGCTTTATTAGTTAATCCGCCGTAACGTTACATCATCATCATCATCAGCCAGAAGACGTCCACTGCTGAACATAGGCCTCCCCCTTTAACCTCCACACTGAACGACAGCCTGCCTTTTGCATCCATTGGATGTCCGCGATTCTCACAATGTCGTCGGTCCATCTAGTGGGAGGCCTCCCTACGCTGCGTCTTCCGGTTCGTGGTCTCTACTCCAGAACCTTTCTTCCCCATCGGTTACCGTTTCTACAAGTGATGTGGCCTGCCCATTGCCACTTCAACTTGCAAATTTTAACAGCTATGTCGGTGACTCTGGTTCTTTGGCTAATATCCACGTTTCGGATTTTATCGCGCAAAGAAACTTCGAGCATAGTTCTCTCCATTGCCCGCTGAGTGACTCTGAGTTTTTCCAAAAGGCCAACAGTTAAGGACCACGTCTCAGTACCATATGTCATCACTGGCAACACACACTGGTCAAAGACCCTTGTCTTAAGGCACTGTGGTATCTTGTGGACTATGACTTGTTTGACGCTATTTAATACTATGTCATCATAATCAGCCTTTTAACAGTCCACTGCTGGACTTTTAGCCTACCCCGAAAGGGTGATTGGGCCATATCCACCACGCTGTCCCAGTGCGGATTGGTGGATTCACATACGCCATTGAATTCCTTCTCCGTACGTATGCAGGTTTCCTCACGATGTTTTCCTTCACCGAAAAGCCAGTGGTATGAAAATCCGTACATAAACTCCAAAGAGCTCATTGGTACGGGCCCGGGGTTTGAACCCACGACCTCACGCTTTCTAGTCTAGCGGTATCCCAAATGGGCTACTACGGCTTCTACCGTAATAGATAGACAGTTGAAATTTTCACAGAATATGTAATGTTACGGTGGATTAACTAACAAATAATAAAAAAGTTAAAACGAAAGGGAAAAAACCCTTTTAAAACGTAATACAACAAACGTATTTTTGTATTAGCTCTAATGTAAAAACGGTAATACCTACAACCGTCAAACTTTACATGATTATAGTACACACGCTAAAGTAATCACTACATAGTGTAAAAGTCGCTGTCGCTGTCTGTCCGTCCCTATGTATGCTTAAATTTTTAAAACTACGCAATTTTGAAGCGGTTTTTTTAATAGATAAGAGTGATTCAAGGGGAAGGTTTATATGTATAACTAGCGACCCGCCCCGGCCTCGCACGTAAATTACACCCGTTCGAAGCCGGGCGGGCGGGTCCCTAATAATAAATAATGGCCAAGTGCGAGTCGGTTCTGTTCATCACCAAGTTATAACTGGTAATTCCTTACTTGGATACAAATACAAATACAAAATTTATTTATTGTTACATACGAAGCACAAAATAAAGGAGGAACCCTGCCTGTTGCATTAGCGTGAGCTGTGTTGCAGCAGACAGTGCCTTCCCCAAAACTGGGAACAGTAACAGTTATATATTCTATTAAATATTAATCAAAAACACATATCATAAGGAACATATATACCATAAAATATCTTTGTGGTGTGTGTGCGTGTGTGTGTGTGTGTGTGTGGGTGTGTGTGTGTGTGTGTGTATGTGTGTGTGTGTGTGTGTGTGTGTGTGCGTGTGTGTGCGTGTGTGTGTGTGCGTGTGTGTGTGTGCGTGTGTGTGCGTGTGTGTGCGTGCATGCGTGCGTGCGTGTAAATGGAGTGTGAGTGCAATTTGATGTGAACGTGAAAGTCCAATACAATTTCAAGACAGATTGCCATCAATAAATTTTCTTTAGTAGGTTTTCAAAGGACTCGTAATCATATTGTTGCAGCCATTCATTTAATATAATTTTTAGTTTATGGGAATTTAGCGTAGATACATGGAATTTTGACTTCAGTTGGTTGTAAAGAGTAGGGGCCATATGATTATAATGTCTCCAAGAGAGGGTACACTTGTACCCAGGAACAAGACATTTGTCGCGCCTTTTTGTGGAGACAACGGGCGTTGTATCTCTATGATACCTTCTAATACATTGCCGTGCAAATATTTTCCGAACAGAAGCGACTTTGCAGATGTTGTATAAATCTGTGGTAGGGTATTTAAAAGGTAAAGACATTATCACTTTGAGTAAGGCGCGTTGTGATCGTTCCACTTCGATCATGTGTGTTTTAGCAGCGCTTCCCCAAGTACAAATACAATAGCCAATAATGCACTCACAGAGTGCTTTATAGGTTTCTATTAGTAGTTTCTTTTCTGCCACTGGTCGAAGTAGCTTGAATACGTGTATAAATTTTCTAATGCGTTTTGAAAGTGCATGAATGTGTGGGCTCCACGTCATTTTATGATCAACAATGACTCCAAGGTACTTCATGGTATCTACACGAGCAAGGGTATTGCACGTGCAGTCATTTCGAGAAGACGCAGATCGATTGCAAGGAAAGGTGTGTACGTGCAATTCGAAATTCAAGGGTAGTTTAGTTCTATCAGTTTTCTTAAAACACATGTATTTAGTTTTGGAAGTATTGAGTGATAGTAAATTGTCTTCTAACCATGATGTAACACAAGCTAATCCATCCTCCGCCAGCAGTCTTACGTTTGACCAGTTAGTACCATGAACCAAAAGAACAGTATCGTCCGCAAACATTAAAATGTCGGTATTTATTAATTTCATTTTACAAAGCTCGTTTATATAAATCAAAAATAACGTAGGTCCTAAGGTGCTGCCTTGAGGCACTCCATATTTACAGACACCCTCGTCACTCACAAATTGTTGAATTTTTACCTGCTGTCGACGGTCAATTAAATAGTCAGTGAACCAATTGAGTACGTTACCTCTTATGCCAACTGCTTGCAATCGTATCAGTAATATTGGAATGGAGACCGTGTCGAATGCTTTTTGGAGGTCCAAAAACACTCCCATAGTTCTCTCGCCCATGTCTAGGTACTTAGTTACTAATGATGTTAACTGGAGAACAGCATCGTCTGTTGACTTTTTAGAGCGAAATCCGTACTGGTTGCCAGCCAAAATACCATTCTTTTCCAGATATGAAATCAGCCTCTTATTTACAATTTTTTCCATGACTTTGGAGAGAGTTGGCAATAGGGAAATGGGTCTATAATTAGAGACATGTTCCTTATCACCGGTTTTAAAGATAGGACATACCATAGCCTTTTTAAATAGTTTTGGAAATTCTCCATTGGTGAAGCTTAGATTACAGAGGTGAGCAATAGGTTCGGACAGAGATGCTGAACACTGCTTTAATAGGGACGACGTGATGTTGTCACAGCCAGGAGCGCTATTCGTTTTCAAACTTGATATAATACAAGATACTTCTTTTGCGTCTGTTAGAAATAGCGATAGTGAATTAACTGGTACAGTGGAAGAAGTAGTAGCTGCTGCTAAATCTAAATCTGTTTTATTCAATTTATTTAATGTGTTATTTGCTAAATCTTGTCCAATTGTTGTGAAAAACTTATTGACGTCATTTAGTGAATCTATAGGGTTGTCTTTGATATTTAATAGCTCGTCTGACGTGGTTTTATTTTGATTATAATTACATACTTCTTTGATAACATTCCAAGTTTCCTTAAGATTACCATGAGATTTTTCAAGTTTTGATTTATAATAATTATTTTTTACTGTTTTTATTAATTTATTACATGCATTACGGTATTTTGTAAATGTATTGCGCAGTTCTGAATTAAATGGCGATGCCTTCCATTGTTTTTGCAAAAGGTTTCTATGCCTAATACATCTTACTATACTAGTATTTATCCAGGGTTTGAGTGGCCTATCTTTACTTGGAATACGTTTAATTGTGGTGTTTTTCTGAATAATTTCTTTAATGTTTGTAACTAATCATTTCACCGAATCGAAATGCCATACATATTTTAATAATTCTGAAGTCTGTTTTACTAAATTGATAGTTTTTGTATTTCTTTTCGGAACCTTTTCTTTCTTTTCGCAAGCCCAACTTGCACTTGTCCGGTTTATTATGGTTCAGCCAAAGATAAAACTGCTTGAGAAACAAAACACTGTTTTAAACTATCACGGTTGTTCACTAAAGTTATATGATTATTTACATATCCCGGTGAACCGGCCCCTGTTTATCCGGTGAATATCCCGTAATATTTTTTTTTTTTTTTTTTTTAATTCTTTATTTTATTTGAAGGAGTTTTGTCGATATTCGACCATGCCACTCCCGTAAGTCTAATAACATGATTGAATACACATATTTTTTAAATTACATACTATAACTAACTAATTACTAATTACGCATAAGCATTGCCATTCAACGTGGTAATGCCGCCAGCATGCTGGGTACGCTGCCAACTGGTAGTGGGCTTGAGCATTTGGATTGCCTTTAGACCTTCAACGGTCTATGGGCAGTCTAACTGTATTTGTAGTTTTAGTTTTAGCTTGTATTTTGTTTAGTTAATAAAGGCGCTAGCCCAGGAAAAAAAACTAATTACTTGGGATCCCGTAAATAATCATATAACTTTTGCTTCAGAAATGTTCTTTGCGTAGATCCCTTTTACTCATATCATTTCGTCCTGAATATAGTACAGTTTTATCGCTATAACTCAAAAAGTTGTGATCACAAAACGTTCTAAACAATTTTGATAAATCACGCCATGGAAAATTGTATCTCAATGACACTTATAGACAAGAAACACAGTACTGGGCCCTTACGTCTAGCTGTTTAACGGCCTCTTATAGCAAATTTGACGGTTTTAAATAAATTTTATTCAGTTAAATTACAATATTTAAGCTGGAAAAAAATACATTTCACAGATACATCTGTGTTTGAGTTTATGATTTGGTTCAAAACACGATAGAATAAACTTTCCTCGATCAAAAAAAAACTGAAACAAAGTCGATTCAGTTTATTTTTTTCGTTTTATGCTCTAATGAAAGCTCGTAACAACCTGGAATTTGCATGTACTGAAAGGCAATTTTATTCAACATTTTTTTATTTGTATAGAATTTTGATAGTGAATAGTTTAGTTTTTGAGTGAAATTAAAACCGTAAAAAGGTCGCGAGAATTTGTGCACACCGCGTTCAGTACCGCGCCAGGTGTCATCGAGGTCGGACCTGTGTTCGTCTTTGTCGTTGCACTCCCCCCGCGGGCGTCCTGACTCTTGCTCGGCGAAATACATCGTCACTATAACTTGGCGGGGGCTGAGGGAGCGTTTTGTTGCCTACGCGATTCGGATAATAGGCCGTTAAGATGCGGACACTTCATTAGTCAAAATGTGATAAATAGATCAGGGGCCCTACCATACACGTTACACAAAACAACATTGCTGCGAGAACATAGCGTTTCGAGCGTAAAACGTTCTTACTTTTGACCGTACCATGGACGTGAAAACGTTTCCGCTTTATTAGGAAAGCACGAGACGACGCTATACGTTAATACAGAGTTCTCACTCACACGCCCGGTCATAGTTCGTTAGATTCCGTTCTTTATTCCGTAATACAAAAGTTTTATATTAAACTCCGTACCATAGACGATTTTAACAACGTGAATAACATTATTTTTGGGTCTATGAGGCTCCATTCTAGCGATAATAAAAAAGTTAGTCAGGACCAACTTTTTTATTATCGCATTGAAATTAAAACTGCTTTATGCCTCCCGAAGGCCTCTGAAAAATATTTAAATCAGTTTATAAAGACTAAGCGGTCGATCCAAATGTCATGTTAGGCCGCCGGGAGGCCTCCGACAAGTATGTGTTCCAATCACTAGAAAAATAAGCCAAATATCATAGGCCGAATTGCCAAGCCTAGGGTCCGAGCTATAAGGCCTTCTGAAGGCCTCCGACAAATACGTGTCATTCACTAAAATTAATGTAGTAAGCAAGATAATACAGGCTGAATTGGCAACCCTAGTGTCAGAATAATTAGGCCTCCCAAAGGCCTCAGAAAAAAAAATGTTTTAGTCACCTAAATATGTAGGAGGCATTAAACAATTGGCTTTATTGGTAACCTTAGTGTTAGGACATTAGGCCACTCAAAGGCCTCCGACGAATATGTAGATAAATCGCTAGAATATGTAGTAGACAATATAGTAAAGGCTAAATTATCAATCCTAGTGTTCAGAACTATTAGGCCTCCTGAAGGCATCCGACAAATGTGTGTTCCAGTCGCCAAAATATGTAGGAGGCATGAAAATTTTGGTTTTAATGTCCAACCCTAGTGTCAAAATCTTGGGCCACCGGAAGGACTCCGATAAATAAATAAATATATCACTAGAATATTGCAGTAGGCAAGATAGTACAGGCTGAGTTGCCAACCCTAGTGTTAGAGCTTCTAGGCCTCCGACAGTCAAACGCCACTATGGCGCATTACCTTTCAATGCGAAAGTGGCGTCCGATGCGTAGGTGCGAAGACACGCTGTTTTTTTTCTATAGAATTTCAATAGTTTGTTGCCAACGAGAAATTACATAGGTCCGCTTTTTTATAATATACTAGCGGTCCGCCTCTGCTTCGCACGGGTATAGATTATAGCCTATGTCATCCGGGGATAGTGTAGCTTCCCGTCAGTGAAAGAATTTTTCAAATCGGTTCTGTAGTTTCGGAGCCTATTCAATGCAAACAAACAAACAAACGATCAAATTTTTCCTCTTTATAATATTACTAGTAGGCCGCCCCTGCTTCGCACGGGCGAAGCCGGGATATATAGCCTATGTCAACCGGGGATAGTGCAGCATCCCAACAGTGAAAGAATTTTTCAAATCGGTTCAGTAGTTTCGGAGCCTATTCAATGCAAACAAACAAACAAACAATCAAATCTTTCCTCTTTGACACAAGCAAACGCACTAGACGTGCGACGCCAAAATTTTCGTCACAGTGTGACAAAATAATTATGTACGCATACTTACCTATATCTACTTCTACGCGTTCAGACAAGTCCAAGAAAGTAGAAACGGCAACACAAATCTATATCGCTGTCTTGCTCTACTAAGCCGTTACCGTTCTTTATACATACATTCATTCTCAATAATATAATGATAATACATTTTTTGACCATGGTACGTAGGTTAATACAAAACCGACGACGCTATATTATTGTTTTACTAAAGTTTCGAATCGCGTTCCGATACACGCAGTAATTATGAAAAATCAAATAAATACATATCTTTTTATAAATTATTATGTAAAGATACGGTATTTTTAATTAATAAAACAATCAGTTTTGTAATGCCGCGCAACCCGTTTTCATGTTGTTTCCAAGACTTCATAGAAGCATAGTCGATCGATTATACAAAGGATTTCACCCGCATTTTTACATTGACCTCATTTTATTATTTTCATAAACTTGTGTATTTTGCAAGTGCTAATGCGTATTGTTGATGAATTATTATTTATTATGTGTTCGTGCTTGAGTCTGAGAAAGTGTGGCGCTAAAACGTGTATTTTCGTGTTGTTTCTAAGCTCCATAGAAGCCTCTTGTAAAGTCTCCACCACTTTACTAGGGCATGACTTTGACTTGACCGTGACTTACTTTGCTTGACTCTGACTATGACTTGTTTGACGTACAAAACAGAACAACATACAAAACAGAAGAATAGGCGGTATGGCCTTAAAGGCTTTAGCCTGCCCGATGGGCGAAATATAACAAAAAAAAAATCTCTGTGTTTGTTTACTAGATGATAAGTTATTTTATTTCACACAGATTTTCAGTTTTATAGTTATTCAGACCATGGAAGAAGCTAAAAATCAATTTAATAGGTATTGTCTTGTGCCAAAGTGTACAAACACTATTTGAAATACACCCGATAAAGTGTTTTTTCCCATTCCAAGAGATGCGAAAATACGTAAACAATGGTGTAAGGTTATAAGAAGAGATGAAGTATCTCCATCATGTTTGCATTGAAGATCACTTTAATGTAAGTATGTTATATTTTGATAGCATGGTGTGATTTAGTCAGAAGTGTTTTGTATTATGCACTCTGTACACCTAACCTGTACAAAACCTAAAACTTCATTAAAACTTTTGTCTACAAAACTAATAAGTAATCCTTATCTTACCTGTTTTTCCGTCGAGGTTTTACAACATTTTATTTTATTTCAGGTCGAGGTGGATACAATTAATTATGTCCAATACAACATAATAAAACAACAAGGAGGAAAAGTTACACTACGGTCAAGCGATGCAAAGTACCTCCCATATTAGAGTTGGTGATTGAAGACAAATTACATAGTGACAAAGCTGTGCAAGTGAATATTAAAGCCAAGTACAGAAGTAAAGGTGTTCATGTAAATTTGACTAAGGAATTTGACTCGATGAACTTCACCAATAAAATCAGCAGACTCCAGTTTAAAAAATAAAATTATTTGCCGGTAACCCAGTTGATGGTATATCTATTTCTTCTGGAGTGTTTACCCCTTAATAAAGCAGTGATGGCTGACAGTCGGCTCGTTGGATTATTTTCCTAAACTTGTGTATTTTCCAGTGTTAATGTGTAGTAAATGGTCAATTTGCTATCATGAAGGAGGGTATAAATGTTTTATCCTCATACAAACATACAACAAACTCATACAACAACTAAATTTCTGAAAATAATTATGTTAATGGCTCCCTTACTCAACTTGATTCAGCATCTTGCAATGATGTCAATTATCTATTTTACTGTCAATGTTATTAATTACTAGCAACGCACCTTGGCTTCGCACAGGTGTAAGTCTTATTTTAAAAAACTCTAATAATGTAACCCAAGGTTTTACACCTCTACTAATAATGTAACCCAAGGTTTTACACCTTGGGTTACATTATTAGAGTTTTTTAAAATAAGACTTACACCTGTGCGAAGCCAAGGTGCGTTGCTATTAGAGTTTTAGTAAGGATCCCTAAATTTTTTGAAAATATAATATAGCCTATGTCACCAGGGGATAGTGTAGCTGTGAGTATAGCTTCCTAACAGTGAAAGAATTTCTCAAATCGATTCAGTAGTTTTGGAGCCTATTCAATGCAAACAAACAATCAGATATTTCCTCTTTATAATATTAGTCATTCAAATATAATAATTTATGTAACTGTGTATTGCCAGTGTTGACATACGGCACTGAAATGTGGTCTCTCACTATGAGCCTTATACAATACAATACAATATTTCTTTATTACACACCGAAAATACAAATGAAACTTAAACTAACATAAAAAACAAATATACGGCAGTACTAGCTGTTGCCCGCGGCTTCGCTCACGTAGTATTGAAATCTACTTTACTACTTCCCGTCTTTTTAGTTTCAGTCTCGCATCCATCCTGTAATCCACTCTATTCCTAAACCACCCTTTCCGCTCCAATTCTGCATTCACCCCCTAAATCCACTCAACTCCCGTTCTGCTCTTTCCGCTCCAGGCCCGAATCCGTCCCGAAACCTACTCTTCTTCCGCCCCATCCTTACTGCACCAGTCCTGCATTTGTCTCATAATCTACTCTAATATAATACAGTCCCACCCTTTCCGATCCAACTCGGCATCCGTCCCGTAATCCACTTTACTCCCTTTCCGCCTTTTTGTAATCCAGCCCCGCATCCGTTCCGTAATCCAATCTACTTCAGTCTCACTCTTTCCGATCTAGTCCCGCAGCCGTCCGCTCCACTCCACTCCCATACCGTAATCCAATATACTCCTATCGCACCCTTTTCGCTAATAGTCCCGCATCTGTCCTGTAATCCACTCTAGTTTAGTCCCGCCCTTTCCACCTGAATGGTAAGCCTACTTTTATAGTATTGTTTAGCACAAAACTATAGTTTTTATCTATGTAAAACTAAAAACATTAGTGATTAGACCGACTTCAAAATTAGTAAAATACGCATTTCAAGTCAGGCTCGCGCATTAAGGGTTCCTTACCACCACAAAATACAACCATCAGTTATTGTCTGAAATAGTCGAAGTAATTGCGACGCAGTCACATATTTCATTCTTTGCTACAGTGACGCTCGAGTATAACACAATTATAACTAACAAAAATTTGTCACCGACTCGCACTTGACCATTATTTATTATTTGTTGTTAGACTATAGAGTGTGTAGTATAATCATGCCAAGTTTGACGCTTGTACATATTATCATTTTTACATTAGAGCTATTAAAATAATTAGTAAATAATTGTATGGGAGTTGGAGACCTTTCACTTATTGACTTTTACTATTATTACATTTCCAAGTTGATCCGCCGTAACTTGTAAATATTCATAAATTAGATTACAAAACTGCGTCTAAACATGACCTTATAATTTTAATTTTTATTCTGAACACAATAACCGGTTATTATCGTTATTGTGGTTTTCTTATAAGAGTTAGATATATGCTACCGCGGACTTTTTTTTTAAACTACTTAAGAACTACATTTTTGTCAAACATAGTACTCACTTATCTCAAACCGTTAGGTCAGCGTACGCCGAAAAAGATGCCAATCAGCTAATTTTTCTCCGACATGTTTTACTAATACGGTTATTTAATGTAGAAAACTAAACTTTATCATTATAAAACATAGCCTATGGCACTCAGGAATAGTGTAGCTTTCTATTAGTGAAAGAATTTTTAAAATCGGATGAGTAGTTTCGGAGTTAAAACAGAACAAACAAACTTACAAACTTTACCTCTTTATAATATTAGTGTAGATAATGGGCGGCCTTATCGCCTTAAGCGATTTCTTCCAGGCAACCTTTGGATGGACAGGACTAAAGAAATTGAAAAACGGTCAGTGGTGTACATAAAATAAACCTAAATAAATTTATATATCCCAACATTTATGTATACAATAAATACACAATACTACATACATACTTTAAATATTATAAATAGAATACATACATAACTGTACCAATTATCGTAAACTATAATAATGTGTATAAACTTGATTCTTAAAACTAGAAATAGATTTGGCCTGCCTGATAGAAGCAGGCAGCGCATTCCACGTTAGGACAGCTTGAAAAGTAAAGGACTTACAGTAGGAAAGATTGACGTGGGAAGAAGGAGGAATCTTTAGTTGGAGGGCACGACAGGATCGCAAGGTACTGGAACTGGAGTGAGCTTGAATAAATTCAAAGCGCTCCTTTAAGTATAGAGGGGTAATGGGATTGAACAGGATTTTATAGAGAAAGAAGAGGACATGAGAATTACGGCGAAGGCGGATGGGTAACCATTTGAGCTTTTGGCGGAATTCAGATATGTGGTCATACTTGCGTAAACCAAATATGAACCGTATGCAGAAATTTTGTAAGCGCTCAAGTTTGTCGAGTTGCTCTTCGGTTAAATCCAGATAGCAGGCGTCCGCGTAGTCCAATATTGGGAATAAGAGTGATTTTACAAGCGCAGTTTTAGTAGTAATTGGAAGGAAATTACTCAACCTTCTGAGTGAGCTGCAGAGCCATAGATTTTTCTACTGACTTCTGCTAACTGAGAACCCCAAGAAAATTTTTTGTCGATGTAAATTCCCAAGTTCTTAACTGTATCACTAATAGGGATGGGAATTCCGTTGAAAAACACTTGCGGAAGGCGGGTCCAGTCAATTTTAGAGATCATACGGGAGCTCCCTATAATAATCGTTTGAGTTTTGGTAGGATTCACTGTAAGGCCGTATGAAATGCTCCAGTCGCGTATACGCCTTAGGTCCGCGTTTTAGGCCTTATAAGCAAGCTCAAAGTCTCACAATGAGCTATGGAAAGGGCTTGGGGTTTCACAACGAGATCGAATCAGAAATGAAGAGATCCGTAGACTAACGAAAGTTAAAGACATAGCCCACTGGATTGGCAAGCTGAAGTGGCAGTGGGAGGGCACATAGCATGCAGAACAGACGGTCGATTGGGCCGAAAGGTTCACCCCCACAAGATGGACAGACGGTGACCTGAAAGAGACCGCATGGAAACGCTCCATCAACTCATTTAAAAAAAAAAACACGAAGAGTTCATTATTGAAATGATTTTCAATCTAACATCTTTCTATGAGACTATTTAAAACCAGCCATTGTTAATAAATATTTGTGCATATACTATGATTCCTGTAATAAAACCAAAATTTAAAAAAAAGTTTATTTATTTGATTATAAATTGATTGAATTTAGTGAATGAAATATCTTAGTATAATTAGTTAGGACACATTTAAGTACAGTGGAAACTCCATGTAACGTCACTCGATTGGTCGGTTACCTTCCATACAATGATACACTCTATATAGCATTACACCCACTCTCAATAACGACAACAATAAAAAAAACAATAACTAACAATTAAACTATAGTCCGAGTAACCGGCTTAATCTTATGTGAGTAATTCCCGTGTAATATAAATAAAACAAGTAATGAAAAGTACCTTTTAAGTTGCCAGAATTAGTAAAAACTGCGCAGCTGTGTTCGTTATTTGTCACTTTATTATCATAGCCCATAATAAATTCCACTGTCAGCATCATCCATATGGAACTTTCTAAGAAATTCGTTCTTTTGTTTACAAATTGGGATTGCTTGTAAAAGTCATGGATTATCTATACGTTATCATATTCTTAGTTGCTCACAAACTTTCAAACTGTAGGTAAACATGGCTAGTAAAAGAAAATCATATACTAACACTAGTCTGAAATGAACTTTTTCTTTTTATAATTCAGATTTTTCTTCTCTTCATTTAACGACAACTCTCTATAATGCTATAAAATGCACAGTCCCTTCAGTATTGTTATATAGAGTTTCTATTGTATTAAGAAAAAACCATTGCCACTTTTCCAACGGAGATGTGCTACGCTGTGTAGCTATGGATGTGTTTGACAACCACCAATAAGGAACCTTTATTTTCATAGCTTAGCTGAGCACTGGAGGAAACGGGTTCAACGAAGCTATTTTTTTATATAGAGACATGCACATCCTCGCAGCATAGCACATCTTTGGTGGAAGGGCACTCTTTCATAGCTTAGCTTATCACAATGAAAATGGGTTCAATGAAGCTAAGTTTTTAATGTAGACGGATGCATGCTAAGGGTGTGAACTAGGGATGCGCGAGTGGTGTAGCTATGAACAAAGCAGAGTACATGAGTCGTGCATCTTGATAGGACAACAAAATCACGCAGCGCATCGGTAGCACATCTCACCCAGTCTAATATACCTATTAGCAGTAGTGGAAACGTTCCCAGTCTCATATAGCTTAGCTTTACCGCATTCATAGCTTAGCTGCATAGCCCATCTCTGTTAGAAAGGCAGCCCCATATACGACAGGAAACACAAAACGGACAGAATATTACGATTCTATCTAGTGCCACAGATGCGGAGTTCATGATCGGTTTCCCTTTCGTGTCACTGACGTGTTTTGGGTCTTGAAGATCGTTGTTTTGGGTCGTGTATCAATATACCAATATCAATCGTAAAACATTTTGGCCACTTCTCAGCTACCTATTTGCTCAGAGATCCACACAAATCACACGACTGTTCATTGCCTTTCAACTTCAACTCTTATCTAATAGCTTCTTTTGTGAAGGAACCATCTTTAGGAACAACACTTTCATATTTAAGTTTCACTTCACTTGATTATGCTTCTTGTCATGCACTCTTGGCAGAGTGATTTGCTTTACGGGGCTGCTGCTTCTCCACAGCTTTTGTTTCATTGCAGATAGTCTTCGTTACATATAAATATCAATGCCCTTCTTAAAGTTTATCATGTACGAGAAAAATTACCTAAAAGTAAACGGAAAGTGTAATGGTTTTACATGGTATTTACAACTTACACAGTTAGAAACTAGGCTGTTATTTACCTTTAATCTTCTATTTGAATCGTCAAATTACAATTGTTTTACTTGCTTTTGCTTTTCTAAATTCATTGAGATTGACAAATTGGCAATAAAAATCTAGTTTATTTATTTATTTTTAATTAAAATATTCATGACCTTGGATTCAATGTCCTTTAGCCATAATACTAATCATTTGCTGGCGTGTTTCTGGCTCAACGCTTAAGCATTGCCATTCAACGTGGTAATGCCGCCAGCATGCTGGGTACGCTGCCAACTGGTAGTGGGCTTGAGCATTTGGATTGTCTTTAGACCTTCAATGGTCTGTGGGCAGTCTAACTGTATTTGTAGTTTTAGTTTTAGCTTGTATTTTGTTTAGCTAATAAAGGCAATAAAAAAAAACATGTTTACATAGTATTAATAGCGTCAAACAAGTCATAGTCACAGTCGGAGTCGGAGTCAAGCAAATTAAGTCACGGTCAAGTCAAACTCATGCCCCTATAAAGTGGTGGGAGACTTTACAAGAGGCTCCTATGGAGTTTTGGAAACATCACGAGAAAACATATTTCACCTCCTTATACCACTTTCCACACTCGAGCACGATTACGAGTACTAAATAAATAATAATTCACCATTTACTACACACTCAAAAATAGACAAGTTTAGAAAAATAATCCAACGAGCAGCCATGTTTTTTTCCGCGTTGGCGCCAAAACTCCCAAGCAATCTGACGGCAAGCAATGACCACAGATAATTAAAATTCATCTAATATGAGTGAACGAAATAGAATGACGTCATCAAAACGTCCTAGCCATTGTAATAACATAATGATAATGTATTTTAATGTCTATGGTACGAAATTAGAAAGTAATCTCAAAATAACATTACTTGTGCACGCTATGGTAGGGCCCCAGGAGATTAGAAGAAATGCATGAATCTACATACGTACATACATAGACTGTCAAACTCATAACCCTCCTTTTGCCGTAGTCGGGTAAAAAAGGCTCGAACCCGTTACAATCCATTAGCCTGTCACCCTCCCAGTGTGGCAAGAGAGTCACGGTTGAAATACCAAGAATCCAGCGCATGGAACTTTGTAATTTATTTCATAACGAATTACTTGATGCTTATGTAATAGCAATATGGGTCTGTAATGTTTGTATGTCACGCATCAACGGAACGGGTGCATCTTTTACATCATCATCATTACAGCCATAGGACGTCCACTGCTGGACATAGGCCTCCCCCATCGATCTCCAAAAGGACCGGTTGGAAGCGGCCTGCATCCAGCGTTTCCCTGCGGTCTCTTATAGGTCGTCTGTCCATCTTGTGGGTGGACGTCTTACGCTGCGGTTACCGGTCCGTGGTCTCCATTCCAGAACCTTTCGGCCCCATCGGCCATCTGTTCTGCGTCCCATGTGCCCTGCCCACTGCCACTTCAACTTGCTAATCCGGTGGGCTATGTCAGTATTCAGTAACGTTCGTTCGTCTACGGATCTCCTCATTTATGATTCGATCTCTTAGACAAACCCCGAGGATAGCCCTCTCCATAGCTCGTTGTGCGAGATTAAGCTTGAATATGAGGCCCATAGTGAGAGACCACGTTTAAGTGCCGTATGTCATCACTGGCAACACACACTGGTTGAAGACTTTCGTCAAGACACTGAGGTAGTTTGGACAAGACGTTGCGAAGTTTACCGAACGCTGCCCAGCCGACTTGGATTTTCCGAATTGATTCAATTGACCTCTCTTGACTCTTATACATACATATACCTACTAAGTAACTGCACCTTTAAAGTATTCATATAAGTTTATATTTCTACTTGATAAACCCTAACCGGTTCAGATAGGACCCCAATTCTTTTTGTCTGTCGGTTTTGGTTACCTTTTATTTTCGAGGGGGATATCTTCCAAAGATACCCGGCCGCATTGGGGTGCAGCCAGGTTATGTGGGATTATACCCACTACAACCCCCCCGGTGACCAGCCTTAGTGCTTGACAAGGGGGCTCCGGAATCTCCAGAGGAACGCACCGGAGCTCTCGGCACTGCGCTACAGCTCCTGCCGAGACAACCGTGTTGTCTCAGGTTTTGGTTACCTAGCTAAGCCACTGGCCACAATAGTTTATGGCAAATGATCTCCTCTCTTAGTACCACCGTTGCGTGCAGCCCGGCACATGTTTCGTGGGTGTAACATATAGTAGGTACTCCTAGATAATATCCTGTTAACATAATACGACTTTCTATGTCTTGAGGAGCAAGTTTCCAAGCTTTTCCACTGAGATGTCTAAGTAAGCCGGTTATGGCGCGTTGCATAATTTTATCCATTTTAAGAGCCATCACTCGATACTACCTCAAAATAAATAGGTATAGAAGGCCGGGTTCGGCTGACCTTGGTTTTAATAACCTAGTTTCCGTACCACCACATAAATTGTTCACTACTACAGTACAAAAAAGTAGTGCGCCACGCGATCACGCCCAAAAGGTCACCCATGCCGAGCGCGACCGACGTTGCTTAACTTCGGTGAACAGAAATTTGGCACCGACTCGCACTTGGACAGTATTTATTATTTTACTTTAGAATGTGTACTATTATAATATAATAATCATGCCAAGTCTGACGCTTGTCCGTACGACCGTTTTTACACTGAAGCAAATAAAAAAAAAAACGTTTTAAAAAAATATGGGGACCCCTTTTGTTTTTACTTTTTGACTTTATTATTATTAGTTAGTTAATCCGCCGTAACGTTACATGTTCAGTGAAAATTTCAACTGTCTATCTATTACGGTTCGAAAGATACAGCCGTTAAAAGGTAGGACGGACTGACGGACAGACAGACAGCGTACTAAGTAATAAAAAAAAATAGGGTCCCAATTTTACTATGGAATCTGACGTGGTTTACACACATTTTATTTATATAATACTAGCGGTCCGCCCCAGCTTCGCACGGGTAAAGATTATAGCCTATGTCACCCGCGGATAGTGTAGCTTCCCGTCAGTGAAAGAATTTTTCAAATCGGTTTAGTAGTTTCGGAGCCTATCCAATGCAAACAAACAAACAATCAATACTTTCCTCTTTATAATATTAGTATAGACTACTACACTACCCACTACTACTATAGTCGGAGTAACCGGCATTATCTTACGAGAGTAACTCCCGTGTAATATAAATAAAATTTAGTAGGGTCCCGTTTACACCCTTTGGTTAGGAACCCTAAAAACTAAACTAATTGGCCCTACTATACAAAAACAGACTGCCCATAGACTGTTGATGGTCTGGAGCAGTGGTTCCCAATTAGTTTTTCTTGCGTACCACTTCATGAAAGACTTCAAACTCGCGTACCCCTCGAGCTCGGCTCAAGCACACCAAATCCATTTGCAGTCCGGTCCGGTGCACTCAGTTTGTCAGGATCAGTATAGTATGAACTAGCGACCCGCCCGCCCGGCTTCGCACGGGTGTAATTTACGTGCGAAGCCGGGGCGGGCCGCTAGTTATATATATATAAACCTTTCTTGAAAATGTATCTAACTGATGGTGAAAACCGCACCAAAATCCGTTGCGTGGTTTAGGAGTAGTTAGCGGCCATACAGACATACAGACAGACGCGGAAAGCGACTTCAATTTATACTATGTAGAGATAGAGAAGACGGAAAAACCACACGCTGTATGCAGTCCGTTGGATGCAGACGGACTGCATAAGGTGTGGTGTCTTATATCTGGATAGCCCGTTGGTCCAGTTGGTAGTGAACCTGCCTTCTGAGCTTAGGGGCGTGGGTTCGATTCCCACCTAGGACAAACATTTGTGTGATGAAAATTTGTGTTTGTTCTATATCTGGGTGTTAATATCTATTTAAGTATGTATTTAAACCTATATATGTATATATATCAGTCTCTGGCAGCCATATCACAAGCTTTGCTTAGTTTGGGGTCAGATGACCGTGTGTGCAAGAAATGTCCCGAATATTTATTTATTTTATTTTTATAGAATTGTAAACTGTACTGGTCCTCACAAACTGCGTCTGCACCGGACCGGCCTGCAACTGGATATGGTCAGCTCCAGCCTTTATTGCAGAAATGATATAGAAAAAAACTGTTACCAGTACCCTTAGTACAAGTTTTGATAGTATTCGAAAACTTTTTTTTCGTTTTCGTATTGTTCCATACATTGCTGGGCTAAAAGGTATACGAAAACTATTTTCGTATTAGAGTGAAGCAATCTATACCGCCGATTACTACCGACTTTAGTTCCTCCACGTTTCCGATAGAGACGCTTTACTAAATTGTATGGAACAATACGTAAACGAAAAAAGTTTTCAAAAACTATCAAATCTGGGACTAAGCGTAGGATACTGATTAAATTATCTTAGTCAAGATATTGCCGCGCGTCGCGTACCCCTTGATGCAACTTCGCGTACCCCTAGGGGTACGTACCACTAACTGGGAACCACTGGCCTAGAGGTTTTCTGAAATGCCACAACTGTTACGAGCTTCCCTGATAAGCGGTTAGCCACCAGACACGATGGCTTCAGACGATGCATGTTTACGATTCACCATTCATCTGCCGTGGTAAAGTTTACGCAAGCGTTTGTTGGTCATGCGACTTTGTAAGCTTCATAAACCATGGATTTTACGATGTTTGGCGGTATTGCAGTGAAGATTTACGAGGAATATTATAGTAATATGTTGTGGGATTACGTAAACTCCTTTTATAATCAGCATACAGCACAGAAAAGAGAAGTAAATACGAACGAAAATAGAGGGAACACCCATTCAGGCAGCGAATTCCACAGACTAGCAGTTCGTTGGTCCAGTTGGTAGTGAACCTGCCTTCTGAGCTTAGGGGCGTGGGTTCGATTCCCACCTAGGACAAACATTTGTGTGATGAACATTTGTGTTTGTTCTATATCTGGGTGTTAATATCTATTTAAGTATGTATTTAAACCTATATATGTATGTATATCAGTCTCTGGCAGCCATATCACAAGCTTTGCTTAGTTTGGGGTCAGATGACCGTGTGTGCAAAAATGTCCCGAATATTTATTTATTTATTTATTTTCCTGGTGCAGAGTCTGAATAATGTTTATCAAGCCAAGCCTTGGTTTCAACAGTATTTTATTTGCCAAAAAGCAGTGCTTTATTAACACATGAAATTCCTTTTCATCAATTTTTTCAAAGTAACAAAAGTTCTTTCACTAAAATTGCTATAACTCAGATACTACTAGTGCAACAGCTGTCAAATTGCGAATTGTCAAAATTTGACAATTAATGTAAATTTTTGTTGTTTTCGCAACATTTAATGTTGCGAAACTTGACTGCGATACTAGCGCTACGGTAATTTGTAGAACCCTTTCGTACGCTATCTGACTGCAGCGCTTACGGAAGTTCGAGACAACCTATAGCACGCTCAAATTACGGCGCCATCTAAGTTTATACCGTTTTTAGGCAAATTTCCGAACTACGCTCTATTGTTCCGCTATTGTCTTTCCTCTTAAGGTGGTACGTTTCACAAATGGCGGGAAATTCAAATTTCAAACAGTTTTCTTGTCCTTGTAGCTAGGCCGGGTAATAAATGTACCTAAACAACTATGATGTTTGCGCAAATTGATTATTATTCTTTACAAAATCATGTAAAGCTATTTATCTCTATTGCACATTATTACTTACATTTGTGAATAAACAAATTTTTGCTGTTTCAAACGGTTTATTCACAAATGTAAGTAATATGGTGCGTTACTGATAAATAATTGTACATTATAATGTAATGAACAGCCAACATTTTGCGCAAACACTGTTTTATTTTAAAATAACTACCTGACCTGGCTACTAGGACCAAAAAACCGTTTAAAATTTTAATTTCCCGCCATAGGTGAATCGTACCACCTTGATCTATCTTCTTTGGTCTTACGCAACAAGAAAGCACGGTGTACTTCCTACCACAAGTGATGAACATTCTGGTTTGCGCTCCCCAGGTCCTCCAGGAGTTCAGTACGAGAACGCGCTACTGCAGATAGCACCCGTGGACAAGGCCAAGTGTCCATACGTGAAAGACAACAACGACGTCGGCTTTCAACTCTTCACCAGGTCAACAATCACACTTTATTTTAAACTAGCGGTCCGCCCCGGCTTCGCACGGGTATAGATTACAGCCTATGTCACCCGGGGATAATGTAGCTTCCCAACAATGTTTTTTTTTTTAAATCGTTTCAGTACTTTCCGAGCATATTCAATGCAAACAAACAAACAATCAAATCTTTCCTCTTTATAATATTAGTATAGACTAGCGGTCCGCCCCAGCTTCGCACGGGTATAGATTACAGCCTATGTCACCCGGGGATAATGTAGCTTCCCAACAATGTTTTTTTTTTTTTAATCGTTTCAGTACTTTCCGAGCATATTCAATGCAAACAAACAAACAATCAAATCTTTCCTCTTTATAATATTAGTATAGACTAGCGGTCCGCCCCAGCTTCGCACGGGTATAGATTACAGCCTATGTCACCCGGGGATAATGTAGCTTCCCAACAATGTTTTTTTTTTAATCGTTTCAGTACTTTCCGAGCATATTCAATGCAAACAAACAAACAATCAAATCTTTCCTCTTTATAATATTAGTATAGACTAGCGGTCCGCCCCAGCTTCGCACGGGTATAGATTATAGCCTATGTCACCCGGGTATAGTGTAGCTTCCCAACAATGTTTTTTTTTTTAAAATCGTTTCAGTACTTTCCGAGCATATTCAATGCAAACAAACAAACAATCAAATCTTTCCTCTTTATAATATTAGTATAGACTAGCGGGCCGCCCCGGCTTCGCACGGGTATAGATATATAGCCTACTAGCTAACCTGACAGACGTTGTCTTGTCTTAGAACTGTTGTGTGTGTTTAACACGCAAAGTTAAAATTGAAAATCTTATTTTTTTACACCTTGGGTTACATTATTGGAGTTTTAGTAAAGATACCTATTTAAAAAAAATAAAAAAATATAGCCTATGTTACCCGGGGATAGTGTAGCTTCCCGTCAGTGAAAGAATTTTTCAGATCGGTTCAGTAGTTTCGGAGCCTATTCAATGCAAACAAACAAACAATAAAAAATTTCCTCTTTATAATATTAGTATAGACTAGGTGATCCGACAGACGTAGTCGTGTCCTAGCTATGAATTTAGGTAGCCCGTTGGTCCAGTTGGTAGTGAACCTACTTCTGCGCTTGGGGGTGTGGGTTCGATTCCCAACTAGGACAAACATTTATGTGATGAACATTTGTGTTTGTTCTATATCTGGGTGTTAATATCTATTTAAGTATGTATTTAAAACTATATATGTATGTATATCAGTCTCTGGCAGTCATATCACAAGCTTTGCTTAGTTTGGGGTCAGATGACCGTGTGTGCAAGAAATGTCCTGAAATATTATGTATGTCCACAAGTGAAAATAAAACTGCTTTCTGCACTCAATGCGACTTTAATACAATATATTAAGCCTTATGGTGATCTGTAGTAACAAGCGTTGCTTAAAGTGGGAAAATATCGTTTTAAGATCCTTATATAATATTCTTTCCATCCAATGGTTGCCTGGAAGAGATCGCTTTTAGCGATAAGGCCACCTCTTGTGGCACTAGCTCGTAAGTGTTTTCTATCTGGTTGCAATTTTTATTTCTGGTGTACATAATAAAGAGTTTCTATCTATCTATACTTTTTTTTTTTATTTACTCTAATTTACAACCGTGATTATTTAAAACATCATCATCATCAGCAGCCAGAAGACGTCCACTGCTGAACATAGGCCACCCCCTTTAACCTCCACACTGAACGACAGCCTGCCTTTTGCATCCACTGGATGCCCGCGACTCTCACAATGTCGTCTATCCATCTAGTGGGAGGCCTCCCTACGCTGCGTCTATGTTTAAAACAGTGTGCAACCTATTCAACGTTCATGGATCATTTCAGGCACAACCCCACGGCCTACCAGGAGTTGATACTGGGCGACGATGAGAAACTGTTCGCGTCGAATATGGACTTTAACGACAAGACTGTGGTGTACTTCCACGCGTGGATGGAGCAACCTGACGATGGGAGCGGTATCATGGTCAGAGAAGGTACATAATTAAACCGTGCGAAGAGAGGCCATTTTTTTTTACCGACTTTTAATAAGTATAGGCCATTGGAATTGGTGGGTGGTCCAAAAAATATGCATCTAGTCTCATTCAATGCAGAATTTAATGCCCTATAACTCATAGAAGAACCATGTTTCAATATTGTGAGTCCCTCACGAGATATTATCGTAAAACCTCAAAAACACCCCTTCTGGGGGTACATTTTGACCCCCCGCCACTTATGCACAACTCCCCCGAGGAGGAAAACTTAAAGTAGTCATATTGGGCTATAAATGAAGCCATTAAAACAATAAAACCTTTTGTAGCAATTAAATCCGATTTGTTTTCTAATTCCAATGGCCTAGAAGGGTAAAGCAAGTTTTTATTTTTTTAGATTTATAGAATTAGTGACAAACAAGCTACGGGCCACCTGATGGTAAGTGGTCACCGCTGCCTATAGACACCTACAATACCCGGGGCATTATCAGTGCGTTGCCTACCGTAAAACGGGGTTACTTTAACAGTAAGGGTAACTTTGACAGTTTATGGGGCTACTTTAACAGCGCGCCAAATAATGGTTTAAACGTGTGCGAAACAAACGCTAGTGACCTTGACAGCATAGTGAGACAACAACTTGACGACATAGTGAGAGTCGAGGGCATCCAGTGGATGCAAAAGGCAGGCTGTCGTTCAGTGTGGAGGCTATAAGGGGGAGGCCTATGTTCAGCAGTGGACGTCTTCTGGCTGATGATGATGATGTTTGTACCGAATTGGCCCAAAAAGTACTGGACCGATTTTAAAAATTCTTCACCATTTGAATGCTATGTTATCACTGATTAATATGGGCTATTTTAATAGGCTATATAACTATACCCATGCGGAGCCGGGGCGGACCGCTAGTATTAAAATGAAATGAGAGGCAGATAATTTTAGTCCTGTCAGATTGGTTTAGTTTAGTTTAGTGGTATGACGGAAACGACGCCATTGTATCACTGCGTACTGCGCTGTATCAACCTTACCACGATAAATATCCCGTAAATAATCATATAACTTTAGTGAACAGCCGTGATAGTATAAAACAGTGTTTTTTGGTCATGTTTTCCAGCGTACATGCAGAAGGGCGACACCAACGTGATAATGGTAGACGCGCACCACCTGGAGGCAGGCCCGTGGTACTTCACGGCGGCCCAGAACACCTGGTACATCGGCCGGTTCGCCGCACTCTTCGTCGACTACCTGGCGTCCAGGTAACACCAGCCATGAAGCGGTCATAGTAACTACAGACATTTCTACATGACGATTCTCTGCCAATAAACAGTCTGTTTGGTAGCTTGGAGCTGGGTGCGATAGCCCTGGTACTGAGAAATTGAATACGGCACAGGTATGCCCGTACAGGTTTAGGTATGGACAGGGCATATAGCACGCAGACCAGATGGCCGATGGGGCCGAAAGGTTCTCGAATGGAGACCACGGACCGATAAGCGCAGCGTAGGACGTCCACCCACAAGATGGACAGACGACCTAAAAGTGAACGTAGGGAAACGCTGGATGCAGGCCGCTACCAACCGGCCCTTTTGGAGATCGATGATGCCTATGTCCAGCAGTGGACGTCCTATGGCTGAAATGATGATGATAATGACAGATATGCCCTGTGGTCAGAAGACGTCCACTGCTGGACATAGGCCTCCCCCTATAACCTCCACACTGAACGAGAGCCTGCGTTTTGCATCCAATGGATGCCCGCGACTCCCACGATGTCGTCGGTCCATCTAGTGGGAGGTCTACCTACGCTGGCGTCTTCGGGTTCGTGGTCTCCGCTCAAGAACCTTTCTTCCTTATCGGTTATCGGTTCTTCGAGCAATGAACTGCCAGTGGTATGTCTACTAAAAAGTGACGAATACACATACGACGATAAATCGTGGAATACTGGACAGATAGCACGGATAATCTGTGCAACAAAATACGCACGCGCCGCTCGGTTGTCATAGCAACGGTTCTTTGAAAATACCTCTTCTTGATTGTTCGTTCTTTGGTTTTGTTAAATCAAGTTTGTTGATGATATTTTATATTTTGGAAGAGTTGATTTTTCCACATTCACTTTTTCACCGTCTTCAGTCGGTGTGGGGTTATAAGGACCTTAGAACTTCCTTACTTTGCACCGAAGTTGATTCTTCTACTCACAAAAGGTAAAGTAATTTATATTATTCCACACATTTATTTTGTAACTTAGTTTTTAAGTTTTTTACATCAATATTTTTTTAAACAATACAAAAACTACCGGTGATTAGGGCTGCAGAGTGAGGAACCTCCTAACAATATATGCCGTGTCCAGGATTACCGTTTTCTGCATCTGACCCTTGACCCAACCGTCTAGCGAGAGCCTCTTCGCTATAAGGCCGTTCACCGATACGACTATCGGGGCGATGATCGTCGAGTCAACATCCCACAAGCGGTAACCTCGTGAGCCAAGTCAAGGTACTTGCTGAGTTTGTCCTTCTCGGCCTTCACGAGGTTCTCGTCATGTGGGATGGAGATGTCACAAGCACTGCCCGGCGCTGGGACCAGTCGACCAACACGATATTATTATTACATTAGCATGCATCGTCCCACTGCCAGGGCAAATGCCTCCCTTCCCTCCTTCCATTCCTCTCTGTTTTGGGCAATTTGAGTCCAGTCCTTCAACTAGGAGTCCAATTCGTCCCTCCCCGTCTGGGCCGGCCGGGAGGTCATTTGCCACCCTGTGGAAGCCACTGTGCTGAGGTTTTGGCCCAACGATCCTCCGACATTCGACTGACATGACCAGCCGTCCTGGTTTAAGCAAGCGGCCTTATGAGCTACGTTGGCAGTCTGAGTCCTCAATAAAGTAATCAATGTTGATTAATTTGTTGACTTCCAGAGGTCTCAACCTAAACAACACGCATCTGATCGGACACAGCTTGGGTGCGCACGCGGCTGGCGTGGCGGGCAGCGCTTTGAAAACAGGTGGGTTATACCAGCTCCTGTGATAGTTTTGTCGCTGCCTGATTGGGTTTTTTAATGCCATAGATAGCAAACAGCAGGTGGGCTGCCTGATGGTAAGCAGCCACCGTCGCCTATGGGTGTTCCCCGATTGGTACAATCTGGATGTCTTTAAGTCACGAGTGAATCGGTTTCTTCTCGCGTGCTCCATCGTAGACAGCTTCATCGCCATATCAGGCAATGTGACGGTCAAACGAAAGATTATTATTAAATTTAAAAATTTACTTATTACACTATTCTCTTTCATTTATTTGCACTGACATCTGCATTAAAATTGTAAAAAGTTGAATAAAAACATTTTCTTTTAATATTTTACAAAAAAAAACGGGTACCTACTAAAGACTTAAGTTCAAAAACCTAGCGAATAGCGATCAGAGATCATTAGACCAGGGGGTCTAGACATGAGCCACTTTCTGTTAGCCTCACGCCTGCGGAAAGATGAAATTGTATGAAAATGACATTAACTTGAGATAATTTCTCTCAAGCTAATGTCATTGCCAATGTCATTTTCATAAAATTTTATCTTTTCGCAGGCGTGAACGCTAACAGAAAGTGGCTCTTGTCTAGACCCCCCTGGGGCCTTACGGACAACTGCTATTGCGGCACCAAACTAACGTTAAACTCCGCTCAGTTGGAAAATCACGCGACCGCAAACCGTATCTGGACGCGTTAAGGTTCACGTTCGCGTTTTTTCAACTTTCCAACGAATTTAACGTTAGTTTGGTGCCGCAATATAATTTTTTATCTGGCTGGTTATTGAGTTATTGCTAAGTAAATTTGTTACCAATTTTATGTTATGACATTATTTTTTAGTTATTGAAATGTATATTATTGCAAACTGTACCTAATCATAATAAAAAATTATTTGTTTTAGTTTCTACATTTTTACAAAATAAATGTTTCGGTGTTTCAGTAGTTTTTCCTGTAAATGATTTATTTATTTATTATTATTATAAATAGCGATGATGCGGCCTACGATGGAGCACGCTTGCCTAGAAGAAACCGATTCACTCTCGACTTTAATACACCCAGATTGTAACTATCGGGGAACTCAGGCAGCGAATTCCACAGATAAATAAATGAAGAAAAAAAAGGTTGTAAATGATTGTTTTGTTTGTCAGGACGCGTGGCGAGAATCACCGGTCTCGATCCAGCCCTGCCACTGTTCGATAACCTGCCCCTGGAGCAGCGACTTGACACGACAGACGCGCACTTCGTGGATATTATACACACGGACGCTGGCATATTTGGTGAGATACAGAATTAATCCGCGCTCACCGACCAGACCAATCTTTATCGCACATTTTATAAGATACTAGCGGTCCGCCCCAGCTTCGCACGGGTATAGATTATAGCCTATGTCACCCGGGGATAGTGTAGCTTCCTAACAGTGAAAGAACTTTTCAAATCAGTTCAGTAGTTTCGGAGCCTATTCAATGCAAACAAACAAACAGTCAAATCTTTCCTCTTTATAATATTAGTATAGAAATATAGACTAGCTGACCTGACAGACGTTGTCCTGTCTTAGAACTGTCAAACACGCATAGTTAAAATCGTAAATCTTATTTATTTACACCTTGGGTTACATTATTGGAGTTTTAGTAAGGATCCCTATTTAAAAAAAAAATATATAATATAGCCTATGTTACCCGGGGACAGTGTAGCTTCCCGTCAGTGAAAGAATTTTCAAATCGGTTAGTAGTTTCGGAGCCTATTCAAAGCAAACAAACAATCAAATTTTTCCTCTTCATAATATTATTATATATTATATAGACTATCGACCCACCCGCCCGGCTTAGCACGGGTGTAATTTACGTGCGAAGCCGAGGCGGGTCGCTAGTGATATACATAAACCTTCCGTGAAAATGTATCTAACTGATGGTGAAAACCGCATCAAATTTCGTTGCGTGGTTTAAGAGGAGTTAGCGGCCATACAGACAGACAGACAGACGCGGAAAGCGACTGTAATGTAATGTAACTAAAGAAAAAATAATTATTGTAAATATTTGAAAGCGCGCACGCAGAGTATGCAAGCATTACCGTCAAACAAGTGAACGTTCTCTACCATTTCGCCCTAAACAACATGCACTGGGTGGTGCATGGTGGATTAGGGCTGGCGTTGCCAGATATAATTTTTTTTGCCATTTTGGGATTTTGCAACTTTTTGAGTGAAAAAAGCGGGATTCTGTCGTCGAAAGCGGGACATAGTAAAAAACGTATATAATCAGAAGTTTTTAAATATTTATCTTTTTATTTGAGTTCAAATTATGTTTACGTGACAATAGATAGCGAATTAGCCATAGAAAATGTATTTTAATAAATTATATTTTATATCAGACTAGCGACCCGCCCGTCCGGCTTCGCACGGGTATTATTTACGTGCGAAGCCGGGGCGGGTCGTAAGTTATATATATAAACCTTCCGTGAAAATGTACCTGACTGATGGTGAAAACCGCATCAAAATCCGTTGCGTGGTTTAGGAGGAGTTAGCGGCCATACAGACATACAGACAGACAGACAGACGCGGAAAGCGACTTCAATTTATACTATGTAGAGATTTACCCTATCGTTAAATAGTTGAGTCTTAGTGCTCATCTTCATTACGCGCCGGGCGGGCGGCTAGTCCACACTTTTCTGTGCCCCCCGCCCGCGCTTCCTCAGCCAGCACGCTGCACGATCGAGTTATCCCCGAAAAGCGGGACTAAGCCTGTCCCACACGGGACATTTAATTTTGATCTAAAAATTAGGTCGTCTGGCAACGCTGATTAGGGCCCATCTCTCTGTGTTACGAGGCCTGTATCCTATTAGGAACATGTTAGCCTGATAATGATATTTATCCTGAAAATTTCAAATAGTTTTGTTCTCTAACGTTTACGTTTTAATTTCCAGGATACAAAGCCCCCATGGGGCACGTGGACTTTTACCCCAACGGTGGCATCAGCCCCCAGCCAGGCTGCGAGCTGGAGGTGGTGCTGCCGAAACAACTTTTACTCAACAAGTGTACGTTTTTATTAATCAACTGATTAGATTAACCAACTGACCCCATAGCTCAGTCTTATTTGAAAACATCTACGGAAACGTACCGATATTACGTGACCTATTTAGAGGGATGAGGGGGTTTTCAAAATACCACGCTTGGTTTAAATCTTGGTCTTGGCATTACTTGGGGGTTATACACGTGTCATAAAATGGGTCACGTAGTATGGGTATGTTCACTAATAAGCCTGTTTTAACTAAAATGTGTGTACATTTACAAACTGACCCCTAGATAAATGAATTGACTACTAAATTAATCGACTGACTACTAAATTAATCGACCGACTACTAAATTAATCAACTGATATCAAACTAATCAACTGACTACTAAATTAATCAACTGACCCCTATATGATGCCCTAAGATACTTCTGATACCTACAATAACAAACTCCCCAGATCAGTTGGTTAGTGGTAAGGGTCTACTAAACGGACTAATAGGTACTAAAGAACCTCTCTGCAATTTTTTCAGCAACCATGTACGCGTCTACATATTCCACACCTCTATGCTAACCAAGTGATCACCTACATTAATCAACTGACCCTTAAACTGATCAATGCTAACGAACATCTCTTTCTCTAGTTCTCAGCAACCATTAGCATTGAGTCATATTCCACACCTCAATGCTAACCAAGTGACCTCTAATACCTACCCTAATCAATTGACCCTTAAAATAACAAATACTAAAAAAACTTCTTTTTCTCAGCTATTGGTGTTCCTCCATATTCTGCACCTCTATGCTAACCAAGTGACCTCTATCACCTTTTTTTTATTTATTTTTTGAGGGGGAATCTTCAAAAGATACCCAGCTGCATTGGGGTGAAGCCGGGTTATGTGAGATTGCACTCACTAAAAACCCCTCGGTGGCCGACCTCTGTGCCAGGCGGAGGGTACCGGGATCTCCATAGAGACCTATATCACATACACTAATCAACTGACCCCCACACTAAAAACCATTCTTCATTTAGTTTTCTGCAGCCACTGGCGTTCCTACATGTTCTACACGGAATCCGTGCTCCGTCCCATGGCGTTTGTAGCCAGCGAGTGTTCTTCATGGAAGGATTATAAGCACGGGAGGTGCGCTGGAGCACAGACGCAGCGCATGGGCTACAGCGTTGATACTAAGTGAGAAACCGTGCTTAATAGTTGGCACGATGTAGTTGGAGTTTGCGACCCGTATTTAAGGGCTAGCACAAATGTACGTAGCGTAGCACAAATGTACGTAGCATAGCACAAATGTACGTAGCGTACCACAAGTGTACGTAGCGTAGCACAAATGTACGTAGCATAGCACAAATGTACGTAGCGTACCACAAGTGTACGTAGCGTAGCACAAGTGTACGTAGCGTACCACAAGTGTACGTAGCGTAGCACAAATGTACGTAGCATAGCACAAATGTACGTAGCGTACCACAAGTGTACGTAGCGTAGCACAAGTGTACGTACCGTAGCATAAGTGTACGTAGCATAGCACAAATGTACGTAGCGTAGCACAAGTGTACGTACCGTAGCATAAGTGTACGTAGCGTAGCACAAGTGTACGTACCGTAGGATAAGTGTACGTAGCGTAGCACAAGTGTACGTAGCGTAACACAAGTGTACGTAGCGTCTTGTGTTCATAGTATAGCAAGTGTATTTGGCGTTTTGCACTCGTTTGTACGGTTTTACTTAGAAACTTTAATTAAGTGTGTGTTAACTCGTCTCGTATCGCTTGGCAATATCTATCAGCGAAAAGATGACAGATTTGAAACATAGAATAACTTAACTAGCGTTTCTATGTAAGGCCGTTAAAGAGTAGCACTAGTGTGTAGCACTTGGATTTATAGCGTAGTATGTGTGTTTGTAGTGTGATTTTTATAGCATAGCACTTGTGTTTTAGTATAGAAATCACATATTAATCATTCCTTATCCACACCGCACTGTATATTTTAATCGATGCACCCTCACAAGCACTTCTGCACTTCACAGGTGACAGAAAAACACAAACTCGAGGTTTCTACTCCTACTACCTGACTGCCAATCGAGATTCACGCCTCAAACGCAAGAGCTTAGAGTCCAAATTGGAAAACCTATTCGCTTACATACAATCTGTTAATACTAAGAATGGTGACAGTGATAAAGAAAATGAGAATCTAGATAAATCAGATATAACACTTCAAGAAAGGGTTAATAATACTAATATTACACAAGAACATAATAATAACACTTCTGAAGAAGTCGTTAAAGATAAGGAACAGATTGTATTGAAATCTAACGAAAGTCCGAATGATTCTATCAAAGATGTATTAGCAAAAGAAGATGGTGACAAAACAGAAGACTACGTTGAAGATCAGATAGCTGAAGCATCCGAGTATGACGTAACAGAAGTGGAATACAATAAGGATGACCTCAAAAATAAAGAAACTGTTTCACTTATCAAAAATAGCGAAGAAATAGTGTTGAAAGATATGATCACAAATAAGGAGATCCAAGAAAGGGTCAAAGAAATTATTAATGACAGTAAAGTTTTGAATATTAGCAACAGTATATCTTCGAAAGTGATGACAAATAAGACAGAAATACTACAAGATAAAGAAAACGTGACAGGAAAGGATACAATAAGGAATGAGGAATTAAAAACAATAGAAAAAGAAGACACGACCATAACACTTTTCAATGCAGATTTTGAATCTTTAGAAGACGAAACAGATGACACAATAGGAAATCTTAGTAATAAACAAACGTACAAGAGAGATAGTGGTCTAACTGTTTTAAATTACAAAGATCCTTGTGAACCTAACAAGGTAAAAAATGCAAAAATTGAAACAGATCCTAATATCACTAAAATTCCACCAAAAGAAATCAACAAGCTCAAAGAAATGAGTAAAGCTAAAGATAAACCAAAACAGATCAACATATTGAATTTACTAGGAACGACATACAGAATCTCCCAAATCATATCAACTCTTAAAGAGAACAAAAAATCGGGCAAAGACAAAATCATAAAGCTTTTTACAAAATCAAGAACAGAAACAACAACGCCAAGCATCTTTCAGACCTTATTCGACAAGGATAGAAGATCGACAAATAATCACGTAGTGAAAAGACAGAAGAGATTCCTGCAATTTTTCAAAAGATCCGACGAAGGGGAAAGCAATAACATCTTGTTTAAAATGTTAGATTTCCTTATAAAAAACAGGAAAAATGTCCTACCAGTGTTCACAGTTATGAGAGAAATAAATACGCTAGTAAGGAGCGGTAATGGAGAATTAAACCATATTACAAAGGAGCAAAATAATTATATAGGAGCAACACCGCCTGTTTTTACACCGGCCACGTATAGCTTAGAGTTGGGTAATGAAAGCAAGGCGGTGGCGTTTGTGAAACGATTGTTAGGGATGAGTCCTACGGGCGACAGACTGACTATTAGTGGTAGAAAGTAGGTGGTGTGGGTCATGGTATAATAATATACTTCGCCAGGTATAGCGCTCCGAGAAAAAATGTCACGTGGATGTCCCGCAATGATGTCATCAATGTCATGGATACACGTACACGTGCATAAGCAAGAGCAGAATAAGTAATTTACAACAAGTTCGAGAGAGATGACGATACACGAAACAATGGCGGACTCTCTGTGTTAACAGTAGCGTGAAATTATAACTCCCCAATATCCGTATATTACCTGTGGGAATCCAGTACATCAATGTGGTTATGACAAATATTGTGTTTATTATATTCAATTCGTGCTCAACTTGAATTGCTTTGCTAGAGCGGACAAACCAAATGACAATTGAAATGGTTTTTGTATTTTATTTAATAGATTATTTACAAATTTGTTTCCCAATATCTGTGTTTGTTACAATAAAGTGGCAACTGGACAGTGACGTCATTGCGGGACAACTCCCGGAGCGCTAGACCTTGTTTTCTTGGATCATGGTGTGGGTAGTTCGAAATAATTCAAAATTGTGTTAGATTTTCATGTCTAATGTGACAATGCGACATGGCTTAATGTATGTAATTAAAAGTGACACTGCAGTTACTGCAGTCGTGTTTTATCTTGGTGTGAACCCTGCAGTAGTCGGGGCCTAAAACTTACATCATGTTTGATTGAGCTAATTTAAAATGAAAATTAATCAAGAACACGCTCATATTTAAAACTTGAATTGCTTTATTGGTTATCTTGAATTGGTGCGATATTGGCATTTTGGTAAAACATTCAAAAAAAACTGTAACTACGTACTGTTTTAGTTCAAAAATAGTGCATAAATCATAATTTACTAATTTAATTTTGAATATTTCTATTGTATACATATACGCACTTTATTAGTATGGATCTTTTACTAATTTAATTTTGAATGTTTCTATTTGATATATATATGCACTTTATTAGTATGGATATTTTACTAATTTAATTTTGAATGTTTTTTATTTGATACAAATATGCACTTTATTAGTATGGATCTTTTACAAATTTAATTTTGACGGTTTTATTTGATACAAATATGCACTTTATTAGTATGGATCTGATACTAATTTAATTTTGAATGTTTCTATTTGATACATATATGCACTTTATTAGTATGGATCTTTTACTAATTTAATTTTGAATGTTTTTATTTGATACAAATATGCACTTTATTAGTATGGATCTCATACTAATTTAATTTTGAATGTTTCTATTTGATACATATATGCACTTTATTAGTATGGATCTTTTACTAATTTAATTTTGAATGTTTTTATTTGATACAAATATGCACTTTATTAGTATGGATCTCATACTAATTTAATTTTGAATGTTTCTATTTGATACATATATGCACTTTATTAGTATGGATCTTTTACTAATTTAATTTTGAATGTTTTTATTTGATACAAATATGCACTTTATTAGTATGGATCTCATACTAATTTAATTTTGAATGTTTCTATTTGATACATATATGCACTTTATTAGTATGGATCTTTTACTAATTTAATTTTAAATATGTTTATTTGATACAATTATGCAAATTGAAATTGAGCATGGATCTAAGTCCGTCAATTGTCTACTAGCCCAACTAATTGACACAATCCATATCTGAAAGTTAGTAGTTTTTGCATGACGGAAAAGACACGTTTAAATATACCGTTTATATACATATAACTGTAGTAACCAACCATGATAGTTTAAAACAGTGTTTTACATAATGTGAGTCAACGCGGCCACTCCAGGGTTAAAGAGAGACAAAGGTGGTAACATCGCCCCAGCAACGCTCTCATGCAGATTCTATAACAATAGCACTGTACTTTAACATACAAAAATAACGCTGCTAAATGAACAATAGCTTCTTACTCTTGAGCATTGACGTAAAGTTGCTAGTCTATCGGTTTTTTATCGGATACATTTCGGAGAGTGTGCTTCAGATCTACATGATCTATTTCCCTCCTGCACATTTTTCTATCTGACTGCCAGAGCGGGCACGAAAAATCGTCACCGCTTTATGGTTGATATTCCGAAAACCCGTACGAAGTGCTTTGATTCCACATTTATTGTGCGAACTGCTAGTCTGTGGAATGTGCTGCCTGAATGGGTGTTCCCCGATGGTTACGGTCTGGGTGTCTTCAAATCACGAGTGAATCGGTTTCTTCTAGGCAAGCGTAGATCCAACGTAGATCGCATCATCGCTTAACATCAGGCGTGATGGTGGTCAAATGCAAGCCTATTCATTAAAAAAAAATTATACCCGCCGTCGCCTAATGCCTCACCTACCATCTTTTTTCTGAGCAAAGGGGTATTCCGAAAACCAGCCCTGCGTCACCCTTCGGGACCTCGCAGTACAGCGCTGAGGGGGCAATAAGGGGGCTTATTGCAAAACAATGTTTCTCATTGTGATTCTAATAGTATATGTGCATTGTTTTGTTTGTTTTTGGCAATAAATATATCTTATCTTAAATATCATCTCCCTCTTTCCCAAAGTGCCATGTCTAATTATGTCTAATCTCTATATAGTAAAAATTTAAGTTGCTTGCCGCGTCTGTCTGTCTGTATGGTCGCTAACTCCTCCTAAACCACGCAACCGATTTTGATGCGGTTTTCACCATCAGTTAGATACATTTTCACGGAAGGTTTATGTATATAACTAGCGACCCGCCCCAGCTTCACACTTAAATTACTACCGTGCGAAGTCGGGCGGGCGGGTCGCTAGTGAACTATAAACAATCATTCTATGCTTTGTTTTTTTACAAGGGCTCGAGGCACTTTTTACCTGATGACCCGTCGGACATCGCCGTACTCTTTGGAATAACTATTAATTTATAAATAGCACCGCGGCTGCGTACAAGCGGTCGTGAAAAAGCAAACTCTTCCCAGTTTACCGTAAGTTCAAAATGCTTTAACACCGCGTCTCGACTGTTCTAAACTCTGAACCTTGCCATAAATCGAATACAGTTGACTTTTCCACGACCGTTTATACTTCACAACGCCGTTCAGGTGCAAAATGTCCCTTTCCCAAAATGGCTCACGGTTCCATACTGTCCCTTTTTCAAAATGCTTTCCCATAATGGCCCTTTTTCAAAATCCCTTTCCCAAATTGTCCTTCGGTTCCATAATGTCCCTTTCCCAAAATGTTCCTTTCCCAAGACGTCCCTTTACCAAAATGTGTTCCCTAAAATATGATTTCTGACCGCCTCGAGCGGCGAGCTTTTTAGATTTATGTTTTTAAGTTATGTAAATAAATATGTTAATAATGTAGGAAAGTAATAAATGTAGAATTGAAAAACGGATGGCATTTTTATTTAATTCTAGTCAACGAGATACAATACATTTATAGTCACAATCGTGCCAAAAAATATCCGAACCAAAACTCAGCGCACGCTACGCATTGCGCCGACTTGTTGGTTAGTTACAAGGTAACCGCGCTCCGAGTACAACGCCGCGCGATGCCAGAGCTACGATGACATAGCGGACAACTAACGTTGAACACCATGCAAGCGACATAACGTCTACATTGCGCAGACTTGTTGTTTAGTTACAAGGTAACCGCGCTCCGAGTACAACGCCGCGCGATGCCAGAGCTACGATGACATAGCGGACAACTAACGTTGAACACTATGCAAGCGACATAACGTCTACATTGCGCAGACTTGTTGTTTAGTTACAAGGTAACCGCGCTCCGAGTACAACGCCGCGCGATGCCAGAGCTACGATGACATAGCGGACAACTAACGTTGAACACTATGCAAGCGACATAACGTCTACATTGCGCAGACTTGTTGTTTAGTTACAAGGTAACCGCGCTCCGAGTACAACGCCGCGCGATGCCAGAGCTACGATGACATAGCGGACAACTAACGTTGAACACTATGCAAGCGACATAACGTCTACATTGCGCAGACTTGTTGTTTAGTTACAAGGTAACCGCGCTCCGAGTACAACGCCGCGCGATGCCAGAGCTACGATGACATAGCGGACAACTAACGTTGAACACTATGCAAGCGACATAACGTCTACATTGCGCAGACTTGTTGTTTAGTTACAAGGTAACCGCGCTCCGAGTACAACGCCGCGCGATGCCAGAGCTACGATGACATAGCGGACAACTAACGTTGAACACTATGCAAGCGACATAACGTCTACATTGCGCAGACTTGTTGTTTAGTTACAAGGTAACCGCGCTCCGAGTACAACGCCGCGCGATGCCAGAGCTACGATGACATAGCGGACAACTAACGTTGAACACTATGCAAGCGACATAACGTCTACATTGCGCAGACTTGTTGTTTAGTTACAAGGTAACCGCGCTCCGAGTACAACGCCGCGCGATGCCAGAGCTACGATGACATAGCGGACAACTAACGTTGAACACTATGCAAGCGACATAACGTCTACATTGCGCAGACTTGTTGTTTAGTTACAAGGTAACCGCGCTCCGAGTACAACGCCGCGCGATGCCAGAGCTACGATGACATAGCGGACAACTAACGTTGAACACTATGCAAGCGACATAACGTCTACATTGCGCAGACTTGTTGTTTAGTTACAAGGTAACCGCGCTCCGAGTACAACGCCGCGCGATGCCAGATCTACGATGACATAGCGGACAACTAACGTTGAACACTATGCAAGCGACATAACGTCTACATTGCGCAGACTTGTTGTTTAGTTACAAGGTAACCGCGCTCCGAGTACAACGCCGCGCGATGCCAGATCTACGATGACATAGCGGACAACTAACGTTGAACACTATGCAAGCGACATAACGTCTACATTGCAGTAAATGTGGCATTGTGTAGCATTTAATTAATAATAATAATATTGTCTGTTTTCACTGAGAGATTGTGACTATAGGAATTGTATCTCAATGCTCAACGTCAGAAAAGGATGCCAACAATTTTAGAGCTGTCAAATTTAGTTTAGTTTAGAGAGTAGTAAATCAGAATCGACGTCATTGGCGCTAAAACTTGCCTGGGCGTGGATTCTGCTAATTTATTTAAAATCCCATTGGCCTGCCACTCCCACGACACTCCACTGAGATTCCATTATGAAAGTGACAAAAAGGGTATTCTGCTAAAACTTCAGTGGCCTTTCAATGGAATGTCGGTGGAGTGTCGTGGGAGTGTGGAAGGCCATTGAAACAAACGTCAAATAACGAGCAGAATAGATAGATAGATAGAAACTCTTTATTGTGTACACCAGAAATAAAAATTACAACACGATAGAAAACACTTACGAGCTAGTGCCACAAGTGGCGGCCAATACCAAACGCGTGCGCGTGCGTGGTGGAGAATACCAAATGTTCAACCATTGAATTTACACTGATACGCCATTGAAGAACAGAATACCAAATAAGTTAAATGGCAGTTCGATGGAAAGTCATTGGAAAGCCACTGGTCTTAAATAACTAGCAGAATACCAAATGTGTAAAACTATTCCATCGACACTCCACCGACACTCCATTGAAACATTTACAAATTAGCAGAATCGACGCCCTGGTATAGTACACACTACTCACCGGTACATGTGATCTGGATGAAGCAGCGAGCCCAGCACTAGCGAGTGTAGGTACACGGGGCGGAGCACCCGCGACAGCAGGGCTCCCTGCAGCCCCACCACGCACCACCGAGCCACCTTGTCCGAGCACGACATCGTGAGCAAACGCTCGCCCTGTGGAGAATGGAATTATTAATTTCTACTATGGGTTTTTTAAGCTATTGCATAGCTTCTATCGCGGGCCTTGAGCGTGGAGACCGAATCCAGAAATTCCGTAACGAAAATAACCTAACACCCCCCACTCCGACCGGCACAGCGGTGATACTTTGACTTGGGTGTCGCGACAGGCTATATGCAATAGCTTTACCGCGGCACTCCCCGAGTGCCACAAGTCTTTTTTAATTCAAGAATGGAATTTATTACTTTAGCAATGGAATTAAAACATTTTAGAAAGCAATCCTTGAAATTATTCAATGAAGTTAAATTTTTTACTAGCTGACCTGACAAACGTTGTCCTGTCTTAGAACTGTCAAAGAACATGCAAAAGTTAAAATTGTAAATCTTATTTTTTTACACTTTGGGTTACATTATTGGAGTTGTAGTGAGGATCCCTATTTTTTCAGAAAATATAATATAGCCTATGTTACCCGGGGATAGCAACTTCCACTAACAACTAGTGTAACTTCCCAACAGTGAAAGAATTTTTCAAATCGGTTCAGTAGTTTCGGAGGCTATTCAATGCAAACAAACAAACAATCAAATCTTTCCTCTTCATAATATTAGTATAGATAAATAATAGGCTTGCGTTTGACCACCATCTCGCCTGATGTTAAGCGATGATGCGGTCTACGTTGGAGCACGCTTGCCTAGAAGAAACCGATTCACTCGTGATTTGAAGATACCCAGATTGTTACCCAACGTGGATCACCCATGCCTAGAAGTTGTTCATAAATTGTATGAGCCCTTTTCAGTTTAGTATACCCTTACCGAATTACCCAATATAATTTACGATTATAATAAAATATTTAAGAATTTTAGATTGGATTATTTACATTTTAAAATGGAATACTTGAATTCTAGACAGGAATATTTGATTGTCAGGATGCAATATTTGAATTCTAGAATGGAATATTTGGATTTTATAACGGAATATTTGGAGTTTAGAATGGAATAGCTACTTAAGAATGGAACATTTGAATTCTAGAATGGAATATTTGGATTTTATAATGGAATATTTGGAGTTTAGAATAGAATAGCTACTTAAGAATGGAATATTTGGAGTTTAGAATGGAATAGCTACTTAAAAATGGAACATTTGAATTCTAGAATGGAATATTTGGATTTTATAATGGAATATTTGGAGTTTAGAATGGAATAGCTACTTAAGAATGGAACATTTTAATTCCAGAATGGAATATTTGGATTTTATAATGGAATATTTGGAGTTTAGAATGGAATAGCTACTTAAGAATGGAACATTTGTATTCTAGAATGGACTATTTATATTCAAGTAAATTAAACTAACCTGCATAACTCCGTCCCATGTTTGTATGTAATTGCTGCTTTTGACGGGAATGGTGCCTTCCCCGGACTCGATCTTAGTTCTCAGTTGACCGCGAGCTTGTCTGTAAGAGGATAGTAAGTTTAGTTGTTTAGCTTGATTTCTATAGGCCCGGCCACACCAGGGGTGCGAGGCTAGGTAACCTCCACGTGGTGCACCCTGGGGATCGGTCAACAATTTCCCCTGGTGGGATTTTGTTGACCGATTGCTAATACCTAGCCGATGAGGGCTCTCTCCGTGTCCCTCTGATAAGCAGAGGGCACAGGAGACGAGTAAGTCAGGAGGAACGTGTCTGGTATGTAGTATTCTACTGCCGGGCCGGCGGGTAAAGGATCATTTCTTTACTGCCAGCGTTGAGCTCGGAACCCTGTTTAGCTGCCGTGGTCACGTTTCGTGGCATGCGGCAGGGCCGAGGGTCTCGGCTTCACCGCCCGGACTACGAGGAAGAAAACCTCTATAAAAAATTACCCCAAATCTTAAGCGGCGGCGCACCGTGAGAAGATGCATGGCTAACGGGTAGTCGGCGCCATATAGGCAGCACCAGTGCTCAGATCACTTGATCTAGCGTGCTGATGTTGCCTGTGTGGCGCCTAGTCATTAGTGCGACCTCCGCCAGGGTACCAGCCGACCCCCGTGGCGGGTTACAATTAGGCTTACCCGGGTACAGGGGTCTCTGCCCGGGTGGACTATTTATCCCCCATTCTCGTGGGAACAAAAAATGATAGCTCACAATTTAAAATCTAAAAACAATATGGAAGGAGATAAAAAAAAAGAAGAGAGTCCAGAGGGCCTCAATGAGGAAGGTACTACTTCTAGCACAACGGCACAGAAGCAGGACGGGTGCTTTTTGCGCCCACAATCAGCGGCAAGTGCCGCGAGGATGAGTGATGGTGAAGATTCGGATGGCTCAGCCCTGTCCTTCTCTTCCCTTACATCGGCGACGTCCGAAAAGACTAGAGCCAAAAAGAGGACACTCAAGGCAACTGAAGTCGCTAAACAACCGGCTTCGAAACGTGCCTTATTTTTGAAGAAAAAGAAATCCGAGGAGGAAGGGGTAGGTGGGGATGACATTTCTGATCCTACGATGTCTCCTACCAAAACTCGATCTAAGAACCAGCTGCCCTCGGTGGATAGTCTAGGAAAAGACATGCAGGTGCGTCCGACAGTTGACTTAACAACATACATCCAAGAACAACTGTCAACGGTGGAGAAGGTTGCGGACAAATCCCGTAATCTTAAGGGCAGTTTTGCTTATAATTTAAGAATGGCAGTCAGATCAATAGAAGCTGCTACAGCAGAGATGGCACAACGCACCTTAACTGATGCTAATGTGGAGCGTCTAGAGCGTGAAAACGCCGAGATGCGCGTAAAAATGACGGAACTAACAGCTAAAATGGCAAAATTGACAGAAGACCTTAATATTATACGCCGTCAGGGCAAAGATCGGAGTAGAAATGCAAATGTAGCTGTACTGACATCATCACAGCCTGCTATTGGTGGCTTGGAGTGGGAAGATCAATTTATGCAACGAATCGGGTTAGTGATGGACAAAAAGCTTAAGTCTTTTAAGAACCAGCTTTCGTTCTCACAAGAAGCTGCTGCGAGTACAGCAGCGACAGAACCCTTTTCGAAACCCTTTTCAGTTAAGGAGCAGAAAAAAGCAAAAGCTCAACAGAAATCCACTGTAGCTAACTCTCGATTGAACTCGGAGCCTCGGCGAAGGGATACGGCGAAAAAAGCGGCCGCCGAGAAAGCAACACCGCCGGAATCCTCTACCTCATGGACAACTGCGTTGAAACGGAAGACGAAGCAAAATACTTCTCAACCTAAACAGAAGAAGACCATGCCACCACAGTCTAAAAACAAGATTGCTGGAACGGTGAAACCAGCACGGCTGCCGAATTCCGCAGCTATTACGCTCACAGTTCTGGAAGGCTCAACCCTCACATATGCTGCAGTAATGACGGCGGCCAAAGAGCGTATTAATTTGGGTGAGTGTGGTATACAAGCAGTTCGTCCAAAAAGGGCTATTACAGGTGGTCTAATCTTAGAAGTGTCTGGTACGGATTGCGGCTCTAAAGCAGACACGTTGGCAGCGAAAATGAGAGATACACTTGCCGATTTAGATGTGCATATAGTGCGACCCACTAAAATGGGTGAAATGAGGATTTTAGATCTCGATGAGTCCACCATTCCGGCAGATGTGGTCACGGCAGTCGCTAATGCTGGTGGCTGTTCTCCAACAGATGTTAAAGTTGGCGCAATTCACCGTTCCCCAAACAAGCTAGGTACGGTGTGGGTTAGATGCCCACTCGCAGCTGTGAGGAAACTAGGAAAAAGTAACCACATACTTGTTGGATGGGCATCAGCACGTATCAAAATTCTGGCTGCTCGGCCTTTGCAATGTTTCAGATGCCTTGAAACAGGCCATGTGCGTAGTAGATGTCCCAGTACTACCGACCGGAGTATGCTATGTTACGCATGCGGTGAATCAGACCATAAGGCAAACCAATGCACACGTCCGCTTAAATGCCCGCTGTGCTCGGACCTTGGTCGTCCTTCCAATCATAGAATGGGAAGCAAAAAGTGCTCTCCACCCAAAAGTATGAAGGCTAGAAATACAGGGCAACCACCAGCTCTTGCAGCAGTGCAACACAACCCGGCGAGTCCATTGGAGCTTACTCAGCCAGCCAATGCCTTGCCTGAGGAGGAAATGGAAGCCTTATAACGGATAACCGGGTGAAAGCACTTCAGTGCAATTTAAACCACTGCCGAAACGCGCAAGACTTGCTCTTGCAAACTTTGGCAGAAAGATCAATTGCTCTTGCTGTTGTGACGGAACCCTATCAGGTTCCAAACCATCCTCGGTGGATTGGAGACAGCAAAGATTTAGTTGCCATCTTCTGGGGTAGTGAAAGGGGAGACCTTTCTTGTTCCTTACTTGAAAAAGGAATTGGCTTTGTCGCAGTAAATTGGGGCCAAATTGCAGTTGTGGGCTGTTACATTTCACCAAATCTCCCATCCATAGAGACATACGAAGCGCGTTTGGATGCTATAGGTGCCTGCATACGCAGATGCATTCCACGTCCTACGCTTATCGTGGGAGATTTTAACGCTCGTTCACGAGCATGGGGAAACGTGATAGATAACGCAAGGGGCCGGATATTATCAGAATGGGCATCGGAATTGGACTTGCACCTCTTGAATCAGGGATCTGTTAGCACATGTGTGCGCTGGCAGGGAGAATCAATAGTAGACTTGACGTGGGCAACACCTACGGCAAGACACATTGTATCCGGATGGAGAGTGGCAGAAGAAATTGTTACCCTCTCTGACCATCGGCACATAATTTTCGATGTTGCCCCTTATCCATTAGATCAAATACGCAGGTGCAGTAGAGTAACACCGCAGCGATGGTCCCTAAAACGACTTGATAAGGACTTGCTTGAAGCGGCAGCAATTGCAATGTCCTGGTCTAATAGCGAAGAAAGAGTCATGTCTAATCCTGAAACACAAGTTGCCTGGTTCCGGGAGACAATGACTTCAATATGCGACGTCTCGATGCCCCGAGCAAGGCCGATGAAACAAAAGGCAGTTTATTGGTGGTCGGAAGAAATTGCTAACCTGCGTGAACGTTGCCTGAGGTCACGTCGCCAATTTACTAGATCTCGTAGAAGGCGAGTGACAACCAGTGAGATTGATACCATCTATTTGGCATACCGTGATGCAACTAAAACGTTCCAAAAAGCCATCAAAGATGCCCGAGCACGCTCATGGACTGAACTTCTCGATGGATTGGAGAGAGATCCGTGGGGACGTCCATACAAAATGGTGTTAGGAAAACTTCGTCCCTGGGTTCCACCTCTAACGGAAACCCTTGAACCTACGTTTGTGAGAAATGTAGTCGATTCTCTCTTCCCAAGAGTTCAAGACATAACTTCGCAGCTAGAGGCACCATCCGATGCGAGTGGCTGGACTGAAGATCTGAAGGTATCCGAAGGAGAACTAAACCGAGCTATTCAGCGTCTCAGCTCCCGCAACAGGGCACTGGGCCCAGATGGGATTCCCGGTCGTGTCTGGGTGTTAGCTTTGAAAGCGGCTCTAGGAGATCAGCTCAGAGATCTGTTTGATAGCTGCTTAAAAAACGGAGTCTTTCCAGCAGACTGGAAAGTGGCTAATTTGGTTCTCTTAAAAAAGGAGGGCAGACCCGCAGACTCTCCTTCTGCATATCGCCCTATATGTTTGCTAGACGAGGCTGGTAAATTATTCGAACGGATAATTGCCGCTCGTCTCAACTCTCATCTGTGGCGAGATGGACCTAATTTGTCTGATCACCAATTTGGATTCCGTCACGGGCGATCAACAGTTGATGCGATTTTTCGGGTACGTGAGCTTTCAGAGCAAACTGTGGCAACGGGAGGGAAGACATTAGCGGTGAGCTTAGACATTGTAAATGCCTTTAACTCACTGCCTTGGCATACTATTAGGGAAGCACTTGCTTACCACAACGTACCCGAATACCTACAGCGTATAGTCTCTGCGTACCTCCGTGATAGAACTGTGCAATATATAGGCAGGGACGGTCAACTACATAGTAGAGAAGTATTTTGCGGAGTTCCACAAGGATCAGTAGTAGGCCCCATCCTGTGGAACTTTGCGTATGATGTCATCCTGAGAGTAAGCCTTCCCACGAGTGTGAATGCTGTATGCTACGCGGACGACACTTTAGTAATAGCCAATGGTGCGACTTTTGTGGAGGCTGCTCAGCTTGCTGAAAGAGGTGTGGCATGCGTTGTCGAGAAAATCCATGAGTTGGGTCTTAAAATAGCGCCGCAAAAGACGGAAGCCCTTTGGTTCCATAGAACTCGACAACGTAGCGAACCATCTACTTCTTCAATAAGAGTAGGTGATGCGCACGTTCAGGTAGGGCAGTACTTAAAGTACTTAGGGCTCACCTTGGATGGACATTGGAGCTTTGACGAGCATTTCCGACGCTTGGCTCCTCGAATCAAAAGGGTAGCGGGTGCCCTGCATAGGTTACTACCCAACCTCAGAGGCCCACGCGAAGAAGTCCGCCGTCTCTACTGTGGAGTAATCAGGTCGATGGCTCTCTACGGCGCACCTGTATGGTCTAAAAGACTAGGCGTTAAACGCTGTAGAACTATTTTTAATAGTTTCCAGCGCATCATGGCCATCAGGGTTGCGCGAGGTTATCGCACCATATCTTTTGAGGCAGCGACTCTAATAGCCCGATTCCCGCCATTAGACATCTTAGCAGATATGGACGCTCAGGTGTATGAGCGTTTACACCGAAGTCGCGGACCCGAGCCCGTAAATGCCGGAGAAATAAGGAAGCAAGAGCACCGACGCGCATTCGAAAAATGGCACGAGCGGCTGTACGAGCCACAAAACGTGCGCCAACGTGCTGTCGGCGCAATTCTGCCCAGTTTTCAGGCCTGGCTGAAGAGGAAGGATCACGTCACTTTTAGATTGACACAGGTTCTCACAGCACACGGCTGCTTCGGTGAGTACCTTCACAGGATTGGACGCGAACCAACGCCACAATGCCACCACTGCAGGGCTGTGGTAGATTCTGCTCAACACACACTTGAGGAATGCCCTGCGTGGAGTGCAGAGAGAGGGATACTCGTGAACAGGATCGGTCAGGACCTGTGTCTACCCAGCGTAGTGTCAGCAATGCTGGCAGACAGTTCTGCATGGAGGGCTGCGGTTGATTTTTGCGAAAGCGTGCTTTCTCAAAAAGAAATCGCAGAGCGAGCTCGTGAAAGGGCAGACCCTGCACGAAGACGACGACGCCGGATTGGCGGCAATGGCCATTCAAGCTCATTAGCCCTGGCGCCGGGGCAATAGAATACGGCACCGGTAACCCCTGCCTGTAGTAAGAGGCTACTAAAAGGGGACCTCCGGGCTCGGGATGGTCAAAGTTGGGGCTCTGACCATCCACTTAAGCGTGCCCAGGGACAGAACGACAACGTTGTGTGACCAACGTTGTCGTGGGCGGAGGGGCTGAGACAACGCAGTTGTCTCGGGAGGAGCCGTAGCGCAGTGCCGAGGGCTCCGGTGCGTTCTTCTAGAGATCTCGGAGCCCTTTTGACAAGCACTAAGGCTGGTCACCGAGGGGGTTTTAGTGGGTATAATCCCACATAACCTGGCTGCACCCCAATGCAGCCGGGTATCTTTGGAAGATTTCCCCCTCGAAAAAAAAAAAAAAAAAAAAAAAAAAAAGGCCCGGCCACACCAAGTCTAGTTAAATAAATAACAATAATAAATATTCGGGACATTTTTGCACACACGGTCATCTGACCCCAAACTAAGCAAAGCTTGTGATATGGCTGCCAGAGACTGATATGTATACATATATAGGTTTAAGGCTGCGTATATGGCAAGAAAAAATTCTGATTTCACCCGCGCGTCTCGCATCACCCGCATTAGTGTGAAACACAACCACGGCAGCGCGGCAGTCGCGCGCAGCTAAAGTGTACACAACTCGCGCACTCGACCTTGTAAAGCGGCAAGGAGCAATAACACACAGGATAAGCATAGTGTTGGTGTACTTGGTGGATTGGCGATTAGCTGAGTTCGGTCGCGGCGCGCAAAACCGTAAATTGTTCATTTCACTGTTCAAAATTGTATTTGTTATTTATTTTTAGGTTTTCTACAATATAAAAATAATAAAGTATATAAATTAAATTGATATAACCTAAATAAATTCTCTAATTAAAATATTACGCTGGAGACAGTTTCAAAAAGCTAAACATTAAACTAAACTAAACTGAACTATGCTATGCTATGCTTTGCTAGGTTGAACTTGCCGGGATAAGACCAAAAAACCCAAAAACCTCGTGGCACGGGGTACCCGATCCCGGGTCATATCTCCCAAACCAGACCTTTAACCCAAAAAAAAATTACAAAAAAATATTTAGATTTTTACTTTTGAAATCAGTGAGAAATACATTTAAATAGAAATAAAGAGTGGTGAAAACCACCCCCTACCACGCCCAAATTTTGGCTCGAGTTAGTAAAGCTCATTTTAAATTTTAGTAATTTTTTTGCAGATTTTTTAAGACTGTGGTTTAGGAAATATAACTAGTTCTAGTTTTTAGTTTATATTATAGTCTAAGTTAGGTCTTAAGATTTTGACGACCTGAAATACCCGGCTCCTCAAACATTTTGTCCCAGGTCAATCCAGGCAAGAATAGTTAGCTTCACTGGCTATCCAACGATAGGTCATTTAGTATTTTAAGACTCGTAGGTATACTTTCCTATACAATACTATGCTATGCTATGCTATGCTATGCTATGCTATGCTATACTATACTATACTATACTATACTATACTATACTATACTATACTATACTATACTATACTATACTATACTATACTATACTATACTATACTATACTATAGTATAGCAAAGTATAGTATAGTATAGCATAGCATAGCATAGCATAGTATTGTATAGGAAAGTATAGTATAGTATAGTATAGTATAGTATAGTATAGTATAGTATAGTATAGTATAGTATAGTATAGTATAGTATAGTATAGTATAGCATAGCATAGCATAGCATAGCATAGTATTGTATAGGAAAGTATAGTATAGTATAGTATAGTATAGTATAGTATAGTATAGTATAGTATAGCATAGCATAGCATAGCATAGCATAGCATAGTATTGTATAGGAAAGTATAGTATAGTATAGTATAGTATAGTATAGTATAGTATAGTATAGTATAGTATAGTATAGTATAGTATAGTATAGTATAGTATAGTATAGTATAGTATAGTATAGTATAGTATAGTATAGTATAGTATATTATAGTATAGTATAGTATAGTTGTTACGGACAGATAAGTCTTAACTTTAAAATTGTAAATTGGTCGAAAATGTATCCACCAATCAGAGACGAGCTTTAACGATGACCTTGAGTTCAGATTTTAGAAAATATTTTATGTAAATCGAGCTCCGTAATTGACGGGCGAGATATTTGTACGCCCGCTACCGGGTACTAGTTGCGAGACCTAGTTTAGGGTTATATATAGAGCCGTTTTGTTCAGTCGGTGTGATCTTCATCGTCTCGCAGCGGAATCCTGAATAAGAACCTAGAAATAAGAAGCAACCTGTAAATCAAGAAATACAGTCCACTCTACATTCGAAGACAAAGGCGTTTTTATTTTCATCAACCCTTAGGACCATATCAAGCTGGTCCTTTGGTCGCCGGATTTCTACGCCCAGCATCGTGTACGAGGTGGGAGACCTTGTTCCCACCCCGCTCCAAGAAGACTCCGGGCAGCACCAGGGTACGAGGTGGAAGACCTTGTGTCCACCTCGCTCCAGGAAGACATCGTGCTGCACCAGGGTACGAGGTGGAAGACCTTGTGTCCACCTCGCTCCAGACATCGCGCAGCAACAAGTACGAGGTGAAAGACCTTGTTTTCACCTCGCTTCAGGAAGACTTCAACGGGGCGATTCCGCCAGAAGATCACCCAACGGTGCAACCACGACGTGCAAGACCGCCGTGGAAGAAAGAAGGTCACCCAACGGTGCAACCACGACGTGCAAGACCGCCGTGGAAGAAAGAAGGTCACCCAACGGTGCAACCACGACGTGCAAGACCGCCGTGGAAGAAAGAAGGTCACCCAACGGTGCGACCACGACGTGCAAGACCGCCGTGGAAGACCATCGCTGAAGACCACTTAAGTATTACCACGCCGGTAAGGGTGTTAGAAGTGCGGGGCCGGACTGCAGGCACGACAGACGTAGCTGGCATTCCCACCAGTTACCGAGACACTCGCACGACTCTCACCCCTCTTCCGGGTGGATCCCACCCTCCTTTCCTGCATATTCCATCCCTGAGGGAGCGTATCCCGGTTTCAAACCCGGGCCCACCCGAAGGACTGCTAGGGACCGTTAGGGAGGTAGGGCCGTTAGGGAAGTAGGGACCGTTAGGGGCGCCAAGAGCCGAAGATGCCGAACGACGGGGACCAAATGAAGACAAGATCTCAAGCCGACCGAGAGAAGAGGCTCATCATGCAAGATTCCCCGGCGTCCCCCACTGACGCAGGCGCACGCACGGACTCACTACCCGCTACGCACAACCCACCTACAGATCAAGAGGCACCACCACCACCGCGAAGACCAAGAGCACCCAGAGCTGCATCAATACGTTCAACAGAGAGCGCCGACGCACGCATCAGGCAGAAAGAGTTGGAAGCGGAGGAAAGCTTAGCCAACATACGTCGGGATCAACTCGAGCTGCAAGCGTTACTAATCAAGAAAAGATTGGCCGCCGACGTAGCTACGATCCGAGAGGAAACCGACCGCGAAAGCATAACCGCCGAAGAAATGGAAACAACTCAACGCGTCGACGACTGGCTTCAACACACTCACATACGGGGGGAGCTTCGCGAACATGGTGATCGGAGAGAAAAGGACAGATATACCTCTCCAGTACAAAGGAAAGAGACAACAGATCGCGAAAGACAGGCCACTTTCGATCACACACGTCGACAAAGATCACCAACGCCGACCAGATCGAGAGATAGAGGAATCGACCGACTAGCTGAGGCTTTGGAACGAATGGCTCGACAAAGAGGACCACCGAGACAGACCACCGACTTGCCTATCTTCAGCGGGGCCATCGGCGAGTGGTTGCCATTCAAAGCCGCGATACGAGAATCAACGAAAATATACAAGTTTTCGCCGGCTGAAAACTTAGCACGCATGCGGTCATGCCTAAAAGGAGAAGCGCGACAGACAGTTTCTGCCCTATTGTACGCTGCCACGGATCCAGCGCAGATCATGAACACATTAGAACAATGTTATGGAAGACCAGAGATGATAATCGACCATGCATTGGAGGACTTGAAGAAGTTACCGAAACTTAGTCCGAACACAACCGCAGCTGAGCTTAATTCATTCGCGATTAAGCTACAGAACATCATCATCATCATCGACAGCATTGACGAACGAGGATATTTACAAAATCCAATGCTGACGCGGCACGTCACAGAGAAGCTGACACCACACATCCGAACGAAGTGGTGTGACTACGTGGAAGAGAAAGGCAGTCGCTCAGAGCCAGAAATATTGACACTTTCGAAATTTCTGATGCGAGAAGGAGATCGAGCGATGCGCCACACGTATACAGCACCTACGACTACCGCACCATATCAAGCCGCCAAAGGAGGCGCAACAAACGCGAATTCCAAGAATACGAATCAACAACGCAAAGGAGCAAATGTATATGCTACAGCCGATGTCCAACCAACAAAGAAGGAATGTCTAGCCTGCGGAAGCGAGCACGATACACCGAAATGTAACAAGCTCGCAGCTATGACAGTACAGAAGCGCTGGGACTGGGCTAAAGAAACGCGCATTTGTTTCCAGTGCCTGAACAGTAAGCACAGGCGTTTTAGGTGCAAGAGTAAGAAATGCGGAGTAGAAGAATGCAGACTACCGCATCATGCACTTTTACATGCGCCCAAAGAAAGCGCACCGGACCGTGAATCAATTCAACAAGAGGAAACAGCAATCACAGCGTCCGCGCACCTCTCCGGAACACAGAGACAAGTGCTGTTGAAAGTATGCCCGATCACGGTAAAAGGAAAAAATGGAAAAGAGTTTCACACTTATGCACTGCTCGACGAAGGATCGACGATCACACTGATTGACGATGAGATTGCCAAGATAGTTGGAGCTGGAGGCCCGGTACGGCCACTTCGCATCCACGGAGTCACATCGAGCCAGCAAGAACCGGAAAGTCGCGTTGTTGAACTTAAGATACGCGGCCGAGCTCCGGACTTCAGACGCTACCAATCAGTCAGAGCACGTACAGTGAAGAATCTCATGCTGGGAAGTCAGTCAGTGGACGAAGACCTCCTGAAGCACAAGCACTTAGAAGAATTGGCACCAGAAGATGTTTGTTATGCGCACGGAAGACCGCGCATCCTGATAGGTGCTGATAATTGGCATTTGATCGTGACACGAAGGCTGCTGACAGGCACGAGGAACCAACCTGCAGCATCACTTACGCATCTTGGATGGATTATCCATGGATCGACACCGAGGAGTATTGTAACACAAGAAGAAAGCGTGCTACACGTGCGAACGATCCAGGACGTGTTACATGACGATACGATGCCAACAAACAACAAGGATGACGAGTTGAACGAACTCGTGAAAGCCCATTTCGATATCGACGCGCTAGGAATATCCCAGAAAAGGAAGCCTATCGAAAAAGAGGAGCGCGCCGTGGAAATATTCAATCAAACAGCAAAACGAGTAGATGGCCGTTTTGAAGTAGGACTACCGTGGATTAACGATGATGTGACCTTGCCACCTAGCTACGACATGGCTGTGAGTCGACTGCGCGGCGTAGAGAGAAAGTTAGACAAGTGCCCGCAGCTCAGAGACGCATACACAGGCCAAATAAACCAGCTACTGGAAAAAGGATATGCAATCCGATGCAAGGAAGACCACACCGATGACCCACGCATGTGGTACCTACCACATTTCGCTGTAACGAACCCGAATAAACCAGGAAAGGTCAGAATAGTTTTTGACGCGGCCGCCAAAGTAAACGGAACAAGTCTGAACGACGCACTTCTGGACGGACCGGACCTTCTGAGAGCGTTACACGGAATTTTACTTCGGTTCAGAATAAAACCGATAGCTGTGGTCGCGGACATCAGAGAGATGTTTCTACGCGTGAAAATACGAAATGAAGACTGCGTAGCTCAACATTTCCTGTGGCGAGGCGATGACCGCACAGCACCACCGCAAAAGTACAAGATGACGTCAATGATTTTCGGAGCCAGAAGCTCACCTTTCATGGCTCATAGCGTGAGGAACAGAAATGCGACGGAATTCCAAGAATCACATCCGCTCGCATACCACGCTATAACGGAAAATCATTATATGGACGATTGGGTGGATAGCTTCGACACCAAGGAGACAGCTACTCGCGCAATCGAAGAAGTCGTAGAAGTGCATCGTGAGGCCGGTTTTCACATGGCAGGATGGATGGCCAATGTCCCGGAACCACTGGAGATAATCCCGGAGGAGGACAGAGCATCCGCCCCTAAAGAATTGGGAACCAGTGCGCAAGGAAAGACTCTGGGACTTATATGGATACCGGACAAGGATGAACTAGCGTTCAATACCAACATGCACAGAGTACCCCAAGACGTAAAAGAGGGGAAACGAACACCAACAAAGCGAGAAGTCCTAGGAGCCGTAATGTCGCTTTACGATCCACTGGGCATCCTCAGCCCGTATTCCGTGTCAGCCAAAATACTGTTGCAAGGACTTTGGAAAAAGCAACTCGGATGGGACGATTTACTACCCCCAGAAGAGGCAACGGAGTTCGCCGAGTGGCTGAGGGATCTGGATTTTATCGAAAAGCTTCGCCTGCCGAGATGTTACGAGAAGGAAAACATCGTCGAAAGAGAGTTACACGTATTCTGCGATGCGAGCGATCAGGCATACGCATGCGCCGTGTACTGGCGATTCGTGATGACAGACGCATCTGTGAAGATCATCCTAGTAACTGGCAAGGCAAAAGTGGCACCGATCAGACCACAAAGTATACCGAGAATGGAACTGCAAGCTGCTTTAATAGGAGCCAGACTCGCGACAGAAACTCTGACGGAACTCGGAGTCACCTCTGACACTCAAGTGACCTTTTGGAGTGATTCAAAAACCGTCATTCATTGGATACGTAATGACTCCGTACGATATACACCCTTCGTCGCGCATCGATTGAGTGAGATCGCCGAACTTACAGCCGTACGACAATGGCGTTGGATACCAACCCAGCACAATGTCGCCGATGACGGTACTCGCCAAGGAAAGACGCAATTGACGGCGGACGACAGGTGGTTTGTTGGGCCGGAATTTCTCTACGATAAAAAAGAGAATTGGCCTCAAGAGACAACAACATGTCAAGATAACGAGGAAGTCAACGCGAATCACACTGAAGCAGAGTCGCCGTGGATCACAGTTACGCGATTCTCAAAATATGAAAGGCTCGTACGCACGATCGGCTACGTCATATTGTTCATAGAAAAATGCCGACGTCGGGCGAAGGAATTAACAGCCACACACTTGAAAGAAGCCGAACGCTTATTAATAAAACAAGCGCAGAAAGAAAGTTTCGCTAACGAAATAGACCGCCTAGAAAAAGGCAAAGGAATAGAGAGGAACAGTCGATTACGGAAGCTGGATCCGGTATTAGGCTTGGACGGAATCATACGCCTAAACGGAAGAATAAGCGCCGCCGCCGTACCCGACGAGCGAAAGTATCCTCCTATTCTAGACGGAGCGCATCATTTGACAAGGTTGATCATCCGTCAAGAACACGAGAAAAACAGTCACGTGGGTCGTGAAACAATAGTCAACACCATGAGACAGAAGTACTGGATACTGCGACTCAGACCTGCAGTAAGACGAATCCTTAACGATTGCATCGAATGTCGAGCAAGGAGAGCAAAGCCATCAATCCCAGTGAAAGGCAATCTCCCGGAAGCACGTCTGAGCGCATATACTCGACCATTCTCACGGTGTGGAGTTGACTGTTTTGGACCTATGACCGTCGTCGTTGGAAGGCGGCGAGAGAAACGATGGGGAATGATCTTCACATGCCTGGTCACTCGAGGAATACACATAGAGATCCTGGCTGGTCTGAGTACAGACAGTGCTATCATGGCCATGAGACGAATGGCCGCGAGGCGAGGCTGGCCGCAGCTATACTATTCCGACAACGGGACCAACTTTCACGGAGCAGACGTCGAACTAAGTAAAGCCTACAAAGAGTGGCTTCCGGCACTGAAAGATCACGTCATGTTGAAACGTGCGGAATGGAGATACATAGATCCAGGAGCCCCAAACCAAGGCGGAGTATGGGAACGAATGATCCGCACGGTCAAAAACACGTTATCAATCGTTTTAAAGGAAAGAGCACCGAAAGACGAGGTTCTTAGTACGCTGATGGCGGAAGTAGAATACACGGTGAACTCGCGGCCACTGCTACATGTTCCAGTGAATCCGGACGACGAAGAGGCATTGACGCCGAACCATTTCTTACTCGGAACAGCGGACGGGATGCCTTACGTCGGTGAATGCGATTTGGCTGACAAACGAACATGGAAAGCGGCACAAGCGCTCGCAAATATGTTCTGGGCAAGATGGATCAGAGAGTACTTGCCAACGTTAGCGCCACGTGGAGAAACAGGCGCAATGACCCCAGATAACGTAAAGATCGGTGACCTCGTGATCATAGCCGATGGGTTATTGCCAAGGAACTTATGGCCACGAGGCCAAGTACAGAATGTACACCCCGGGAAGGATGGAGTTGTGCGTAGTGCGGAAGTGAGGACGCGAGGAGGAATCTTTCGAAGACCTACAAGAAGACTCATCGTCCTGCCAATTGAAGAAAGGGCTTCGTAAAACTACGCCGGGGGGAGACTGTTACGGACAGATAAGTCTTAACTTTAAAATTGTAAATTGGTCGAAAATGTATCCACCAATCAGAGACGAGCTTTAACGATGACCTTGAGTTCAGATTTTAGAAAATATTTTATGTAAATCGAGCTCCGTAATTGACGGGCGAGATATTTGTACGCCCGCTACCGGGTACTAGTTGCGAGACCTAGTTTAGGGTTATATATAGAGCCGTTTTGTTCAGTCGGTGTGATCTTCATCGTCTCGCAGCGGAATCCTGAATAAGAACCTAGAAATAAGAAGCAACCTGTAAATCAAGAAATACAGTCCACTCTACATTCGAAGACAAAGGCGTTTTTATTTTCATCAACCCTTAGGACCATATCAATAGTATAGTATAGTATAGTATAGTATAGTATAGTATAGTATAGTATAGTATAGTATAGTATAGTATAGTATAGTATAGTATAGTATAGTATAGTATAGTATAGTATAGTATAGTATAGTATAGTATAGTATAGTATAGTATAGTATAGTATAGTATAGTATAGTATAGTATAGTATAGTATAGTATAGTATAGTATAGTATAGTATAGTATAGTATAGTATAGTATAGCATAGCATAGCATAGCATAGCATAGTATTGTATAGGAAAGTATAGTAAAGTATAGTATAGTATAGCAAAGTATAGTATAGTATACTATACTATACTATACTATACTATACTATACTATACTATACTATACTATACTATACTATACTATACTTTGCTATGCTTTGCTATGCTATGCTTTGTTTTGCTATGCTATGCTATGCTATGCTATGCTATGCTATGCTATGCTTTGCTATGATATGCTATGCTATACTATACTTTGCTATACTATACTATACTATACTTTCCTATACAATACTATGCTATGCTATGCTATGCTATACTATACTATACTATACTTTGCTATACTATACTATACTTTGCTATGCTATACTATACTATCCTATACTTTGCTATACTAAGCTATGCTATGCTATGCTATGCTATGCTATGCTAGGCTTTGCTATGCTATGCTTTGCTATGCTATGCTATGCTATGCTATGCTATGCTTTGCTATGCTATGCTATGCTATGCTATACTATACTATACTATACTTTGCTATACTATACTATACTTTGCTATACTATACTATACTTTACTATACTATACTTTGCTATACTATACTATACTTAGCTATACTAAGCTATGCTATGCTATGCTTTGCTATGCTATGCTATGCTATGCTATGCTATGCTATGCTGTGCTATACTATACTATACTTTGCTATACTATGCTATGCTATGCTATGCTATACTGTACTGTACTGTACTGTACTGTACTGTACTATACTTTGCTATACTATGCTATGCTATGCTATGCTACGCTATACTGTACTGTACTGTACTATACTATACTATACTATACTATACTATACTATACTATACTATACTATACTATACTATACTATACTATACTATACTATACTATACTATACTATACTATACTATACTATACTATACTATACTTTGCTATACTAAGCTATGCTATGCTATGCTATGCTATGCTATGCTATGCAATGCTATGCTATGCTATGCTATGCTATGCTATGCTATGCTATGCTATGCTATGCTATGCTATGCTATACTATACTATACTATAATATACTATACTATACTAAAATAAACGAAACACGCGAAAGCCCGTTGGTCCAGTTGGTAGTGAACCTACCTTCTGAGCTTGGAGGCGTGGGTTCGATTCCCACCTAGGACAAACAGTTATGTGATGAACGTTTGTGTTTGTTCTATACCTGGTTGTTAATAACTATAATCTATTTAAGTATATTTGAATTATTTAATTAAATTTCATGTAATTTATGAAATTATTAATATAAAAAAAAATTGTTTATTATTATTATATTTTTTTATTCAACAAAAATTATATTTTACTTAATAATTTTGATTTTTAGTAGTCTTTCTGACTGTCTCTCTCTCTCTTTCTCTCTCCACACGAAACACTTAGACTCTTGTAACTATATTACCGAGCGTACATAATAATAGATGCCCTAATGATAGATGGCCTAGTCGTATCCATAATTATTAATACCTGTAATTTTTTCATAGTAGCTTTACCTAGTCTGTGCTCTAGGTCATTGGCAACACTTGGTTGCCGCATCAAATGGTCGCGTTCGAGCCATAGATTTTTTATGTTATCCATTGTTTGAAAATACAGTAGGTGTTGATATAATCGCACTCGGAAGATAAATCTAGGCGAATAGCAAGCGCGTGCGTCCTTCCCCGTTGGAGCATAGTGCGGTACTGAGGTTGAACGGAGCGTGTTTCGCCATTTAGATGCAAAGCGCAACAGAATAAGGTTGAATATCGGACTTGCCGTTTGACCGAATAGTTGCTTAGAACTAAAGGACGTAAGTCTCAAATCGAATATAATTTATTATGAGAGTACTAATTAATCTAGGTAAATTTTGTCTTAGCACTGGAAAACAAACTATATTTTCCTTCGATGAGTATTTATTTTAGATATGTGACTGAAGTTCTATCCAAGAAAAAATCAAAAAAATCAGCAAAAAGGCACCTTTTTGAAAACAATAAAGTATCGAGTAAATATCTCGCTATTATGTTTCTGTCTTAGTGCCGGAAAGAAAATGAATTGAAAAATCACATATATCAATTATTATGTTGATAGGATATTTGGTTTAGTTAGAATATCATGGCAAATTAGCATAAAATTTCGGAGGCCCCCTCTTAAATACATTCGGCAGAGCAGCACAAGCGACGCAAATATGCTAACCTCGGCAGTGGTTACATATTTGAGGCGTTTGGGGTCGAGATATTGGGCCCTTGGGGACCGGGAGCTCACCTCATTTTCAAAAATCTTTCAGAGCGCCTGGTTAATGCGACGCGTGACCAAAATGCTGGCGTGTTTCTGGCTCAACGCATAAGCATTGCCATTCAACGTGGTAATGCCGCCAGCATGCTGGGTACGCTGCCAACTGGTAGTGGGCTTGAGCATTTGGATTGTCTTTAGACCTTCAACGGTCTATGGGCAGTCTAACTGTATTTGTAGTTTTAGTTTTAGCTTGTATTTTGTTTAGTTAATAAAGGCGCTAGCCCAGGAAAAAAAAATACATACTTAAATAGATATTAACAACCAGATATAGAACAAACATAAATGTTCATCGCATAAATGTTTGTCCTAGATGGGAATAGAACCCACGCCCCCAAGCGCACAAGGCAGGTTCGCTACCAACTGAACCACTGAACCTGTTGTGATATGGTTCGGGCGTGGGTTTCCTCCCTTTACGTGGGTGAGAAGATGCGTCCGTCGCCTTAGCCGAGTTTTAATTTAAGTATTTTAGTTGTATTTGTAACTCCTAAGCGCGCGCGTTAAGTTAAAATTGGCAAATCTTTTTCGGGTCACCAAGATACCGGCCTAGCCGAGTTTGGGGCCCACTGCTAATTCAATATAACCTAGTTTAGATTATTTGTGGCTATGTATACAATTTAATTATGATAATGTTAAACCACTTCAGAAATAAATATTTACTTTACTTTACTTTACTTTACGACACATTGCCGGTGGACCAAATGTGAATCCACTTCGCGGACCCAATGTGGGTCTGCATTGCAACATGTCCCACTGTACATACATCTAGTAAATTAACCTGAACTGGACCTACAAAACCCGTTGGGGTGCGAGTCAGGCGCGGGTTCCCTGGGGAGAGATAATGCATGCGTCACCGAGCTACATAACATTACGGGTGGACCCAATGTAGGTCCACGCTGAGAATGGTTCCACTGTAGGTACAGTTACACCCTGCAAGTGTACCCGGGGTGGACCCACATTGGGTCCAGTCACATTCCACGAACCTGTTGGGGTGAGGAGATGCATCCGTCGCCGAGCTACAAAATATTGCGGGTGGACCCAATGTGAATCCACATAACTATCGGACCCAATTTGGGTCCAAATTGAAAATGGCCCCACTTTAAGTACACCATGCAAAGGTACCCGGGGTGGACCCACATTGGGTCCAGTCACATTCCCCGAACCTGTTGGGGTGAGGGTCCGGCGCCGGTTCCCTGTGCTCGTGGGGTGAGAAGATGCGTCCGTCGCCGCAGGGTGCCGTCGACACGTACAGGTGGACCCGCCGGGAGGGCTTCAGTTGGTAGCCCCCCGAGGGGTGAGGCTCTATGTCAGACGAGGCGATGGGGACTGTAGGGTCTGTGAAGGAAAATAAAGAAAGTTTGAACTGACTGCAATAAAAAAAATCGATCGCGTTTGAATTGACCGTAATTTTTTTTATTATTAAATAATCGAACGCGCGGTTGAATTGACCGCCATTTTTTTTTTAGTTATAATAACCGATCGCGAGTTTGAACTGACCGCCATTTTCTAAAATTTTGTTCGTCAATGAGTCAATGATTTTGTTCAAGGGCCTGTTGATTTGGGAACATCAATGATTTTGTTTAAGGGCCTGTTGATTTGGGAATATCAATGATTTTGTTCAAGGGCCTGTTGATTTGGGAATATCAATGATTTTGTTCAAGGGCCTGTTGATTTGGCAATATCAATGATTTTGTTCAAGGGCCTGTTGATTTGGCAATATCAATGATTTTGTTCAAGGGCCTGATGATTTGGCAATATCAATGATTTTGTGCAAGGGCCTGTTGATTTGGGAACATCAATGATTTTGTTTAAGGGCCTGTTGATTTGGGAATATCAATGATTTTGTTCAAGGGCCTGTTGATTTGGCAATATCAATGATTTTGTTCAAGGGCCTGTTGATTTGGCAATATCAATGATTTTGTGCAAGGGCCTGTTGATTTGGCAATATCAATGATTTTGTTCAAGGGCCTGTTGATTTGGCAATATCAATGATTTTGTTCGAGCGTTTATTCATTTTGAACTCGTTTTTTTGTAAGGAATAAGTTATTTTATATTGTTAATTAGGCTGACTACCCAAGCTGATTGTACTGCTCGGAATAGGAAAAAAAATCTAATAACAACAGAACATATTTTAAGATTTAATTGTAATATAACCGACAATACAATAATTCATCATCATCATCATCAGCCAGAAGACGTCCACTGCTGAACATAGGCCTCCCCCTTTTACCTCCACACTGAACGACAGCCTGCCTTTTGCATCCACTGGATGCCAGCGACTCTCACTATGTCGACGGTCCATCTAGTGGGAGGCCTACCTACGCTGCACCCGGGTATGTCCTAAAACTGCGACCAGAACCACCAGAGGATGGGCAGCAGCATCCTCCTACTTTAATGGTGAACCGCCTGCCAAGCGTGGGGATTATGGCACCCCCCCCCCCCCATGATACAATAATTATCAATGTTTAATTTCCTCGCAAATAAAGCGAGTATATAACTCGTGCGTAAACCCCATTTTATCTTCCGACTTAATATCTGGACTTCGGGTGTGGATAGTAAACGTCTAGGCTATAATGACTTGTTTTATGCACTTGTTGTACAATCTACTATTTATGTTGTGGCGTCCATACACGCCACAATTGTAACATAAAGCACCATCTTCACCGCACTGGTGTACCATTTAGTGCAACGCCATCTAGGCGCCTTTCATAATATTATTTGTATAGTGTTATTTCTTATCAATAATCTGTGTTAGCTCTTAAGATCCATTTCCGTATCATTGTTTCCATTCATTCTGTACATCTGTAGCACCAGGGCTGTCCACATTCGTTTGTGCAACATGCACACACCGCGCCGGCCGCCGCTGGAATGCAAGAGCCTGAGCGCCGCCTGTATATTTATGAGACTTTGGGAGACCTAGCATCTAGGTATGTGTAGGTATTGTAGTAAAACAACTGATTGAGAGTTAACCGTTGAATGTCTTTATTCAAATTAATAAGCTATATTTATAACATGGAAAGGTGCTCTCTCGCTCGCACTGCCGTCTCCTTCGCTCTTCGCACCACATAAATATACAGGCGGCGCTCAGGCTCTTGCATCCCCGGCGACGGCCCAAGCCGAGGTTCGTACCTTCGAGGTGCCCTTGTGCTAGTCGCCCAAAAACTTAAACCATCAAGTTATGCCGAACGCACTCTGCGTTCGCTAACTAGTCCGGTCCATCTGTAGAGGCCAAAAGGCCAACATTACAAGTCAATATCAAAAAAAAAAAAAACAGGCTCTTGCATTCCAGCGGCGGCCGGCGCGGTGTGTGCATGTTGCACAAACGAATGTGGACAGCCCTGGTGCTACACATCATTCATCTCACTCACTCTTCTGCTCCCGGCGTGTGCGACGCACGGGCTCTCACGTCTAATAATGTTTTATTTATAAAAGTAGGATTAACAGGATGTAAAACAGTGCAGCAGTACCAATAATAACCTACGTATTACCTAACCTGAAGTTTCCTTAGAAGACACCCTCTAATCCTACAATGTGTAGAATAGGTATGTGTCCTCATGTTTAATTTATTACAAATAACAGCTTAGCGGTTAATATAACTAAATACATTACACATACTGAAAAAATAATTTAATTTGGCTGATAAATCTCTGAGATATGAGTGTATCCCTTTCTCGCAAAGCGTGTGTTAGTATAGCATTTGTATGGCGCGCCTGAGGCGTGACGTCACGGCTCAGTATAGTGCGCTCTCTGTCTAGCATGAAATTAAAATGCTTATATCTTATTTATTTTTGTACTAATTTTAATTTTGTTTTCGTTGATGTGCTCTATTTATGATCAGCTTTTTTATGAGGTAATAAAAAAATATTAGTCATCATTCATATTAGATTAGCAAGGAAGATAGACTAAGAGGAAAGACAATAGCGGAACATTAGAGCGTGGCTCGGAAATTTGCCTAAAAATGCTACGAACTTAGATGGCGCCGTAATTTGAGCGTGCTATAGGTTGTCTCGAACTTCCGTAAGCGCTGCAGTCAGATAGCGTACGAAAGGGTTCTACAAATTACCGTAGCGCTAGTATCGCAGTCAAGTTTTGCAACATTTCAAGAGAAGCTCAACTCAACCAATAGATGGCGCCTTTCTTTATTCCCTTGAAATGTTGTGAAACTTGACTGCGATACTAGCGCTACGGTAATTTGTAGAACCCTTTCGTACATTATCTGACTGCAGCGCTTACGGAAGTTCGAGACAACCTATAGCACGCTAAAATTACGGCGCCATCTAAGTTCGTAGCATTTTTATGCAAATTTCCGAGCTACGCTCTAATGTTCCGCTATTGTCTTTCCTCATAGTCTATCTTCCTTGCTATTAGTTAATAAATACATACCAGGTCGTTTAGCGTATTCCAACAGCTGAGCGTAGAGATGTCGTTGCAAGCAACGTCGCGCCGCCACCTGCAACCAATCCGAAATGAAAGAATTATCCAAATCGGTTCATAAACGGAGTTCTGATAACAAAAAAAGAGAACCCCTCCTTTTTGAAGTCGGTAAAAAATTAGTTATATGCATTTGTATATGCAAATGCATACTTCCACTTGACTGCTCATCCTATACCCCGCGCGATGAAAAGGTACAAATATTTCAGAATAATATTTTTCGAGCGGGCCAATCTTAGGCGCGAATTGAATGAATGACTTTTGAGTCTCTAATCACAAGCCGCTATTCGATACACCCCGCGACCGACGTGGCTTACTTTTGCAAAAGGGAATTTCAACTACATGCAGGGGCGGATCCAGGATTTCATTTGGGGGGGGGGGGTTCATTCTGACAAGGTAGAATGGAACAAGGTAGGATTCGAAGGAATCAAATCGAAAAATTGAGTCGAATGTATGGAATTGCCATTGCCCTCCCCCGGGTCCGCCATTGACTACATCGCACTCTTAATAAAACAGTGACCGAATCCAAAATCGGTTCCCAAAAACTTTTTGGGAATCGACAAAAAACAATTTTTAACTGAGTAACAGCGCGCAAGGTGAGGGACGGATACAGAATCAAGTAGTTATAGACCTTATTGCATATAGAAAACAGGTGTTTTTAATCGCCTAGATTGTAGAGCATGCTTTTTTAGGTCGATATTTTACTAAAACTCAATTTGCCAAAATTTCGAGTTCGGTCATTGTTTTATTAAGAGTGCGACATGCTCGATCAAGTGGTTATATTATCTTTGTACCAATGAGCACATTTAGCATAAAAATGCGTCGGCGGTCAAAAGCGGACTTCTTAGCGAAAAATAAATACAGTAGAATCCGGATATAACGACCTTCAAGGGACCGGCGATACTATGTCGTACTAACCGGATAACGCACAAAACGGCAGGATTATTTCTTGAGTACATTTACTATGAGACTTAATTTGAGTAAGCAATATCGTCGCTAAAATAGGTTAGTTATACATGAATTCTACTGTATATATTTACGAGCTAAAATCCGAAACGTGGATATTCGCCAAAGAACCAGAGTCACCGACATAGCTGTTAAAATTTGCAAGTTGAAGTGGCAATGGGCAGGCCACATCGCTCGAAGAACCGATAGAAAGGTTCTTGAGTGGAGACCACGAACCGGAAGACGCAGCGTAGGTAGACCTCCCACTAGATGGACCGACGACATAGTGAGAGTCGCTGGCATCCAGTGGATGCAAAAGGCAGGCTGTCGTTCAGTGTGGAGGTTAAAGGGGGAGGCCTATGTTCAGCAGTGGACGTCTTCTGGCTGATGATGATGATCTTCTTCTTTCGAGTCGATGTTCCGCAAAATACAATTCTATTGTCAAATCAAGTTTCTAGACCAGAACTTTGCGTCCCCAATGGCACTCTCCGTGGCTTCATTCAGGTCGTCTTGTGTGCAAGTTGTGGGACACGCTGCACACTCCATAATGAGGAGGTGAAGAACAAAACCTCACTTTTACACTTTTGAAAATTTAGTTTATTTTTTATTTTTGGGCAAAAAATTATAAATTGATTGAAGCATGTAAGTAAAACCTTGTCAATAACACATCTTTTCCTAAAATAAAATTTCATTTGAAATCGAGTGTTTCGAACAAAACCACACTTTTCCGTTGAAAAAGAGAAATTCCATCGAGGCATTTTTATGTATTCTCTTGAATTTGAAAAACTGGTAATGTGAGGTTTTGGTCTTCACCTCCTCCATTTTTTTATTTTAGAAATTTGTCTTTGCCGACAATGGCATTCTACTAAATAACAAACTATACAATATGTAACTAAATTTAAATAAGAAATTAAACGAATATTAAAAGAGAACATACCTTAAAGTCTACTTAGCTTATACAGTAACCTGGCTCTATCCGATAATGGATAAGCCAGGATACTGTTACATTCTCCAACCTTCCAAGGATCGATGTGAAGGGTTCCCCGAAAGGCCCCGTTCCGCACACACTCCATCAAGACGTGGTAAGTGTCCTACCTCCTCCATTACGTGTGACATTGTCTGAGGGTTCACACCACAAAGATGAAGATGATGATGATGATGATGAAAGAAATATAGCTCACCTCAGCGTGGCAGTCGTTCACAGATCGTCCCCTCACCGACATGTGTTCCCCGGACACGCATTTAGTCCCCGTCGTCACCGCTATTATCTGACAATAACAAACATTATTGTAAAGCTAGTGCAAAGTGCTAGTGCGCTTTGATTTCACTTTTATTGTGCGAACTGATAATCTGTGGAATGCGCTGCCTGAATGGGTGTTCCCCGTTAGATACAATCTGGGTGTCTTCAAATAACGAGTGAATCGGTTTCTTCTAGGCAAGCGTGCTCCATCGTAGACCGCATCATCGCTTAACATCAGGCGAGTTGGCGGTCAAGCGCAAGCCTATTATTTATTTAAAAAAAAGCGAGACGCAGCCGCGCGCGCGCTTTCACCTTGAAAAAGGCCGTCTAATGCGGTTGAAACTATAGTCGGAGTGACCGGCTTAATCTTGCGTGAGTAATTCCCGTGTAATATAAATAAAATGTGTGAAAACCACGTCAGTTTCTATAATAAAACATTATTGTAAGAAAAATAACACGAATGTGTTTAGGCGCCTAGTAGGTACCTACTAGGTGCCCAAATGAGGTGCTATTGATATCAAAGGGTTTTTTTTTTATAGTAGATAAGCTTGCGCTTGGCCGCCATCTCGCCTGATGTAAATCGATGATGCGGTCTACGATGGAGCACGCTTGCCTAGAAAAAACCTATTCACTCTCGACTTGAAGACACCCAGATAGGAGACACCCACACGATTTCTCGCTGGATAAAAACGGTGGGAAGACAATATGTCCCCGGCCCGTGCTAGGCCTGCTGGAGGTACCTTGGAGCCCTCAATCTTATCTTCAATGGTGATGACGATGCCGGCTAACACTTTTCTTTTCGAGTGTACGAGGTCGTGCTTCATTAGATCGTTGAATTTCTCGTTCACTGACCTGGAAATGAACGAAAATATAAAATCACTAGCGGTCCGCCCCGGCTTCGCACGGGTATAGATTATAGCCTATGTCACCCGGGGATAGTGTAGCTTCCCAACAGTGAAATAATTTTTCAAATCGGTTCAGTAGTTTCGGAGCCAATTCAATGCAAATAAACAAACAATCAAATTTTTCCTCTTTATAATATTAGTATAGATAACTAATTGGTAAAAATGTACTAATAGTGTACCTATGATATCTCACAATTATATGAACAACACTACGAAGTCAGAAGTCAAAAGCCGTGGTAGCTTAATTGGGAGACCGCTAGACTTGAAAGCGGGGTTCAAACCCCGGGCCCGTACCAATGAGTTCTTTGGAGCTTATGTACGGATTTTCATACCACTGGCTTTCGAACCTTGATAGAATGCCCCCCCCCCCCCCGCCCCAAATGAAATCCTGGATCCGCCCCTGTACCAGGGATATATGATGTACTAACTTGGCGATATGGTCGGCGAGGACCTGTGGTAGGGCTCCGTGCGTCGAGGCCGTCACAGCTTGCGGCTCAGGTCGACCTTCGTTCAGGACTGCTAGGGCTGCGCGAGCCGCTGCCAGCTTCGCCAGCTTTTTACTTGATCCTGCGTTGGAAAACAAGTATTATTATAAAAGACTAGCAGTCCGCCCCAGCTTCGCACGGGTATAGATTATTTATTTATTTTATTTTATTTTTTGCTTAAAAGGACGACCAACAGCTTGGTTTCAAATGTCTTATAAATAAACTTAAATAGATACACAAAGCCAGTTACAGGTCATCACGGATACAAATATAGTAAGAATAATATCTAACAATGAACACTGAGGATACAATAAAAACATAATGAAAAAAAAAACAGAATTAAATTAAAAAAGAAAACAGATTAGTTAAAGATAACCAAATTAGTTAAAGAATTCACTGCTCAACAACCGCCTGGCCGATGTAATGCTAGTACAGAATAAGTCTAGGCCTATTCGCTTATCAGTGGAGTTAAATGTATTGCTCACTCGACACAAGTAAGAATTTTGCCTATAATTTGTATTGACCTTAGAAATGTTGATAAGGTTATAGCCTATGTCACCCGGGGATAGTGTAGCTACCCAATAGTGAAAGAATTTTTCAAATCGGTTCAGTAGTTTCGGAGCCTATTCAATGCAAACAAACAAACAAACAATCAAATCTTTCATCTTTATAATATTAGTATAGATAGATTACCGAAACCCCGAGAGAAACGCGCGCGAAGCGCTATGATTCCACTTTTAATGTGCGAACTGCTTTGGAATGCGCTGCCGGAATAGGATAGTTACAATCTGGGTGTATTCAAATCACGATTTTTTTGCCACTGGAACCTCTTTTCTTGCGCGTTTCCACCACATATGTCTTCGACTTGGGGTTGAAAGTTTATATTGAAATCTACGTAAACGGAGTCGCGGGCTACCGCTAGTAAATATACTTGAAGTCAGTTTTAATACTGTAATTTCCTTCTTCACTTAAACTTACCATATCCTTCGTAAATCTGATCTTTGATTTGGCAGACAACTTTGAACCTCATGCTGTGACTCAACTGCAGTGGTGCTGGAACAAATATAACCAAACTTTAGCTATAGATAGATTTTTTTTCTGGGCTAGCGCCTTTATTAACTAAACAAAATACAAGCTAAAACTAAAACTACAAATACAGTTAGACTGCCCATAGACCGTTGAAGGTCTAAAGACAATCCAAATGCTCAAGCCCACTACCAGTTGGCAGCGTACCCAGCATGCTGGCGGCATTACCACGTTGAAGGGCAATGCTTATGCGTTGAGCCAAAAACACGCCACAATTTTGGTCACGCGTCATCACGCATTAACCAGACGCTCTGAAAGATTTTTGAAAATGAGGTGAGCTCCCGGTCCCCAAGGACCCAATGTCTCGACCCCAAACGCCTCAAATATGTAACCACTGCCGAGGTTAGCATATTTGCATAGATAGATAGATAATAATAATAATAATATAGGGGCGGCTTTATAGCGAGCCGTCAGTGAGTGGCGACACCGCGTACCCCGATTCCATGGATCTAAAACCCCAGAGACCCTGACCCCTGGCTTGCCTTACCCGGCCGTCTGGGGTCGGAAACCGCAAGAGCTAAGAACCTAAGCTCAGGGGGGAAGTGTTAAAGGGCATAACGCCGCGAGTAGCTCTCAGTGAAAGTGCAGCACACCTCTCTACACCCTAAGCCACCCACGCCAATGTTGCCCCTCCGGTGCCAATATGCGGCAGCGTCTATGAGGGGCCCATTTAGCGGGTGGCAAGTCATCACCTGCCTAAATTTATTTTGAGATGAGACAGGCTAAGGCAGGTGCCGTTTCTCATCCTATAGATCTGTTTTTCTATCCAAAAGTTGTTCACCTCAATAGCCCAGATTTTTTAATCCTATAATTGTACAATAGTTTTATATTCCATTTTATACATCATCATCATCAGCCAGAAGACGTCCACTGCTGAACATAGGCCTCCCCCTTTAACCTCCACACTGAACGACAGCCTGCCTTTTGCATCCACTGGATGCCCGCGACTCTCACAATGTCGTCGGTCCATCTAGTGGGAGGCCTCCCTACGCTGCGTCTTCCGGTTCGATTTTTTTGTTCGGTGCCATTTTATACACACCCCCATAATTGTATTTTTTTAGCAACGGGGCCTCTTGGTGTTGGCTTGTGCTATGGCTGCCAGAGACTGATATACATACATATATAGTTTTGAATACATACATACTTAAATAGATATTAACACCCAGATATAGATCAAACACAAATGTTCATCACATAAATGTTTATCCTAGGTGGGAATCGAACTCACGCCCCAAGCTCAGAAGGCAGGTTCAGTACCAACTGGACCAACGGGGCTATCAAATCCGCCAAAAGTTAATCCGCCGTAACGTTACATATTCTGTGAAAATTTCAACTGGTTATCTATTACGGTTCGAAAGATATAGCCGTTAATGGTAGGACAGACGGACGGACGGACAGACAGACAGACAGAGAACGTAGGCTTAGTAATAGGGTCCCGTTTTCACCCTTTGGGTACGGAACCCTAAAAACGTATATCAGTCTCTGGCAGCCATCGTACAAGCATTGCTTAGTTTGGGGTCAGATGACTGGGTGTGCAAAAATGTCCCAAATATTTATTTAATACTAATCTTAATATATATAAATCTCGTGTCACAATGTTTGTCCTCAATGGACTCCTAAACCACTTAACCGATTATAATAAAATTCGCACACCATGTGCAGTTCGATCCAACTTGAGATATAGGATAGTTTAAATAATTATATAACTAGCGACCCGCCCCGGCTTCGCACGTAAATTACACCCGTGCGAAGCCGGGCGGGCGGGTCGCTAGTAATATTATAAAGAGGAAAGATTTGATTGTTTGTTTGTTTGCATTGAATAGGCTCCAAAACTACTGAAGCGATTTGAAAAATTCTTTCACCGTTGGTAAGCTACACTATCCGCGGGTAACATAGACTATATATTATTTTCAAAATAAAATAGGGATCCTTACTAAAACTCCAAAATGTAACCCAAGGTGTTAAAAAATAAGATTTACAATTTTAACTTTGCGTGTTTGACAGTTCTAAGACAGGACAACGTCTGTCAGGTCAGCTAATCTACTATATAAAAATAAGTCGGGTTTTCCTTCCTGACGCTATAACTCCAGAACGCACGAACCGATTTCCACGGTTTTGCATTCGTTGGAAAGGTCTCGGGCTCCGTGAGGTTTATAGAAGTCATCTGGTGGCGAAACGGAGTTCGCCGGGTTTGCTAGTTTAATATACAAAAACCCACTGCCCATAAACCGTTGAAGATCTAGAGATTATCCAACGCAGAAAAAGCCAGTGATTCCATCTCACCCTGGGGTCCAGTAAGTGGGGAGCCGTCTCCGAAGGTGCAGTTGAAGTTCAGTCCAGGGTAGTTCTCGTACAGCAAGTTGATGGGGCTCTTGGAGAACGCAGCGGACTGCTTCACGGCGCCGAATATTGCGGACGAGGGGGAAATATCCTCCAATGGTGGGGTCACTGGAATAGGCACGTGTCCCAATGTTTAATTTATTACAAATAACCGGCTTAGCAATGAATATAACTAAATACATTACACATACTGAACAAAATAATTTAATTTGGCTGATGAATGTCTGAGATATGAGCGTTTAAAGTTTTAGGTGGGGATAGAGAGGGAATGCCCTATCCCTTTCTCGCAAAGCGTGTGTTAGTATAGCATTTGTATGGCGCGCCTGAGGCGTGACGTCACGGCTCAGTATAGTGCGCTCTCTGTCTAGCATGAAATTGAAATGCTTATGTCTCATTTATTTTTGAACTAATTTTAATTTTGTTTTCGTTGATGTGCTGTATTTATGATCAGCTTTTTTATGAGGTAATAAAAAATGTTAGTCATCATTCATATTACACATAAGTCATGTTAAAGCTGCGTTTGAGCCGATGTGGCCGAAAGGTTCTGGAATGGAGACCACGGACCGGTAAGCGCAGCGTAGGACGTCCACCCACAAGATAGACAGACGACCTAAAAGAGACGGCAGGGAAACGCTGGATGCAGACCGCTTCCAACCGGCACTTTTAGACATCGATGAGGAGGCCTATGTCCAGCAGTGAACGTCCTATGGCTGAAATGATGATGATTATGTCAAAGCTAATATATGCTGTACAGGGCTTAAGCTTGGGGCAAGGCCCAACTTGCAAGTTGAAGTGGCAATGGGCAGCCCACATCGCTAGAAGAACCGATAACCGATGGGTAAGAAAGGTTCTTGAGTGGAGACCATGAACCGGAAGACGCACCGTAGGTAGGCCTCCCGCTAGATGGACCGACGTCATTGTGAGAGTCGCGGACATCCAGTGGACGCAAAAGGCAGGCTGTCGTTCAGTGTGGAGTTTAAAGGGGGAGGCATATTTTCAGCAGTGGACGTCTTCCGGCTGATGATGACGATGAACTAACAAATTCTACAAGGAACAGGTTAAAAATATAAACGGGTTACTCTCAGGTGGTGATAATCGGGTTCTCTTGATCAGGAAAGGATAGTGGGCCACAGAACTACGGCCGCACACTACTGGGAAGTGCACCAGGTCACTGGTCACACTTCGTGGAAGCAGGAAAGCTGTGGATAACTCTGGTACAAGACCTTACTTCGTAACTTTTTTGGTTTTCGCTCGCATGACAGGCAGTCTGGGCAACAAGAAATCTAGACTAGCCTTCAAGAAACCCAGACTGGCCTTCGAGAAGCCCAGACTGGCCTTCGAGAAGCCCAGACTGGCCTTCGAGAAGCCCAGACTGGCCTTTGAGAAACCTAGATTGGCGAATAAGAAACCGAGACTGGTCTTTAAAAAAACCAGACTGGCCTTCATGATACCAGACAGGCGTTCATGAAACCAGACAGGCCTTCTTGAAACCCAGACTGGCCTTCGAGAAACCCAGACTGGCCTTTGAGAAACTTAAATTGGCGTTTAATAAACCAAGACTTTTCTTCAAAAAACCAAAACTGGCCTTTGAGAAACCCAGATTGGCCTTTAAGAAACTTAGACTGGGCTTCATGAATCCCAGACTGGGCTACAAGAAATCCAGACTCGCCTTCAATAAAAACCCGTATGAAGCGCTTTGATTTCACTTTTATTTGGCAAACCGCTAGTTTATGCAATGCGCTGCCTGAATGGATGTTCCTCGATAGTTACATATTGGAGGTCTTCATGTTGCATGTGAATCGGTTTCTTTGAGCAAACGTGCACCACTGTTAACCGCATCATCGCTTTACATCAGACAAAGAGGTGTTCACACGCAACTTTATAAAAAAAAAAATACCCTGACTAGGATTATTTATTAATATCTGATGTTTATCTATGTTAATATTTACCAGGGCTCGAAGTTACTTCCGGTTTCCCTTCAGGCTGTGGTTTCTTTTCGATGTATTGAAACGCAGAAACTGTAACAAAATAATAAAAGTTTTACATACTTTACACGGGAATTACTCACGTAAGATTAACAAGGTAATAGGGTCCCGTTTACTCCCTTTGGGTGCGGAACCCTAAGCGTGGCAGAACAACGAAACACTATCCTCGGAACACCGAGGACGCTCTGGGAAGCCTGTGCAGGCATCAGCGAGCTGCTGGCTTTCCTAGAGAAGACCAGGTGGCTGAACTAGCTGCAGCCGGGTGACACAAAATGGGCCAATGAATGACCTAGTTGCGAAAATGCCCGCTACACAAGTAACAAGTAAGTAGTCATCACCATCATCATCATCATCAGCCAGAAGACGTCCACTGCTGAACATAGGCCTCCACCTTTAACCTCCACACTGAACGACAGCCTGCCTTTTGCATCCACTGGATGCCCGCGACTCTCACAATGTCGTCGGTCCATCTAGTGGGAGGCCTCCCTACGCTGCGTCTTCCGGTTCGTGGTCTCCACTCCAGAACCTTTCTTCCCCATCGGTTATCGGTTCTTCAAGCGATGTGGCCTACCCATTGCCACTTCAACTTGCAAATTTTAACAGCTATGTCGGTGACTCTGGTTCTTTGGCGAATATCCACGTTTCGGATTTTATCGCGCAAAGAAACTCCGAGCATAGCTCTCTCCATTGCCCGCTGAGTAAGTAGTCATCATCATCATCATCATCATCAGCCAGAAGACGTCCACTGCTGAACATAGGCCTCCCCCTTTAACCTCCACACTGAAAGACAGCCTGCCTTTTACATCCACTGGATGCCCGCGACTCTCACAATGTCGTCGGTCCATCTAGTGGGAGGCCTCCTTACGCTGCAAAGTAAGTAGTACGGAACCCTAAAAATCCGGCACCTTTCTCCTTGGGCAGGACGTCCTGCGTGAAGTCGTGGTGGTTGTCACCGCTGGCTAACACGCGGCCCGCACGCGTCAGCAGCGCCGAGAGACACGCGCGGGCCGCAGCCGCACGCGCCTCGCGCTTGCTGTGACCCCAGCCCTCGTACGTCATATCTGCGACCTGGGGGGACAACAGAGGGTCTAAAACGGCCACTTTTAATCATATTAGGATCCCATTATGAATCACTTTACAAATCGTAAAATGGCCACACATTGTCAATTCATAATAGGTATTGCATACGATTCATATTACGCAATTCATCAGTTTGACAGTTTCGTATGGATTTTCGTAAAATGGCCCACTAAAGAGGAATTGCTTAGGCGTCTGTTAGCAGAATTGTTAGAAGTTACTCACATCAGCAGCCATCAAACGTCCACTACTGGACAAAGGCCTCCCTCTTAAAGAGGGGTGTTGCCATAATCCCCACGCTTGGCGGGCGGCTTGGGGATCGCAGTAAGTTCACCGTGTAGTAATAGGACGCTGCTGCCCATCCTCCGGTGGTTCTGGTCGCAGTTTTAGGACATACCCGAGTCCTAGAAGTTACTCAAGACCAACTTTTTACAATTTATTTTGCACATTTTTGTCAAAAATAAATAAATTATGGCGGATTCAGGCCATTATGAAAACTTTTTGGAACATGCACGTGTTTTAGACACCCTTAATTATCCAGAATAATTAGAACCAGAATTAACCAGATCACTTTGTTATGTTGGCACTTCACATCGCCTATGTTTGCCGGCGTAGACGCAGCTATGCAGGCAGTGCCGGTTTTAGCACTACCAGCGAGATTTCTACGCTCCCCCCCCATCTGCCTATCATCATCATTTCAGCCGTAGGACGTCCACTGCTAGACATAGGCCTCCCCCATCGATCTCCAAAAGGGCCGGTTGGAAGCGGCCTGTATCCAGCGTTTCCCTGCGGTCTCTTTTAGGTCGTCTGTCCATCTTGTGGGTGGACGTCCATCTGCCTATGCATGATATATATTAATATATTATGCATGAGGTATAATATAGCTGTATATCTGGCGCCCTAGGCGGTAGCCCAACCGCGCCCTTCCCTAACGCCGGTACTGTATGCAGGCATAGCTTCGTCTCTTTTTATTCGGCAAAATTAAGCAATGTGAAGTGCCACTATTGTGTTTTGTTGTATTTAGTTTGATATTTAAATTATTAAATATAATTATTATTTAACAATTATTACTGTGACATCATTTTGTATTTTATTTGTTTTAATTTGAATTTTTGTGTAATTATTCTGAAATTATGGGTGTTATAGCCTGAAATAAATAATTTAAATTCATATGTTAAGATAGCCCAATGGTCCAGTTGGTAGTGAACCTACCTTCTGTACTTGGGGGCGTGGGTTCGATTCCCACCTAGGACAAACATTTATGTGATGAACATTAGTGTTTGTTCTATATCTGGTTGTTAATATCTATTTAAGTATGTATTTAAAACTATATATATATCAGTCTCTGGCAGCTATATCACAAACTTTGCTTAGTTTTGAGTCAGGTGAAATTGTGTCAAAAAAAAATGTTCCAACCTGGTGGATGACTGGTAGAAAATGTTTAGCATTAAGTCCTCCATTTGTACATATCTACATAATTTGTAAGTATGCAATAAAGTATTAAATAAATAAATTAGCCACTCGCGCGGTGACGCCACAACTCGCGTGCGAGTACGTACTCGCGCAAGTGTTCGAAAGAGACGAACGATGCGCAGTGGTCGTCGCATGGGGAAATGAAGCTTCAGTTGGCGCCAAGTACCAGCGCGAAGTACCACTTTCCCTGCCACATTCACTATGCACACTGTTGCAGACGATGCGTAGCAGGTACATGCTACTCTTACTTGTTACTTGTACTACGCATTGTCTGCATGCGCCTTTACGATCGCGAGACCAAAGCTTGACGTGACAGAAACAAAGAAATACTTAGCTGAATTTGCGTTTAAATTTACGTAGATGACTACTGTACAATGGTGTAAGAATAAAATTGCATCATTGTTATGACAAATGGCTACATAATATAACTAAAAGTAAATACAAGTACATTCGTAAATGTAGGACTTATGATGAATTACGTAAACCGATAAATAGATTAACTAAGGTACAAAAACAAGGTATCTACAATAAGATCTGTATGTATAACAAACTGCCACATAACATAACAAACCTACACTCAAAAGACTTTAAAAGAAAGATAAAACAGTTCTCCGAGTCCAACCCTTTTTACACATTGAATGAGTTTTTGAAAATGCGCTTGACAGAATCTTCGTTCTTGAAGGAATAGGGAACTAGGTATCTCTACTAAATATAATTGTATTATGATAGGACATAATTTTGGTGGAATAATGAGATTGACAGGGTGTTAATTTTTATTTCTGACATTAATAATTGAATTAATTAGGTACAACATTTTGACATTTATCATAATTTAATATTGACATTTTAATCTTATTATTCTATTTCCAATCCTATTATCCTGTGCTAATTCTTATTTACTTGTTGTCTATTGATTTTACTATTATTAATTGTATTGGTTTGTGTAATATTTTAAGTTAAGTGTTGCACTGTAAATTGACTTGCCCAGTGTAACGAATGTTATAAGGCCAATGAATGATTATATTCTATTCTATCTTAAAAAGGAACAGTTTAATAACTTTGACCGCTATATTAGGTGCATAAGTCCAAGAAACAATTATAACTCCAGTTCCAGTACCTTGCGATCCTGTCGTGCCCTCCAACTAAAGATTCCTCCTTCTTCCCACGTCAATCTTTCCTACTGTAAGTCCTTTACTTTTCAAGCTGTCCTACTGTGGAATGCGCTGCCTGCTTTTATCAGGCAGGCCAAATCTAATTCTAGTTTTAAGAATCAAGTTTATACACATTATTTTAGTTTATGTTAATTGGTACAGTTATGTATGTATTCTATTTATAATATTTAAAGTATGTATGTAGTATTGTGTATATATTGTATACATAAATGTAGGGATATATAAATTTATTTAGGTTTATTTTATGTACACCACCGACCGCTTTTCAATTTCTTTAGTCCTGTCCATCTAAAGGTTGCCTGGAAGAAATCGCTTAAGGCGATAAGGCCGCCCATTATACTGCTGTATATTTGTTTTTTATGTTAGTTTAAGTTTCATTTGTATTTTCGGTGTGTAATAAAGAAGTATTGTATAAAAAAAATCAACTTGATACCTTTACGCGTTCTTAAGAAAAAGGGTCTTGACAGACGGACAACGAAGTGATCCTATAAGGGTTCCGTTTTTTCCTTTTGAGGTACGGAACCCTAAAAACATGTCAGTTTCTATAACAATAGTGTGACGTAGATCTTACCTTAAGTGCGACTCCATACACAGGCTTGTGTTCTACACCAAGTTTCTTAAAGTCTATAAACCAATGTCGCAGCCCTAGACTTTGGCAGAGTTCATTGACAACAGAAATGGGATGTTTTGTCCGCATGTTAGAATTAATCATGACTCTAATTTTCTTCCTGTTAACTTTGTTGAGATTCATGATATTTCGAGTTTTTTTAAATTTCCTGTAAATGCTTCAAATGAAATCAAATTATTTATTTGTCAGAATATGGTAGGTAGGCATACATCATCATCATTAGCCAGAAGATGTCCACTGCTGAACTTAGGGCTCCCCCAGCGGGCAATGGAGAGAGCTATGCTTGGAGTTTCTTTGCGCGATAAAATCCGAAACGTGGATATTCGCCAAAGAACCAGAGTCACCGACATAGCTGTTAAAATTTGCAAGTTGAAGTGGCAATGGGCAGGCCACATCGCTCGAAGAACCGATAACCGATGGGGAAGAAAGGTTCTTGAGTGGAGACCATGAACTGGAAGACGCAGCGTAGGTAGGCCTCCGACTAGATGGACCGACGACATAGTGAGAGTCACTGGCGTCCAGTGGATGCAAAAGGCAGGCTGTCGTTCAGTGTGGAGGTTGGGATAGTGTATGTAAGGATAGTGGACTCGATTAGCACAGGACCGAGGCAGATGGCATAGCAAGAGAGAGGCCTATACCAGCAGTGGGATAAGGAAGGCTGTGGATGATGATGATGAAGGATAGTGACTGTTGACACTTATAATAATTTTAAAACCTTTGTTAACACAGTTATGCAGTTATATAAAAAAAAAAACGCCTTATTATTAAGACCCGTCTGAAGCCTTCCTACACCTACACATACAATGCTGATGGTCAGTTGCACTGTGCGCCTTGCTACAGGATCTTTAAAACTAAGTTTGGTTTTGCCAGCCATATACGCGCTCATAACCGGCGCTAGTCAGGTTCGCCGTTGGCGGACACGTCAAGGAGCAGGGCCGGATTTAGGGGAGGGCAACCGGGGCGAAAGCCCCGGGGCCTCCACAAACGGGGGGCCCCCACAATAAAAAAATTGTTTACTTTATTTGGAAAATAATTTGGGGCGAGGGGGCCTCCGCTCCTTTGTTGCCCCGAGGCCTCTGGACCTCTAAATCCGGCCCTGTCAAGGAGGCCGATATATATGCACAATAAAAGTTTATTCCATTCTAACTGACCTGCCTAGTCATTTGTTATTGTAACTGACTGACTGAAACAAAGCAATAGTCGTTTTCCCCGAATCTTTTTTATAACAACACTTGTAAACACTGAATTTAGTTCACGCAAACGGTAGATAGATTATCCTGCCTTATCTTATCTTTAAATAACACTGCAGGCATTCACTGAACGTTTTAATTCGCAAAAATTAACTTTTAAAACTTTTTGCACAACAGATCGCACCAAGTAGGTATTCGAGTATTCGATTCGATACTAATTTATGCAGTGCTGCCAGATCAAAAAACCCATTCTGCGCTAAAACGTCACAGAAAGCGCTAGATTTGATGATTTAGATGCTTTAAAAAAGCGCTAGATTTGGCGCCAAATAAAAAAAAAACAACAAAAAACAACTGAAACGTTTAATTTCGTCATCGGTGTATCGGTAATATAAATAAATAAATAAATATTCGGGACATTTTTGCACACACGGTCATCTGACCCCAAACTAAGCAAAGCTTGTGATATGGCTGCCAGAGACTGATATATATACATATATAGGTTTAAATACATACTTAAATAGATATTAACACCCAGATGTAGAACAAACACAAATGTTCATCACACAAATGTTTGTCCTAGGTGGGAATCGAACCCACGCCCTCAAGCTCAGAAGGCAGGTTCACTACCAACTCGACCAACGGGCTATAGACCTATCCAAATTGACATTGACAGCGCTTGATAACTTGACAGCCTAACTATTGCCATTTATGTATATTATAATTATTTTAAACACAAGGGAGTCTACACACCGAAAACGCCGACACATTCCGGCGGGTTATAGTCAACACACTGAAACAGTGCTTTCATGACATAAAGGAAAAAGCACTAGATTATCCGCTAGGGGCTAAAAATTAAAAATGCCCGCTAAACACATCAAAAAAGCGCTAGATCTAGCACCCAAAGCGCTAAAATGGCAGCACTGCTATTTTATGATGTTTATCATGGTATAATAATATACTCCGTAAGGTATAATACTCCGAGAAATAATGTGACGTGGGCGTCCCGCAATGATGTCATGATGTCAATTTACAACAGGTTCGAGAGAGATGACGATACACCACGTAACAGCTGATTGGATAAAGTGGCAACTGGACAGTGACGTAATTCTGGGACAACTGCCAGAGTAGAAGACCTTGTTTTCTTTGATCATGATGTATATGACGTAATGGCGCGTTCCGAAATGCGTCAAAGTTGCTGGTGGCGCGTTAAAACCCAGTGACATTGCTCCCCGGCGCTAGTCTGGCTAATGAAAGTAGAGACTGAAAAAACGGACATTTTTAAACAAATTTAAAAATATCAGCATTGAAACCCCAAGAATTAGTATGAAATGCCTGAAATAATCTCACTTGATACTTGTAAGTTATTAATTTTTATTAGGACACAGTAATATTATTGAAACTGACGTGGTTTTCACACATAAAATCGGAATCATCTATAGTCGGAGTAACCGGCTTAATCTTACGTGAGTAATTCCCGTGTAACATAAATAGAACACAGTAATGTTTGCATTTCATATTTATTTAGGGGTTGAATTGCAAAGCGGATTTTTAAAATTTTGGCGGGCGTTTTCAGTCTCTACTTTCATTAGGCAGACTCTAGCACTGTGAGTGCTGTCAAATCTGACGTTTTACTCGAGCAAGATGGTATTTATGGAAATTAAGTTAGTTAGTTAATGTCAGAAAAACAAATAATTGGAAGCGTTATACCTATAGTTTGCCCATTAGTACCATTTTTATTTTAAGAATATGCCGGCATCGCCGGAGTCGCTGGCATCCAGTGGATGCAAAAGGCAGGCTGTCGTTCAGTGTGGAGGTTAAAGGGGAGACCTATGTTCAGCAGTGGACGTCTTCTGGCTGATAATGATGATGATGAAAGAATATGTCAGTGTGTGCAATACGTGTTTACCTCGCCCCCTTCAGTTTTTGTGCACTTTTTTCGGTACTAGTTCGAGGTAAAGGCAGATCCAAACTATGTACATATTATCAAAGTTGTAAATACTGAAACATTTGAGAAGTATTTGTATAACTTTAATATGGAGAATTCTGTGGTTAAAATGTTGGTCATATTTAATGAGACAGCATATCGACAAATTCAACTAGATTTAAGCGCAGACCAATCCGAAAGAGCCATTCAGAAATATTTTCACGCTAAAAGCGCTGTCAGCCCATTAATAAAAAAAGAACGACATTGATCGGTTACAGCGCAAACAGCAAATTTGACGCATTTTGGAACGCGAATTAAGTATCACACAAGACGGCAAGAAAGATTTTTTTTTGTGCTGTGTTGGTTCTCATTGGCGCTGTTGACGCGAATGGCGCTATTGGTGTGATTCGGAACGTGTATGTTGCCAAAACATGGCCAAACACTAACATCAGTGATGTCAGATTGGGGGAATCCCCAAATATTGGAACAATAAGTAAACGAAAAAAGTTTTCGAAAACTATCAAATCTGGGACTAAGCGTACTGAGGTTGCCGTACCACCACATAACTTGTTATATAGTACAAAAAAATAGTGCAAAAAGACAACATCCCATCAACGCTCAGACGGTCACCCATCCAAGCGTATATGCGTGTCCCGACGCGCTCTTAGCCATTACCTTTTGAGGTACGGACAGTGCTCGAAATGGACCGGAACAAACTGGAACGACGTTCCGGTTCGTGAAACCACCGTTCCGTTTCGTAAAGGAATCCAACGACACCTCACTCGTCAAAATCGGTCAAGCCGTTTAGGCTACAGGAGGTACTACAGGAACCCAGAAACATACATCATCATAATCAGCCTTTTAACAGTCCACTGCTGGATTTTTAGCCTACCCCCGAAAGGGTGTTTTTTTTATATTTTTTATATTTTTTTTAACGCTGATAATTCCCCGTTTAACCACCAACTCGCTTGTTGGTAAGCGACGATGTGGTCGAAGATGAAGCACGCAGACTTGCAGACTTAGCAGAAAAATATTTCTGAAAATGCGTCTCAAATAGGCCTTACTGTGGAACGATAAATAGCCAAAAACTATAAATATACCATCATATATAATTACTAGCGGTCCGCCCCAGCTTCGCACGGGTATAGATTATAGCCTATGTCACCCGGGGATAGTGTAGCTTCCCGTCATTGAAAGAATTTTTCAAATCGGTTCAGTAGTTTCGGAGCCTATTCAATGCAAACAAACAAAGAAACAAACAATCAAATCTTTCCTCTTTATAATATTACTAGTAGGCCGCCCCCGCTTCGCACGGGCAAAGCCGGGATATATAGCCTATGTCAACCGGGGATAGTGCAGCATCCCAACAGTGAAAGAATTTTTCAAATCGGTTCAGTAGTTTCCGAGCCTATTCAATGCAAACAAACAAACAAACAATCAAATCTTTCCTTTATAATATTAGTATAGACAAGCGGTCCGCCCCAGCTTCGCACGGGTATAGATTACAGCCTATGTCACCCGGGGATAGTGTTGCTTCCCAACAGTGAAAGAATTTTTCAAATCGGTTCAGTAGTTTCGGAGCCTATTCAATGCAAACAAACAAACAAAGAAAGAAACAAACAATCAAATCTTTCCTCTTTCTAATATTACTAGTAGGCCGCCCCTGCTTCGCACGGGCAAAGACGGGATATATAGCCTATGTCAACCGGGGATAGTGCAGCATACCAACAGTGAAAGAATTTTTCAAATCGGTTCAGTAGTTTCGGAGCCTATTCAATGCATACAAACAAACAAAGAAACAAATCTTTCCTTTATAATATTAGTATAGACAAGCGGTCCGCCTCAGCTTCGCACGGGTATAGATTATAGCCTATGTCACCCGGGGATAGTGTAGCTTCCCGTCAGTGAAAGAATTTTTCAAATCGGTTCAGTAGTTTCGGTACCTATTCAATGCAAACAAACAAACAAAGAAACACCCAATCAAATCTTTCCTCTTTATAATATTATAGAGGTATAGATAAATAGTCCTATGCCTTATTTGATGATGATGGTGATGAATTAGGTAGTTGCCAGGTCACAGTGGGCAGGGCAATATAAAACACAAAGAACTGAATAACAAACTCGACAAAGCTTCGGTTTTTTATTAAACAAAGCAGCTTTTTGACATGGGAGTAGTCTTATCAGAATTCACACTAAAATGTCTATTAAAGATAAAGATAATTTATTTGGACATAATAAGCCTCTGTCCTAATGTTTCCAGCTGCAGGCCTAGCACGGGCCGTGGACAAATTGTCTTTCCACCGTTTTTATCCCGCGAGAAAAAGACAAACGTATCCATATTCTAGGGGGCGTCCATAAATTACGTGAGGTGTTTTTTTTAATTTTCTGCCCCTCCCTCCCCCCCTGGTGAGATGTCGTGAGATTTTATTCAACCCCCTCCCCCATCCCCCAATCTCACGTGAGATTTTTCAAAATGTGAGTTTCTTACGTAAACGCGTTGGATTGATATTGTAAAAAGAAAAAAACTAATTTGCTTTGTGCTTTGTTTCAATCAGAAAAAAAATTGCGTGATATTTGCCGAGACCCCCCCTCTCTCCAACGTAAGATTAGATGAGATTTGACTCGACCCCCTCCCCCCCTTAAACACCTCACGTAATTTATGGACGCCCCCCTAGCTTTGTTGCGTCTAGGCGTGGATAAAAACGGTGGAAAGACTATTTATCCACAGCCCATGCTAGGCTTGCAGGGTATCTTATGAAGATTTTCCTCCAGTCTAAAAAAAAAAGGCCCTCGTTGCCTATATATAGTGTAAACAATCTTTAATTACTTAGACTAGATTTTTTAGGGTTTCTGTTTAGTGTATTGCCCGTTGCAAACCATGCGAAGTAGCTTGCGCAAGTACTTGCAAGAGTAATTACTACTATTATTACGAGATAGCCCGTTGGTACAGTTGGTAGTGAACCTGCCTTCTGAGCTTGGGGGCGTGGATTCGATTACCACCTAGGACAAACATTCATGTGATGAACATTTGTGTTTGATCTATAACTGGGTGTTAATATCTATTTAAGTATGTATTTAAAACTATATATGTATGTATATCAGTCTCTGGCAGCCATATCACAAGCTTTGCTTGTTTGGGGTCAGATGACCGTGTGTGCAAAAATGACCCGAATATTTATTATTGCATCGTTTGCAATGAGCTGTAACACTTTTTGCAGTGCAACTGGCAGTGAAAGTGCATAGTAGCACTCGCAGTGGTGTTTGCGCAAGTGAAACTTCGTTACACGCCCTACTCGCGAGACGGCCACTGCGCATCGTCCGTCTCGTTCGAACACTCGTGCAAGTACGTACATTCATGCTAGACAGAGAGCGCACTATACTGAGTTATGACGTCACGCCTCAGGCGCAAATGCTATACTAACACAGTCACAAAGGGACAGAGTATCCATTCTCTATCCCCACCTAAACCTTTAAACGCTCATATCTCAGACATTTATCAGCCAAATTAATTTATTTTGTTCAGTATGTGTAATGTATTTAGTTATATTCATTGCTAAGCCTGTTATTTGGAATAAATTAAACATTAGGACGCATGCCTATTAAGGTGGTTCGATTCACCTATGGCGGGAAATTTAAATTTTAAACAGTTTCTTGGTCCTAGTAGCCAGGCCAGGTAATTATTTTTAAATAACACAGTGTTTGTGCAAAATGTTGGCTGTTCTTTACATTATAATGTACAATTATTTAACAGTAACGCACCATATTACTTACATTTGTGAATAAACCGTTTGAAACAGCAAAAATTTGTTTATTCACAAATGTAAGTAATAATGTGCATTAGAGATAAACAGCTTTACATGATTTTGTAAAGAATAATAATCAATCTGCGCAAACATCATGGTTGTTAACAATAATTACCCGGCCTAGCTACAAGGACAAGAAAACTGTTTGAAATTGGAATTTCCCGCCATTTGTGCAACGAACCACCTTAACTTAATAATTATCAATTTAAACACCCGACTTCCAAATTAGTAAGTGGCATCGTTTCTGATGTACACTAAACTAAACTAAATTTGACAGCTCTAAAATTGTTGCCATCCTTCTCTCACATATTAAAATTAAAAGAGAGGCAGATAATTTTATTCCTGTCAGATTGGTTTAGTTTAGTGAGTGGTGTGACCACGTGAGTTAAGGACCACGTCTCAGTACCATATGTCATCACTGGCAACACACACTGGTCAAAGACCCTCGTCTTGAGGCACTGTGGTATCTTGGACGAGAGAGACTTGAAAGCGTGAGGTCGCGGGTTTAAACCCCGGGCCCGCACCAATGAGCTCTGGAGCTTATGTACGGATTTTCATACCACTGGCTTTTCGGTGAAGGAAAACATCGTGAGGAAACCTGCATACGTACGGAGAAGGAATTCAATGGCGTATGTGAATCCACCAACCCGCACTGCGTGGTGGATCCAATCACCCTTTCGAGGGTAGGCTAAAAGTCCAGCAGTGGACTGTTAAAAGGCTGATTATGATGAACCCTAAAATTGCGAAAACAATATCAGCTGTTCCATACATTTTGTCGAGTGTCAATGGCCGTTTTCTATGGAACAGCTGATATATTTTTCGCAATTGAGATATTGGTAGGACAGTAGGGACTCTCTGTGCTTGGGGGCGTGGGTTCGATTCCCATCTAGGACAAACATTTGTGTGATGAACATTTGTGTTTTTTCTATGTCTGGGTGTTAATATCTATTTAAGTATGTATTTAAAAATATATATGTACGTATATCAGTTTCTGGCAGCCATATTACAAGCTTTGCTTAGTTTGGGGTCAGATGACCGTGTGTGCAAAAATGTCCCGAATATTTATATTTTATTTTATTGTTAAGAATCTCCGGCAGAGATCTGGCTGCCAAACGATGACCCTGGCTACGTTGACCACCAGCCCGCTGGTCGGACGACATCGTTAAGACAGCAGGAAAGCAGTGGACAAGGCTAGCACAGGACCGGAAAAGATGGCGCGCTGAAGAGGAGACCTATACCCAGCAGTGGGTGGAGAACGGTTGATGATGATGATGATGATGATATTTTATTATTTATATTTCTTTTCAACGTTTGGCCTCTATCATAATAGTCAACGCCTCTATGGTCATCGTGATCTATTACAATCTTTTAATACAATACAATACAATATTTCTCTATTACACACAGAAAATACAAAAGAAACTTAAACTAACATAGAAAACAAATATACGGCAGTATAATGGGCGGCCTTATCGCCTAAAGCGATTTCTTCCAGGCAGCCTTTGGATGGACAGAACTAAAGAAGTTGAAAAACGGTCGGTGGTGCACTAAAATATAAATAAATATACACATACATAATATATACACTAAATACGCAATGCTGCATACATACCATATATATTATAAATAAAATACATATATATACGTACCAATTAACACGAAGAAAGATAACGTGTATAGACTTGATTCTTAAAAATAGGAAGAGATTTGGCCTGCCTGATAGAAGCAGGCAGCGCATTCCACAGCAGGACAGATTGACAAGTGAAGGACTTACAGTAGGAAAGATTGACGTGAGAAAAAGTAAAGAAGTAGGAGTAATAATGTTTTTTAATAAATTTTTTGAACTATCAGAATATCCCCCATTGTACCGCGCGAGAGCAAAACCGAGGAAAATAGAGAGCAAAACATTTATCACTCAAATTCATAACGATTTTTATTTTATCACATCACACATCACATCATCAGCCATTAAATGTCCACTGCTGAACAAGGCCTCCCTCTTAGATAGGGGTGTTGCCATAATCCCCACGCTTGGCAGGCGGCTTGGAGATCGCAGTAAGTTCACCGTGTACTAACAGGACGCTGCTGCCCATCCTCCGGTGGTTCTGGTCGCAGTTTTAGGACATACCCGGGTCCTAAATGTACATAATTATTACGATTAGAAAAAAAAAAAACACTTTTTTGGTCAAATATTGTAAACTACCATTATGAAAGATATTTTTTGCACTGGTAACCCCTTTGTTTACATAAAATATCTAAGAATAGTAAATATTTACTTGATCTGAGCATATTTACTTGATCTGAGTTCAAAGGACGACCAACAGCTTTGCAAACAAATAATGATATTTGAATACTCACATGCACGGCCACATTGAAGCTAGGGCAGTGGGCGGGACCGCCCTGCCTCAGCACGGTGTACCCGATTCTGACTCCAAGCTCGTTCAGGGCAGACACTGGGGACTTGCCCGCCAGCTCCACCGCGTCGGCTGCGTTAGCCAGCGCCTGAAGGTTCAACAAAAATATGTTAATAGTTTAAAAGTAGCTTCAATTATTTAAAAAATATAACCCGATTGCATTGTATATGTTACCGGCCGGGTATTCATTGCCTAGGCATTGTATAGAATGCCTGGGGCGTCCAGGCAATGTATGAAATATTATGAATGTTATTGACCTTTTCATACTTTACCTAGGTAATGTATACAATTCCTAGGTATTGTATAGAATGATCCACCGGCAATGTATAAAGTAAATAGATTTTATTCTATATTTATCAATGCTATGTAAGTAAGTACCGCCGTTGAGGTACCGGCCTAAGAATATACTCCCCCGTTCTCTTCCCGTGGGTGCCGTAGAAGTCGGCTAAGGGTGTGTGTGTGTGTTTGTGTGTGGGTGTGGGTGTGAGTGTGGATGTGAGTGTGGGCGTAAGAGTGGGTGTGAGTGCGTGTGTGTGTTTATCAACACTTTGTTTTAAAATTACAGACCCATCTCGCTTCTAAGCCATGTTTATAAGCTGTTTTAGAGGGTCATCACGCCTCCCGCCCGCGTCACCATCACTACCATCTACGCCACTGGAGCGTGTGTGCCAGCGCCCCAGAGCCTCACTCCGATATTTCAAGGAGTTGGGTTGGCTCGGGTAGGTGCTGGTAGGGGAAATGCACAATACACCCCAAGCGAGACGTCAGTGCAGGACTTATCGCCCCCATCTCGAAAAATAACATTTGAATTGTTTTACCTTGCCGATCCACTTCCTGATTATAAGTTATTCCATACCTGCAGGTTCCATTTGAATCCGGACGCGACATGTATGGAAAGAGCAGGCTTTTTCACAGGGGGCTCCCCGTCTAAAAACGATAAGAAACAGGCATGATGACTAACAATTTTTGATACCTCATAAAAAAGCTGACCATATTGTAAGTATAGACCTTAATAAAAAAAAAAAAAACTAAAAGAAATAAGTATTGTAATGTCATGCTAGACAGAGAGCGCACTATACTGAGTAATGACGTCACGCCTCAGGCGCGCCATACAAATGCTATACTAACACACGCTTTGCAAGAAAGGGATAGAGTATCCCCTCTCTATCCCCACCTAAAACTTTAAACGTTCATATTTATTTTATTTATTTATTTACATTGCCATATAATGCGTTGTAACATTTAAAATGCACTAAATACACATTATACCCTGTTTATAGGATGTTGCAAATAGTAAATGGTTTTACTTATTCTACTTAAAATTACACTAAGAATAATATTCATACAATATTCATGAGATTGAAAGTTTTTTTTTTTTCTCAGAGATTTATCAGTCAATTAATTCAAATTATTTTTTCAGTATGTGTAATGTATTTAGTTATATTCACCGCTTAGCTGTTATTCTTATTCTTACTAATATTATATAAGCGAAAGTAACTCTTTCTCTCTGTCTGGATGTTTGTTCACTTTTCACGACTAAATGGCTAAACAGATCTTAACGAATTTTGACAGGATGATAGTGTACATCATATGGACGGACATAGGGTACTTATTCACCCAGAAAATGCATCGCGGGATTCAGCTAGTTTGTAATAAATTAAACATTAGGACGCATGCCTATTAACTTAATAATTATCAATTTAAACACCCGTCTTCCAAATTAGTAAGTGGTATCGTTTCTGATGTACACTAAACTAAACTAAATTTGACAGGTCTAAAATTGTTGCCATTCTTCTCTCACGTATTAAAATGAAAAGAGAGGCAGATAATTTTAGTCCTGTCATATTTAGTTTAGTTTAGCGAGTGTATGACAGAATCGTTGCCATTATGTTTACTTTCGATTACTGGGATGCTTGGATTTCATAGTAAAAGTTGTTTATAACGGTGGGTTACGGTGGCTACTATGAACCCCTCGCGGCTTAGTTCACCCTTTCCGCGTAACCCAGTATCACACTAATATTATAAATGCGAAAGTTTGTGTGTGTGTATAAAATAAAATGAATGGACGGACCCAGAAGAAGTGCATTTTTTTTAGATTACAAAATGAGCGCCGGCGCTTACTTCGTTTCAGTCGGTCGCTAGCCGTAGGAAGTGCGACAAGAGACTATTGTTAACATGATTAACGAAACATCTGACTAAATTATGCCTTCGTGTGCTTTCCCGAAGTGTAAATACACAAAAAAAAACCGCTATCTATTATTTGTAACAAATGTACTGTACATGGTTATAATTAGGTGTTGAAGTATATGCCCGACGGTTTTGACTCTTTTTTACTGAGCAAGTTCAATGGTTATGGCCCGTCCATTCATTTTATTTTGGTCGAAGTGTATATCTCTTCTCTACATTGTATAAATTGAAGTCGCTTTCCGCGTCTGTCTGTCTGTATGTATGTCTGTATGGCCGCTAACTCCTCCTAAACCACGCAACGGATTTTGATGCGGTTTTCACCATCAGTTAGATACATTTTCACGGAAGGTTTATATACATAACTAGCGACCCGCTCCGGCTTCGCACGTTAATTTCATCGGTGCGAAGCCGGGCGAGCGGGTCGCTAGTAATATCATACACAACTGGCAGCTTGCGAGGCAATTACATCAGATTGTTAAAAAGTAGGATTTTAATTTTGTTTTAATATTATAAGTAGTAATGTTTTTACATAAACCTGAAGGTAGATTATTAATTAAACGAGGAACTAAATACGAAGCGGTCCGTTCCCCATAGGCAGTTACAATCTGGGTGTCTTCAAATCACGAAATTCGGAGCGGGTCGTTAGTTTAGTTATATTTTACTTTCTGTTTAACGTTTTGATAAATTGTATTGATGTACACATTGTAGGTGGACTTAAATAAATAAGCACAAGAAGAAAATAAAGGAAACAAATCCTCACTGTGTTCAGCATCAACTGCAGTGACCAATTCAGACATCTACCAGTTTTTAACAAGCACTTGACAAAACTACTAAGCTAGGGTTCCTTATTTTGTTGATTAACTTCAAAAAGATTGACACAATTATGGCTATCCAAAAACAACCACGATTTTACAAGCCTCTGATTAAAACATGAGTGACAGTAAAAAAAAACTGAGGGTAGTTTGAGTTTTTTTTTTTAAATTGTCACAATTTAAATTTTACAGATACCTTGCATTTGACAGTCTATCTACGTGACATTGGCTTAGTTGAAGAATCTTCATTCTTCATGATTTTTTTGTTGATTGACTACAAAAGAGTTGCAGTTAAATTTTACAATCCGCTTTTTAGAAGCTTTTATTCAACTTTCCATAACAGGGAACTTTTATTTTCGTTCAGTACCCTTAGTACAAGTTTTGATAGTATTCGAAAACTTTTTTCGTTTACGTATTGTTCCATACATTTTAGTAAACCGCCTCTATTGGAAACGTGACTAAAATCGGTAGTAATCGGCGGTATAGATTGCTTCACTCTAATACGAAAAAAGTTTTCGAATACCTTTTAGCCCAGCAATGTATGGAACAATACGAAAACGAAAAAGTTTTCGAATACTATCAAAACTTGTACTAAGGGTACTGAACGAAAATAAAAGTTCCGTGTTTTGGAAAGTTTAATAAAAGCTTCTAAAAAAGCGGATTTATTTGAGATCCTCTCTCCTGAAGTCCGTTAAAAAGGATCTTAAGGTCAACACATTTCGCACTCTTAATAAAACAGTGACCGAATCCAAAATCGGAACTTTTTGGGAATTGACAAGAAACAATTTTTAACTGAGTAACAGCGCGCAAGGTGAGGGACGGATAAAGACTCAAGTAGTTATAAACCTTATTGCATATAGAAAACAGGTGAGATTTAGTGAAACGCGGCATCATACTAATATTATAAAGGCGAAAGTGTGTTTATTTGTTGGTTTGTTTGTTCCTCTTTCACGCTGCAACGGAACAACGGATCTAATAGTTCAAGAGCCAGAGAGTGACAGGCTACTTTTCATCATCATCATCACCATTTTTCATCACTACGCGGGTGAAACCGCGGGGCGCAGCTAGTTATAGATAAGTTAGTCAATACAGCATTGTGGTTTTTAAGGCCATAACAGTGAATTTATTCAACAAAGTTCTAATTAGTAAGACAAGGAAGCTTATTTACTTCATATCAAATGGCCTTATTCAATAAACCGGCTAAGTGCGTGTCGGGCTGAGAGTTCCGTACCACCACAAAATTCTATAACGAAATTACCAGTTATAACTTGGTAATCAACAGAAATATATGTCACCGAATCGCTTTTGACCATTATTTATTATTTGTTGTTATACTTTAGAGTGTGTACTATAATCATGCCAAGTTTGACGCTTGTACGTATTACCGTTTTTACATTAGAGCTAATACAAAAATACGTTTGTTGTATGGGGACCCCCTTTCGTTTTTCCTTTTTAGTTTTTTATTATTTCTTAGTTAATCCGCCGTAACATTACATATTCTGTGAAAATGTCAACTGGCTATCTATTACGGTTTGAAAGATATAGCCGTTAATAGGTAGGACAGACAGACAGACGGACAGAAAGAGAGAAAGACAGACATTGTAGGCTTAGTAATAGGGTCCCGTTTTTCCTCAAAACTAAGCTTGTAAACCTCTTTTAGGCAAAATCATTACACATGTTTGTCCTATAGAAATAGATCTAGATTTTGTCGTTTGACAATTCTTTTGGAAAAATCTCTAAAAACTTTGTTTTCAAAACTCCATAGGAGCCTTTTGTAAAATCTCCACCACTTTATAGGGGCATGAGTTTGACTTGACCGTGACTTACTTTGCTTGACTCTGACTTGTTTGACGCTTTTAATACTATGTAAACATGTTTAATATTACGACTAAAGGACATTGAATCAAAGGGCATGAAAATTATAACAAAAAAAAAACTACATCTGATGAAAACGTCTCATGTAGAAACACGCCCCATGAAGGCACAGGCCACTGTGTGCCACGTCAGTACCGACCCAAAGAGAATATAAATACTACGTAATACCTATTGTCTTCTGTGGTAATACCGACCAAGCCGCGACTAATCAACATTTCTGTCGTCTTATAAATTAAAATTATTTAAAAATCACACTACATTTCGGTGTAGCAAAAAACATTGAGGCAAAAATTGCCAACTGAATTGTTTCCATTGAAAATAATTGTATCTACAAGTCTGGGCTATGTAGTAGCTTTACATAATCTGTTATAGAGTATAATATATTTTGTTACTCACATGGATTCCCACGGTATCTAGCTCTCTTCTGCCCCACCTCTGCAGGCATGATGAAGTCGGAGGTAGAACTTATGTCTCCAGAAGACATCTGAAACTATTTAATTATTCATTGATCAAGCATATCCGTGTAATGTCTAATTAAAACAACCAAAGGTAAAGAAACCGTTAAGTTGTGGCATTTTTTTTTTATAAATCGGCTTTCGGTCCACGCCTGATGTTAAGCGATGATGCGGTCTACTATACATCGTAGACCTCGATTAAATAGTACTCAGCAGTAGCTGTTGATCTCAGACTTTATGTATAGGTAATTCGCGCCATTCTTCTATTTATTTTTATTTATATGCTCATTTTTTTTTTCTTATTTAGTGACTACACTAAAATAAGGTATACATCAAGATTTCATATTATACTACGTATCGATCGTTGGTATACATATTTTATGGTTATTTAAATAAAGAATTAAAAAACAAACTTGGTTGAATTCGAACCGGCGCGCGGCAATAAAACATACCGATCTGGTACACTGCACAGCCTTGAGGATTTTTTCTACTCAGCTAGTTACTAAAATATTGTTTTCTTTGCTGTTATTTTTAACACATAACTACGAACTCAAAATTATTGTTAAATTGTATCAAATCAACAAAACATTTTTGTGTTGTCGTTTATCGACCACAGAATTTTTTTCTGAGTGGAATGAAGATGACATTCATGACATTAAAGATAGTCATCATATTATTTTTTCATGACCATGGATACAGAGTCCTTCAGTCGGAATAATTAAAAAAATCTGAGGTCTACATTTTTAATTCGAAAGGGACATATTTTCTACACTATTTAAAATTAACTTTAATAATCCATAAAATAACCTTTATTAAACATGTTTAACACACATACTTACTTGATGCAGCATGATTGTGCCAACTGAATATACATTTTAAAGAGTTTTACACTAAAACAGTTTCCTTTTTTTCTTAAAACTGGAAAACAAAGACACTTGTTTTGCAATGCTTTTATTTTTTCTGAGTTGCAAAAAATACATTCCAAGCATTGACCTATATGAATTCCAAGTGCTCGACATGCAACTTGAGTGTGCTTCATACTCATTGGTCAAACAGCGCAATCTACGTTATCTCAAGTTTATGCATCTTCGTGGCACTCTACAAAAATCACCAGATTCTTTGAAGTAGTAACTCATTCTCCAATTCCGTAGATCTACCAAAATTTATGGTGGTCAAACGCAAGCCTATTATATCTAAAAAAAATAAAAAAAAATGAACAAAGTATGATTTTTATGTTTGACAGGCTGGGCGTTTGACTACAGCTCACCTTGATAATAAGTGACAGAGTGGTCGAAGATGGTAAACACGCCTAGCTTTGAATGGGAACCCGAACTGGGTTACAAGTGATGCTGCCGGCTGCCAGAACACCATTCAGTGCTTAGCAACAGATTTTCAGCTTGAGGGTAGTGGCTAGCCAGCCAGGCATTAGAAAGTGTCCTACCACCATGATAAATGATTTCCGCACGATGTTTTTCCTTCACTGGCAGCTAAAAAATTCATTGATATATTAATTCATTCAAAAATGCAATGGTGGCTTAGCAGTAGCTTATTATATGCACTTTACAATCTGATGTAAAATAATTGGAAAAATGTAAACACAAAATATTAGCTGTATTTAAATTTATTCATACAGTACTTACATCACAGACTTACATACATAATTATCTTTGGTTTAAGTGACTATGTACTTATTTGAAGTTATACTTCTTATGCGACTTGCAACAAGGTTGCGTTAAACGTTTAACGCTACCATGGAGGGGGAATTTTTCTCTCTCGTATGGTTGCGAAATGCGTATCCTTTTTTCGCCCTGCGACTAGCAGTTCCGGTAGTGTAATAGTGTCGCTAATGGATTGAGAAGCCTAAGGAGCTAGGTTCGAATCTCGAGAAAAGCATGTTTTTAAATTGTTGGTATTTTTGCCATAGTTATAATTTTAGGGTTCTTTGTTGAAGTATAACTTCGTCCGCACGGAGGGACTCCACGCACAATTTTTTTTCACTTGGCTATGGCCCCGTTTTTTGTTGGGGCAATTTAGCCATTAACAGTGAGGGAATAGATAGTGAGATTGTCTAAAAACGAGGTAATCCTGGTTGATAACACTACTAACAGAAAATAACAAATGGAAAAACTGAAGACGGATATTATTAGATTAAATAAAATTAGCTAATGCAAAATGATTTTTTATTATTATGGCACATTTCATTGTATATCCTATCCCGACTAGATGCGGCCTGCGGCCAACTCTTACGCGATTTACCAATCTACCCGCATTTTCCAGGATAATAATTTGTACTTATGCTATGAAAACAAATAGCATTCACCTATACTTTTACGAGCTGTTATTTAACTTGAAATGTTTGTTTGTAAGTTTAAGTCAAATCTTGCAAGCGAATCAGAACCAGTTCTGAGTTCCTCTTTACCGATTTTGCTGCGTTTATATAATTTATTATATAACAAGCGACCCGCCCGCCCGGCTTCGCACGGATGTAATTTACGTGCGAAGTCGCTAATTATATATATAAACCTTCCTTGAAAATGTATCTAACTGATGGTGAAAACCGCATCAAAATCCGTTGCGTGGTTTAGGAGGAGTTAGCAGCCATACAGACATACAGACAGACAGACAGACGCGGAAAGCGACTTCAATTTATACTATGTAGAGATACGGGGTGTAAGGGGAACACTCTCGAAGCCAAAAGAAGGTAATTGTACTCATCATTATGAACAACTTTTACTATGGGACCAGCCCTAAAATCGCGAAATAAATATCAGCTGTTCTATAGAAAACGGTCATTGCCACTCGACAAAATGTATGGAACAGCTGGTTTTTTTTCACGATTTCAGGGTTGGTCCCGTACTAAAAGTGGTTTATAATGATGAGTACAATTACCTTCTTTTGGCTTCGAGAGTGTTCCCCTTACACCCTGTATAAATATATTACTATTTGGCCCAGATATATGTATCCTTTGACATAATGCAATCTACATAACCCTGATACTGGTTCACATTGTTAGTCATTAATTTAGTCTGTCATTCGAAGTCCAATCTCGAGGCTTGTCATACTCAGGTCTTCGAGCATGTGTACCTTTTAGATTAGTTGGGTAAATTATAAAGTATTATTATTATTTTTTATGCCATAGGTGGCAAACAAGCAGACGGGCTGCCTGATGGTAAGCAGTCACCGTCGCCTATGGATACTTGTAACACCAGAGGCATCACAAATACGTTGCCGACTCTTTAGAATTCGATTAATTCGCCTTTTGAAGAACCCCATGTTGTAGCTTCTCGGAAACACCGTAGAAGGTAGCAAAGGTAGGTAAGGTTTCTAGTTGATAATGGTCCATCGTGATGGTTTCTCGCACTCCCCAACATCAGGACAGAGCCTATTAAAAGTGGTATCGCTATCGAACCCTAAAATCTCTCTTTCTTCTTGTATTCTATATGTAAATGTACTTTCATGAGTACCGATGAAGTATGCACTGCGAGAGCATATAATCTGCTCAATAATAGCGACCTGACCATCCACGTAATTCCTTACATCTGGTACGTAAAAATGAGCTATGTAACCCAACATTTTTAGTTCCGCTTCCAGTAATTCTAACTCTTTATTCGTACCGTCCGATGCAAGAAAAATGTTATCGATCCCCAAGGATTTGTTTTTAATTGTTCTGTCTATTTGTTTTGCCGTTCCTTTGATGGATGTGCTACGATTGGCACGATAAAAATCTTGTCTTCTCCAATGTATAGATAAATAGTTAAAGCATTTTGTTTCAAAGCAATTTAACTCCTTGACGATGTAGGAATCAGCCGCGTCGATTAGCTCCGAATTGAACTGCATGCTTTTCCGACAGTCCCAATAACTTTTAGTTCCATAAGAGCTGTGTAGAGGTATTTCTCCGTGGGAAAACATGACTTTTCTGTCTTCAGGTTGTTGATCAATAATCTCCCAGAGCTGAGTGATGCTTCCTTGAAATTGGACACATTTAACTCGTTTGGCAGTTATGTTGCGGTATCCCCAAAAATCTCCTTCGTATCGACAATGGTCAAGAACATTCCACTTATCTTTAAAGTCACCATTTTCAAAGGGATCGTCGTAGTTTTGGAGGATGTATAAAGAGTCTATTTTGAGACCGTATCGGCCAGAATTTTGTATTATCTGATGTGATTCCAGCACTGGAGCGTATGAGCTAAGTGAATGAATATCGAAAAACATGCTCCAAGGCTTAGGAGTGTGATAAGTCTCAGTTTTCCAATGGTATAAGGCATACCAAGGAGGTAGGGCTAGGTACCAGTTCATCCTTTTCCCGCGTTTTTGGGCTTCTGCAAGCATGATAGCAAACCTCATGTACACGTCACGGCGTAGATTGAACCCTTCGGGTGGATTCACATCATAGAATAGCAGCCTTTTTTGATCTAAATCAAAGTTTTTAGGGTCTTCATTGTCACAGACACCTTTGTTTATGTCGCATTGCCCGTTGTGTTTAACTTGGTCGGCGGTAACTAGTAACAAATTGACACACAATAAGTGCAATACCATCATTTTCATTTGATATTGTAATTTTTGAAACACAGAAGATGAAAAGAAGACTCAAAAGAGATAGTTAAATGTTGTAAAATGTAAATACCGGCTGTAAAGAAAATATAAATTACAAAACAAAAACTTTTTTTTTCATTTCCTGTTGAGAGGATTTTGGCGTCACACGTCTTGTACATTTGGCAACGTATAGTTTTTATACATATTTTCAAGTTTTATTGATTACCATCGTACAAGACATAGTTATTATGTCTTCTGTGGTAAGAGTAAAGTAAAGTAAATCACGGTCAAGTTTAGGACATGCCTTATCAAAGTGATAAAGGAATATATTAAGGTGATTTGGGAACAACATGATAATTATATTTGTCTCTACTTATTTTATAATAATTATTTTTATTTTGTTTTGGCTTGAACAAGACTTATTTTTCTTGACTCTGACTATGACTGACCTATTTCACGTAATTTTTTACCATGTAAATGAATACATAATATGAATATAACTCAGACTGAAGGATTACGTATCAATTGTCAAGAAAAAAAAAACTTTTAACTGTCAGGCTGCTCTGAAAGGTAGTCTGACAGTAACGTTTGTAGTACTTTTGGCGCTAACGTGAAAAAAACATGTCGCTTCATTGCATTATTTTCTTAAACTTGTGTATTTTAGGGAATTATTATTGATTATTTATTAGTGGACGTGCTTGAGGCTGGGAAGTATTATAACGCTGTGAAACGAATTTTCTTGTTGTTTCCAAAGCTCCATAGAAGCCTCTTGTAAGGTCTCCACCACTTAAGGGCTCTTTAACTTGACCGTGACTTACTTTGCTTGACTCTGGCTGTGCCTGTGACGCCTGTAAGCCTGTAACTGACTTGTTTGATGACACACTCGACACTGGCAAATACATAAGAAGGGCGACGCCAAAATCCTTACAGAGAAAAGAATTATAAACATTTGTATTTGACATCATTTGACATTTGTGTTGACGAACTAAAAACTAAAATAAACCATTGTATCTATATTTGATATTTCTTTATTTCTTATAATTTTAATCTCGCTGTTAAACAACAATACGATACGACGAACCAAAAGAAACCTGAGGTATTACTTAGCGGTACAGAACTTTCAACTTAGCGGGTATTATTTATATTTATTGTATGCTCTTGTACCGCCTGCGTCCGCCTGACGACGCTCAACTCGCTCAAGTAAATTCTGTGAATACATACTAGACAACAAGGAAGATTGTTACGTTACTCCACTTTTAAAACAAAAAGTCTACAATAATGGAAAATGAACACGCTGAAGAAGTGAATGTAATTATAGACGCTAAATCTGCAATTACAAAACACCCGGAATGTGACGATTTGGCTAAATCTGCAATTACAAAACACCCGGAATGTGACGATTTGGCTAAATCTGCAAATACAAAACACCCGGAATGTGACGATTTGTCAAACGATCTTAGAACGCCGTTGTTTGTCTCAGTGGGAACACAATATGCTGAAGATCAAACTAAAGAAAAACCACACAAGTGCAATATGTGTGATTTTGAATCTGTACATGCAAATAGTTTAAAACAACACATACGTAAACACACTGGAGAAAAACCGTTTAAGTGTAATATCTGTCATTACACTGCAGCTAAATCGGATACTTTAAGAAAGCACATACGCACACACACTGGCGAAAAAAAACATAAATGTACATTGTGTAAATTTAAAACAATACAGGCGTATAATTTAAAAGTGCATATGCGATCACACACAGGACAAAAACCTTTTAAATGTCATATATGTGATTATACATCAACACAGGCGAGTGGTTTAAGAGCGCACATGCGAAAACACACCGGGGACCACCCATATCAGTGTGATATATGTGATTATAAAACACAAAGTGTAGCCCATCTAAAAAGTCATATACTTATACACACTGGAGAAAAACCCTATGAGTGTGACATCTGTGATTATAGATCAGCTAGAGCAGATAGCTTAAAAATACACATACGCACACACACTGGGGAAAAACAACACAAATGTACGTTGTGTGATTTTAAAACTATACAGGGATATAATTTGAAAGTGCATATGCGAACACATACTGGACAAAAACCTTTTAAATGTGATATGTGTGATTATTCAGCAGCACAGGCGAGTGGTTTAAAAGGGCACTTGAGAAAGCACACTGGTGAGAAATCATATGGATGTGATGTGTGTGATTATAAATGTGTACATGAAAATGATTTAAAAGCACATATTAGGTCGCACACGGGAGAAAAAACATATAAATGTGAAACATGTGATTATACAACCACAAAATCTAGTTATATAAAAACACACATACGAACTCACACCCGAGAAAAACCATATAAATGTGAAACATGTGGTCATAAATTGGCCCATGTGAGCTCCTTGAAAAGACATGAAAAAAAACACAAAAAACCAACTGTGTGAGTTTAAATGCAATGTCATGAATATCAATACTAATATTATAAAGAGGAAAGATTTGTATGTAAGTACGTTCGGGAAATTGCGTGACATCTTCTCGTCCAAAATCCCTCAAGACGAGGGTCTTTGACCAGTGTGTGTTGCCAGTGATGACATATGGTACTGAGACTTGGTCCTTAACTGTTGGCCTTTTGGAAAAACTCAGAGTCACACAGCGGGCAATGGAGAGAGCTATGCTCGGAGTTTCTTTGCGCGATAAAATCCGAAACGTGGATATTCACCAAAGAGTCAGAGTCACCGACATAGCTGTTAAAATTTGTAAGTTGAAGTGGCAATGGGCAGGCCACATCGCTCGAAGAACCGGTAACCGATGGGGAAGAAAGGTTCTGGAGAGGAGACCACGAACCGGAAGACGCAGCGTAGGGAGGCCTCCCACTAGATGGACCGACGACATTGTGAGAGTCGCGGGCACCCAGTGGATACAAAAGGCAGGCTGTCTTTCAGTGTGGAGGTTAAAGGGGAGGCCTGTGTTCAGCAGTGGACGTCTTCTGGCTGATGATGATGATGTTTGTAACAAATTGGCTCAAGAAGTACTGGACCGATTATAAAAATTCTTTCACCATTTGAATGCTACATTATCACTGATTAATATAGGCTATTTTAATAGGCTATATAACTAAACCCGTGCGGAGCCGGGGCGGACCGCTAGCAATTAAATAAAAAGTGTAAATATTTGGTGTTTGTTTATTTCTTTACAATAGTATTTTATCAATTGAACTTTCTTTGCCCTTAGTCCCAGATTTGATAGTTACGAAAACTTTTTCGTTTACGTATTGTTCCATACATTTTAGTAAAGCGCCTCTATTGGAAACGTTAGAGAAAAAAATTTGGCAGTTATCGGCAGTATAGATTGCTTCACTCTAAAGGAAAAAAGTTTTCGAATACCAGCAATGTATGGAACAAGACAAAAACGAAAAAGTTTTCGTAAACTATCAAATCTGGGACTAAGGGCACTTGTCCATTTATGACCGACTTATGTTGTTTGATGATTTATGTTATCGACATAGAAGTGGCAGTGGGCAGGGCATATAGCATGCAGAACAGACGGACCAGTAAGCGCAGCGTTGGACGTCAACCCACGAGATAGACCGACAACCTAAAAGAGACTGCAGGGAAAAGGATGCAGGCAGCGTCCAACCGGCCCTTTTGGATATTGACGGGGGGGAGGCCTATGTTCAGTACCTAACTGGGCAAAATACATGCTTTGCTTTAATTGAAATATAAATTAAAAAATACTGTATCGCAATTAATTAAAATACGAAATACAAAATATCTTTAAGTAAAGTATTTGAAATATAAAATACAAAATACAGTATTTTGGCTATTTTTAATTGAAATACGAAATACAAATTACAAAATAAGTAATCTAGACCAGCACGGGCTAAAAAATCAGTAAAATCAAAGTTTCTTTTCATGAACACTAGATTTTTAAATGTACTCACAGACAAACATTACACTCTCGCCTCGCACTCACTCTCACGATCGCTAAATGAAGGTCAAATGTATTTAATGTTAAAATGTATTTTGAAGCCTCAAGTATTTGAAATACTAATTACAAAATGCCTCGACGTCAGGTATTTGAAATACAAATACCAAATACGCATTTGTATTTCAATTACGTATTTTAATTACAAGTAATTCAAATACTGCCCAACCCTGGTTCAGTAGTGGATGTCCTATGGCTGAAATGATGATAATGATGAAGTATTTATGTATTAAAAAAAAATTGTGCATGCGCAGTTTTGATGCCATCACTCAAAACAGTGGTGAAGGAAAATAGTAAGGAGACCAGTTTGTCCAAGAACATCAAAAGTTTAAGGACATAACTGTGGTAAATCATAATCCAGTATTCACTTTTACATAACATTTTTCATATTCTTATTCTTTATACCTACTTATTACATATTTCAGACCAATATGCTTTCGCTATGAACGCTCAAGCCAGACTAAAGTCCCGCTTGCCAACATCCTACTGCATTATCCTTTTCCTACCCCCACTATTTGCACTATTGCCGAGACTCCCGAGTCAACACGTTTCCGAACGCCATTTTAAATAAAAAGACTGTACAATCAATTTTAGTAGTAATAGTTTTAGGTTTTAAATCATCTATTATTTTGTTATTTAAGTTTTAGTTTTTAGTATATATTTTAAGTTTTCATTAATTTTCTGATTTTTAAGTTCCAAAAGACTTATAGTCAAATTAGATACCATAAGGTTTAATACCAAGAAATCACAAAGAAGCAATTGAAATAAGTTAGAAATCATGACACAACACTATATATATATTTCACACACTATATTTCACTAATATGCACTGAGCCAGCTTGGTGGATTGGGGCCCATCCTTTATTTGTGAGAGAAGGCCAGTGTCCCAGGAGTTGGGCTTGGGACATGATAGGCTGGTGAATGAATGACGATGAAGTATTTATTTGCCCTGATAGCAGCTACATCATCATTGTAAAATATTGAATGAAAAGCATTAATTCTGATTACTGTTGCTTGATTTTTAACGTTAGACTGTAGCAGGTACCCGATATACTTAGTAAAATATTGAGAGAAAATGTTTTTATTTAGCTTTTTACATTGTTTGTTATTGCTGCTGTCAGAGCAAATAAATATATAGAAAAATCTTAGAAATATCTTATTTTTTTACACACACAGTCATCTGACCCCATACAAAAGAGTAGTATAATAAAGGCCCCATACTAAGCAAAGTTTGAACTAAGGCTGCCAAGAACTGTTTTTTGTTTTTGTTGATGTTTCTAAAAGCACTAAATCAATTTCGATAACTCTTAGGGACCACCTCTGCAGTAAAACCTACCAATCAAAAAAAAGGTTCATCAATATCAATTCATAATTGGCGGAATAACGTCATATAATCTAATTGATAATCTCTTCTTATTTTACAGTCGGTTAAAAATTTAAGAAATAAGTAAGAAAATAACAGATTTTAACTTGAGTAATAGTGTTCCGTGGATTTTAATCTGTGTTTGTACTTGACGTCATTCTTGTTGCGGAGTTTACCGAGTTTACTGTGTTTGTGTTGCGTTTTGGCGCCAACGTGGAAAAAATGTAGGCTTGTTGTATTATTTTTCTAAACTTGTGTATTTTCGAGTATTAATGTGTAATAATAGATGATCGTGCTCAGGGGTGGCAATGTGATTTATCAAAGTGGAACGTAATATTTTCGTGTAGTTTCCAAAACTCCATACAAGCCTTATATAAAGCCTCCACCAATTTATTGAGTGATTGAGTGATTGTATTAGTTTGACTTGACCGTGACCTATTTTGCTTGACTCTTACTGTGACTATGACTTATTTGGCGCTATTTAATACTATGTAAACTTGGATAATATTACGACTGAAGGACGTTGTATCCTATGGTCATGAAAAATAAAAAAATCTTTCTTTTAGAGTTGTTCCTTGTCACGTCTGCAATATTTCTAACCTTTGTCATGAAACCAAGACAGAACTATAATAATTTCTCTTGAGTAAGGGAGAAAGACTAATAAATCAATTATTTACTTCGACACGACAGCGACACCGTCCAAAACCGAGAATCTGGAATGGAACGTAATTCATAAAATTGGACTGGACCGAATGTGGATTGTCGAAAATATTTTTTCCAATATTTAGAGAAATTAAAACCATTTCTCAATTATATCAATGAAGATGGAACTAAACGATGTAATAGTCAACCAGCCTGTGGTTATAGATAACGTAAGTGCTTCACTAATTCCATAAAAGAGTTGGTTTCGTATGTCTTCACTGGCGCACCTATTATTTTTACAAAAATCTTATTGTGAACTGTTACAAAAGTACCAAAAATTAGGACACTACATTGTTAAGGGTTTCCCACGTAAATTGACCAATACTTTTGTTATTTAGCTTAATTTATTCATATTATGACTCATTCTTCTATCTTACGTCAACATTGCAGTTTACTTTCATGCCGGTGTTGTTTTAGGGCTCCGGCGTCATCAAAGCAGGCTTCGCCGGCGACCAAATTCCAAAATGCAGGTTTCCAAACTAGTAAGTTTCCAATCCATCCTTAAAGATGTGGCAAAGTGGGGTTGTATAAAATGCTTGATACCAGATGCCTGCGGTGTGTCCTCACACAATGACACACTTAATGGAGTGCCCAGTGCCGTAACTAGGTAAACAAAGGCCCTGGTGCAAAGAATTGGGGCCCTATCTGAACTGGTTAAGCTTTATCAAGTATAAATATAAATTTATATGAATACTTTAAAGGTGCAAAGCTACTTATTAGGCGCATGACTGTGTATAAGTTATATTTTGAAGACGGGAGACATTTTCTCATGTTTATCAAGGTTAACGCCACATTATAGATGCGTGGAAGTCTCACTGTTCGGTTTTTTTCGATTGTTTTTGCCACCCACCTGTAAGTTGTGCCATGGCTTGTCTTCTTCGAAAAATCTTACCACCATCGGTTTTTCCTCTTAAATATGACCTCAATTGTTTCAAACAAAGAGTGAATCCACCGCCAATTCTCTGGGTATTGTAGGTGGCCATAGACAGCGGTGAGTACTTACCATCAGGTGGCCCGTTGCTTGTTTGTCTAATGGTACATAAAAATAAAAAAAGCAGTCGTAGTATTGCTTGTCAGTAGTGGCAATTTAAGAAGTTATTCACCTATTCTACAAGAGACGGCGCTGTATTAACAAAATACGGATACATATATCTGAGCGTGACTGTCACGCGAGTTCAGTGCCTTTTCCCAATCCCAAAAAGTACCCAACGTGCCTAAAGAAGAAAAGAAAGACTTAAAAATTTCTTAAAACTAATAATGTTGTCAAATATATCAATATCAGTTGTCCTAGACACTTTTGGAATTTACCATCAGACGGATGACCTGCTCACAGGGTCATTTTAGACTCAAGAGTCATTGAAAGTCCCCACTAATACCTTTTGTTCCCAGTATCGGCCGTCCGAAGCACGTCCGCGTGATGGCGGGTGCGCTAGAAGGGGAGCTGTTTGTTGGTCCGAGGGCCGAGGAGCACCGCGGTCTCCTCACCATCAAATACCCCATGGAGCATGGGATTGTGACAGACTGGAACGATATGGAGCGAGTGTGGAATTATATCTATAGCAAGGTAGGTTATGACACAGTGTAACAACCATACAGTGAGCCAACGCCTTTGTTGTTGCACATGTTACGAATAGCAGTTTATATGGTATCTCCACAAGTATATTTTCACTGATTTACTACTATAGCTGGGCACCGTTAATCAAATAGTTAACTTCGTTAATCGTTAATCCCCTAAAAAAAAAAGTTAGCTTTGTTAAATGGTTACATTTCGGAAGAATTAATGCAAGTTAACGTTAATCGTTAATATGTGTAAAATTGCATCTTTATATCCGTTGCGTTAGTGAACTTATAAAACCTGTTTCCTTAGGTTCTGGAAGTTATCAGGTTAGGAACAAAACAAAATACTTGTATAATTCAAATGTGTAATTTAATCGTCGGGTATAAGGTGCATATTCCCCTTCATGAACATTAACATGTTGAAGTTCTCGTCTAAAAGCGAGGCTCGTTTTGGTGTTAAAATGTCTTTATAATAAAAACCATCAAACAAACAAAACACCCGTCACTCTAAGCACCGGTGCTAAGTAATGAAATGATCAAACGAAACAAATGTCATCGCAGTTTTCTTTCTCACTCACACACGCTGGCAAAATATATATAAAATTACACTTTCAAAACAGAATCGCTTGAAACAGGTAGTAGTTGTAAGGCCCCACATACTTTAAAAGTGTAACTTGTTTGAATTTTTTCTGCCATCTAGTTTCCACCTTTCTTCTGTGTGTGGAAATTGATGAAATCACATCTCTATAATTAATTCTGTAAGAGGAATTGCACAGGCACAGCAGATGTTGTATGCACCGTTTTGGTGTGTTCACAAAAAAACATACTTCAAAGTATTTTGTGTACCAAGCTACTAAGACAAGCGATGTATGCAGCTTGGTACTACCATACCTGCCTCTCGCCCTCCACGCCCCTCGTCTGCCTGTCTCGGCCTTGTTGGACGACTGTTACTGTCATAGAATAAATACCAACCAGGGCTTCGGTCTGAGGACATCTCGTGTCATAAGTTCCTGGACCTTTTCCTAATTTAGTAGGGATGCTTAATTTTACTATCACATGCTTTATATTAACTACAGTAACTTACTTGTTACTTGTGTAGCGGGTTATTAACTACAGTTGTAACTAACTAACAATGTAGTAAATAATAAATAAATAAAATAAAATAAAATCATTTATTTCAGGCACTTAACTGACCCATAAAATAAAATACAAACTAACACTACAAATAAAATAAAATGATATCGCGCTGTAAAGAGGCGCTCGTCTACTTATAACTAAATGTACATCTAACATCTAAGAAGCACAATAGTGCTGGGTCATTTTTTGTTGCCATCCATGTGAAGTCTATCCATCTTGGAAGTCTATTTAACCTACTGCTATATTTTGTTTCTTGTACAGGACCAATTATCAACATTTTCGGAGGAGCATCCGGTGCTGCTAACGGAGGCCCCGCTCAACCCTCGCCGGAACAGGGAGAAGGCAGCGGAAGTCTTTTTTGAGACTTTCAACGTGCCTGCGCTCTTTCTTTCCATGCAGGCTGTGCTAAGTTTGTAAGTATGGCACATGATTGTCACTCAGGACCAGCACTGTTGGTAATTTATTGATGGGGTGCTACAAGGTTGTTACCTAAGACCATTACTGTTTGTCATTTATTGATGGGGTGCCACAAGGTTGTTACCTAGGATCAGTATTGTTTGTAATATTACTGTTCGTCATTTATTAATAGGGTGCCACAAGGTTGTCACCTAAGACCATTACTGTTTGTCATTTATTGATGGGGTTCCACAAGGTTGTCACCTAAGACCATTACTGTTTGTCATTTATTGATGGGGTTCCACAAGGTTGTCACCTAAGACCATTACTGTTTGTCATTTATAGATGGGGTGCCACAGGGTTGTCACCTAAGACCATTACTGTTTGTCATTTATTGATGGGGTTCCACAAGGTTGTTAGCTAGGATCAGTACTGTTTGTCATTTATTGATGGGGTGCCACAAGGTTGTCACCTAAGACCATTACTGTTTGTCATTTATTGATGGGGTGCCACAAGGTTGTCACCTAGGACCAGTATTGTTTGTCATAATTATATTGATGGTGTGCCACAAGGTTGCTGCCAAGGTATATTACTGTTTGTCATAAATTTCATTCAAATAGGTTCAGCTGTTACGTTTATGCGAGAAAATACACACAAGCTTTCGCATTCATAATATTTGTATTCTGCTGACGTAATAACCATCCAGACCCCTCCGTTCCCCATGTCATCAAAAATAAGCAAGCAAAGGCCCGCACATGCCTATGGTGCTAACGTTAAGGCAGATACACGAGAAGTTTTACCTTCAGTTTCGCCTGGCCGGACATAATTCTGTGCCGTGTATGGACGAAACCGTCTCGAGGCCATCGCGCTTACTATGGCCGGATTTTACTGAAGCAATTCAATCACACAGAAACTCAGAGTCACACAGCGGGCAATGGAGAGAGCTATGCTCGGAGTTTCTTTGCGCGATAAAATCCGAAACGTGGATATTCGCCAAAGAACCAGAGTCACCGACATAGCTGTTAAAATTTGCAAGTTGAAGTGGAAATGGGCAGGCCACATCGCTCGAAGAACCGATAACCGATGGGGAAGAAAGGTTCTGAAGTGGAGACCACGAACCGGAAGACGCAGCGTAGGTAGGCCTCCCACTAGACGGACCGACGACATTGTGAGAGTCGCGGGCATCCAGTGGAGGCAAAAGGCAGGCTGTCGTTCAATGTGGAGGTTAAAGGGGGAGGCCTATGTTCAGCAGTGGACGTCTTCTGGCTGATGATGATGAATTGAATCACATCTGCCTGTTCAGTTTGGCCTCATCGTGTATTACTTGAATGACTCCATGATATGATTTCAGATACGCGACAGGTCGCACAACAGGCGTGGTCCTGGATTCTGGCGACGGAGTGACGCATGCTGTTCCCATATACGAAGGGTTCGCGATGCCCCACAGCATCATGAGGGTCGACGTCGCGGGGAGAGACGTCACCCGATACCTCAGGTAACACACACAGAGTTGTTTTTTTTTTATGACCATCATGGATACAGAATCAATATATACAAAAATACGTAAAAAAATACGTTTGTTGTATGGGGACCCCCATTTCGTTTTTGCTTTTTATCTTATTTATTATTTAATTCGCCGTAACGTTACATATTCTGTGAAAATTTCAACAGGATATCTGTTACGGTTCGAAAGATACAGCCGTTAAAAGATAGTTCAGACAGACATCGTAGGCATAGTAATAGGGTCCCGTTTTTACCCTTTGGGTACGGAACCCTAAAAAACAACTCTGCACATAATGAACATAACTAACAAATGAAATTGTTATGACCAGATTCTCTATTACATTGCAGGTTACTCCTGCGCAAGGAAGGCGTGAATCTGCGCACTTCAGCAGAATTAGAAATAGTCAAGGCTATAAAGGAGCGCGCTTGCTATCTCTCCCCCAACCCGCTCAAAGAAGAGACTTTAGACACTGAGAGAGCACAGTATACTCTACCCGATGGCACACAGTTAGAGGTAAGATAATACCCACTGGTGTGGAAAATTACCCTACTGACGAGGATAATTACCCCACTGTTGGGGGGTAACTACCCAACTGGTGAGGAAAATTACCCTAATGATGATGATAATTACCCCCACTGTTGGGGGAAACTACCCAACTGGTGAGGAAAATTACCCTAATGACATTACAATACAATGACTCTTTATTAAACCACAAAACAAGAATAACATAAACATTACATTAAAAATATTATCTAGGCTTTTGACAGGCGGCCTTATCGCTTAAAGCGATGATAAGACGATGATAATTAACCCACTGTTGTGTGGAAACGATCTAACTGGTGGGGAAAACGACCCTACTGAAGAGGATAATTACCTCACTATAGGGGAGAAACGATCCTACTGGTGGGGAAAATAACCCTACTGACGATGATAATTGCCTCACTATTGGGGAGAAACGACCCTACTGGTGGGGAAAATAATCCTACTGACGACGATAATTGCCCCACTGTTGGGGGGAAACGACTCTTCTGTCTACTCTCTACCACTCACAATTTTTTTTGTATTTTTTTTAGCTAACATGTTATGTTAGAAGAAAGAAAGAAATTACCGAAGTGACCTAAACACATTTTGAGAAAAAAAAAACATGTTTATTTATTTAATTCATACAGAAACACCAACAGTACACATATTAAATAATACAAATAACACTCATTTATAATTGATACAGTTCTGATATGTGCACCTTTAACAGGTGTTTTTATTAACTAAACAAAATACAAACTAAAACTACAAATACAGTTAGACTGCCCATAGACCGTTGAAGGTCTAAAGACAATCCAAATGCTCAAGCCCACTACCAGTTGGCAGCGTACCCAGCATGCTGGCGGTATTACCACGTGTTTACAACGTTCACAATTAAAAGTGGTAAAACAAAAATATGATTTAAAAATGATATATGGGTGTGATGGGGAAGAAAGGTTCTGGAGTGGAGACCACGAACCGGAAGACGCAGCGTAGGGAGGCCTCCCACTAGATGGACCGACGACATTGTGAGAGTCGCGGGCATCCAGTGGATGCAAAAGGCAGGCTGTCGTTCAGTGTGGAGGTTAAAGGGGGAGGCCTATGTTCAGCAGTGGACGTCTTCTGGCTGATGATGATGATGATGATGATGATGATGATGATGGGTGTGATGTGAATACAGTAAGCACAAAGGTCTAGTTTTTATGACATGAGTATCAGTGGATTATGCCGTGCATACTGTATCCAACCAACTAAATGTTACCTAAATTTTACCAAAACAACGAATTGTAAATATAATACATAATTATATAACATCTCTACATAGTATAAATTGAAGTCGCTTTCCGCGTCTGTCCGTCTGTATGGCCGCTAACTCCTCCTAAACCACGCAACGGATTTTGATGCGGTTTTCACCATCAGTTAGATTCATTTTCACGGAAGGTTTATATATATAACTAGCGCCCCGCCCCGGCTTCGTACGTAAATTACACCCGTGCGAAGCCGGGCGGGCGGGTCGCCAGTAGATAATAAGAATAAGATAATTAAATCTTAATAACTTAAGCATGTACGATAAATGACAGTGTTATGTTGTCATGTTAAGGTGGTTCGTTTCACAAATGGCGGGAAATTCAAATTTCAAACAGTTTTCTTGTCCTTGTAGCTAGGTCGGGTAATTATTGTAAACGATCATGATGTTTGCGCAAATTGATTAAAATTCTTTACAAAATCATGTAAAGCTATTTATCTATAATGCACATTATTACTTACATTTGTGAATAAACTATTTTTTGCTGTTTCAAATGGTTTATTCACAAATATTAAATATTTGTACATTATAATGTAAAGAACAGCTAGCATTTTGCGCAAACACTGTGTTATTTAAAAATAATTACCTGGCCTGGCTACTAGGACCAAAAAACTGGTTAAAATTTGAATTTCCCGCCATAGGCGAATCGTACCACCTTAAGTTGTCGCGTCGAGTGCGACAAAAAAGGGCAGTGCTCAGCGATAATGCTACAGATTTCTATGCAGCGCCGATTTTCAGCACTGACCTTCTGATGTATGTGGTGGTACGGAAACCTCGGTGCGCGAGCCCGACTCGCACTTGGCCGGTATTATTATTTAATATTCATAATTCATTTATTGCGTATGTATGGGTACACAGGAGATGGAAAATTTACAGTGAAAGAGCGCCATAATCGACCTTTCGGCATGCAAAAAAAAAAAAGGATAATTTTTTTTTTTTTTTTTTATAGTAGATAGAAGCCTATCTACTATAAAATAAGAGTATATATGACGGAGCGAGACCTCGAATGCGTGATAGGAGGCGCCGGTGCCGGTCGTCGATGGATGGCCGATCTTCATTAGGTCATTCTTTGTTTCTATGGCGTGAGTATAGCGGCCGAGGAGAATGAGACATCGCACGTACATTGACACAGTTTTTATTTCGAAGCGCTATGATTACTAATTACAACATCGAATTACTTGAAAATTACTTGGGGACAAGGTGTTCCGCCTTGTAACGAACGCTACCAACCAACAATCCAAATTCACAACCCCAAGCAAAGTTAGCTCCGCCGAGCATCCAACAGTCCCCCTCCAAAACACAAAGTAAACTGAGCTCCCCCGAGTCTCACGTCACCAACACGTGTCCGCGCGCGCTCACTAGCGCCTCTGCCGGACGGTACCCAAACTAGCTACACTCTGATTGGTTGTCAACGAAACAACTTCACAACGAACTTCAGGCAGAGTAAGTTACTGCAGCGTTACACCAGCGATGGCGCCACCTCCATCACTAGTCCACCAAAACAATGCTAGGTGACGCCTACCTACATAATCTAAGCCTTAAAAACTATCCGACGGTAGTTGCGCCCGAATGCTAAATCTTCAACGCGCCGACATATCGCTGGCTCACTATTACAAGGTTCTATGTTATTTTCGTACACATTCTGTAATTTCAATTTTAAATTTTTGACTTTCATAAATATTGACTTAGCAGGGTTTATGTTTGAGTGAAAGTATCCCTCTCAAGCATAAAACCAACTAAGTCAATATTTATGAAAGACAAATTTTTAAAATTGAAATTACAGAATGTGTACGAAAATAACATTGAACCTTGTAATAGTGAGCCAGCGATATATATAGCGCTTGGCCGCCATCACGCGGAAAAATTAACTAAACATTGAAAAATTATTATCACATTGTCAGAGCAAATAAATAAGAATAAGAGATATAATTGAATCAAAACTAATTCCAGATCGGTCCGGCGAGATTCCGCGCGCCGGAAGTATTGTTCAGACCCGACCTCATCGGCGAGGAGTGCGAAGGTATGTATAGGAAAGTAACATTATACAAATCATGATCCAAGAAAACAAGGCCTGGCACTCTGGCAGTTGTCCCAGAACTACGTCACTGTCTAGTTGCCACTTGATTGCAACAAACATAGATATTATTTAGATAGCCCGTTGGTGCAGTTGGTAGTGAACCTGCCTTCTGAGCTTAGGGGCGTGGGTTCGATTCCCACCTAGGACAAACATTTGTGTGATGAACATTTGTGTTTGTTCTATATCTGGGTGTTAATATCTATTTAAGTATGTATTTAAACCTATATATGCATGTATATCAGTCTCTGGCAGCCATATCACAAGCTTTGCTTAGTTTGGGGTCAGATGACCGTGTGTGCAAAAATGTCCCGAATATTTATTTATTTATTATTATTTATATTGGGAAACAAATTCGTTAATCATCTATTAAATGAAATACAAAAAGCATTTCAATTGTCATTTGGTTTGTCCGCTCAAGGAAGTTAAGCACGAATTGAATATATTAAACACAATTTTATCAAAACCACATTGATTTATTGGATTCCCACAGGTAATATACGAATATTGGGGAGTTATAATTTCACGCTACTGTTAACACAGAAAATCAAAGAGATTCCGCCGGAGTTTTGGCGCCAACGTGGAAAAAACATGTCGGCTCGTTGGATTATTTTCCTAAACTTGTGTATTTTCGAGTGTAAATGTGTACTAAATGGTTAATTATTATTTATTAAGTGCTCGTAAACGTGCTCGAGTGTGGGTAAGTGATATAACGAGGTGAAACATGTCTTTTCGTGTTGTTTCCAAAACTCCATAGGAGCCTCTTGTAAAGTCTCCACCTCTTTACAGGGGCATGAGTTTGACTTGACCGTGACTTACTTAGCTTGACTCTGACTGTGACTATGACTTGTTTGACGATATTAATACAAAGTAAACTGTTTAATATTACGACTAAAGGATATTGAATCCACGGTCATGAACATTATTACAAAAAAAAGAGAGTCCGCCATTGTTTCGTGTATCGTCATCTCTGTCGAACTTGTTGTAAATTACTTATTCTGCTCCTGCTTATGCACGTGTACGTGTATCCATGACATTGATGACATCATTGTGGGACGCCCACGTCACATTATTTCTCGGAGTGCTATACATGGCGGAGTCTATTATTATACCATGATTCAAATGATCTTTGGCATTGTTTGTTGTACCCGGGTATGTCCTAAAACTGCGACCAGAACCACCGGGGGATGGGCAGCAGCGTCCTACTAGTACACGGTGAACGTACTGCGATCCCCAAGCCGCCTGACAAGCGTGGGGATTATGGCAGCACCAAGCGTTCTTAAACGTGCTTGAGTTTAGGCCAGTGATATAATGAGGTGAAACATTGACAAAAAAAAATTATCTTTCGTAAAAAAAAATTTTTTTTTTTTTAAATAAAAAGTATCCTATGTTACTTCTAATACATCATATAAGAATATGTGTACAAAGTTTCATGATGATCGGTTAAGTAGTTTTCTCGTGAAATCGTAACAAACAAACTCACATATCGCTGCTTTAAAACTAAGGGGCCAGCAGGCCTAGCACGGGCCGTGGACATATTGTCTTTCCACCGTTTTTATCCCGCGAGAAAAAGACAAACGTATCCATATTCTAGCTTTGTCGCGTCTAGGCGTGGATAAAAACGGTGGAAAGACTATTTATCCACAGCCCGTGCTAGGCTTGCAGAAATAAAAATATCTTTTTTTTCAGGAGTCCAATTTGAAAATTTTCATTCGGTTTTCATCCGTGAAAATGCCAATAGGGGGTATGCGTAAATTTGTAATCTAAAGGCATTAGTGGTATATAAAAGAAAATAAGGGCGATTTTGGTCCCATTTTCCACCACGCACTGGGCCAGCGTGGTGGATATGGCCCAATCACCCTTTCGGATAGTATTTAAGTTTAATTTAAGTCTTGTTATTACGCCTAAGAGAGAAAATAATGACTTAAAAAAATATTTATATTTATAAAAATGAGCAAATAAAGGCATGGACGATTTTGTCCATGGTAAAAAAGTATCTATAAAAAAAAACACCCTCTCGGGGTTAGGCTAAAAGTCAAGCAGTGGACTGTTAAAAGGCTGATTATGATGGTCCCATTTTTTTTATAAAAGTAATTTTGGTTGATTTAATTTATTATGATATTATATTATATATGATATTATATTTAATTATATTTTAGTGCACCACCGACCGTTTATCAACTTCTTTAGTTCTGTCCATCCAAAGGTTGCCTGGAAGAAATCGCTTTAGGCGATAAGGCCGCCCATTATACTGCCGTATATTTGTTTTCTATGTTAGTTTCTAAGTTTCTTTTGTATTTTCGGTGTGTAATAAAGAAATATTGTATTGTATGATTCAGAGTTGAAGCTAAGCTATATATTCCCCAGGTCTCCATGAAGTGCTGATGTTCGCCATACAGAAGTCTGACATGGACCTCCGTAAAGTGCTATACCAGAATATAGTCCTCAGCGGGGGCTCCACGCTGTTCCGGGGCTTCGGCGACCGACTCCTGGCTGAAATACGGCGACTCGCGCCTAAGGATATGAAGATTAGGGTAAGAAACGATAAAGTTAGAGCGGGCACAAAAAATCGACACCGCTTTATGGTTGGTATTCCGAAAACCCGAACGAAGCGCTTTGATTCCACTTTTATTGTGCGAACTGCTGGTCTGTGGAATGCGCTGCCTGAATGGGTGTTCCCCGATAGTTACAATCTGGGTGTCTTCAAATCACGAGTGAATCGGTTTCTTCTAGGCAAGCGTGCTCCACCGTAGACCGCATCATCGCTTAACATCAGGCGAGTTGGCGGTAGAGCGCAAGCCTATTATTTATTTTAAAAAAATAAAATAAAAAAAAGTGACATTACACTAAATTCCATTCGTAGACGAACGAAAGTCACCGACATATATTTTTTTCGCGATTTCAGGGCTGGTCCCATAGTAAAAGTTGTTCATAATGATGAGTACAATTACCTTCTTTTGGCTTCGAGAGTGTTCCCCTTACACCCTGTAGATATAATTCCCGTGTAATTTAAATAACATATTTTTCTGTTTGATTTCAGATCTCAGCGCCCCAAGAGCGCTTATACTCGACTTGGATAGGCGGGTCGATTCTGGCATCCCTCGATACATTCCGCAAGATGTGGGTCTCCAAGCGAGAGTACGATGAAGAAGGGCACCGTGCCGTGCACAGGAAGACATTCTAGAACATTCTGCTTACTTCTAGAAGAAGAAACGTTTTAGGTGGTTCTAGCTAGAGTGTATTTAAAATGTTCTGGTCTATTTAAGGGGTTCTAGAGTATTCTAATATGTTCTGGGAGATTTTAGACTATTTGAAAAGTTTCAAAAGTGTTTTGAAAAGTTTCAAAAGTGTTTTGAAAAGTTTCAAAAGTGTTTTGAAACTTGCTAAGAGAGTTTCAAAAGTGTCCTAGGTTTTAGCTTGTTTTGGGAAGAAATGTTTTGAGAAGTTTTAAAGCGTCCTTAGAGGTTCTAAAAAGTTCTGAGAGGCTTTAAAGTGTTCTGAGGAGATTTAAAGCGTTCTGTACCCTTAGTACAAGTTTTGATAGTATTCGAAAACTTTTTTCGTTTTCGTCTTGTTCCATACATTGCTGGGCTAAAAGGTATTCAAAAACTTTTTTCGTATTAAAGTGAAGCAATCTATACCTGTTAAAATTTGCAAGTTGAAGTGGCAATGGGCAGGCCACATCGCTCGAAGAACCGATAACCGATGGGGAAGAAAGGTTCTGGAGTGGAGACCACGAACCGGAAGACGCAGAGAAGGTAGGCCTCCCACTAGATGGACCGACTACATTGTGATAGTCGCGGGCATCCAGTGGATGCAAAAGGCAGGTTGTCGTTCAGTGTGGAGGTTAAAGGGGGAGGCCTATGTTCAGCAGTGGACGTCTTCTGGCTGATGATGATGAATCTATACCGGCGATTACTACCGATTTTAGTTCCTCCACGTTTCCGTTAGAGGCGCTTTACTAAAATGTATGGAACAATACGTAAAAGAAAAAAGTTTTCGAAAACTATCAAATCTGGGACTAAGCGTACTGAGAGGGTTTAAAGTGTTCTGAGAAACTTTAAAGCGTTCTTAGAGGTTCTAAAATGTTCTGGGACGTCCTAGACTGTTTCCAGTCGACCTTAATCACGACAAGCTAGCCTAAAAGGATTAAAAATGAAATTGAAATTTACCATTTTTTAAGGAAAGTAAAATTGTTTCCCCTTGACGAAATTCTAAGACATTCTAGATCTCTCTAGCTAGGACAATATTTAGAATGGATCATATTTAATGACGCATCATAAATCTTTTATTGCGCACCAAAATATTCACACCAAAATTAAATGTGCGAAGAGAGAACGAAAATAGATTATTGTCTTTTAATTGAAGTATTTTGGTCATATGGACAAAATTTAATGTGGTAGAGAATGAAAATAAATCTCTGTCTTTTAATTGATGTATTTTGGCCATATGGACAAAATTATATGTCGAACGGAACAAAAATAGGTTTCTGTATATAAATCGATGTATTTTGGCCATATGAACAATTTAAATCTGGTAGAAAACGAAAATCGATTTCTGTCTTTTAATTGATGTATTTTGACCATATGGGCAAAATTTAATGTGGTAGAGAACGAAAATCGATTTCTGTCCTTTAATTGATGTGTTTTGACCATATGGGCAAAATTTAATGTGGTAGAGAACGAAAATCGATTTCTGTCCTTTAATTGATGTGTTTTGACCATATGGGCAAAATTTAATGTGGTAGAGAACGAAAATCGATTTCTGTCCATTAATTGATGTGTTGTGACCATATGGGCAAAATTTAATGTGGTAGAGAACGAAAATCGATTTCTGTCCTTTAAGATGGTTCGATTCACTCATGGTGGGAAATTTAAATTTTAAACAGTTTTTTGGTCCTAGTAGCCAGGCCAGGTAATTATTTTTAAATAACACAGTGTTTGCGCAAAATGTTGGCTGTTCTTTACATTATAATGTACAATTATTTAACAGTAACGCACCATTGTTACTTACATTTGTGAATAAACCGTTTGAAACAGCAAAAATTTGTTTATTCACAAATGTAAGTAATAATGGGCATTAGAAATAAATAGCTTTACATGATTTTGTAAAGAATAATAATCAATCTGCGCAAACATCATGGTTGTTTACAATAATTACCCGGCCTAGCTACAAGGACAAGAAAACTGCTTGAAATTTGAATTTCCCGCCATTTGTGCAACGAACCACCTTAATTGATGTATTTTGACCATATGGGCAAAATTTAATGTGGTAGGGAACGAAAATCGATTTCTGTCCATTAATTGATGTATTTTGACCATATGGGCAAAATTTAATGTGGTAGAGAACGAAAATCGATTTCTGTCCTTTAATTGATGTGTTTTGGCCATATGGACAATATTAAATGTGGTGGAGATCTAAAATCAATTTATTCCTATATTTTGGTGCGCACTATATAGTATTGATGTGCAATTAGATATTTACATTTAAAAATGAGAGCTTTTCAGGGCTTTCCTTCCGGCTTCGCTAGATGGCGTTAATATCAACTCAACTGTGTAAAGTCCAAAAGGGTTTTTTTCCATCATATGTCATTCAGCTTGTGTTCCCAGTGCTCGAAATGGACCGGAACAAACTGGAACGCCGATCCGTTTCGTGAAATCACCGTTCCGTTTCGTAAAGGAATCCAACGACACCTCGACAGTGCTAGTACCGTTCTTTATATACAACGTATTTAATATATATGTATATATATATATATATTTTTTTTTTTTTTTTGTATTTTATATTACAAGCTTTGCTTAGTTTGGGGTCAGATGACCGTGTGTGCAAAAATGTCCCAGATATTTATTTATTATTTATTTATTGATCGTCATATTCGCTAAAATGCCATAGAATCGATCGCAGCGAGTACTGAAAAAATTGCATTTATCGAATTTGACGACCGCAACTGTCAAATTTGATGATCGATAAAGAACGGTACTTGAATTGCTCGCTCGTCAAAATCGGTCAAGCCGTTTAGGCTACAGGGGGTACTATAGGAACCCGGAAGCATACTTGTACTCCGTTTTTTAATCTTAGATATTTTATGTAAACAAAGAAATGTCACGATAAGTCACTGTCAAAGTGACATGCCAGTTGCTCAAAACATTTTTCACTTATGATCAATATTTTACTCTCTATTTTCCTCGGCTTTGCTCTCGCGCGGTACAATGGGGGATATTCTGATAGCTCAAAAAATGAATAAAAAACATAATTAAAGTATTGTAATAGATGGCGTTATTATAGAGGCGTTGACTAATAAGATAGAGGAAATAGAGGGCAAATCAAACGTTGACCAGCAATGTTTAGAATCCCTACTGTCCTACCAGTCTAATAAAATATTTTCTATCAAAATATGATTTATTTATCATAACATTGTATAGAACAGATATTACGTTAAAATAAATAGTACAACACGATTTTTATTTTATAATTGTTCATATTACAACTAGAAAAACGTAATAAAATACTTTTTTGGTCAAATATTGTAAACTACCATTATGAAAGATATTGTTTGCACTGGTAACCCCTTTGTTTACTTAAAATATCTAAGATTAAGGTGGTACGATTCACCTATGGCGGGAAATTCAAATTTTAAACCGTTTTTTGGTCCTAGTAGCCAGGCCAGGTAATTATTTTTAAATAACACAGTGTTTGCGCAAAATGTTGGCTGTTCTTTACATTATAATGTACAATTATTTAACAGTAACGCACCATATTACTTACATTTGTGAATAAACCGTTTGAAACAGCAAAATTTTTTTTATTCACAAATGTAAGTAAAAATGTGCATTAGAGATAAATAGCTTTACATGATTTTGTAAAGAATAATAATCAACTGTCGCAAACATCATGATCGTTTACAATAATTACCCGGCCTAGCTACAAGGACAAGAAAACTGTTTGAAATTTGAATTTCCCGCCATATGTGAATCGAACCACCTTAAAAAACGGAGTATACATGCTTAAATACAACCCAAAAACATCACCCTCCTTCTTGGACAGGGGAACTATTTTTCTATTGTCTCTCTGAAAAGCTCTCTATTGTTTAGTATATGGAAGATTATCTGTTTCAAGACAGTGTATTTATTATTTTTTAAGGTTAGTTTAATTGTAATAGTTAATCAATGGCAGTTAAAGTATATAACATTTTTTGTCTCGCTTGAATTAATTTTTATGCAGTAAAAGGTTGTATAATCTCTACATAGTATAAATTGAAGTCGCTTTCCGCTTCTATCTGTCTGTTTGTCAGTATGGCCGCTAACTCCTCCTAAACCACGCAACTGATTTTGATGCGGTTTTCACCATCAGTTAGATACATTTTCACAGAAGGTTTATATATATAATTAGCGACCCGCCCCGGCTTCGCACGTAAATTACACCCGTGCGAAGCCGGGCGGGCGGGTCGCTAGTTTTTTTTATAATTGAAACTGACTTGGTTTTCACACATTTTATTTGTACGGGAATTACTCACGTAAGATTAAGCCGGTTACTCCGACTATAGTTTCAACCGCATTAGACGGTCTTTTTCAAGGTGAATGCGCGCGCGCGGCTGGGTCTCGCTTGGCACTATAGTTGGAGTGACCGGCTTAATCTTACGTGAGTAATTCCCGTGTAATATAAATATTATTTTTTTATAGTTTATCTGCAATTTGTAAATCTAGTTTTTTTAGAATAAGACACCTAAAGTGCGGCCGTTGAAAGAATGCGTGTGACAGTTGCCATAACAGTGTAAAAAGCTAAATGAAAACAGTAAATTCTGATCACTTTTACTAGCTTTTTGAACGTAGCTAATATACTAGTTAGGGCATCCCGCAAGATAATTTCTATCCGGGTATTTGCGGGACTGAACATTCTTATTCCCGCTGGATCCGGGTATTTGTGGGACTGAACACTCTTAGTCCCGCTGGATCCGGATATTTGCGGGACTGAATATTCTTAGTCCCGCTGGATCCGGGTATTTGCGGGACTGAACACTCTTAGTCCCGCTGGATCCGGATATTTGCGGGACTGAACATTCTTAGTCCCGCTGGATCCGGGTATTTGTGGGACTGAACACTCTTAGTCCTGCTGGATCCGGATATTTGCGGGACTGAACATTCTTAGTCCCGCTGGATCCGGGTATTTGTGGGACTGAACACTCTTAGTCCCGCTGGATCCGGGTATTTGTGGGACTGAACACTCTTAGTCCCGCTGGATCCGGGTATTTGCGGGACTGAACATTCTTATTTCCGCTGGATCCGGGTATTTGCGGGACTGAACATTCTTAGTCCCGCTGGATCCGGGTATTTGTGGGACTGAACACTCTTAGTCCCGCTGGATCCGGGTATTTGTGGGACTTTTCACCCATTGTGCATGCGTTTTTAAATGTGTGTATGATTTACTCGTGTTTTGTGCAAATAAATAATCTTTATCTTTTATGCCCTAACTACAGTGAAATATTAAAAGGAAATTCATATTTTTACAATGTTATTGCAGCTGTGAGACGCATTCTCTCAGCGGCTGGAATGTTAGTCAAAACAAGTCCCACCCTGCCACTAAAATCTCCGCAGTTTATGGTTTGACATCTCGAAGTGACTTACAAAACCAGTTTAAAACCGTGTTACCACTTCTTAAGGCCTAGAATTCCACATTTATTGTGCGAACTGCTAGTCTGTGGAATTCGCTGCCTGAATGGGTTTTCCCCGATGGTTACAATCTGGGTGCCTTCAAGTGGAGAGTGAATCGGTTTCTTCTAGGCAAGCGTGCTCCATCATAGACCGCATCGTCGCTTAACATCAGGCGAGATGGCGGCCAAGCGTTAAGTCTATCAACAATAAAAAAAAAAAAAAAAAAAAAAAATGGCGCAATTTTTTTTTAAAATAGAAAATGTCTCGTATAATAATTATTAATAAACACCAGAATAAATAGGAAAAACTGTATAACCCATTTTTGTAGTCATAATAAAAAAATAATGAAGCAAAAATGTGTTCTAAATATTTTAAAATATTAACTTCGCAAAAACGAAGCACATTTTTCAAGGACACGTCATTTTTATACATGAAATGCGCGAGCGATACTGCTGCACCCGGTATTCTGGCCCAATAACGCGCTTTTTCTTTAGCTTTGGCTTGCATCTTGTCTGCTATTGGAATGGAATAAACTCGGGGTAATTTTTGTTTCCCCATCGGTTATCGGTTCTTCGAGCGATGTGGCCTGCCCATTGCCACTTCAACTTGCAAATTTTAACAGCTATGTCGGTGACTCTGGTTCTTTGGCGAATATCCACGTTTCGGATTTTATCGCGCAAAGAAACTCCGAGCATAGCTCTCTCCATTGCCCGCTGTGTGATTCTGAGCCGATAACCGATGGGGAAGAAAGGTTCTGGAGTGGAGACCACGAACCGGAAGACGCAGCGTAGGGAGGCCTCCCACTAGATGGACCGACGACATTGTGAGAGTCGCGGGCATCCAGTGGATGCAAAAGGCAGGCAGTCGTTCAGTGTGGAGGTTAAAGGGGGAGGCCTATGTTCAGCAGTGGACGTCTTCTGGCTGATGATGATGACGAATGTGAACTATGCGTTAAGTACATTCTGTATTTGCAAGCATGCACTTAATTATTAAAAAGATATATTATTAGTAAGCATACCGACACCTAACTTTATAATGAAATTATATACTTTTATAAAAGCTGTATATTTGTTTTTTATTGTCATCGACTTGCTTTAAAGAGGATGTAACCTTCTTTGGATTTTTAAATCCAACACGTAGCATTGGCGAAATTGTGGTGGCTCTTCCACTCAAAAGAGGCCATTAAGGTGGTTCGTTTCACATATGGCGGGAAATTCAAATTTCAAACAGTTTTTTTGTCCTTGTAGCTAGGCTGAGTAATTATTTTAAAATGACACATCATCATCATAATCAGCCTTTTAACAGTCCACTGCTGGATTTTTAGCCTACCCTCGAAAGGATGATTGGGCCATATCCACCACGCTGGCCCAGTGCGGATTGGTGGATTCACATACGCCATTGAATTCCTTCTCCGTACGTATGCAGGTTTCCTCACAATGTTTTCCTTCACCGAAAAGCCGGTGGTATGGAAATCCGTACATAAACTCCAAAGAGCTCATTGGTACGGGCGCGGGGTTTGAACCCGCGACCTCACGCTTTCAAGTCTAGCGATCTCCCAAATGGGCTACCACGGCTCTAATGGGCAAAATGACACAGTGTTTGCGCAAATCGTTGGTTGTTCTTTAAATTATAATGTACAACTACTTAACAGTAACGCACCATATTACTTACATTTTCCAATAAACCGTTTGAAACAACAAAAATTTGTTTATTCACAAATGTAAGTAATAATGTGCATTAGATATAAATAACTTTACATGATTTTGTAAAGAATAATAATCAAATTGCGCAAACATCATGATCGTTTACAATAATTACCCGGCCTAGCTACAAGGACAAGAAAACTGTTTGAAATTTCCCGCCATTTGTGAAACGAACCACCTTAAATAAGAGTTGAAGTTACAAAGTAACACAATATGGGACCTCTTTGAGGTACGTCGTTTTTAGGGTTCCGTACCTCAAAAGGAAAAAACGGAACCCTTATAGGATCACTTCGTTGTCCGTCTGTCTGTCCGTCTGTCAAGACCCTTTTTCTCAAGAACGCATAAAGGTATCAAGTTGAAATTTATACTAAATACTTGGGTCTACGGTTTCTTTCGGCTGTAAAAAAATAAAAGTTGTAAGTTAAGGCAATCAAAAGATATGAACGTTTATGTCGCATATTTTGCGATTTCACGAAATCGTGTCATGAAATTTGGCAAAAGGCAAGGTCTCATAGCACATATATAGGAATAATTCTGAAAGTTACAAATTTGAAGTTTTGTCATTTAAAAATAATTATTTTGCTATTACAAACTTACATTTTTTTGTTGGGATGTATAGAAAAACCTTATAGTCAACTACAAAGTTAAGTTTGTCTTTCAATATTTCAACTTTAAGTTATTTTTTGGACTCGCGCTCTGAGGGTTCTGTCTAACGGAACCCTCAGAGCACGAGTCCTACTCGTACTTGTCCGGTTTTTTTATTGGCTACGGCCCCATAGATTGTTGGGTCAATTTTGCCATCAACAGTGAGGGAAGAGATAGAATAGGTAATTATGCTATTTACACGGGCACATCCTGATAATATTATCAGAATAGGTACCCAAGGGATATCAAAAGAAAGGTCGACATATGAAACGCTGGAAATATAACCTCAAAAGTTTTTTTTAATGCCATAGGTGGCAAACAAGCAGACGGACTGCCTGATGGTAAGCAGTCACCGACGCCTATGGATACTTGTAATACCAGAGGCATCACAAATACCTTTAGAACTCGATTATCTCGTCTTTTGAAGAACCCCATGTTGTAGCTTCTCGGAAACATCGCGGAAGATAGCTCATTCCACATTTTGCAGGTATGAGGCAAGAAGGATCGTGTGAAACGCACAGTGTGCGATTGCCACTGATCTATGATGTGTGGATGAGCCTTCAGGCGGTGGCGGCTAGTGCGATGGTAAAACCGCGACGCCGACATCAGATCAAACAGTTTTTTAGAACCTTGCAGACCGTAACCTTAGTAGGCCTTATAACCGGTGGTCATTGCAACTTGGATAGTCGTATAAACTGGGAGCCACGGACAGTCCACTGTGTCGTGGCTGCATAAAGGAGAACGAAACTGTACAGCATGTGCTGTGGCATTGTGAAGCCACAGAAGAAACTAAAATCGCTACCGGGTTGCATGAGGCATCATTGTGTGATAAATCATAATCCAGTTCTCACTTTTATATAACTTTATTAATATTCTTTATTCCTACTTATTACAGTTTTCAGACCAATATGCTTTCGCTATGAACCCTCAAGCCAGACTAAAGTCCCTCTTTCCAACATCCTACCGCATTATCTTCTTCCTACCCCCACTATTTGCACTATTGCCGAGACCCCCGAGTCAACACGTTTCCAACCGCCATTTTAAATAAAAAGACTGTTAGTCAAATTAGATACCAAAAGGTTTAAAACCAATAATACCAAAGAAATAATTGAAATAAGTTAGAAATCATGACACTCAGCCATCCGGCAACGTGATGCCTCCCGGCATACACTTAAAAATAAATTAACTAGCAGTATAATAAATGTCCATTTTCCCTTTTGTTTTTTCCTGGGCAAGCGCCTTTATTAACTGAACAAAATACAAGCTAAAACTAAAACTACGAATACAGTTAGACCGTTATAGACCGTTGAAGGTCTAAAGAGTTATTTTATTTAAGTTATTTTCCCTTTTTTTACACATTTTGTACAAACATTTACATTGAACTTAACATCTACACAAATCAACTGCATATTTACTTATATTAGTATAACATGAATTTTACTCAGCTAAAGGTATACAATATAAACAATTTAATAGAATTATATTTATACTTATCTCATTAATTGCTCAGGTTTATTCAACACTAATTATTTATGTACCAATGTATTAATCATGACAATTGCCTTCTTCATCCACGTCACCACAACAGCTAGACTACTTTTCATCATCATTATTTACACTACATTCTACGCCGCTGGAAGGTGTGTGCCAGCACCCTATAGCCTCACTCCGATACTTCAAGGAGTTGGGTTGGCTCGGGTAGGTGCTGGTAGGGGGAAATGCACAATGCACCCCAAGCAGGACGTGAGTGCAGGACTTATCGCCCCCATCTCGAATAAGAAGAGTTGCAAAATTGCAAGAGAGATAGATTAAGCCCCAAGTACCAAACCTAGCACAAGCAATTGTGTAGTCTACTCTAAGTTTAGATTGTTTTGACCATATTTTGTTTTTGTGTGCCAATAAACTAAATAAATAAAGCTATTGACCGACCGTTACTTTGACTGATGGATGACTGAGGTAACACAATAAAACCGGCCAAGTTCAGTTCAGTTCATTTATTTCTCAAATATGGGTACATTACTGTACACTTATGAAGTCAAAATATACAATATTGACAATAAAAATTTAAAAATATAAAAATTCAATATGATTAAAATAAAACAAAATGTCAACAGTAATAAAAATAAAATAATAGGTATTTAAATTATAACAATAATTAACAGATCAGATAGCCCGTTGGTCCAGTTGGTAGTGAACCTGCCTTCTGAGCTTAGGGGCGTGGGTTCGATTCCCACCTAGGACAAACATTTGTGTGATGAACATTTGTGTTTGTTCTATATCTGGGTGTTAATATCTATTTAAGTATGTATTTAAACCTATATATGTATGTATATCAGTCTCTGGCAGCCATATCAAAAGCTTTGCTTAGTTTGGGGTCAGAGGACCTTGAAAAAAAAAAAAATAACAATGTCCATAGAATTCATTACGTAATATCTTTACTAGGAACTACGACTAACGAATATGGCGTTAGACATATTTCCACAATTGCTGTGTCTGGTAATACGTCAACTTTATTACTGAGGAAGGCTAGTAACTCATTTATCCCAGAACATTGCAGTTCCGTAGTTATGTCCGTTGATAAAGCCGAGTTACTTCGATTGGTTGTGCCTTTCGGAGGCACCCTTACCACAGCCATCGTGCGGCACACACGGCGGCTATGTGTTGCTTTATAATCACACATTTCACATTCATTTGGTTTTCTTCGGTATGTGTTTTTATATGTCTTTTTAAATGACTTATTCGGTTTGTTTTATAATCACATATATCACATTCATGTGGCTATTCTCCAGTATGTGTTTTTATATGTCTTTTTAAGTTACTTATTTTTGATGCTTTATGATCACACATATCACATTTATATAGCTTTTCTCCAGTATGTGTTTTTATATGTCATTCTAAATTACTTTTATGTGCTGCTTTATAATCACACATGTCACATTCATATGTTTTTTTGTCTAGTATGTGTTTTTATGTGTCTTTTTAAATCATATATTTGTGCTGTTTTATAATCACACATGTAACATTCATATGGTTTTTCTCCGGTATGTGTTTTTATATGTCTTTTTAAATGACTTGTATGTGCTGTTTTATAATCACACATGTGACATTCATATGGTTTTTCTCCAGTATGTGTATTTATATGTCTTTTTAAATGACTTGTATGTGCTGTTTTAAAATCACACATGTCACATTCATATGGTTTTTCTCCAGTATGTGTATTTATATGTCTTTTTAAATGACTTATTTGTGCTGTTTTATAATCACACTTGTCACATTCATATGGTTTTTCTCCCGTGTGTGTTTTTATATGTATTTTTAAAGAACTTATTTGTGTTGCTTTATAATCACACATGTCACATTCATATGGTTTTTCTCCAGTATGTGTTTTTATATGTCATTCTAAATTACTTTTATGTGCTGCTTTATAATCACACATGTCACATTCATATGTTTTTTTGTCTAGTATGTGTTTTTATGTGTCTTTTTAAATCATATATTTGTGCTGTTTTATAATCACACATGTAACATTCATATGGTTTTTCTCCGGTATGTGTTTTTATATGTCTCTTTAAATGACTTGTATGTGCTGTTTTATAATCACACATGTGACATTCATATGGTTTTTCTCCAGTATGTGTATTTATATGTCTTTTTAAATGACTTGTATGTGCTGTTTTAAAATCACACATGTCACATTCATATGGTTTTTCTCCAGTATGTGTATTTATATGTCTTTTTAAATGACTTATTTGTGCTGTTTTATAATCACACTTGTCACATTCATATGGTTTTTCTCCCGTGTGTGTTTTTATATGTATTTTTAAAGAACTTATTTGTGTTGCTTTATAATCACACATGTCACATTCATATGGTTTTTCTCCCGTGTGTGTTTTTATATGTGTTTTTAAAGAACTTATTTGTGTTGCTTTATAATCACACATGTCACATTCATATGGTTTTTCTCCCGTGTGTGTTTTTATATGTTTGTTTAAAGAACTTATGTGTGCTGCTTTATAATCACACATGTCACATACATATGGTTTTTCTCCCGTGTGTGTTTTTATATGTATTTTTACAGAACTTATTTCTGCTGCTTTGTAATCACACATGTGACATTGATATGGTTTTTCTCCAGTATGTGTTTTTATATGTCTAACTAAATTATTTTTTTGTGCTGCTTTATAATCACAAATGTGACATTTATATGGTTTTCGTCCAGTATGTGTTCGTGTATGTCGTTTCAAAACACTCTTATGTGCTGTTTTATAATCACACATGTCACATTTATATGGTTTTATTACCTCAGTATGTGTGTCTTGTTTTAAAGCATTTGGATATGCTGTTTTATAATCACACATCGAACGTTCACCCAATTTCTCTACCTCTCTCCTTTTAATTTTCTCTGATTCTCTTTCCATATTTCTTGGTCACACTTCCAGTTGTACTTCCAGAACAAATAGGTAAGGAAGTCCAAACACAGTTCTCAATAATTCTAACCTCGTGAACTTGTAGTGGGATCAACTGCAGCCAACTTCAATGTAGGTTTGTTGAGTTAATGTACGACTGAGCCACCACAATATCTGGCCCAGGAAGCTCACTATGTATTTTCTCGGCAGTTGTAGAACGTATATTTAAATGTACTTTGGGTACGTTGTTTAGAAGACTGAACACAGAAGACTCAGTGTAGAACGCTGCTTGATTTATTTCACTCCGCACAACACAACAGAAGTCCAAGAACAGTTTAGAGTATGTACCGAGCTCAACCAGAGGCTAGGAAGACACTAGTTACTATCTATCTCCTCAGTGAACTGCGAGCTCATAGGTTCAGCACGGCACGCAGAAGACATTACAATAATGACGGCACAAACTTTACAACAAACAATATTATTCACAAGGAGGCTCTGTTATTGTAATTTGTAGTCTCTTTGGGGGGCTCAAACGATGCAAAGTCATTTCACTTTACTCATGGTCTTTAGAGCACATTATATTGAACAAAGAAAAGAGAAGTAAAATTAAAATAACTTTCACTGTGATGTTAAACTGCAAGTAATATTACTGGCTATCGAGATTGAGACGCTAGTTTACATTAATTTCACACGAAAATTCTAGGTACCTAATTTATGCTAGGTTCAATTATATCGGTAAAATTTGGGTGTAAAATGGGTGTCTAAACCAGTGCTGCCAGATCAAAAAACCCATTCGGCGCTAAAATGACACAGAAAGCGCTAGATTTGACGATTTAGACGCTGTAAAAAAGCGCTAGATTTGGCGCCAAATAAAAAAAAACAACAAAAATAAACTAAAACGTTTAATTTCGTCATCGGTGTATCGGTAATATACATGTAATATAGATAGACCTATCCAAATTGACATTGACAGCGCTTGATAACTTGACAGCCTAACTATTGCCATTTATGTATATAATTATTTTAAGGTGGTATGATTCACCTATGGCGGGAAATTCAAATTTCAAACAGTTTTCTTGTCCTTGTAGCTAGGCCGGGTAATTATTGTAAACGATCATGATGTTTGCGCAAATTGATTATTATTCTTTACAAAATCATGTAAAGCTATTTATCTCTAATGCACATTATTATTTACATTTGTGAATAAACAAATTTTTGCTGTTTCAAACGGTTTATTCACAAATGTGAGTAATATGGTGCGTTACTGTTAAACAATTGTACATTATAATGTAAAGAACAGCCAATATTTTGCGCAAACACTGTTATTTAAAAATAATTACCTGGCCTGGCTACTAAGACCAAAAAAACTGCTTAAAATTTGAATTTCCCTCCATAGGTGAATCGTACCACCTTAATCACAAGGGAGTCTACACACAGCTACACACCGAAATTGCCCACACATCCCGGCGGGTTAGGGAGTCAACACACTGAAAAAGTGCTCTCATGACATAAAGGAAAAAGCACTAGATTATCCGCTAGGCGCTAAAAATTAAAAATTCCCGCTAAACACATCAAAAAAATGCTAGATCTAGCGCCCAAAGCGCTAAAATGGCAGCGTCTAAACAAAGAGTACCTTTAATAATGGTGGCCATGATCAAAGAAAACAAGGTCTTCTACTCTGGCAGTTGTCCCAGAATGACGTCACTGTTCAGTTGCCACTTTATCCAATCAGCTGTTACGTGGTGTATCGTCATCTCTCTCGAACCTGTTGTAAATTGACATCATGACATCATTGCGGGACGCCCACGTGGACATTTTTTCTCGGATTGCTATGCTGGCGGAGTATATTATTTTACCATGGGGGAGGCAAATGGCAATAAATAATGTATGACTGTGTACGACATAGATAATGTACAGCATGATATTGTACGGCATAATAATGCACAACATGATAATTGGTGTACATGTACATCGAATATCATGCTGTGCAAAATCGTGCCGTGCAATATCATGCCGTACATTATTGGCTCGGCCCAATACTCACATACTAAACACAATTTTCCCCCGAAATCTATTCTAATTCTATTAGAATGTATGTTGCATGCACAAAAAAAAGTTAATTCTGTTATGCAAGAAATTTCTTTAAGATTAATCTAGTTAATATAACAATATACTTACAATTAAAAAATACTACATAATTGGTGCCAATAACGGCCACTTGAAATTGGAAACAAAATCTAAAATTATAATCTATTTATTTTATTTAAAACATAGCCAATTAAATCAGCAGCGAAAATAATAAACTTAAATACTTAACAACAATACGCAACAATCCAACATAATATTATTACCCTAAATAACCTTGTTGACAAGTTTGCTAAATCTGAACGGCAGTTCAGATCTAGTAAGCTTGTTGCACTTGGACCACACCAGGGGCGGATCAAGGATTTCATTCTGATATTTCGGACAAGGTTCGAAGGAATCAAATCGAAAAATTAAGTCGAATGTATGGAATTGCTAGGTGTTTTTGATCCGCCAATGGACCACACACCTAAACACCTTATTGGCGCGCTGCTCCTATGATCTTTCCTTCTCGTAGCCTTCTCGTTAATCGTAGCAGCTGTAACACAGGTCTTCCTAGTACAGCTGCTTACGAGACACCTACAGAGAGGTACTCATTATAAAATATTAATTTTAGCCTTGTTAAAAATGTTAGGTTAAAAAATATAAAACTATAAATATTGGAATCAATGAATTGAATTGAATAATGCACAACCACTCAGAGTCACTCAGCGGGCAATGGAGAGAGCTATGCTCGGAGTTTCTTTGCGCGATAAAATCCGAAACGAGGATATTCGCCAAAGAACCAGAGTCACCGACATAGCTGTTAAAATTTGCAAGTTGAAGTGGCAATGGGCAGGCCACATCGCTCGAAGAACCGATAACCGATGGGGAAGAAAGGTTCTTGAGTGGAGACCACGAACCGGAAGACGCAGCGTAGGTAGGCCTCCCACTAGATGGACCGACGACATAATGAGAGTCACTGGCATCCAGTGGATGCAAAAGGCAGGCTGTCGTTCAGTGTGGAGGTTAGGTTAGGTTAGTATTACTGGAAACCCTGACACGTCGGCATGTTGGGAAGCTTGGATGGAACGTACCATAAATAACTTGGGTCAACGGGGTTCCTGGAAGCGGTAAGACAACCAACATAGTGAAAAACTTCATTGAGGTGAAGGACGTTATAGCTACTGCCACAGTCGAAGCAGCCAAAGAACTAAGGGGAAAGCACGCACACCGCATAGGAGACAGTGTAAAGTTCAAGGTTCAAGCGCCCTCCCGAACACATTATACCTGGTTCATACCCAGGAGGAGAAGCGTTCCCTAACCAACGAGGGATTTGGGATAGGCACAGGTTCGCGCATCCGTACCATTCACGAAGCTCAAGGACTGACCTACGCATCGGTGATCGTCATTCAAAAAAAATTTACTCCGTTGCGCCTACACGACAGCGTACCGCATGCTGTTGTCGCGCTCAGAAGGCACACGAACAGCTGTGTGTACCACACCGACAACACCGACGATTCTATCAGCAGGTTCGTGAGGAAGGCGAAAGGAGTTACAACTAAGTGAATAATAGAGCATAATCTCAAAATACCCATGCGAAGTCGCGATGCAGTGGTAGTTAAAATTATCCTCCAAGGACTACATAGGTCTCCGTGGCTGGTGGTGAATGATTTGAGTAGTAAGTAATGTCTTGTGCAAGATAGAGTGAGCACACTGAGCATCTAGAGTGGTCATTGTCACTAAGCGGCTTCTTCTTGCAGCGGCGTCGTGTGGCGGGTCGCCCTCTTCCCTCAAATATGGCGAGGAGAACGATGGCTGGCACACGCGTCAACTCGTGAACACTGCTTGCGGGAGCCAGTCTGCTTTAGGTTCGGCGCCTTTGTCTTGTTCAAACTATATTTTGTTTTATTATGATAATTTAAGAGAAAGTTGTGAAGTACAGTAAAAGAGAAAGGGAGAGAGAAAAATATAAGAAAAAAAGAGATATTTAATTATAAATAGTCAATAAAGATGGACTCATTAGTATTTAAGGCTTGTTATTACGCATACGAGAAAAAATAATAACTAAAAAATAATTTATATTTTTTATTAAGAGATATTTATATTTTTTTAAATAAGCAAATAAAGGTATGGACGATTTTGTCCATGGTAAAAATGTAAAAAAAAACTGAAATATATTGTAAATAAACAAAAAAAAATATTGTATATGAAAAGCCTGGAAGGCCTCAAGGGAGACCGCGAAAGCTTTCTAGGAGCCCACCCGGAGTCAGATTTAAGTTGGTTAGTTTCGAAATGAGGGACAGATCAAAGACATTTCTTTTCGGTCCCCCTTACCACCAAAAAAGTGGTAATGGTTCTCATATTTAACCTGTGTCTATCTCACACTATCTCGTTCAAACGAAGCATGGAATCGTCAGACATCTTGGACTCAACAGCCAATTAGAGCAGAGACATATCAGCATCATTAGCCAATACGGGAGAAGCCTCCTTTTATCATGTTGTACATTATCGGTCGTAAGATTTCAGCCCGTATTGTACGACATGATAAAATACAACATAATAATGTAGGTACATCCCGATAAAACGAATTATTCTCACTTACATGAATTATTGGCTGTACAATCCTGGCTGTTTTCCTTGCCGTACTTTATAGACACGAGCCTATAATTGACGGCCAGTATTGTACACATGGATTATACAGCATGATATTTGGAATCAGTATATTAATTATTGGTCGTACTTTCCTTCCCGTACATTATCGTGTTGGCAAATATGACGTTATATGTTAAGGTGGTACGATTCGCCTATGGCGGAAAATTCAAATTTTAAACAGTTTTTTGGTCCTAGTAGCCAGGCCAAGTAAATATTTTTAAATAACAGTGTTTGCGCAAAATGTTGGCTGTTCTTTACATTATAATGTACAACTGTACAACAGTAACGCATCATATTAATCACATTTGTCAATAAACCGTTTGAAACAGCAAAAATATGTTTATTCACAAATGTAAGTAACAATGTGCATTAAAGATAAATGGCTTTACATGATTTTGTAAAGAATAATAATCAATTTGCGCAAACATCATGATCGTTTACAATAATTACCCGGCCTACTACTAGATACAAGGACAAGAAAACTGTTTGAAATTTGAATTTCCCGCCATTTGTGAAACGAACCACCTTAAGATGGTACGATTCGCCTATGGCGGGAAATTCAAATTTTAAACAGTTTATTGATCCTAGTAGCCAGGCCAGGTAATTATTTTTAAATAACACAGTGTTTGCGCAAAACGTTGGCTGTTCTTTACATTATAATGTACAAATATTTAACAGTAACGCACCATATTACTTACATTTGTCAATAAACTGTTTGAAACAGCAAAAATTAGTTTATTCACTCTTGGCTCTTGGCTCCAAAACTACTGATCCGATTTGAAAAATTCTTTCACTGACGGGAAGCTACACTATCCCCGGGTGACATAGGTTATAATCTATACCCGTGCGAAGCTGGGGCGATTTGTAAACGAATAAGCGTTAATTATGGAATGTAATGGAAAAGGATATCAATGGGAAAGTGCTAAAAGCTTTAAGGATAATATAATATACTGTAAATTTGCTGAAAGAACAATGGATTTTACTTCCCCCTGACCTAACCCGATAAACACTACAAAATGAAACAGCCTCTTGGTGTATTTAGCTTCGGCCCAATGCCTCAAAGTCCGAACTAGAAACGAAAGGGGAAATAAATTAGAAAGAAAAAACTTGATATTTATTAAATCACCTATAATTCATAAATAACGTAATATTGTTGGAATAGTTGCAACACTCGATTATTTAGTACTGGCAACATTACACAAGATGGCGTTGTACACTATTTACTTACAACTAAGATGTTCAGTTTTGTGTTCATTTTTTGGGCGATACCATATCTTCCAAGTTCTTAAGTTCAGCTGAAAAGAACAGAATTAAATATTAATCAAAGCAAATATTAAGCACAAGGAGTTTAAATATATAATCCTACTAATATTATAAACGCGAAAGTTTGTATGTATAGATGTATGGATGTTTGTTCCTCTTTCACGCTGCAATGGAACAATGGATTCACCTGATTTTTTGCATGGGTATAGTTCAAAAGCCAGAGAGTGACATACTACTTTTCATCATCATCACCATTTTTCATCACTACGCGGGTGTAACCGCGGGGCGCAGCTAGTTAGAAATAAATACATAATGGACACCAAAACTTTTGCAAATCTCCTATTAGAATGTTTGGTTTTTTTTTTTTTTTTGTTATAATTCGCCCATCGGGCAGGCTAAAGCCTTTAAGGCCATACCGCCTATTCTTCTGTTTTGTATAGTCTTAATAACGTCAAACTAGTCATAGTCACAGTCAGAGTCAAGTTAAGTAAGTCACGGTCAAGTCAAACTCATGCCTCTGTAAAGTGGTGGGAACTTTACAAGAGGCTCCTATGGAGTTTTGGAAACAACACGAAAAGACACGTTTCACCTCGTTATATCACTTTCCCACACTCGAGCACGTTTACGAGCACTTAATGAATAATAATTCACCACCTAGAACACATTAACACTCGAAAATACACTAGTTTAAGAAAATAATCCAACGAGCCGACATGTTCTTTTCCACGTTGGCGCCAAAAAAACTCTAGAATGTTTGGGTACCAAACTCGAAATGTCATTAGTTTTTTTTTCTCTTGAGAGGAATTTGGCGTCGAACATCCTAAGCATTTGCTAAAGTTTTCGAGTTTTATTAATTATTAGCGACCCGCCCGCTCGGCTTCGCACGGTTGTAATTTAGGTGCGAAGCCGGGGCGGGTCGCTAGTTATGTATATAAACCTTCTTTGAAAATGTATCTAACTGATGGTGAAAACCGCATCAAAATCCGTTGCGTGGTTTAGGAGTTAGCGGCCATACTGACAAACAGACGCGGAATGAGACTTCAATTTATACTATGCAGAGATAGAGATGTAGGGATGCCTATACTCGTACACATTATCAATTCCTTACGGCCTTATAAACGTTACTTAAGTTGAGCAATGCTTAAAAAAGCATTTTTAAGCATTGCTCAACTTAAGTAACGTTACTTAAGTTGAGCAATGCTTAAAAAAGCATTTTTAAGCATTGCTCAACTTAAGTAACGTTTATAAGGCCGTAAATAGCTGCATGGTAAATTGCTGTCTTATTTTCACGTATGACAATTTCCGTCAGCGAGAAGCTCAGAACAATTTAATCATTGCTTAAGTAACGTTTATAAGTCAGGACGTTAATGTTTAATAATCCATCATTCATCATAGTCAGCCTTTTAACAGTCCACTGCTGGACTTTCAGCCTACCCTCGAAAGGGTGATTGGGTCATATCCACCACGCTGGCCCAGTGCGGATTGGTGGATTCACATACGCCATTGAATTCCTTCTCCGCACGTATGCAGGTTTCCTCACGATGTTTTCCTTCACCGAAAAGCCAGTGGTATGAAAATCCGTACATAAGCTCCAGAGCTCATTGGTACGGGCCTGGGGTTTGAACCCGCGACCTCACGCTTTCAAGTCTAGTGGTCTCCCAAATGGGCTACCACGGCTTGATCCATCATAATCATACATTAACACTCGAAAAAAGAAAAAACACAAGTTTTAGAAAATAATACAACGCCACAATATGATTTTTCACATTGGAGCCAAAAACCCCCCAAAGTGTTCTGAAGAATATTGTTGTTTGGTGTGTTGAACAATTCTTGTTTTATTTATTTAATAATAGGCTTCGTAATAATGTTTTATTTATTTAACTAGCGACCCGCCCGCCCGGCTTCGCACGGGTGTAATTTACGTGCGAAGCCGGGGCGGATCGCTAGTTATATATATAAACCTTCCGTGAAAATGTATCTAACTGATGGTGAAAACCGCATCAAAATCCGTTGCGTGGTTTAGGAGGAGTTAGCGGCCATACAGACAGACAGACGCGGAAAGTGACTTCAATTTATACTATGTAGAGTTAATAGGTGACACGTTTCAAGACGAGATTATCAGGCCATAGAACGCCTCGTTGTCCAGGGAAGGTACTAGACCGTGCGGGAGGACACCCATGCGATGGACCGACCAGATCAAGTCTGCAGTGGGTGCTCCCTTAAACGAGTGCAGCAGGATGACCTCCAGCAGAGAGAGAGATGGCGAGACATTGTGAAGCGCATCCTATCTGCCCCGTCCAATACTACTTCATGACGACCACGACCGCTCTGCCAAGAGCGAAACGACTAAGAAGAAGAAGAGAATAGGCTAGCGTTTGGCAGCCTGCTTGCCTGATGTTAAGCAATGATGCACTTTACGATGGAGTATGCATGCCTAGAGGCAACCGATTCACTCGCAACTTGAAGAAACCCAGATTGTAACTCTTGTATTGTAAATCTTCAGAACACAGAGTATTCTGAAGAATGTTGAACAACAATAATTGAATAATTGAACAACATTGTTGTTGGGTGTTCTGAACAATGTTGTTGTCAGTTGTTCTGAAGAATGTTGTTGTTGTTAGTGAGTGTTCTGAAGATTTGCCACCCTCAGTGTTGTAGATGCAATAGAATAATATAGTATTTTTTTAAAGCTAATTATAAATAAGATTTTACCAGCAGCAGCGATTTTCTTCTCCTCGGCACGCTTCGCGTCCCTGATGACCTTCTCTTTAGCCTCCACCTCGCGGAACTTGGTCTCCTTCTTGGAGAGTCTGCTCTGGTGGAACGCTCCGTATAGCACACCAGCAGTGAGGAATGACCAGCGGCCGAACTGGAATTGGGGGGAACAATAAATAGTTTCATGAATATCAGGGGATTTTTTCCTTGAAGTGTCAAGAGATTTAATTTTTTTGGGATGCCTGTCTGTACCTATAGTACAAACCCTATTACTAAGACTGCCATCTTTGTTTTTTTTTTTCTTATATGGTTGTAAAGGGCCATTTCTTTTAATAAGGCTTCTTGTACTATGGAACCCTTAGCAATGCTAGTACTGGGTGTTTTTTTTGCAAACTACCTGGGTACTTACTTATCCAACTAAAATTGCAATATCAAGTCTCCGATAATGTCTGGGAGCACTATCATAAATGTTTATTTTATAGTTCATTAAATAAATAAAACTAAAGCTTATTTGTAGGTTGAACGAACAAATAATCATATTCCTACGTAATGCAAAGAATAGAGGTTATGATTAAAGATTTACTTACAATAATACTGCCTTAATTATTGAACCAAGTTTGATTAAACTAAACTGGCTTGAAAAAAACTTATTTGATGCAGAAAAAAATATGATTTAAACAAGGAGTTTCTATCGAAAAACACTTGTTACATAATAATGGGATTCTCAAGGTACAAAAGTTTGTTTAATATTTACCCTGATCAATGGTGACACTCGCACAGGGGGTCCATAGGGAAGGCCAGACATTCTGATTAAATATTATTGGGACTTAGAAATCCAAACAGGAATTCTTAAAAAAATCCCAAAACTCAACTATTTTTCGATCGATAGAGGTTAGAAAATTTGTCACTTGGTGCTGCCAGCTAGAAAAGATTTTTTTCATCGTTTAGGTAAAGAATCTTGTAAACTAATTGAAAGGCTCATATACCCCGTAAATCTTATTTCAAACAATCAAATTATTTACACATATCACATAATTATGTTTATCTATGTTAAATGGAACAAAGCTCTAAAAAAAGCTATGCGTTTTTGTTTATTTATTTATTAAGAACAGTAATCTGCGTAGAATGAAACGTGTCTTTTTTGACCTGGCGAGAAATATTAGCTTTGACATTTCTGACAGCTGATCGACGAATGAATGGCGCTCCGGCTGATTCATTCTTGCCAATCGCCAATCAATCAATCAGTCGTCAAAATGGCGTTAATCATGGCGTTTGTGTCGGTCGCGGTATCAATATTGTACACGCCGTTTTTACTTCTAATTCTGTGCGTTATCTTCCTCGCGTCTATCGGTAAATCCTTGGGTGTGCGACGATTATACGTGAACATATTGCTCAAGCTATTTGAGGTAAGCCACCTGTGCAACACTTGCGTAAATAAAAAGAACTTCGTCTTACTTTTTTAATCGATTAATACATTTGTTTACAGTCTTTACAGTCTTTACAGTCTTTAAAACTAGTGGGGCGATCTAAATTTATATGTAAATTAGTTTAATGCAGTCGGATGTAGTTTCTGTATAATTCTTAGATGTTTATTGTTATGCAAGGTTAGGTTATAAGGTCTCCCAAGTTACACGTCTTGATGATAATAACGCAACGCATTTGTTTTGTTACCTTCGGTTACTTTCCATAAAGACACCTGTTTCATCACCACGCCATTCTTATAAAATAGCGTTTGGTAAAGTACAATAACGATAGCACGTAAAAACATTGACTCTTATGAAACTGATATTAATAAATCTTTACCAGCTGTAATTTCATGGCTTTACAATAACAATTTAAAAATTAACATAAATAAAACATATGTAATGCATTTTAGACAAAGAGAGCGACAAAAATCTAACATTACAGTAAGCCATGGCGGCAATATGGTTAATGAAGTAGATACTGCAAAATTTCTGGGCTTAGTAATTGACAGACAACTTGAAAAATCAAATAGATAGTCTTTCTAAGAGGGTTTCAAGCTTAGCCTACCATAAACCACTCTCCTCATTCACTCATTTCCACTTACTATGGTTTAGTTGAGTCCGTCCTCAGATAAGGTATTATATTTTGGGGTAACTCAACCGACAAAGAGATTATTTTTAAAAGGCAAAAACGCTGTATTCTATCTATCTTCTATAAATAATTCTTACGGTATTTTTATACCATCTCTCTAGATTTGTATGCCTACAAACTAGACAAAACATGATACAAAGTGACTAATATTTTAACCCACCTATTGTGCATGCGTTTTTAAATGTGTGTATGATTTACTCGTGTTATGTGCAAATAAATAATCTTTATCTTCTCTTTCTTAGTTCTCTATTTTTTACTGATTTCAGGAGTTCGCATTTAGGTCCATTTTTTGAATGTATTTACCCCGATTACGACAATTCGAACCGATTTACGTGTTTTTCTTACTATGTTAACTTTTATAGAGGAGTTTAATTTTGGTTCCACGAAATTTTTAGTTTCGGCATTGAAAAATGAAAAAATGAAAATGAAAAATATTTTTATTTGCATAAACATAGGCTTACATACTTGTTTATAAAAAAGAAATACACACTGGCTTATGTCTATGAAGGAATTATACTGATTGTTGACACTACGATTCCTGCACTAGGCTGGGCCTGTATCGCAGGAAACTGATACGGTTTATCTAACTCAACATTTTGTTTGCCTCTAGTTAGCATAATATTATGTTCATATTGTTATAAAGAAGGTAGTTTTAAACAAAGGTGCTCATTTAAAACCAGTGATAAGTATATATATGCTTACATACATTTATCACTAATGGGTTATTTTATATATTACTATAATTAACACTAAATACATGAATAAATATAATATAATACAAAATAATATCATAAAATACAATATAATACAAATGCATTCCCTAGTACATTTTATTATTATTAAAGCAATGACAGTATACGAGTAGGTAAATTATTATGAATAATATATATAAGTATCATCAAGATAAAATCTTTAGTATATCCTCTGTCTCCTTGTAGCTGAGTGTTTTTCTTTTAGATTGCAATGTTTGTTCACCGCGTTGTAGACATGAGCTCTTATGAAGTTACCAAACCGACGAGCAAAAGACGTATTTACATGGGGAAAAGGTATTTTGTAACATCTCTTTTTAAGGGTTTTATCATAACTATCAGCGGCAAGTGTAGACTTATGTACGGAGAGCGACATTTTTAAAATGAATAGCTGTCTCACACTTAGCACACCGCTTTCCTTAAAAACATCTGTAGTAGGATATCTAAATGGTTTCTTCATCATTACTTTAAGTACAGATCGCTGCGCCCTCTCCACTAGAATAATGAAAGTCATGGCAGCACTACCCCAACATGCTATGCAGTAACTTAGAAGAGACTGACATAATGCAAAATAAACTGACAACAGTGTGTCTGAAGTAGTGATGTCACGCAAGTTCTTCATTATGCCTATAACTTTTCGTACACGGGCAGAGAGTGCAACTATGTGACATTTGAAACTTAAATTTTCGTCTATAGTTACACCCAGATATTTAATTGTTTTAGACCTACTTAATGTTTCACAGTTACATGATTCTTTGTCAATACAATAGAGTTTATGAAGTTTAATGTTTGACTGCAATACTGGCGCTGAAGCAGCTGTTTTGTGGAAGCAACGATATACAGTTTTTTTGGCATTCAGCGTCAGTAAATTATTTTGTAGCCACCCAAAGATATTAGACATGCCTAGCTCTGCATACTCTAACGCTTTCTCCCAAGATGGACCATGAAATACAATGGCAGTATCATCAGCGTAGCAAACAATCTCTGCGTTTTCAATTTGCATTTCATGAATATCATTAATATACAAATTGAAAAGCGTTGGACCTAATATGCTACCCTGTAGTACCCCAAAATCAATAGCCTGTGTGTTACTCCGCTCGTTACCAATCTTCACGCACTGCCTCCGTCCTAATAAATAGCTTTTGAACCAGTCAGAAGCAACTCCCCTAATACCAATTTTGTTAAGTTTTTCTAAAAGAATTGGAACGGAGACAGTGTCGAAGGCTTTGGCCAGGTCTAAGAACACCGCAACACATCTCTGTTTATTATCCAGCTTGCAAGCCACCAGCGAAGTTAACAACGAAACTGCATCTTCAGTACTCTTACCCACTCGGAACCCAAATTGTCTTGGTGATAAAACATTGCGCGAATCTAAAAATTTCGTTACTCTTTTATTTACTAGCTTTTCTAATATTTTTGAAAAAGTACTTAGGAGTGAGATGGGTCTATAATTTTCTGGGCAATTTTTAAGACCACTTTTATAAATGGGACTAACGGAGGCCACTTTCCAAGCATCTGGGAAGATTCCACTAGACAAGCTCTGATTATAAATATGCGTTATTGGCACTACTATTTCCTGTGTAACGTGTTTTATTAATGAATTCATCTGAATCAACATCAAACTATAGGGGTAGGGTATTAAGTAAAAATTGAATTATTTACTTGGTCATTCTTTTACCATTGGCTGCTCCCAGTGGCCAGTGGAGCCAGCCCATATGACTATCCTGGTCGAAGCTGTCCCGCCTCTTATTGCGCCTCTCTTGGCGTATGGTTTCAGAGATAGTAAGTTACCTATAGAGTCATAAGCTCATAGGTGAAAACAGTAAAAAAAAGAGCGTCGAGATATGAATTAATTCACAATGTCACATTTACTCCAATTTAGACGTTATGTCACTTGCATAGTGTTCAACGTTAGTTGTCCGCTATTTCTGCACATCAATGATCTGCTAAAGCCTTTGGGTACCTTTGGGTACGCAGACAACAGCACAGTAGTAGAGAGCTATACATCTAACGCACGAACCAGCGGACCACAAATCCAGTCTCTCAGGGAGGCCATGATCGAGCGCATGAACTTGTCCTTTAGGGCAGTCTCAGATTGGGGCAATGCCAACCTGGTCAAGTTTAATGCCGCTAAGACCCAGGCGTGTCTGTTCTCTGCCAAAAGGACTCCGTTCCAAATGGCTCCTACTTTCCGGGATGTATCCATTCCGATAACTGACCAGCTTGAGCTTTTGGGCGTTGCTCTGTCTCCTACCCTCAACTTTGGCTCCTATATTGAAGACAAGGCTCAGTTGGCTGCCAAAAAGCTGGGTATCCTATCGAAGGTGCGACGGTACTTCACGTCGGAACAGTTGCTTTCACTCTACCAAGCACAAGTTCGGTCGTGCATGGAGTACTGCTCTCACCTTTGGGATGGATCAGCTAAGTACCAGCTTGGGGCGGTGGAGTCTATTGAGAAACGTGCCAAGAGGCTCATTAGCAAAGAATCCCTGGTTCAGACTAAGCTTCTTAGTCTTGAGCATCGGCGCAAGGTTGCTAGTCTATCGGTTTTTTATCGCATACATTTCGGAGAGTGTGCTACATACAGATCTGCACGATTTGATTCCCTCCTGCACATTTTTCTATCGGACTGCCAGAGCGGGCACGAATAATCGACACTGCTTTAAGGTTGATATTCCGAGAACCCGTACGAAGCGCTTTGATTCCACATTTATTGTGCAAACTGCTAGTCTGTGGAATTCGCTGCCTGAGTGTGGGTGTTCCCCGATAGTTACAATCTGGGTGTCTTCAAATCGAGAGTGAATAGGTTTCTTCTAGATAAGCGTGCTCCATCGTAGGCCGCATCTTCGCTTAACATCAGGCGAGTTGGCGGCCAACCGCGAGCCTATTATAAAAAAAAAAAAAAAAAAAAAATTATTTGATAATAATATGCTGTAAGACCTTGTTTCTTGCTAAATTTCATGATTCTAGGTAAACGGGAAGTACCTTATAGGTTTTGATTCCCTTGTGAAATGCAAACTATGCGAAAATATGCGACATAAACGGTCATATCTTTTGATCGCGTTGACTTACAAGTTTGATTTTTTCACAGCTAAAAGAAACCGTAAATCCGAGTATTTGATATAAATTTCAACTTGATACCTTTATGCGTTCCTGAGAAAAATGGTCTTGAAAGACGGACAACAAAGTGATCCTATAAGTGGTGGAGTGAGGTTCCGTTTTTTCCTTTTGAGGTAGGGAACCCTAAAAAGAACTAAAAATAAATTCAGCTGTTCGTGACCTACGATGCCATAGACAGACACCCTATACAGGGTGTAAGGGGAACACTCTCGAAGCCAAAAGAAGGTAATTGTACTCATCATTATGAACCACTTTTAGTATAGGTGGTCCCATACTAAAGTGGTTTATAATGATATTTTTTTCGCAATTTCAGGGCTGGTCCCATAGTAAAAGTTGTTCATAATGATGAGTACAATCACCTTCTTTTGGCTTCGAGAGTGTTCCCCTTACACTCCGTATAACACCCCTCTATTTGCGTCAGGTGTAAAAAATGCATATATACTTGTTTGGCAATGCTCAGCCTTTGATCTTATTGTGAACAAAACTGTATTTTCCACACGACCTTTGGATGAAAAGTAGGTATTGTATGATATAATTTGACCTAACACCCTAAGTCCTAAGTCCTAAACCCAACTGATAAGTGCCTAGGTCACCTACTAAACATGATGCGTCGAGGCGTACTGTTGGCAAAAAGTAGATTGTACAACGTGCAAAACACCAATCCACATTTTTTTTAAAATTATAAATAGGCTTGCGCTTGGCGCCAACTCGCCTGATGTTAAGCGATGATGCGGCCTACGATGGAGCACGCTTGCCTAGAAGAAACCTATTCACTCTCGACTTCAAGACACCCAGATTGTAACTATCGGGGAACATACATACAGGCAGCGAATTCCACAGACTGGCAGTTCGCACAATAATTGTGGAATCAAAGAGCTTCGTACGGGTTCTCGTTTTTTTTTATTTAATCTATCAATACGCTTGCGTCATTTTCCATTTTCACCGACTTCTAAAAAGAAGGAGGTTCTCAATTCGGTTGTATGTTTTTTTCCGTATGTTTGTTACACTATTACTCCGCCAATTATGAATTGAATTCGATGATTTTTTTTTGGTAGTTCCACAGTTCTTTTGTTTGTTTGAATTAGAACGGCTGTCAAGGCATTTTTGTAAGAAATTTGTTGTAGCCAGTTGCACCCATATAAACGAAACGTCAGTTATTTGAAATCAGTTAGCAACTGTGATGCAGAAAAAGAACTTTGAGACCTAACCCAAAAAGGTGAGGTCCAACTTCTTTGGATGCGGAGTTCGACGCATTGACATAAATAAGAATGTTCAATCAAGGTTCACTCATAATGCCTGGCGACAGATTTTCCTTCTCATTTCCGTTATATTTACTTCTCTTTTCTGTGGTTCTTACCTTCCTGATATACACGGCATCTACTCACTAAAAGATTCAACAAGAGAAAGCAGACGTCACAAAACCCTACTGTGGCGTGCACCATCACAGACCAACACTGCACACCACATCCTCAGCAACAGAGTAGTTCTCAATTGGAACAGGTTGCCTGAGGAGGTGGTCGTATCGAAATCAATAAATGCGCTTAAAAACAAACTGGACAGATGGATAAGAATGAAGAACATAATCTTAACAGATAAATACTAGATTTTGACACTGTGTGATATAGGCACATCAGCATATGCTGCTTGGCTCATCATCATCATCAGCCAGAAGACGTCCACTGCTGAACATAGGCCTCACCCATTAACCTCCAACTGAACGACAGCCTGCCTTTTGCATCCACTGGATGCCAGCGACTCTCACTATGTCGTCGGTCCATCTAGTGGGAGGCCTAAGGCCTACCTACGCTGTGTCTTCCGGTTCGTGGTCTCTACTCAAGAACCTTTCTTCCCCATCGGTTATCGGTTCTTCGAGCATGTGGCCTGCCCATTGCCACTTCAACTTGCAAATTTGGCTGCTTGCCTATCATCAGATGAATAAATTTGAACAATGTCATATTTTTATTCGACAAAAGTTATAACTTAACATTTAAGGCCCTCTTTTCCGACTTTTGGTCATTCTAGTTTAAGTGTGTCTCCTTCAAGGGTCTGCTTGAAATTATAAAACGATGTCATATCAAAATAGAATGTTTTATCTAGGAACCCTCAAAGACAGAAACACGATTAAGCATATTTCACTCGATAGAAAAAAAAAGTAACACTGATTTGAGCTCTTCTCTCTGTTTTTTTTTTGTACCATTCATATACCTATTTATTATATTATGTCTGCAATATCTTGATTTATAGATTTTATAATTGTGAAGGAAACCACATAGTTAAAAAAATATGAGAAATACCTCATAAATAAAAGGAACGAAACGCACAACTTTATGTAAGCGCCATGATTTTGCTCCACTAAATGCGACTGTAATACAATAAATCAAGCCTTATGGCCATCTGTAGTAATAAGCGTTGCTTAAAATTGGGAACACCTTGTAACGTTCCATGATCGTTACCTACTCCCAAATTCATGGCAAATGGCACATACGCTAGAAGCCAAACTTAACGAATAAAAAAGGTCACTACTATGACATAGACAGAATGAAGGTGATTGACGTAATGTCAGTCAGTTTCATTCCGCTATGCAAAAAACAACATTGTTCTAAGACAAAGGAAATTGTGTAAAAAACTAAATTTTAAAAAGATTCGGGTATATAAATATCGAATTCTTTCTAGAAGGAATAGGCTATATATAGGACTCGAAATAAAAACTGGGTCATACGCGCAGTTGACTCCAGTGAAAAAGTCGCTCAGAACTTAACCTTATATCTTACAATCAACTTGTTAGCCCGTCTTCAATCGGGTAAGTTTACGTGAGATGCCTTTTAAATGTGTTAATTGTGAAATCTGTCTCGACAAATAATGCTAATCGTTATTTGTCAATTGAATTATCATCAGGCCACCTGTGTTCTAAAACGCAGTGCAAGTGCGTTTCATATCCGTACTATCTGCGGATGTGGACGCGCGCCGTACTTACATTATAATATAATTGTGTTCTAAGCTCTTAAAGCATTCTGTAATCTTGGATCCTTCCGATCAAAAACTGTGTTTTAACGCCGGTACCACGTCATGTGAGACGGGACCTACTCCGATCTGCCGTTATCTTCGGGATCTCACACGACGTGGCCGTGCGGCTCTTGAGTACTGATCCTCATGCGTAGTTTCTTCGACGCATTTCAGGCTCCTACCCTCTACGCCAATTCTCCGACCACGTACGAGTCGCCACGCTGTCGTGACGCTACGTCTACTTCCCTACTACTACGTCGGTCGTACTCCGGCCACGCACAAACTTCTGGAACTACTACGCGCAGACCGCACTCCGGTCACGCCTGAAAAGCTCACGAAGCCTCTCGTCGCTGCGCTGCCTGCTGACATCCTACGTGCCACGAGCCGCGTCGAGCCACGCGGCGATCGGCGCCCCAGCTCTTCAAGCTAAGTCTCAAAACAAGGGACCAACACGTTTTTTTATCGCCATCACCTTCCGAGTTCACACGACCCTCAGTCTCCTGTAAATTCATTCTTACTTTATTAAATTTTAACTTATACTATCTTAAACTCTTTCTTTTGAAACTCCTACCCACTGCTAGGTAGAACTTCACCAAGCTTCACTTGGTGAACGTTTCAGTGGCGCCCAGGTATTAAGCAGGAAGGTGGATAAAAAAGTGTTGATCTCTCTGGCGTGGTATATTCACGGCTCTTTCTCTGTAACCTTGTGTCCGTCTGAAGGTTGTATGGTAAAAACCGCCCTGTGCTGGTGCGGGAGCTTATTTGTTAGAATACCCAGCTGTAGTCTCCATGCATGTCGTAAGAGGCGACTAAGGTAGACAAAGGTTACACCTACAGAAGTAACGCCTTCTGTCCGCGTCTTAAACGCACTATAATATTTTTTTTACTCGAATTTTTTTTATTATAGTAGAATTAAAATCTTTCAGTACGTTTATACTCGCACTATCTTAAAATCTTGTTCTTTAAACTCAAACTCATTTACAAAACTTACCACCCAACCTACACTCGGAACATCTAACTTGTATATGTAAAACTTGCTCTCACGGAAACTCACCCGATATCTCTCTAAAAATCCAGATCAAAACTCTCTTTGACGGATATCTCTCTAAAAACTAAAATCTAAACTCTTTTTGGCGTAGGAATATAAAATGGCTTACCCCACTTATAATTTTTATTGCATACTTAGTTAGCATACTTAAAATTTACTCGTACCTGACAATATCACTCGTTAAAATGACTCGCAGAACCATCTTTCACTATAAAACTTTTAAAAGAAAAATAAATACCTTCAACTTTACTAAATACTAAAAAATATTTTACCACTATAGCTTCCCTCTGAAGAAAATCTAATTAATCTTGCATCTAAAACTTGATATTGATACCTAAAAATTAAAAAATACCTGACTTGAAAAAAATAACTTAGAAATATTTTTATTTACATATATCGTATAATATCTATTTATGTATGTCTATTAAATATCAGAAATAGGGCGGTTAGTGTACTCTAAAACTGAAAGCCTTCACACTAAGAGCGGTTATTGCAAACTCTTTAAAAAAAAGCCTCTAAATTGCTAGGAGCGGTACTCGTGAACTCCATAAAAAAGCCCAAAACACGAATATTAATTAAAATAACCTTTTGTATACTAGGTAATTCAAGTCAGTCGTCAATATAGCTATAGCAAACTAAACACTTATAGTTACCTTGATTTAACTCGATCGATACATTGATAACTTATCAAAAGTCACCTAGACTACAATCGCTACCTACAATCTCTTGGTCCTAAAACTAGTATACCACTACTTACTCTCTTTGACGTACTAACTAGCAAAATAGTTCCTTATTTTGTTAGCTTTTCTTTTATTTTGCTGCTTTTAAGTATAGTATCTAACATTCTTAACAGCAAAATGGAGAACCCACCGGTATTCTTGCCGTCTGTATAGGTGCCACTAAAGCATTTATACAGCGATACCGGACTCTTCACAGTACGCCACAAGTCTTATTGGGAACTTCAGACCATAGCATCCTGATTAAATTAATTTTACACTCGAGCCTACTTAATGTTAACATATTAGACTCAACCCTGGACGGGGAAGGTGTAAATTATAACTAGGATGCTAGAGAGGTCAGCGAATTTTCTTGAGCAAAAATTCTTAACTGAAAAAGGGGGTATGTAACGTTCCATGATCGTTACCTACTCCCAAATTCATGGCAAATGGCACATACGCTAGAAGCCAAACTTAACGAATAAAAAAGGTCACTACTATGACATAAACATTGTTGACAGAATGAAGGTGATTGACGTAATGTCAGTCAGTTTCATTCCGCTATGCAAAAAACAACATTGTTCTAAGACAAAGGAAATTGTGTAAAAAACTAAATTTTAAAAAGATTCGGGTATATAAATATCGAATTCTTTCTAGAAGGAATAGGCTATATATAGGACTCGAAATAAAAACTGGGTCATACGCGCAGTTGACTCCAGTGAAAAAGTCGCTCAGAACTTAACCTTATATCTTACAATCAACTTGTTAGCCCGTCTTCAATCGGGTAAGTTTACGTGAGATGCCTTTTAAATGTGTTAATTGTGAAATCTGTCTCGACAAATAATGCTAATCGTTATTTGTCAATTGAATTATCATCAGGCCACCTGTGTTCTAAAACGCAGTGCAAGTGCGTTTCATATCCGTACTATCTGCGGATGTGGACGCGCGCCGTACTTACATTATAATATAATTGTGTTCTAAGCTCTTAAAGCATTCTGTAATCTTGGATCCTTCCGATCAAAAACTGTGTTTTAACGCCGGTACCACGTCATGTGAGACGGGACCTACTCCGATCTGCCGTTATCTTCGGGATCTCACACGACGTGGCCGTGCGGCTCTTGAGTACTGATCCTCATGCGTAGTTTCTTCGACGCATTTCAGGCTCCTACCCTCTACGCCAATTCTCCGACCACGTACGAGTCGCCACGCTGTCGTGACGCTACGTCTACTTCCCTACTACTACGTCGGTCGTACTCCGGCCACGCACAAACTTCTGGAACTACTACGCGCAGACCGCACTCCGGTCACGCCTGAAAAGCTCACGAAGCCTCTCGTCGCTGCGCTGCCTGCTGACATCCTACGTGCCACGAGCCGCGTCGAGCCACGCGGCGATCGGCGCCCCAGCTCTTCAAGCTAAGTCTCAAAACAAGGGACCAACACGTTTTTTTATCGCCATCACCTTCCGAGTTCACACGACCCTCAGTCTCCTGTAAATTCATTCTTACTTTATTAAATTTTAACTTATACTATCTTAAACTCTTTCTTTTGAAACTCCTACCCACTGCTAGGTAGAACTTCACCAAGCTTCACTTGGTGAACGTTTCAACCTCGCCTTAAACGTTCTTGATTTGAACACATTTTAAAATGTCTATCAGGAGTTATTATCGCGCATTATTTTACTAAGAGCACGGTAACAAAAAAAACTTATCTATTCTGTTATTAAGAGGTAAAAATAGGTACCTTTCGCTCGACGTTTCCACCATGTTACAATGTACCGAGGTCACGAGATGACCCTAATAAAATAATGCACGATAAGGGGGCGTCCATTAATTACGTGAGGTGATTTCATTTGGCGATTTTCGACCCCCTCTTGATGAGATGTCGTGAGATTTGGCTTGACCCTCTCCCCCCACCGCTTAATATCTCGTGAGATTTTTCTAAATGAGTTTTTATTGTGTAAATACGATCTGTAATACCTTAAAGTTATATGATTATTTAACGGCCGGCTATCCGAGTCGCGTAGGCAACAAAACGCTCCCTCAGCCCCCGCCAAATATAGCGACTATGTATATTTCCACGCTAGAGTCAGGACGCCCGCGGGGGGAGTGCAACGACAAAAACGAACATAGGTCCGACCTCGATTACGCCTGGCGCGGCACTGAACGCGGCGCGCGCAAATTCTCGGGACCTTTTTACGGTTTTAATTTCACTAAAAAACGAAACTACTCACTATCAAAATTCAATCCAGATAAAAAACAAAAACCGGCCAAGTGCGAGATGGACTCGCGCACCGAGGGTTCCGTACAAACTTGTCCAAGTATTATAAGTTCAATAGTTCGCCCATCGAAGACTAATTCCGTTTTTCCGATTAAGTATCCCAAAAACATATATTACAACTAGCTTCCGCCTGCGGCTTCGCCCGCGTTATTCAAGGGAAAAACTAAGGAGTTCTCTGCAAAAAGCTTTATTTTAGGATGCTACTAAATACGTTTTATGTATTTCATCCTGGATATTGATGGTCGGTAGGTACACGGTGCTTTATGAGCAGGAGATCTAAAGTTAAATTCCTGGCCTGGCTGGGCCGCTTGCGGCCCAGCAAACCACGCAACCTAGAAAGTTTTTCTTTCTTTTTTGTACGTCACTTGTGCTTGACACTCGCCCTCGCGGGCCGCTTGCGGCCCAGCGAACCACGCAACCTAGAGAGTTTTTTTTTCTTTTTTGTACGTCACTTGTGCTTGACACTCGCCCTCGCGGGCTGCTTGCGGCCCAGCGAACCACGCAACCAAGAAAGTTTGTTTTTTTCTTTTTCGTACGTCACTTGTGCTTGACACTCGCCCTCGCGGGCCGCTTGCGGCCCAGCGAACCACGCAACCTAGAAAGTTTTTTTTTCTTTTTTTTACGTCACTTGTGCTTGACACTCGCCCTCGCGGGCCGCTTGCGGCCCAGCGAACCGCGCGACCTCAAAAACTTTTTTTTTTCTTTTTCGTAAGTAACTTGTGCTTGACACTCGCCCTCGCGGGCCGCTTGCGGCCCAGCGAACCACGCAACCTAGAAATTTTTTTTTTTCTTTTTTGTACGTCACTTGTGCTTGACACTCGCCCTCGCGGGCCGCTTGCGGCCCAGTGAACCGCGCGACCTCAAAAAGTTTTTTTTTTCTTTTTGGTAAGTCACTTGTGCTTGACACTCGCCCTCGCGGGCCGCTTGCGGCCCAGCGAGCCACGCAACCTAGAGAGTTTTTTTTTCTTTTTTGTACGTCACTTGTGCTTGACACTCGCCCTCGCGGGCCGCTTGCGGCCCAGCGAACCACGCAACCTAGAAAGTTTTTTTTTTCTTTCTTGTACGTCACTTGTGCTTGACACTCGCCCTCGCGGGCCGCTTGCGGCCCAGCGAACCACGCAACCTAGAAAGTTTTTTTTTTCTTTTTTTTACGTCACTTGTGCTTGACACTCGCCCTCGCGGGCAGTTGCGGCCCAGCGAACCACGCAACCTAGAAAGTTTTTTTTTTCTTTTTTTTACGTCACTTGTGCTTGACACTCGCCCTCGCGGGCCGCTTGCGGCCCAGCGAACCGCGCGACCTCAAAAACTTTTTTTTTTCTTTTTCGTAAGTAACTTGTGCTTGACACTCGCCCTCGCGGGCCGCTTGCGGCCCAGCGAACCACGCAACCTAGAAAGTTTTTTTTTCTTTTTTGTACGTCACTTGTGCTTGACACTCGCCCTCGCGGGCCGCTTGCGGCCCAGCGAACCACGCAACCTAGAAAGTTTTTTTTTTCTTTTTTGTACGTCACTTGTGCTTGACACTCGCCCTCGCGGGCCGCTTGCGGCCCAGCGAACCACGCAACCTAGAAAATTTTTTTTTTCTTTTTTGTACGTCACTTGTGCTTGACACTCGCCCTCGCGGGCCACTCCCGGCCCAGCGAACCACGCAACCTAGAGAGTTTTTTTTTTCTTTTTTGTACGTCACTTGTGCTTGACACTCGCCCTCGCGGGCCGCTTGCGGCCCAGCGAACCACGCAACCTAGAAAGTTTTTTTTTCTTTTTTGTACGTCACTTGTGCTTGACACTCGCCCTCGCGGGCCGCTTGCGGCCCAGCGAACCACGCAACCTAGAAAGTTTTTTTTTTCTTTTTTGTACGTCACTTGTGCTTGACACTCGCCCTCGCGGGCCGCTTGCGGCCCAGCGAACCACGCAACCTAGAAAATTTTTTTTTTCTTTTTTGTACGTCACTTGTGCTTGACACTCGCCCTCGCGGGCCACTCCCGGCCCAGCGAACCACGCAACCTAGAGAGTTTTTTTTTTCTTTTTTGTACGTCACTTGTGCTTGACACTCGCCCTCGCGGGCCGCTTGCGGCCCAGCGAACCACGCAACCTAGAAAGTTTTTTTTTCTTTTTTGTACGTCACTTGTGCTTGACACTCGCCCTCGCGGGCCGCTTGCGGCCCAGCGAACCACGCAACCTAGAAAGTTTTTTTTTTCTTTTTTGTACGTCAATTGTGCTTGACACTCGCCCTCGCGGGCCGCTTGCGGCCCAGCGAACCACGCAACCTAGAAAGTTTTTTTTTTCTTTTTTGTACGTCACTTGTGCTTGACACGCCCTCGCGGGCCGCTTGCGGCCCAGCGAACCACGCAACCTAGAAAGTTTTTTTTTTCTTTTTTGTACGTCACTTGTGCTTGACACTCGCCCTCGCGGGCCGCTTGCGGCCCAGTGAACCAAGCAACCTAGAAAGTTTTTTTTTTCTTTTTTGTACGTCACTTGTGCTTGACACTCGCTCTCGGCCCGCGAGAGCCCAGAAAGTTTTTTTTCTTTTTTTACTTCACTTTTGCTTGACTAACCCTCGTGGGCCGCTTGCGGCTTGCTAAATCTGTTAAACAGTTACGGAGTTGAATGATTGAAATTATCCTACAGGAACTTACATTTTGTTGGTTGGTTTGGTTGGTTGGTTGGCGTTAGTTTTAATCCAGGGAATATGCTACCTCCATACCAAATTTTATCGAAATCCGTTAAACAGTCACAGAGTTGAGTGATTGATGTTATACTACAGGAACCATAATTTTTTTTCGGGGTAAAAATAACTCATGTGATAATCCAAAGAATATGGTACCTTCATACCAAATTTCATCGAAATCTGTTAATTCAGGGAATATGCTACCTCCATACCTAATTTCATCTAAATCGGAGCAGTATTTTCGGCGGTGACTTCAGCCAAATATACACACAAACTTTCGTATTTATAATATTAGTAGATAAGATTATTATAGTGTAGCTGATAATTATAATTATAGTATAGCTGAAATTTTATTGTGGTTAGTTTCTATAGCAGTATTACTTAAGTTAAAAATATAAATGTTGTTCGATAAATTGCTTATGTTTTAAATTTGAACCAAATCTGTAGGTGGTGAACGAAAAAGGAATGAATAGTGCCGCATTGTATATCGAAGATACAAGAAAAAGGGTCTTGACAGACGGACAGACAGACAGATCGACAACAAAGTGATCTTATAAGGGTTCTGAACCCTAAAAACGAACTGAAGTTGAAATATTAAAAGACAAACTTAACTTTGTAGTTGACAATTAGGCTATTCCATACATTCCAACTACAACATGTAAGTTTGTAATAGTAAAATAATTATTTTTAAATGATATAACTTCAAATTTGTAACTTTCGGATTTATTCCTATATATGTGCTATGTGAACTTACTTTTTGCAAAATTTCATGATTCTAGGTCAACGGAAAGTACCCTATAGGTTTTGATTTCCCTGTGAAATCGCAAAATATGCGACATAAACGTCCATATCTTTTGATTGAGTAAACTTATAACTTTTATTTTTTTACAGCAGAAAGAAACCGTAGACCCAAGTATTTATTATAAATTTCAACTTGATACCTTTACGCGTTCTTGAGAAAAAGGGTCTTGACAGACGGACAGACAGACGGACAGACGGACAGACAGACGGACAGACGGACAACGAAGTGATCCTATAAGGGTTCCGTTTTTTCCTTTTGAGGTACGGAACCCTAAAAATGAATAAAATTGCCTTTCAGTACATGCAAATTCCAGGTTGTTACGAGCTTTCATTAGAGCATAAAACGTAACAAAATAAACTGAGTTGACTTTGTTTCAGATTTTTTTTTGATCGAGGAAAGTTTATTCTATCGTGTTTTAAACCAAATCACAGACTCTAACACAGATGTATCTGTGACATGTATTTTTTTTAGCTCAAATATTGTAATTTAACTGAAAAAAATTGTTTTAAAACCGTCAAATTTGGTATAACATTACTCTATCTCTACTAACCGTGATAGTTTAAAACAGTGTTCTGTAATAAGTTGTATAAAATTTAGCCATATTTTGGTGGAGAAACATGTTTTATTTCATTTAACCCAGCTTCCTTAAATATTACACTCTTTCTTGAGGAATAAAAATAACGTGATATTTGTCGAGACCCCCCTTCACCCCCACGTGAGATTCGGCTCTACCCTCCCCCCCAAAACACCTCACGTAATTAATGGACGCGTCCATCTCCTTACCACCACCATCCACCACCACCATCAGGCGTCACATCAAGGTCGGACCTATGTTCGTTTTTGTCGTTGCACTCCCCTCGCAGGCGTCCGACTCTAGCGTGGCAATATATATCGTCGCTATAAGTTGGCGGGGGTTGAGGGAGCGTTTTGTTGCCTACGCGACTCGGATAGCCGGCCGTTAATAATTACGTATTGTTGTTGATATTTAGAATGGGTGTGATGCTCCATAGAGTGTGTCATTGTATGGACAACAAGGTAAACCAACCAAAGTCAAGTAATTTAGACGTTTTAGGGAGTTTGTCGTAACGACACTGATTTAGTGTCGTTATATAGAAATTTTCCTGTATGCTAGGACCATTGGCAAAACTAATTGCCCATGGTTCAACTAGTCGGACTATCGGAAATCCGACTTGCCCGTGGTCTTACCAATAGGACCACCGGGGAGAAAAATACCCGTGGTCCTACTAGTAAAACCACGCGGTTTGACTACGGAAATGCGACTTACCCGTGGTCCTACCAATAGGACCATCGGAAAAACAACCACCCGTGGTCCTACTAATAGGACCACGTGATTGGACCACGGGAAACAAACGGAGTTTACACTGTAATTCCAATTATGTATGTACACCGATTTTCGACCGAGTGTCGGACCGCCAGGGCGGGCACAAAAAATCGACATCGTTTTATGGTTGATATTTCGAGACCCCCCCCGTACGAAGCGCTTTGATTCCACATTTATTGTGCGAACTGCTAGTGCTGTGGAATTCGCTGCCTGAATGGGTTTTCCCCGTCGGTTACAATCTGGGTGTCTTCAAGTCGAGAGTGAATCGGTTTCTTCTAGACAAGCGTGCTCCATCGTAGACCGCATCGTGCGAGATGGCGGCCAAGCGCAATCATATCTACTATAAAAAAAAAATAAAAAAAAAAGCGTACAGTGACGTGTGATTACATAATAATCCCCTGCAGCTTTGTCCGATAAAAATGCATTTTATAATTTTAAATATATTATTTTATCTAATCTAAAGAAAGCATAATCGAACGTTGTCCAGATGTATTATTATCTTCTTGGCCAGAACCACAGAATACATATTAGTACAAGTACCTACAGAAGATTCACTCCGCAAATAATTTAAATAAGTAGCGACTCTTGCTACAAAACAATAAAGTGCAATTCAATATGCGCGAGCGCAAACTCTGCTAGTTGAAGTGGCAATGGGCAGGCCACATCGCTAAGAACCGGTAAGTGGTGGGGAAGAAAGGTTCTGGAGTGGAGACCACGAACCGGAAGACGCTGCGTAGGTAGGCCTCCCACTAGATGGACCGATGACATAGTGAGAGTCGCTGGCATCCAGTGTATGGAAAAGGCAGGCTGTCGTTCAGTGTGGAGGTTAAAGGGGAGGCCTATGTTCAGCAGTGGACGTCTTCTGGCTGCTGATGATACAGCTATATTAACTTAGAAGCTGCCTCCACAGAACTATATAGGTCTGTGATTGTAATAGGCTTGCGTTTGACCTCCAACTCGCCTAATTTAAAGCGATGATGCGGTTATAATTTTTTTTTTTACACTATTCGGAAAACAGACATCTGAAACTAACTTATTATAGTAGGTAGATAGTTAAGATAGTAGACGCAAGCCATAAAAAGTTTTCGGTAATTCGGTAAGTATTGATTCGGCAACGTATTTGTGATGCCCCTGATGTTGCGGTTTCCATAGGCGACGGTGATCGCTTACCATCAGGCTGCCCGTCAGCTTGTTTGTAGCCAGTCGAATTGAGAAATTCCTCCATTTTGAATGTGGGTTAAAAAAGAGTACCACACACCAAAAAAAGTTTTCATCGTCATAATTTCAGCCGTAACACATCCTGCTAGACATAGGCCTCCCCCATTGATCTCCAAAAGGGCCGGTTGGAAGCGGCCTGCATCCAGCGTTTCCCTGCGGTCTCTTTTAGGTCGTCTGTCCATCTTGTGGGTGGACGTCCTACGCTGCGCTTACCGGTACGTGGTTTCCATTCGAGAACCTTTCGGCCCCATCGGCGGTCTGTTCTGCGTGCTATGTGCCCTGCCCACTCAAATAATAAGTTTTAATTGTTTGATAAAATCCGAAACGTGGATATTCGCCAAAGAACCAGAGTTACCGACATAGCTGTTAAAATTTGCAAGTTGAAGTGGCAATGGGCAGGCCACATCGCTCGAAGAACCGATAACCGATGGGGAAGAAAGGTTCTGGAGTGGAGACCACGAACCGGAAGACGCAGCGTAGGGAGGCCTCCCACTAGATGGACCGACGACATTGTGAGAGTCGCGGGCATCCAGTGGATGCAAAAGGCAGGCTGTCGTTCAGTGTGGAGGTTAAAGGGGGAGGCCTATGTTCAGCAGTGGACATCTTCTGGCTGATGATGATGATGATGAATTGTTTGATATCTTCAAAAATTTTCAAATTTTTTACGCTCGAAGCATATACTTTTAGTTATTAATTGTAAAGAAAGAAACTTGTTTTTATGTATAGGTTTTTATAAATTATTTTATTTTGAACTCCCAGTTGCGCGCACGTGCCACAGTTCAGACAGCAGTTACTACGTGCAGTATGTGTGGATGTTAAAGTTCAGCCGCGCATGCGCACGCGACGTGTCACGCGCACTTTGTATAAACTTTTTTTTTGTTATTTTCTTTTAGTAGTGTCATCAACCAGGATTACTTCCACAGAAAAGAGAAGTAAATAGAACGGAAATGAGAAGGAAAATCTGTTACCAGGCATTACGACAGAACCTTGATTGAATATTCTTATTTATGTCAACGCATCGAACTCCGCGTCCAAAGAACTTGGACCTTACCATTGTGGGTTAGGTCTCAAAGTTGTTTGTCCGCATCATAGTTGCTAACTGATTTCGAATGAACGTTTCGTTTCTGTGTGCAACTGGCTACAACTAATTTCTTACAAAAATGCCTTGACAACCGTTCTAATTTAAACAAAAAAAAAAACTTTTTTGTTTTAAGTGCTCTAATAAATAATAATGAAAATAGTTATTACTAGCGACCCGCCCGCCCAGCTTCGCACGGGTGTAAGTTACGTGCGAAGCCGGTGCGGGTAGCTAGTTATATATATAAACCTTCCTTGAAAATGTATCTAACTGATGGTGAAAACCGCATCAAAATCCGTTGCGTGGTTTAGGAGGAGTTAGCGGCCATACAGACATACATACAGACAGACAGACGCGGAAAGCGACTTTAATTTATACTATGTAGAGAAGAGAAGAGTTATAGAAAAATTCTCGTCCGCGACCTAAGAAGAATAATGTACCAGTACATTTACATCGATGTCCGCGACAGAATAGGGCAGGGTCCGTTCAAGGTGCGACATACATGTTTTCCTTAATACTTTTCCTTTATAACTCTACAGGCTGATATTCCATAAAGGTAATTATACTTCAAACGGGTAGTAGATGTCTTTTAGTATTAAATTCAGGCAGTGTATTCTACAGACTAGCAGTTCGTATAATAAAAGTGGAATCAAAGCGCTTCGTTCGGGTTTTCGGAATACCGACCATAAAGCGGTGTCGATTTTTTGTGCGATATGTTACGTCGGATTAACTAACAAATAATAATAAAGTCAAAAAGTTAAAACTAAAGTTTTCCGAACGCTGCCCTGGGGCCTTACGGACAACTGCTATTGCGGCACCAAACTAACGTTAAATCCGCTCAGTTGGAAAATCACGCGAACGTGAACCTAAACGCGTCCAGATACGGTTTGCGGTGGCGTGATTTTCCAACTGAGCGGATTTAACGATAGTTTGGTGCCGCAATAGCAGTTATTTTTTATTTTATAGTAGATAGGCTTGCGCTTGGCCGCCATCTCGCCTGATGTTAAGCGACGATGCGGTCTACGATGGAGCACGATTGCTTAGAAGATACCGATTCACTCTCGACTTGAAGACACCCAGATTGTAACTAACGGGGAAAATCCATTCAGGCAGCGAAGGGCCCCGGTCCAACTGTATTCTTTTATTGACCTCTCTGTCAAAACTGTTTTTACCTAGAGGCTAGAGGCGAAATTATATGATGCAGTAAAACATGTCCATTAAGATCACTTCACAAGTGCAATGAGTTATCGCTTGACCTTCTGTGTTGCAAGGTGATATCATTTACATAGTAATAAACACAGACCTATAACTAAGTAGATATGGTCACTAAGTGGTCATGGTGGTAGACTACAACGTGGGGTTCTTCAAAAGGCGAGTTAATCGAGTTCTAAAGGGTCGGCAACGTATTTGTGATGCCTCGGGTGTTACAAGTATCCATAGGCGACGGTGACTGCTTTCCATCAGGCAGCCCGTCTGCTTGTTTGCCACCTATGGCATAAAAAAAAAAAAAAAACAAAAAAACTTCACAAGCTGTCCAAACTATGAAAACTAAGGCTTGGTTGCACCATACTAATAGTTAAAGTTAAGGTTTATGAAAAATTTGACAATAACAGTAACGCTGACTTTAGCAGTTACTGCAAAATGCGTTGCACCAGCGTATTCACTAGCATGGTTAAAGTTACCAGGTTTGCAAGTCAAATGAAAACTTACTAACTTCAGATGCATAGCTGGAATTCTATTTAATGCATTTGACAGATATTTAAAATAAACAATAGCGAATCGTGGACAGCTACGGTGAACAGTTGAAGTTATGACGTCATTTAACAATTGTCAGATGGTGCAACGAATTTTTTGTCTAACTGGTACTTTAACTGAAATGTGGACGTTTGTTAAAGCTAAAGTAAGAAGGTGCAACCCACCCTAAGCGTCAAAAAAAAATTTTTTTTTTTTTTTTTTTTATAATATTCGAGACATTTTTGCACACACGGTCATCTGACCCCAAACATCGACTTCCAAGATTTTTTTACATTGTTAGGAGTCAAGCCAATTGTACATTTGTCAGAAAACCCTAAAATAGCTTTGCTTCGCATAAGGATATGAAAACAAAGAGTTGGCAAAGTCGCAATCAATTGCAGTGCCAAAACCAGAAAAGAAAAAAAAAACCGGACAAGTACGAGTATGACTCGCGCTCTGAGGGTTCCGTTAGATGGAACAATCAGAGAGCGTGTCCAAACAAAAAAAAAAAACAACAAAAAAGTTGAAATATTGAAATACAAACTTAACTTTGTAGTGGACAATAAGGTTCTTCCATACATTCCAACTACAAAATGTAAGTTTGTAATATCAAAACAATTTTTTTTTAATGATATAACTTCAAATTTATAACTTTCATATTTATTCCTTTATATGTGCTGTGAGACCTTGACTCTTGCCAAATTTCATGATTCTAGATCAACGGGAAGTACCCTATAGGTTTTGTTTCCCCTGTGAAATCGCAAAATATGCGACATAAATGTTCATATCTTTTGATTGCGTTGACTTATAACTTTTATTTTTTTACAGCCGGAAGAAACCGTAGACTCAAGTATTTAGTATAAATTTCAACTTGATACCTTTACGCGTTCTTGAGAAAAAAGGTCTTGACAGACGGACAACGAAGTGATCCTTTAAGGGTTCCGTTTTTTTCCTTTTGAAGTACGGAACCCTAAAAACAAGATTCTTTTAAATTAAATACATTAAACGTCCTCTCTTCTTTGCTTAGGAGACAAAGAAATACATATCTGAACATACAGGGCCGATGGGGAAGAAAGGTTCTTGAGTGAAGAACACAAATCGGAAGATCACTAAATGGACCGACGACATAGTGAGAGTCGCTGGCATCCAGTGGACGCAAAAGGCAGGCTGTCGTTCAGTGTGAAGGTTAAAGGGGGAGGTCTATGTTCAGCAGTGGACGTCTTCTGGCTGATGATGATGATGACATACAAGGCTATACAGAACGGTGGTACTAACCCGAAAGGTCGTTATCGTAATGGGATGGGACCAACCCTAAAATAGCAACAAAAGTTACTGCTGTAATTCCCTTATGAGCGATGGTGGCCGGGCGGTAGCATGTGCGCTTTGCGATCTGACGGCACCCGGTTCTATCCTCGGCCATGCATCGAGTACTTATTTGGAACCTACATAAATTATGTGCAGTTTGGATGCCATCGCTCAACAACGGTGAAGGTAAACATCGTGAGGAAACCAGTATAATAATAATAAGTATATTCGGGACATTTTTGCACACACGGTCATCTGACCCCAAACTAAGCAAAGCTTGTGATATGGCTGCCAGAGACTGATATATATCTTAATATATATAAATCTCGTGTCACAATGTTTGTCCTCAATGGACTCCTAAACCACTTAACCGATTATAATAAAATTCGCACACCATGTGCAGTTCGATCCAACTTGAGATATAGGATAGTTTAAATAATTATATAACTAGCGACCCGCCCCGGCTTCGCACGTAAATTACACCCGTGCGAAGCCGGGCGGGCGGGTCGCTAGTATATATATATATACAGTAGAATTCATATATAACGACTTCGCTTATAACGACTAACCTGTTTTAGCGACGATATTGTTTACTTAAATTAGGTTTCATAATAAATGTACTCAAGAAATAATCTTGCCGTTTTGTGCGTCATCCGGTTAGTACGACATAGTATTGCCGGTCCCTTGAAGGTCGTTCTATCCAGATTCTACTGTATATATATATATATATAACAAATCGGTTCAGTAGTTTCGGAGCCTATTCAATGCAAACAAACAAACAAACAAATCTTTCCTCTTTATAATATTAGTATAGACAACAAGACGGAGTATTTAATAACAGTAATAATAATGACTTTAACTAACATGCACTTGGCCAGCATGGTGGATTAGGGCCCATCCTCTCTCTGAGAGAAGGCCTATATGATGATATGACCACCCACTTGACTGCCGATCCTTTACCCCGCTTCCTTTTTCGAGCGGGCCAATCCTAGGCGCGAATTTAACGAACGACTTTTGCCTCACAAGTGCCATACAATACCCCCGCGCGACCGACGTGGCTGACATCGGGCACAAGCACATTATGTCTCGTGCGCGATCAAGTGGTTATAATATTATCTTTGGTCCCAGCAGTGGGAATATGATTACTGAACAACTTTTACCATGTAAGCAACCACGGAAAAGAGAAGTAAATAGAACAGAAATGAGAAGGAAAATCTGTTACCAGGCATTATGATTGAACCTTGATTGAACATTCTTATTTAGATCAACGCGTCGAACTCCGCATCACAGTTGCTAACTGATTTCGAATGACTGACGTTTCGTTTATATGGGTGCAACTGGCTACAACTAACTTCTTACAAAAATGCCTTGTCAGCCGTTCTAATTTAAACAAAATAAAACAGGCATTATGAGTGAACCTTGATTGAACATTCTTATTTAGACTAACGCGTCGAACTCCGCATCACAGTTGCTAACTGATTTCGAATGACTGACGTTGCGTTTATATGGGTGCAACTGGCTACAACTAATTTCTTACAAAAATGCCTCGACAGTCGTTCTAATTTAAACAAAAATATATAATTTCTGAGTGAGCAATCCTAAAAAAAAAAAAAATATGTCAGTCTGTAATCCACACTCAACAAAGTACGGAAAAGCTGATATTTATTCGCGATTTCAAGATATAACGTTTAATTTTTATTATATGGCGTGCGGCACCAATAAAGATTGCATATTTATTAGTAACATTGTTGTTATCGCGCTGAATAAACATAGCGATTTTTATCTCATTCATTATGTTTGAAACGCAGCAGGTGGTATAACCGGTGGAATAGGTAACATAATAATGCAATACAATGTCATTTTATTATCAACTAGCGGTCCGCCCCAGATTCGCACGGGTATAGATTATAGCCTATGTCACCCGGGGATAGTGTAGCTTCCCGTCAGTGAAAGAATTTTTCAAATCGGTTCAGTAGTTTCGGAGCCTATTCAATGCAAACAAACAAGCAATCAAATCTTTCCTCTTTATAATATTAGCACAGATCATCATCATCAGCCAGAAGACGTCTACCATAGCCATGTTAAGATATTCATGGAACTGTGTTGTTCTGCTAAACCATGGTGCGTTTGATATTTGTTTGAGGATATAGTTTTGTGCCCTTTGTATGATCATCATGTTTGAGGCACAAGCAGAACCCCACAACTTGTAAAAGTAAAATTAAATTTTATTGCATAAACTGTGTACAATGATGATGGAACAAATGCTTAGTGTCGCCGCACACGGGCCACCGGCCACAGCCACAAACGCCGCCACGAGAAGCTAGAAACGGCCGCAAAGGTAGCTGAAGCTCGCTACAGCCACTTGTGACACACACCACAACCACAAAAAGCAACACACAAGAACAAGCACAAGCCACAAAAACCACACAACACAAGCGGGCCACAAGAAGCAAGCTGCGACGATTTGTAGCGTGTGGCCGCCACCGGCGCCGACCGTGTGCGGCGAGTCCATATAAAATGTACGAAAATTACAGGAAATATGCCAGTGGCGGCGTTTTGTGGTTGTGGCCGGTGGCCCGTGTGCGGGAGCCCGAGTTTCAACAGTCTGTCCTAGCGGACGTGCAATTTTTTTTGTATTATAGGTACGTACATTAGCAGTAGGTAATACAATTTAACCTACATTCATCTATTTAACCCTTAATTCACCACCCCTATTAAAATCCCACTAATCACCACCATGAGTCCCAGGGACTCATATTTTTATTTTTGAAATAAAACCTCGTTAATATTTTTTTTACATTTCGATAATGGAATAATATTTTTTTTATACTTATAATAAGTTACATTTTGGAATAAATTTAACTGAATATGCCATTTTTTTTAGGTAATTTTTATCATATATAAATTTTTATGTCTCCAAAATTTGAGTATTAGGTATTAGGTTTAACAACTGTATACCATATGTTCAAAACTTCAAGAAAAACAAATTAATCATGATTGAAATCGAATTTATATAATCACCAGCTCTTTGCTTAGCAATTGCGTGTTAAACATACTTATCTAAACAAAGGTCTTTGTCCTAGCTTCCACAGTATTCTTAGATACCGTATCGACGTCCACCGATGGATCGTAAATATTTTATCTATCTGGTTAGGTAACTAATCTTTCCACTCTGATAAGGTGAGGGGATTACGTATGAAGTGTTGATGACCAAAAGAATTACCTAGGGTCTTCGTGCACTTATCACATAATTGTATTTTTATGTTCAACGGGGCCTCATGGTGTTGGCTTCGGCCCCACCAATGCCTACCAAATGTCCGGGCTAGACCTGTGTTTATATTGAAATAAATAAATAATGATAATAAAATAAATTCGACTTTTTTTAAATTTATTAGTAAAAACAAAAGAGAGGTCCCCTTTTGTTTTTACTTTTCGACTTTTTTATTATTTCTTTGTTAATCCGACGTAAGATTACATATTCTGTGAACATTTCAACTGGCTATCTATTACGACTCGAAAGATACAGCCGTTAAGGCTGCGTATAAGGCAAGAAAAATTTCTGATTTCACCCGCGCGTCTCGCATCACCCGCATTAGTGTGAAACACAACCACGGCAGCGCGGCAGTCGCGCGCAGCTAAAGTGTACACAACTCGCGCACTCGACCTTGTAAAGCGGCAAGGAGCAATAACACACAGGATAAGCATAGTGTTGGTGCACTTGGTGTTTTGGCGATTAGCTGAGTTCGGTCGCGGCGCGCAAAACCGTAAATTGTTTATTTAACTTTTCAAAATTGTATTTGTTATTTATTTTTAGGTTTTCTACAATATAAAAATAATAAAGTATATAAATTAAATTGATATAACCTGAATAAATTCTCTAATTAAAATATTACGCTGGAGACAGTTTCAGAAAGCTAAACATTAAACTAAACTAAACTAAACTAAACTTAACTAAACTAAACTGAACTATGCTATGCTTTGCTAGGTTGAACTTGCCGGGATAAGACCAAAAAACCCAAAAACCAATTTTTACTTTTGAAATCAGTGAGAAATACATTTAAATAGAAATAAAGAAGGGTGAAAACCACCCCCTACCACGCCCAAATTTTGGCTCGAGGTAGTAAAGCTCATTTTAAATTTTAGTAATTCTTTTGCAGATTTTTTAAGACTGTGGTTTAGGAAATATAACTAGTTCTACTTTTTAGTTTATATTATAGTCTAAGTTAGGTCTTAAGATTTTGACGACCTGAAATACCCGGCTCCTCAAACATTTTGTCCCAGGTCAATCCAGGCAAGAATAGTTAGCTTCACTGGCTATCCAACGATAGGTCATTTAGTATTTTAAGACTCGTAGGTACATAGTAACTTGAGTTACTAAGTAGCGAGGCGGACCCTAAATACCCGATTTTTTGAAGGTCCATAACTTTGGACACAAAGGTCCAATCAAAAATCTGACGTCATAGGCATAATTTTTTCTGGCAGACGAAGACGTTAAACTCAAAAACTCGGCTTTAGGACCTAACCCTAAAGACCCCAAATTGGGTTTGAAATTACGTAACCGGAATTTCATGTTAAAAATAACAAAATTTTTCAACACAAAAAATTCAGTGGTGTAATAAATAGACTATAATTTTTTTTTGGCTTTCTACTCTCACAATTTCAGGAAATAAATAATATTTAAAAGACAAGAAATTGTGTTTATTTAGTTGGTAGGCATAAATAATAATAAAATAGAAACACTGTAAACACACGTGTGTAGAAAATAAAAAGACGCGTCTGATAAGCCCAAATTCGGCTGTTTTTGTGCAAAGGATGCCTTTCAAAATATTAAAGCGCAAAAATCCGGAAAATTTTCGTATTTTTTTTCAAAAAACATCGATTATCTCAGAAACAGTACGTATGAGGTCATTTTTGTAAAAAAAATTGGAAATCGGATGTCAATCCGGACTTTAGTTTATAACATTTCCTGAAACTTCCCCCCCCCCACCTCCCAATTTTTTCAAAATTTCGGTGCGTCGGAGACAAATTCTGACCGGATTTTGTGTATAGATCAAGACTTGGTCTTCTTACCCGGACCCCCCTCACCAAAATCCCACACACTACCCCAAAATTTTAAAAATTGTAGAAAACTTTACCGGATCGTTCCACATGGCATCAGTAGCCCACGGACATACCCCCGCCCTCCTTCAAACAACTTCCGTAAATGCATGCTATGCTATTCTATGCTATGCTATGCTATGCTAAGCCATGCTATGCCATGTTATGCCATGTTATGCCATGCTATGCCATGCTAAGCCATGCTGTGCCATACCGTACCATACTATACCATTCCATACCATGTCATGCTATGCCATGCCATGCCATGCTTTGCTATGCTATGCTATGCTATGCTTTGCTATGCTATGCTATGCTATGCTATGCTATACTATACTGTACTGTACTGTACTGTACTGTACTGTACTGTACTGTACTGTACTGTACTGTACTGTACTGTACTGTACTGTACTGTACTGTACTGTACTGTACTGTACTGTACTGTACTGTACTGTACTGTACTGTACTGTACTGTGCTGTACTATACTATAGTATACTATGCTATACTATACTATACTATACTTTGATATACTAAGCTATGCTATGCTATACTCTGCTATACTATACTATACTTTGCTATACTCTGCTATACTATACTATACTATACTATACTATACTATACTATACTATACTATACTATACTATACTATACTATACTATACTATACTATACTATACTATACTATACTATACCATACCATACCATACCATACCATACCATACCATACCATACCATACCATACCATACCATACCATACCATACCATACCATACCATACCATACCATACCATACCATACCATACCATACCATACCATACCATACCATACCATACCATACCATACCATACCATACCATACCATACCATACCATACCATACCATACCATACCATACCATACCATACCATACCATACCATACCATACCATACCATACCATACCATACCATACCATACCATACCATACCATACCATACCATACCATACCATACCATACCATACCATACCATACCATACCATACCATACCATACCATACCATACCATACCATACCATACCATACCATACCATACCATACCATACCATACCATACCATACCATACCATACCATACCATACCATACTATACTATACTATACTATACTATACTTTGATATACTAAGCTATGCTATGCTATACTCTGCTATACTATACTATACTCTGCTATACTATACTATACTTTGCTATACTATACTATACTTTGCTATACTAAGCTATGCTATGCTATGCTATACTATACTATACTATACTATACTATACTATACTATACTATACTATACTATATACTATACTATACTATACTATACTATACTATACTATACTATACTATACTATACTATACTATACTATACTATACTATACTATACTATACTATACTATACTATACTATACTATACTATACTATACTATACTATACTATACTATACTATACTATACTATACTATACTATACTATACTATACTATACTATACTATACTATACTATACTATACTATACTATACTATACTATACTATACTATACTATACTATACTATACTATACTATACTATACTATACTATACTATACTATACTATACTATACTATACTATACTATACTATACTATACTATACTATACTATACTATACTATACTATACTATACTATACTATACTATACTATACTATACTATACTATACTATACTATACTATACTATACTATACTATACTATACTTTGCTATACTAAGCTATGCTATGCTATGCTATGCTATGCTATGCTATGCTATGCTATTCTATGCTATACTATACTATACTATACTATACTATACTATACTATACTTTACTTTGCTATACTAAGGTATGCTATGCTATGCTATGCTATGCTATGCTATTCTATGCTATGCTATGCTATGCTATGCTATGCTATGTTATGCTATGCTATGCTATGCTATGCTATGCTATACTATACTATACTATACTAAAATAAACGAAACACGCGAAAGCCCGTTGGTCCAGTTGGTAGTGAACCTACCTTCTGAGCTTGGAGGCGTGGGTTCGATTCCCACCTAGGACAAACAGTTATGTGATGAACGTTTGTGTTTGTCCTATACCTGGTTGTTAATAACTATAATCTATTTAAGTATGTATGAATTATTTAATTAAATTTAATTTAATTTATGAAATTATTAATTTAAAAAAAAAAATTGTTTTGTTAATTATTATTATACTTTTTTATTCAACAAAAATTATATTTTACTTAATAATTTTGATTTTTAGTAGTCTTTCTGACTGTCTCTCTCTCTATCTCTCTCTCAGCTTTCTCCGTCTGTCTCTCTCTCTCTCTTTCTCTCTCCACACGAAACACTTAGACTCTTATAACTATATTACCGAGCGTACATAATAATAGATGCGTTAGGTAGGGCCTACTCGTATCCATAATTATTAATACCTGTGATTTCATAGTAGCTTTACCTAGTCTGTCCTCTAGGTCATTGGCAACACTTGGTTGCCGCATCATATGGTCGCGTTCGAGCCATAGATTTTTTATGTTATCCATTGTTTGAAAATACAGTAGGTGTTGATATAATCGCACTCGGAAGATAAATCTAGGCGAATAGCAAGCGCGTGCGTCCTTCCCCGTTGGAGCATAGTGCGGTACTGAGGTTGAACGGAGTGTGTTTCGCCATTTAGATACAAAGCGCAACAGAATAAGGTTGAATATCGGACTTGCCGTTTGACCGAATAGTTGCTTAGAACTAAAGGACGTAAGTCTCAAATCGAATATAATTTATTATGAGAGTACTAATTAATCTAGGTAAATTTTGTCTTAGCACTGGAAAACAAACTATATTTTCCTTCGATGAGTATTTATTTTAGATATGTGACTGAAGTTCTATCCAAGAAAAAATCAAAAAAATCAGCAAAAAGGCACCATTTTGAAAAAAATAAAGTATCGAGTAAATATCTTGCTATTATGTTTCTGTCTTAGTGCCGGAAGGAAAATGAATTGAAAAATCACATATATCAATTATTACGTTGATAGGATATTTGGTTTAGTTAGAATATCATGGCAAATTAGCATAAAATTTCGGAGGCCCCCTCTTAATAGGTAGGACAGACGGACAGAACTTTTTACCCTTTGGATACGGAATCCTCAAAACCAATCGAATTGAGAACTCCCTCCCTTTTTGAAGTCGGTAAAAATTTGTAAAATACGCACTCCGGTTACTTGGATGACCACAATTATTGTATCCGAATTTCCAGTTATGTTGATTTAAAAGACAAACTACCAAATCGATTTTGATGAAATTTCTATGGATCCAATCTAAAAGCTTTAATCTCTATAACCTTTCAATAAAAAAAAAAATACAAAACGGAGTTCTGATGTAACAAAAAAACACATGCTATTCTGGATGACACTGGTTATAAGCATGGCGCTAACCATCAGGCATTGCTTTCTCGTCTCGTCGCTCAGTTGTGTATGAAAAAAATCGTCTGTCTTTCCAGTATGGCAGACAGCACATCGAGGTCGCAAAGAAGATACAGAACAGAAGCGACAGTTCTGATGATGAAGATGAAGACCCTCCCATACCGGATGATAAACCGCCGTCAGCCATCATCAAGGAGAACGGGGTCGGGAATGGTGAGTTTTACTGCTTGTCATCACCAGCCATGGCCGTAGCCAGGTACGGGCAGGGGGCACCCCCCAGGAGTGTGGGTAAGCGCTGTTCAAAGAGCTTCAGAACTTAACAGTATATAACTTTAAATAATGTTGCATTTGCCCTCCACCTGCCCCCTCCCCTTAAGAAAATCTTGACTACGCCCTTGTCACCAGCTATGCCACCGGAGATGGAAGTGGAAATGAACAATATACGACAATCAAGACGTCAAGAAAACCTACCTATATGACCTTTTTTGGTCCTCACCGTCCCACTGATGTGCAAAGTCCCCCCCCCCCCAATATCTATATCCTTATGAATATGTCATGCCAATCTTTGTAGAATGCATCCAAATAGTCTCGGCAACTTGTCCGAAAGTCGCTGCCCGTCTTGAGGCATCACAGCGTGACTTTCTGCACATTTTGCTGGATCCCTTCTCTCCCCATTTCTTTTTTCTTATTTATCTCCTATGATGTGCCATGCCAATCTTTGCAGAATGCATCCAGTAATCTCGGCATCTTGTCCGAAAGTCGCTGCCAGTCTTAAGGCATGACGGCATGACTTTCTGCCCATCTTTCTGGATCCCTTCTTTAAATGTTGCTCGCCCATTTCAACCTGAAATTTTATCACCTGTGTCAGAATTTCCTAAATCTTGGCCTAGGCAACGGTATAAGGCACGCAGTATAAGGCAACGGCGTCCATAACATCTTTCCATTCCTGTCTGTTTTGAGCAATTTGGGACCTTCAAGTAAGTCCAGTTCGTTCCCCCATCTCCATCTTGGCCGTCCTGTAGGTCTTTTGCCTTCCTGTGGAAGCCACTGTGTAGTAGATTTGGCCGAAAGACCCTCTGACATGCGACTGACATGACTGGCTTAGTCCCACTTTAGGCAAGCGGCTGAGCTGCGTCGGCAATCTGTGTCCTGTAGCTCAGTGTTTTGTTTCTTATCTTGTCTATAGTGAAACTTATATAACTAAGTAATTGCGTTCCAAGGCTCACACTAAAGATAATATAAATTGTCATTGGGTCACACACACATTGGCAGATTGGCACACTCCGAAAATGAACTTCTGATCCTTTGTCTGTGACCAAGTTTGAGCGCCATTTGTGAGAACTTGCTACTTTTGTTACTTATTACAGCAATTCAAGTCTTAACTTTGGACATGACCTCAGTATCATCATCGTCATTTCAGCCATAGGACGTCCACTGCTGGACATAAGCCTGCCCCATCGATCTCCAAAAGGGCCGGTTAGAAGCGGCCTGAATCCAGAGTTTCCCTGCTGTTTCTTAGATCGTCTGTCCATCTTGTGTGTGGACGTCCTACGCTGCGCTTACCGGTCTATGGTCTCCATTCGAGAACCTTTCGGCCCCATCGGCCATCTGTTCTACATGCTCCTGCCCACTGCTACTTTAACTTGCTGATCCGGTGGGTTATGTCGGTAACTTTCGTTCGTCAACGGATCTCATTTCTGATTCGATCTCGTAGAGAAACCCCGAGCATAGCCCTCTCCATAACTCGTTGAACGACTTTGAGCATGCTTATAAGTTATAAGCTCAGTATGTATGTTACTTGATGGACTGTGCAGCGTGTCCTACAACTTGCACAGAAGACGAACTTAATGAAGCTACGGAGAGTGCCATTGGGGTGGCAAAGTTCTGGTCTAGAAACTTGATTTGAAAATGTAATTGTATTTTGCGGAACATCGACTCGAAAGAAGAAGAAGATGTATGTTACTTCATCATCAGCCTATTTGATGTTCGTCCACTGCTGGACGTAGGCCTCTCCTAAAGAACGCCACAAGGCACGAGCACGATCTTCTGCTTTTCGCATCCACTTGCCACCAGCCGCTTTTCGCAGGTCGTCACTCCACCTGGCTGCAGGGCGTCCTACTCTACGTTACTTCTACGTATGTTAATTATTCCAGGTACAAAGATGACGGTGATAGAACGTCATGAGATTCTCGGACCTTCACCAGAACTGAACTACAAGCGCAGCTCGAGCCAGGAGCGAGTCGCGAACGGACACCGCGCCCTTAACACTAAAGGAGATGAAGTATGTACTCGTAAATGGATCGGTAAGAATGTCATCATAATCATTATCAGCCAGAAGACGTCCACTGCTGAACATAGGCCTCCCCCTTTAACCTCCACACTGAACGACAGCCTGCCTTTTGCATCCACTGGATGCCAGCGACTCTCACTATGTCGTCGGTCCATCTAGTGGGAGGCCTACCTACGCTGCGTCTTCCGGTTTGTGGTCTCCACTCAAGAACCTTTCTTCCCCATCGGTTATCGGTTCTTCGAGCGATGTGGCCTGCCCATTGCCACTTCAACTTGCAAATTTTAACAGCTATGTCGGTGACTCTGGTTCTTTGGCGAATATCCACGTTTCGGATTTTATCGCGCAAAGAAACTCCGAGCATAGCTCTCTCCATTGCCCGCTGTGTGACTCTGAGGAATGGAATTTTCTGGTAAGAATGTGGGTAGATATAAATAACGACAAAGAGAAGACTACCCCAGGGGGGTAAGATGAAATTATTTGAAAATGACATTGACAATGACATTAGCTTGAGAGATGTTATCTCAAGCTAATGTCATTTTCATACAATTTCATCTTTCCGCAGGCGTTAACGCTAACAGAAAGAGGCTCTTGTCTAACCCCTCAGGTGGACTGGCATCAGAGGTATGACAAAGAAGAGGAATGTGGGGAAAAATACATGTGGGATAGAAATATCAGTAGGTAGTAAAAAGGAAAGATATTAACATTGGTATACAGGAATGTGGGGTATAGAAATATCGGTAGAAAGGAAAGGAAAGGGAAACGCTTGCCTAGAAGAAACCGATTCACTCTCGACTTGAAGACATCCAGATTGTAACTGACGGGGAAAACCCATTCAGGCAGCGAATTCCACAGACTAGCAGTAGGCACAATTAATGTGGAATTAAAGCTCTTCGTACGGGTTCTCAGAATACCAACCATAATGCGGGCTCGACTCTTTGTGACCACTCTGGCAGTCCGATAGAAAAATGGGCAGATGGGAATTAGATCGTGCAGATCCGATACATCATCATCATCAGCCAGAAGACGTCCACTGTAATAAATATAAATTTATTTAGGTTTATTTTATGTACACCACCGACCGTTTTTCAATTTCTTTAGTCCTGTCCATCCAAAGGTTGCCTGGAAGAAATCGCTTAAGGCGATAAGGCCGCCCATTATACTGCCGTATATTTGTTTTTTATGTTAGTTTAAGTTTCATTTGTATTTTCGGTGTGTAATAAAGAAATATTGTATTGTATTGTAAGAGAGGGCAGGAGGGAATCAAATCATGCAAATCAGACGCACGCTCTCCGAAATTGCAGCCGATTGATAGCCCGTTGGTCCAGTTGGTAGTGAACCTACCTTCTGAGCTTGGGGGCGTGGGTTCGATTCCCATCTAGGACAAATATTTATGTGATGAACATTTGTGTTTGTTCTATATCTGGGTGTTAATATCTATTTAAGTATGTATTTAAAACTATATATGTATGTATATCAGTCTCTGGCAGCCATATCACAAGCTTTGCTTAGTTTGGGGTCAGATGACCGTGTGTGAAAAATGTCCCGAAATATTTATTTATTTATTTATTAAAAACCGATAGGATAGTATAGTTAGTGGAGACCACGAACCGGAAGACGCAGCGTAGGGAGGCCTCCCACTAGATGGACCGACGACATTGTGAGAGTCGCGGGCATCCAGTGGATGCAAAAGGCAGGCTGTCGTTCAGTGTGGAGGTTAAAGGGGGAGGCCTATGTTCAGCAGTGGACGTCTTCTGGCTGATGATGATGATGATGATGATGAGTATAGTTAGTGGATAGGTTTCACTTAAAAAAATGGTTAGTAGGAATGTTAGAAATAGAAAAATTCTAAGGCCCTTTTAAAGAAATCTGTTTCCATTACAGACAAACCTCCAGTTCCATATATCACACTGCATGGACTTGGTGAAGGCTGGCATGGAGTCCATCATTGAAGACCAGGTCACTTCCGTGTTCGAGGCCGAGGAGCTCAGGAGCTGGAACCTGCTCACCAGGACCAACAGGTGACCTTCATCTCTTCATCTATACTAATATTATAAAGAGGAAAGATTTGTTTGTTTGTTTGTTTGTATTGAATAGGCTCCGAAACTACTGAAACGATTTGAAAAATTCTTTCACTGTTGGGAAGCTGCACTATCCCCGGTTGACATAGGCTATATATCCCGGCTTCGCCCGTGCGAAGCCGGGCGGCCTACTAGTCGCATATATTTTTGCATTTTAATCTGACATTTGACCGGTTCCCTTTAATATCATTTTTGCCAAGATATAAGGTAGCTGACATGAAAGTGGAAACGTAAAACTGAAGATTGGGCTGAGGCTATGTCCAGCTGTGAACTAAGACTGATGATGATGATGACCAAAGATACTCGTAACAGAGCTGGGTTTTTTTCGTGACGTTTTGAGAAACGATTTGTAATTTTTATGGTTCCGTACCCAAAGGGTGTGAAGGGGATATTCTTAAGCCTACACTGTATGTCTGTCTGTCCGTCCTACCTTTTAACGGCTATATGTTTCGAACCGCAATAGATAGCCAGTTTAAATATTCACAGAACATGTAATGTAATGGTTTTAATTTCTGTTCGCCGAAGTTCAGCAACGTTTGGTGCGCTCGGTACTTGGATGGGTGACCGCCTGGGCGTGATGTTGTCATTGTATTTTAGTAATTAATAATGTATGTGGTGGCGGAACCCTCAGTGCACAAGCCCGACTTGCACTTTGCCGGTATATTTTGATTATATTCATGTATTATATCTAAATTATATATAAAATAAAAAAAGGAATAGAGTAAATTCATATAAATTATAGCTTCATTTAGCAAGTAGCTGCGCCCCGTAGTTTCACCCGCGTGGATACCCTTAATAAAAGTAACCTAAGTTACTCCTTATAACATCAGCTATCAGTCAGAGAAAGTCCCGTCAAAATCTATCCAGCCATTTTGGAGTCCATCATACATACGTCGGCGGTATTTTTGTATTAGCTCTAATGTAAAAACGGTAATACGTACAAGCCTCAAACTTGGCATGATTTTAGTACACACTCTAAAGCAGGGGTTCCCAAACTTATTTTGTCTACTGCCCACTTTGAGAATAAATTATTTTTTAGCGCCCCCATTTTTTCAAAATGGGGGCGCTAAAAAGGGAGAAATATCGAACTGAGTTTGAGCAACCTCTTAACTAATATTAGTTGATGTTCACAAGTTGTAGTTGAGAGTCGAGAGCTCATGCAGTCGGTGTCTAAGAGGCCTCCTAGCTAAATTAAATTACAAATCACACCCGAAGCCTCCACACAACGCCCCCATTTTTTATTCTGGGTCTCTTACCGCCCCCCTTTAGGCCTGCAGCGCCCACAAGGGGGCGTAAAAGCCCACTTTGGGAAAGGCTGCTCTAAAGCATAATAATAAATAATGGCCAAGTGCGAGTCGGTGTCAAATTTCTGTTCACCGCCGGTTCACGTACGATCACCGAAGTGAATCAACGTCGAGCACGGTCGGTACTTCGATGGTTGACCGCTTGGGCGTTGATGGGACTTTGTCTATTTGCACAATTTTTTTTGTACTTTAGTAGCTAACAAGCTATGTGGTGGTGCGGAACCCTCAGTGTGCGACCCCGACTCGCACTTTTACGGTTTTATTTTTACGAGTCAATGTAGAAATGTTAGTAGTAATATTTTGTGTTTGTAAAATCTCTGTTAACGCAACTACATGATCCTAGTAATATTATAAACGCGAAAGTTTGTATGTATGGATGTTTGTTCCTCTTTCACGCAAAATCTACCGAATGGATTTTAATGAAAGTTTACAATAATATAGCTTATACATTAGAATAACACATAGGCTATAACGGGTTGTAGTAGCGGGGACGAAGGCCGAGCTCTACGCGTACGAAGTAGCGGGTTTCAACTAGTAATATTATATATGCGAAGAGTTTGTTGGTTTGTTTGTTCCTCTTTCACGTAGCAACGGATCGACCTGATTTTTGACATAGGTATAGTTCAAGGGCTGGAGAGTGACATAGGCTTATTTTCATCATCATCAACATCGTCACCATTTTACATCACTAGGCGGGTGAAACCGCGGGGCGCAGCTAGTAATAAATAATATTCTATTATGTTTCCAGACAGTACGAGTTTCTGACGTGGCGGTTGACCATCATTTGGATGATGGGGTTTGTCGTCAGATATTTCTTCTTGCTGCCACTTAGAATCTTCATATTCTTCATAGGGGTAAGTCTTAGTGAATTCACACCTAACTCGGTCCAAGCATTCATTTCCTCTGACAGCTGCAATAACATTGTAAAAAGCTGAATAAAAATATAGCGCACCCTTTATTAAACATTTTATTTTCACGTAAGATTCAGCCGGTCACTCCGACTATAGTTTCAACGTGCCAAGCGAGACGCAGCCGCGCGCGCGCATTCACCTTGAAAAAGACTGCCTAATGCGGTTGAAACTATAGTCGGAGTGACCGGCTTAATCTTACGTGAGTAATTCCCGTGTAATATAAATAAAATGTGTGAAAACCACGTCAGTTTCTATAATAACATTATTATACTGTTTTCAACTATCACGGTTGTTCACTAAAGTTATATATGATTATTTACGGGATATTTACCGTGGTAACCGTGGGAGCTCATTCCACAACCTTACCACGGTAAATATCCCGTAAATAATCATATAACTTGACTTATTATTAATAATAATAATATAATAATATATCACTTTATTATACACCGAAATAAAAATACAAAAGTCACTTAAAAATAATACTAGACCGGCAGTATAATAGGCGGCCTTATCGACTTAAGCGATTTCTTCCAGGCAACCTTTGGATGGACATAACAGAGATATTAGTAAGGTCGGCGGTGTAGACAATACATACATACAAAATATTATTATTTTCACATATATTTTTATATTAATACTTAGTGTAAAACAAATAAGAAATTCAAGATATATAGGCAGCGGGGCAGAGCCCAAGCTACCGGTGGTTAGGGTGGTTACCTCCTGACAATACGTGCCGTGTCAAGGATTACCGCCTTCTGCATCTGACCCTTGACCCAAACCATCTAGCGAGAGCCTCTTAAGGTGGTCGAGGCTCTTCGCTATAAGGCCGTTCGTTATTATTATTGTAAAAAAATTATACTTTAGTATTATCTGGTACCTGCTACAGTTTTACGTATCGGTATGAATCGGTTTCTACTAGGCAAGCGTGCTCCATCGTAGACCGCATCGTCGCTTAACATCAGGCGATGGCGTACAAGCGCAAGCCTATCTACTATAAAAAGTAAATAAAAAAAAAACTTTCGAAAGTGATCAGAATTCGTGGTTTTCATTCAGCTGTTACTGTCATTGCAGCTGTCACAGCAAATAAATACTTGGACCTAGTTTAGTCCTTTGTAGTTAGTATTTGTCATAAAATAATAAAAATTTACCCGTACAAAAGGTACTAATAGCTTGTACCTTTTATGTAATAGTTAGTGCCATCTGTAAAATATCTACCGGCATAACCCATTCATTCTACTGACAGGCTAGGCGTTTGACACAGCTCACCTGGTGTTAAGTGACTTGACCTAATGTGATCGTGAATTTTAACATACCTAGCCAGAATAGGCATGTGTCCTAATGTTTAATTTATTACAAACTAACGACCCACCCGCCCGGCTTCGCACGGGTGTAATTTACGTGCGAAGCCGGGGCGGGTCGCTAGTTATATATAAAACCCTTCCTTGAAAATGTATCTAACTGATGGTAAAAACCGCATCAAAATCCGTTGCGTGGTTTAGGAGGAGTTAGCGGCCATACAGACAGACAGACAGACAGACGCGGAAAGCGACTTCAATTTATACTATGTAGAGATTAAACAAAAATTAGGACACATGCCTATTATGAGTGCAATGATCTCCTTTTAGCTTAGTAACCCGTTCCGTACAACCCTGTATACTGTATCTTTAGAAAGGTTCTATAAGTAAATCCTTTTAATTAGATTGTGTTTTTAACGTTATTATTTTAGCAACATCGTTTCTTTCGTTACTAATTTAATTTTTTTCTGTTTTTCCTTTCCTTGGTCTACCTACATGGCAACACTGAACCGACTAATCTACAAAAATCTACCGATTTGGACACAAATGGTCACTACCCGTATTTGGCTCTTTCTAACAAAATGTTATAATAATACTATTTTATATCAAATTAACTGACTGACATATTAAATATTAAACATGCTCAAAATTGACACCATTTTGTCTGTAAACGACTAAAATGGCCGATACAACTCCAAAAAATTACCAAAATGGTTAACACAACTTCAAAAACAAATTACGTACAAACCCTATTAAATTACCAAAATGGTAACATTCTACCAACATGGCCATAAAATATGTCAAATTGTACTAAAAAGGTCGCAACCATGATAGTGTCAACCTCCTTCGTCAGTCTCCTACCATCCGGCAGGATTCAACGCTACTTCGGAGCGCTTTCCTACATGATTTCGATCCGCACGATTATGCGCGGGCTTTCCTCGACGACTACGTTCCACGATCTACAATATATGCCGAAAAATAGCGGATTCTGTGTTGCCAACCACACCAGCCCGTTGGACGTCGGAACTCTGAGCGTTAACCAGTGCTTCTCTTTGGTAGTATTTTTTTAATGTTGCCCGAAATCGGGAATATATTTTTTCAATGTTGGTGGGATTGAATTTTACCGGGACGTTCACTCATTCTCTTTGGTATAACTAGTTTTTTTTTTCTTTTCTGACCCTGTCAAAATTGCATTTGTCCACCGCCTGCGTAAGGCGTCAGCGGCGATTTTGACACCTCTAAAAGAAGTAAAAAAAAACAAGTCATAGTTTTTTTTTGGCGGGAAGATGTTTTTTGGGACTCATTTGGCGGGTAATTTTGACGTGTCATTATAAATGACGTTTGGATGTTGACAGATGATTGCGCGGGAAGTGTTGTCTATGCTTTGTGTTTGTCCTCTTTTCTCTTTTTATATAGGTTTTATGTTATTTTTTATGTTATGTTATTATGCATGTTTATGTGTGGGTATTTTATAATCACTTACCTGCATTATTTTAGGTTAATTTAACTACGACTCGATAAAATGACTAGACCCCATATTCTAAGAAGCAAGATGCAAATTGATGACTTGAAAGACTACAGTCGACTAAAACACAAATGTACAATTGAAAAGACTAAACTTTTGACGATTGATAAAGAGCCTAAAATTCAATAGTCGAAAAGAACCTGATTTGATTTTTTCAGCTGTTTTTGAGATTCCTTTAAATTCATCATCGTTTACCATCATGCTATCCATTGTCAATTGTTTGTACTTATCTATACAAAATTTCGAAATACTATAATAAACGTTGGCGAAAAGGCTGAATTTATTTACATTTTGATCATAAACAAATTAACGAAATGACTATAAACTATAGTTGACGACTATTGTACTATGTACTACGATTGACAAAGAGACTACAAACTTGACAACAAAAAGAAGCTAGATATTAATTCCATTCGTCTGCCTGTTTTTCCTCTGGATTTATGTTTAAGTAGACAAGGCATGTATTAAAACTGACATGAACTCAATTGACTAACTAAACAAATAGACAAAATGACAATAAACTACCATCATCATAATTTCAGCCATAAGACGTCCACTGCTGGACATAGGCCTTCCCTAAAGGGCCGGTTGGAAGCGGCCTGCTTCCAGCGTTTCCCTGCGGTCTCTTTTAGGTCTTCTGTCCATCTTGTGGGTGGACGTCCTACGCTGCGCTTACCGGTACGCGGTCTCATTCGAGAACCTTTCGGCCCCATCGGCCATCTGTTCTGCGTGATATGTGCCCTGCCCACTGCCACTTCAACTTGCTAATCCGGAACAATAAACTATAGTTGACGACTATTATTACTATATACTACGATTGACGCAAATGATACAAAATCGACAGTAAAAAAAAGCTAGGTATAATTTCCGATTTACTGGGCCAGCTTGGTGGACATGGCCCAATCACCCTTTCGGGGGTAGGCTAAAAGTCCAGTAGTGGACTGTTAGAAGGCTGATTATGATGATAATTTCATACTCATACTCATACTTACTCATACTTATTTATTCATAACAATAATAGTTACATGTCACAGTGTATAAATTCTTATTATCTTTTACATAATCATCAAAAATTAAAAAAAAACATGAAAGAAAAAAAAAACATTCAAATAATACAAAAAAAAAATTTAATAGAATTATTAAATTACATAATGTTCCGATCGTCTGCTTGTTTTTCATCCATCCATTACCATAGTTTTTCATCACCGTACGGTCCGCTAGGTTTGGTGGCTGGTAGTTTCCACGTGGTGCGTCGGCCTCCTCCCTGAAGCGGCCTACAAGCAGCGCATCAACTCGTCAGTCGCGCACGCGTGCTTCAACTTTCTGTCGAGGTGCATATCGATGGTGATCTCCTATCACGATGATCACAACAAGCCCGGGAACGGCATCTGTGTGGCGAACCACACGAGCCCTATAGATGTGCTGGTTCTCATGTGCGACAATTGCTACTCATTGGTGAGTACGTATAGTCTGTTCCACCGTTATTATACCTTTGGAATAGACTATAATAATTTTTTTATTGGTATAGTCCAGGCTTTCCCAAAGTGGGCGATAACGCCCCCTTGTGGGCGCTGCAGGCCTAAAGGGAGGCGGTAAGAGACCCAGAAAAAAATATTTGAATTTATGTTTAATGTCCGCTAATACAGCTCACATTAATTGATTAATTTAATTTGAATTTATAGTGTTTTTAAGTACATAGGTGAAAAAATGGGGGCGCTAAAAAATAATTTATTCTCAAAGTGGGCAGTAGGCAAAATAAGTTTGGGAACCCCTGGACTATAGTCTGTTCCACCGTTATTATGCCTTTGGAATAGTCTATAGTTTTTTTATCGGTATAGTCTGTTCCACCGTTATTATGCCTTTGGAATAGACTATAGTTTTTTTATCGGTATAGTCTGTTCCACCGTTATTATGCCTTTGGAATAGACTATAGTTTTTTTATCGGTATAGTCTGTTCCACCGTTTTTATACCTTTGGAATAGACTATCGTTTTTTATCGGTATAGTCTGTTCCACCGTTATTATGCCTTTGGAATAGACTATAATTTTTTATTGATATAGTCACCTTTGTTATGACTTTGGAATAGACTATAGGTTTTTTTTGTACACAAATTAGGCAAAAAGATGGAAAAAGGTATCAAAAAAACACAAAAATACCCGTCAAAATACAAAAAAATAAAGGCGCTGAACAATCCATTGACAACCAAATAATGTATATATTTTTTCGTATATAGACGAGCAAATCTAACTATTTATCATTGTACCCTTGGAAGACGCTGCCTTTGCAACACAGTGTTTTAACTAAAGCAAAGGCAGAACCACAATTTTTTTTTGTACATAAGTGTTTACCAATAAATTATGTTTTTATGTTTAATTATTTATTGCACATTATGCTAAATAGGTGAAACTTATATAAACATAATGACCCAATTAGGGTATGGCAATTTATTTTTCCAGTTATTTTGATTTTTAAAAGCCATACTACTAAACCTATTTTCATGAGATTTGAAAGTCTCCTTTTTTAAAGTATATAATATGAATTAAACAAATAATTTTCCTAAACGGTTCATAAATTCTTAACAAACATAAAAAAAAACGAAATGAGAACCCCCTTCTTTTTTTGAAGTCTGCTAATAATATTTTTTTAAAGAATTTTTTTTATGCTGCGAAGAAAGTTTATTTTTTATTTTTGTTACTTTTTAAAACAATAGGAACAACTATGAACAAGAAATGCGTACACTCAAAAAATTTATTAAAAAAATTATTGACTAGAATTAACGGTAATACCTTTTTACGACATTATAAAAAATATTAAAACAAAAATTTACTCTAAATATTTTCAAATATTAACCTCGCAAAATGACCTTTTTTTGACGGGGGAGAAATCTACAAAAGATGCCCAGCTGCTTTGGGGTGTAGCCGAGTTATGTGAGATTTCGCCCACTAAAACACCCTCGGTGGCCGACCTCTGTACCAGACGGAGGGTACCGGGATCGGGCATATCGGCATAGGAATGTACCGGTATCCATAGGAACGCACCGGTATTAGTAAAATGACCTAAGCACATTTAAAAAAAGTATACAGAAAAAAACTAACGCTGAAAAAACGTGACTGAAATAGCGCTCAAACGCACCCTTAAAAATCAATTCATATACAATTTTTTTTTGTTAATAAAAATAAATTCGTTTTAGTTACTTTCTAAAGGGCTTAGTATACTATGTTTTTACTTATTTACAGACTTAACCAGTACTGTACTACAGGTACGAGTAAGTTTTTAATATATTGGGCAAAAATAACTCATATACAATCATATAAGGTTTGTCTGTCCGTCTGCTTGCAATTATCGTTGGGATAGCATGACAGGGCTTTGGATATTTGTAAGGCAATGCTTAGAATGTGGTATTTTTAATATATATTTATCAGGGAGCGGAATCTAGTGGCAAAACAATACTTAGTATTGAAGTGTATTATTTATTTTTTAATAGAGATGCGTCGTTGTTTTTTATCGATAATTCGATTTATCGATACTTTTTAGTTTTAAACAGCATTGCACAACTATCTGCGCCCAGAATTACGGAACAATGATGAAAAATATCCTAAGATTTATTCCAGGATTCAGTATATACTAAAAAATATATATACTAAACTAACCCGATAGCCCGTTGGTCCAGTTGGTAGTGACCCTGCCTTCTGAGCTTGGGGGCGTGGGTTCGATTCCCACCTAGGACAAACATTTATGTGATGAACATTTGTGTTTGTTCTATATCTGGTTGTTAATATCTATTTAAGTATGTATTTAAAACTATATATGTATGTATATCAGTCTCTGGCAGCCATATCACAAGGTTTGCTTAGTTTGGGGTCAGAAGGCCGTGTGTGAAAAATGTCCCGAATAACAAAAAAATATACAAAATTTCATTAAATTCCGTAAAGCCGTTTCGGCGTGAAAAGGTAACAAACATACACCCTCACTTACGGAAATGGAATGGAGATAGCCTATACGCCTATACGCTGGATTACCTACATAGGGTGGTTTCCATCGCCATCAATATTCATCATTGATGACGCGGGTCAGACAGGGGGGCAGCTAGTTATACAGTTCAAAACTAAAAAGCGGTATCGATAGATTGTATACTCGATAAAAACAATGACCCATCTCTAAAACATTTCAATTGTTTTGCGATAATGTTCCGTTCTATGATTATTATAAGTTACAATATGGTGTTTTTAATACGATTCACGTGACGAGCAAGTCGCTAGCCTGATGGTAAGCGCCACTGTTTGTTGTAATATTACCAGTGGTACCCAACATACCATACCTTATTTTAACTTTACATTGAATTTTGTCTTGCTTTTTCAGTACTAGAGAGAGAGAGAGAGAGAGATAAATTTTAATGTTTACGCGGTCACTTGTCTGTCACTGAGTATATTTTTTAGCAGATATTCCAGCAGTTAATTTTGCAGTTAATCTAACAGTCAAATGCTATTTCACATGAATTAGCAGTTATTCCAGCAGTTTATGTACCCCCCAGTCAAATGCTATTTTCTGCTATTTCACATGATTTAGCAGTTATTCCATTAGTTTATTTCCACAGTCAAATGCTATTTCACATGAATTAGCAGTTATTCTAGCAGTTTATTTCCCCAGTAAATGCTATTTCACATGAATTAGCAGTTATTCCAGCAGTTTATTTCCACAGTCAAATGCTATTTCACTTGAATTAGCAGTTATTCTAACATTGGAATGATATTTCAGATTGGTCAAAGGCACAATGGTTTTCTAGGGCTGCTACAGAGAGCTCTCGCTCGGGCTTCGCCCCACATCTGGTTCGAGCGGTCCGAAGTTAAGGACAGACACGCTGTCGCTAGGAGGTAAGACAAACTTTTTTAACACGCTTTTATTAGCTTCATCATCATCATCATTTCAGCCATAGAACGTCCTCTGCCGGACATAGGCCTCCCTCATCGATCTCCAAAAAGGCCGGTTGGAAGCGGCCTGCATCCAGCGTTTCCCTGCGCTCTCTTTTAGGTCGTCTGTCCATCTTGTGGGTGGACGTCCTACGCTGCGCTTACCGGTCCGTAGTCTCCATTCGATAACTTTTCAGCCCCATCGGCCATCTGTTCTGCGTGCTATGTGCCCTGTTCACTGCCACTTCAACTTGCTAAACCGGTGGGCTATGTCGGTAACTTTGGTTCGTCTACGGATCTCCTCATTTCTGATTCGATCTCGTAGAGAAACCCCGAGCATAGCCCTCTCCATAGCTCGTTGTGCGACTTTGAGCTTCTTTATGAAGCCCATAGTGAGAGACCACGTTTCGGTGCCGTATGTCAGCACTAGCAATACACACTGGTCGAACTATTTCGTCTTAAGGCACTGAGGTATTTTGGTCGAGAAGACGTTGCGAAGTTTACCGAACGCTGCCCAGCCGAGTTGGATTCGCCGATTGACCTCTTTCTTGACGTTGGACCTACCTAGTTCGACTGTTTGTCCTAGGTAAACGTACGCGTCAACAGCTTCAAGAACTGAGTTCCCAACTGATACTGGGGTGGGCACAACATGAGTATTTGTAACCTTTGTCTTATCAATGTTCAAAAAAGCATATGCATGATGTGATAAGATTAAATAATAACATGTTTTTTTTAAAATAAATAATAGGTTTGCGTTTAACCACCATCTCGCCGTATGTTAAGCGAATGCGGTCCATTTTAGAGCACGCTTGCATAGAAGAAACCGATTCACTCGTGATTTGAAGACGCCCAGATTGTAACCATCGGGGAACACCCATTCAGGCAGTGCAATCCACACACTAGCAGTTCGCACAAAAAATGTGGAATCAAAGCACTTCGTACTGGTTCTCGGAATATCAACCATAAAGCGGTGTCGATTTATCGTGCCCGCTCTGGCAGTCCGATAGAAAAATGTGCAGGAGGCAATTAGATCGTGCAGATCCGATGCATCATCATCATCAGCCAGAAGACGTCCACTGCTGAACAAAGGCCTCTCCCCCTTTAACCTCCACACTGAACGACAGCCTGCCTGTTGCATCCACTGGATGCCTGCGACTCTCACAATATCGTCGGTCCATCTAGTGGGAAGCCTCCCTACGCTGCTTCTTCCGGTTCGTGGTCTCCAGCTCCACTCAAGAAACTTTCTTCCCCGATGCACACTCCGAAATGAATCCGATAAAAAACCGATAGACTAGGAAGTTTACGTCGATGCTCAAGACTAAGAAGCTTAGTCCGAACCATCGTTGCTGATGAGCTTCATGGCACGTTTATCTGTTCCAGGTTAAAGGAGCACATCTCTGTGCCGGACAACCCTCCCATCCTGATATTCCCCGAGGGCACCTGCATCAACAACACCTCGGTGATGCAGTTCAAGAAGGGCAGCTTCGAAGTCGGCGGTACCGTCTACCCCGTCGCTATCAAGTAATCACCTTGTTTGTTTCACTTTTATTGCTGTTTCATTAATTTTCTTGTTGTTGTTGTTGTTTTTTTTTTTTTAGAATGGACTTCTGCAAAGCTACGTTGTTTTATTAACTGTTCTTGCTATTTTGTTAACTTTTCTTGTTGTTTTATTAACTTTGTTAGCTGTTTTATTAACATTTCTTGCTGTTTTATTAACTTTTCCAGTTGTTTTATTAACTTTTCTTGCTGTTTTATTAACTTGTCTTGTTTTTTATTAACTTTTCTTGTTGTTTTATTCGGGTTAAAGAACTTTATTTTACTCAACAAGAAATTTACAATTTCACTTATGTGAGAAATTTAATTAATTTAGTAACTAATGCTACAACGTGTTGGTAAACTTAAATAAATTAATAATGTTTTACATTTTTAATGTTTTTACTAACTTTTTTTTTATTAACTTTTCTTGTTGTTTTATTAATTTTTCTTGTTGTTTTTTTTTTTCTAGTTGTTTATAAATTTTTTGCTGTTTTATTAACTTTCCTTGTGGTTTTATTCACTTTTCTTGCTGGTTTGTTCACCGTTATTGCTGATTTATCAACTATTCTTGCTGTTTTATTCACCCGCTCCCAGCCGTACTACCTATATCTTTTTTTTTTTTTTTTAAATAAACAATAATTGGAATAAAAATAAAACGATAGCGGAAAGAAACGTCATTGGCCGACTAAAGGACTTTGCACCAAAGCGCCGGAATTCAAGATCAGTGATTGTCGCGAACATCTGTATTTGACACAATGACGTCATATAGCCATATCTGTTAGGATGACATCATGGTAATGTATTGTTATGGTATAAATAGTGTTATTGTATTCAGATACGATGCCCATTTCGGTAACGCCTTCTCAAATAGTTTCCGTTACGGCATGTTACACTATCTCAACAATTTGACGTCATCATCTCTCATATTTGTCATATTACGACAAACAGATAGGTACTCAATACTCAATATTTTATTGCAGACATATGTAGGTACATGGAGTTCTTAAATTAACATGATTAAATATAAAGTAATACATATGACCCTATTTGGGTATGGCAATAGTCGGAACGGAACGATCTATGATCATTTTGTCGAAATATCATTGAAAAATTCTTCTAAGTTGTCTAACATTTGGATTCTAAAATACCTTTTAAGTTATTTATAAAAGTTATTTCTTTTTCGATATCTTTTAATTCATTTGGCAATTTACTAAATATTTTAACGGCCATTGATTTAGGACCAGAGCTGTGTATTTCTAGGTTGGACTTTGGTTCGATTAATTTATGTCTAAATTGCGTGCGACTAGGTAAGTCAGAGGCCACCTTTGTCATATTTGTTGGCGATTGTTATCGTGATGACGTCAGTTGTATTATTACAATCACGTCAAAAACCATGTCTATGATGACGAAACGATGAAAATGTCTTGTTGTTTTTTTTTTTATTATAGACTGGCTTACTTGTTACTTACTTGTTACTTGTGTAGCGGGCATTTTCCGCAACTAGACCATTTACTGGTCACTTTTGCGTCACCCGGCTGCAGCTAGTTCAGCCACCCGTTCTCCTCCAGGAAAGCCAGCAGCTCGCTTATGCCTGCTATAGACAGGCTTGCGTGTTATTGTATTTTAGGTACGATGCCCGTTTCGGTAACATTGTTACAATGACGTCATCACGATAATGTATTTTTATGGTATAAATAAAGTGTTATTGTATTTTAGGTACGATGCCCGTTTCGGTAACATTGTTACAATGACGTCATCACGATAATGTATTTTTATGGTATAAATAAAGTGTTATTGTATTTTAGGTACGATGCCCGTTTCGGTAACATTGTTACAATGACGTCATCACGATAATGTATTTTTATGGTATAAATAAAGTGTTATTGTATTTTAGGTACGATGCCCGTTTCGGTAACATTGTTACAATGACGTCATCACGATAATGTATTTTTATGGTATAAATAAAGTGTTATTGTATTTTAGGTACGATGCCCGTTTCGGTAACATTGTTACAATGACGTCATCACGATAATGTATTTTTATGGTATAAATAAAGTGTTATTGTATTTTAGGTATGATGCCCGTTTCGGTAACATTGTTACAATGACGTCATCACGATAATGTATTTTAATGGTATTAATAAAGTGTTATTGTATTTTAGGTACGATGCCCGTTTCGGTAACATTGTTACAATGACGTCATCACGATAATGTATTTTAATGGTATTAATAAAGTGTTATTGTATTTTAGGTACGATGCCCGTTTCGGTAACATTGTTACAATGACGTCATCACGATAATGTATTTTTATGGTATAAATAAAGTGTTATTGTATTTTAGGTACGATGCCCGTTTCGGTAACATTGTTACAATGACGTCATCACGATAATGTATTTTTATGGTATAAATAAAGTGTTATTGTATTTTAGGTACGATGCCCGTTTCGGCGATGCCTTCTGGAACAGTTCCCGGTACGGCATGCTGCACTATCTGCTGAACATGATGACGTCATGGGCCATCGTGTGCGACGTGTGGTATCTGCCGCCGATGACGCGGGCTGCTGACGAGACGGCGGTCGACTTCGCGAACAGAGTGAAGGCGGTCATAGCGCGGAGGGGAGGCCTGGTGGATTTACAGTGGTAAGTTGATATAAATATAGGTTATAGTTATACAAGATTAAAATACAGACCGTTTTTTTAGGGTTCCGTATCTCAAAATGGGGAGGCCTATGTTCAGCAGTGGACGTCTTCTGGCTGATGATGATGACCTCAAAAGGAAAAAACGGAACCCTTATAGGATGACTTTGTTGCCCGTCTGTCAAGACCCTTTTTCTCAAAAACGCGTAAAAATATCAAGTTGAAATTTATATGAAATACTCGGATTTACGGTTTCTTTTAGCTGTGAAAAAATCAAACTCGTAAGTCAACGCAATCAAAAGATATGGACTGTTTATGACGCATATTTTGCAATTTTACAAGGAAATCAAAATCTATAGGGTTTACTAAGGTTCTTCCATACATAACAACTACAAAATGTAAGTTTGAAATTGCAAAACAATATTTTTTATATGATATAACTTCAAATTAACAACTTTCAGATTTATTCCTTTATATGTGCTGTGAGACCTTGCCTCTTGCCAAATTTCATGATTCTAGGTCAACGGGAAGTACCCTATAGGTTTTGATTCCCTTGTGATATCGCAAAATATGTGACATAAACGGTCATATCTTTTGATTGCGTTGACTTACAAGTTTTATTTTTTCACAGCCAAAAGAAACCGTAGATTTGAATATTTGATATAAATTTCAACTTGATATTTTTACGCGTTTTTGAGAAAAATGGTCTTAACAGACGTACAGACGGACAACGGGAAATTGTAGGTGTCCATAGACGACGGTGACTACTTACCATCAGGTGGCCCGTCGCTTGATTGTTTACTATTATATATTTTTTTAAAAGGAACATATATATGTTTTTTTTTTTTTTTTTTTTTTTATAGGCTTGCGCTTGACCGCCAACTCGCCTGATGTTAAGCGGTGTTAATTTCGGTATAATTTTAAAATATGTTACTGTTAATTTTCCAGGGATGGTCAGCTAAAGCGCATGAAGGCTAAAACAGAATGGCGGGAACTACAACAGGAAGAATTTAGCAAACGGTTAAAAGGCGAATAAATAGTGTTAAATAACGCATAATGCTAAAAACAGTGAATGAATTAGCTAATAGCAAAAGGGAACGTGTAACGTGCTAAGTTATAATTAACAGTGAAAAACAACGAATAGTGCAGTGGTAATATTTAGCATTAGGACTATCAATGCGGTAACAAAAAATCGCGTGCTAATTAGCAGTGAAAAATAACGAGACAAAAAGCAAGCAAAGCATTGAACAAAAATAGCATGCTATTTCATTGCTAAGTGAAAGTGCTTATTGTAAAACAGGTACGTTATTAGTGCAAAAGTATACGTTACTTCAACATGTAGTGAATTAAAAAGTGTTGTGATTAAAAATATGTTGAGATTTAAAAAATAAAATAAAAAAATTGCATGAAATATTTGAAGTTGCATTTATTCTTTGTGGTTTTGGCGTATTTAATATGCCTGAAAACAAACAAAAATAGACTACTGATTTGTATTTTCGAAACCTATAGTAAATTCTGAAGAAAAAAAAAAAGATTTTTATAAAAAAAAAAAAAAACTTTTTTCTAAATCTCAACATAGGAAGTGAAAAGAATGGTATAGAGAGTTAAGCGATATATTTTTGGAATGCTCAAATTGTGATGGAACTTTAACGAAAGGAGTTAATATTTTGCTGAGCTGATCTGAAAAAAAAAACATGTTTAGAAAGGACCAATAAGAAATATCGCTTCACACCCTTAAGGCTCCCGGGGATGTCGTGGAAACACAAAGACAAGAAATTAGAGGTGCAAAATGAAAAAAAAAAAAAAAAAAAAAAAAAAATGGAAAGAGAACCTGGGCACTTGTAATTTTGTATTTTTTTCCATATAAACTATATATTTGATAAATTATTGTTTTATTCATGGAACTTACATATTTATGTGTTTTAATTCTTATTAAATCACATAACGTGTCAATTTTGATTTGTTTTTTTTTTTCATAAGAAAAAAAGAAACGGTTCAGAAAAACGTATTTTTATCATGTTATTTTCCAGACATAATTTTTTTTGCATCACTAAACAGACTACTTACTAACTACTTATTTAAATTTATCATCTAAACTTCTGTCCGGTCGAGAAGTGAACCCGGAAGCTCAGTAATTAGACATAACTGCCATTTGCTTATTGTGCGTTCGATTTCCAACACTGCAGGGTGTGAAGAGAAACATAATATTGGTGTCCTTATTTTTAAAGACTTTAAGGGGCCTGTATACCCTCTGCAGCTCTCTCGCTCGCACAATTTCACATTATTGAAGATATAAAATCAATGAGTGTGAATTTACAAAAAGTAACAAAATCATGTCATGGTGTCTATCGTAACATTACAAACAAAGAAATTGTCAATTTGATATATTTTAATTTGACACGGTAAAATGGTAACAAGCTGTGGTAACAAATGATTTTTATTTCTCGTGTCATGTTATTCCGTCAAATTACAAGATATCGAAACAAACATTTCTTTTGTTTGTAATGTTACGATAGACACCATGACATGATTTTGTTACTTTTAGGAAATTCACACTCATTGATTTTATATCTTCAATAATGTGAAAATGTGCGAGCGAGAGAGCTGCAGAGGGTATACAGGACCCTTAACAGTCAGATCAGCTTGGGGGGGGGGGGGTTAGACAAGACCCATTTGCTGTTAGCGTTAACGCCTGCGGAAAGATTAAATTGTATGAAATGACATTGACAATGACATTAGCTTGAGAGAAATTATCTCAAGCTAATGTCATTTTCATACAATTTCATCTTTTCGCAGGCGTGAACGCTAACAGAAAGTGGCTCCTGTCTAGACCCCCTGTTAGTTTGAAAATTAAACTTTCTTATTAAAAAATTAAAACGTTCAATAACTATAGTTGAAATGTATTTTGTCAATACTGGCGTTAATTCTGTTGTACCATAGATTTTTTTGGCTTGCGTTTGACCGCCATCTCGTCTGATGTTAAGCGATGATGCGGTCTACGTTGGAGCACGCTTGCCTAGAAGAAACCGATTCACTCGTGATTTGCTATATAATGTGATTTCTTTATTGGCTACTAGCGACCCGCCCGCCCGGCTTCGCACGGGTGTAATTTACGTGCGAAGCCGGGGCGGATCGCTAGTTATACATATAAACATTCCTCTTGAATCACTCTATCTATTAAAATAAACCGCTTCAAAATCCGTTGCGTAGTTTTAAAGATTTAAGCATACATAGGGACGGACAGACAGCGACAGCGACTTTGTTTTATACTATGTAGTGATATAACCACAAACTAGGCATCTCCAAGGCTAGAGTGAATATATTTCTTTTAGATCAGCGTGTTTCATTCGAGACCTCACCGTCGCTTACCATCAGGCGAGTTGGTGGCCAAACGTAGATCAATTCTATAAAAAAACATTGTTAGGTACACGGCAAGAAAACTTTACAAAAAAATATTTATAGACATTTATAAAAAGAGTCTTATTTTTTTTATATCAAGTCTTAGTTTAATTTAATAAGATTAATAATAATTTATGATGAAATTAATAATAATGTCAGAATTTCTGAAATTATTATTAAAATTAACTATAACTCAATAAATATCAGTTGCAATGTAATTATATTTTTAAATATAATGACATTAAAACTCACTCTTCTTCTTTTTCTTTCTTCTTTCTTATTTTACTTATTCTTTAGAATATCATATTAATCGAAATTCCATATATTCATTAACTAAACTAATACTAAACTTACCGGCGTCACTTTTCATTCCAATACGTTAGAAAAGGAAGGCAGCAGTTTTAGAGTTGTCAAATGTAGGTTAGTTTAGAGAATTGCACAACAGAAAGGACGTCACTGCCCCTGTATGGCAAAGACAAGCTTATAACTTGAATACCCAGTGACTAGAACTTAGAGGAATCTATCGAATACCATTTTTTTATCGAATCGGGTTGAGCCGTTTGACTTTAGAACAGACACGTTAAGCAAATTTATTTTTGCTTTGCGTCGCCAGTTAGTAAAACACTAGTTCCGATTTTAACCACGCTTACAAACAGTGTCGCCACCGTACATACATGAAGCTACAGTCAACTCTGGGTAGTTGCCAAGATACATTTTAACTCTAAAAGGCCCTCGGAGTTCTTAGTCAAATTTTTCGTAAACTTTTCTACTGATTTTGATAAAACCTGATATGTGTATTAAAGAGAGAGATTTTCAGAGAGAAAGGTTTTCGAAACTTTGTGGCATATTCACCCGACGCCATTTTGTATTTTTTTTTTCAAGTATTCGCGCTCGATGAAAGTAGTATACAGGGTGTAAGGGAAACACTCGCGAAGCCAAAAGAAGGTAATTGTACTCATCATTATGAACAACTTTTACTATGGGACCAACCCTGAAATCGCGAAAAAAATATCAGCTGTTCTATACATTTTGTCGAGTGTCAATGACCGTTTTCTATAGAACAGCTGACTTTTTTTCTCGATTTCAGGGTTGGTCCCATAGTAAATGTTGTTCATAATGATGAGTACAATTTTGTAGGAAATTTGCGGAGCTCCGAGATGTCTTTCAAAGGTTTTCTGGACGTTTTAAGTTTTTAATCTTAAAGGTGTTTATAATCTAGGTATTTATATTCTTGTAGTCACTTTTAATAATTGTAAAAAAAAAGGTTAATAAACAATCTTGTAATTATTGATAATGGGTACAGTTTTGATGTAACTTTCAAATAAGATTCAAAACTGTTTTATCTTTGATTCGTGGGGCCTTACGGGTACCTGTTTTAAGCGATTCTGTTTAGGTGATTGCGAAAAGTAGCGCGACCGCAAACCGTATGTCGGCGCGTTAAGGTTGCGCGATTTTCCGCACTACGCTGTTTAGAGTCCGCGTAAATAGGTAGCCGTGTGGTATATTGAGTAGGAAACATTTGAAAAAAGTTTTTGTAAATTAACGCAGTTTTTATGTAATTTCATGAAGGTTGGCCTAGCTACAAGTACAAAAAAACTTTGAAATTTGAATTTCCCGTCATAGGTGAAACGTACAACCTTAATAACGGCGTCGCTATCCTTGGAAATCAAAGCTAGACGGGTAGCGGTCTCTAAGTCACTATAACTGGATTTCACTAGATTTTCATACACATTGGCGTCGATTTTGTTACTCCACTTACTAAACTAAACCAATCTGACAGGACTAAAATTATCTGCCTCTCTTTTCATTTTACTCTAAACTAAATTTGACAGCTCTAAAATTGTTGCCATCCTTCTCTTTAGTTAGTTAATTTAGACTTCTCTTAGTTTAGTTTAGTAAAGAGTGCATTGGTGTACAAACTAAACTAAATTTGACAGCTCTAAAATTGTTGCCATCCTTCTCTCACATATTAAAATGAAAAGAGAGGCAGATAGCTTTAGTCCTGTCAGATTGGTTTAATTTAGTGAGTGGTATGATAGAATCGACGCCATTGACATCGGTTCTGGTGTACTCTAAACTAAATTTGACAGCTCTGAAATAGTTGCCATCCTTCTCTCACATATTAAAATGTAAAAGAGAGGCAGATAATTTTAGTCCTGTCAGATTGGTTTAGTTTAGTGAGTGATGACAGAATCGACGCCATCCTGTTAGATTACGATTGAATATTGTTCCAAGTTTTCGTACTTCGTCTTCAGAAATGGGATACATTTTTGTATATTTATGTAATCAATTGTATTTAGTAATGGTTATTCACAAGACAATAATAATCAAGTCATTTTAAACTTACCGTCGCATAAAGTGATATGATTATTTACGTGATATTCACCGTGATAAGGTTGTGGAATGAGCTCCCGATATTTCGGCGCAGTTACATGCACCATGTTCACGGGAACACTGAAGAATGCGGGTGGTTGGTCGAACAGTTAAAAAGTTAGGTGCAGACATAACGATCTACCCTCTTTCTTAGTATTTTGCTACGGTTATCACTGGAACTCGAACTCGATCCTAAGTCCCGACAAAACACACTCACTGTATCACTGCGTATAGTATTTTGAGCACATTTTGAACGCGGACTTTTATTTTTAAGGCAACCTAATACTGGATAAAAACTAACTACTGGTAAATATCCCGTAAGTTATCGTTATTACTGCACCTAACTTTTTAACTGTTGGACCAACCACCCGCATTCTTCAGTCTTCCCGTGAACATGGTGCATGTAACTGCGCCGAAATATCGGGAGCTCATTCCACAACCTTACCACGGTGAATATCACGTAAATAATCATATAACTTTAGTGAACAACCGTGATAGTTTAAAACAGTGTTTCGCATATAAATAAGCATTCGATAAAGTTATTTTAGTTAAAACCAGCTGCGCCCCGCGGTTTCACTCGCGTGTTGATGAAAAGTAGCCTAAGTTACTCCTTATGATATCAGCTATCTACCAGTGAGAGTCCTTCAAAATCGGTCCAGCCGTTTTGGAGTCTATAGGGATCATTTTTTTTTTTTTTTTTTTTTTTTTTTTATTTTGACTTGTAATGTTGGCCTTTTGGCCTCTACAGATGGACCGGACTAGGTACAGATGGACCGGACTGGTTATAGGGATCATACATTGCCTTGTATATTTATACTAGCTGACCCGACAGACGTTGTCCTGTCATAGAACTGTCAATTCTAAGACAGGACAACGTCTGTCAGGTCAGCTAGCGTTAAAAGATATTGCTAATTTCAACTAAAAAGCTTTATCCGAAGCTTGTGAAATAGATTATAATATTCTTCACGATAATTCCTTTACCTTTTGTAAATTATTCCTTATTAATAAATTATTCATTACTAATTGTATATCGGAATATTAGTTGGTATTTTTTTTACGTTAAAATGGACTGTTTCACGGAATTTTTATTGTTAACTAGCGACCCGCCCGCCTGGCTTCGCACGGGTGTAATTTACGTGCGAAGCCGGGGCGGGTCGCTAGTTATACATATAAACCTTCCTTGAAAATGTATCTAACTGATGGTGAAAACTGCATCAAAATCCGTTGCGTGGTTTAGGAGGAGTTTGCGGTCATACAGACAGACAGACGCGGAAAGGGACTTCAATTTATACTATGTAGTCGATAAATCGACCTGGTTTCTTGCATATAGTTCAATGGCCGGAGATAGGCTACTTTTCATCACAATTTTCTTCACTGCGCGGGTAAAACCGCGGGGCGAAGCTAGTGATGTAATATTTTAACCGACAGTTAAAATGTGAAACAGTCCATGAACGTATTTGCTTTCAATTATCACAATTATTTATTTCATTGTTAATAAGTAACAAAATAGTTTTAATAATAGCAATGTTTAGTTATTAATTTTATATTGAATTTACTATTTACTATTTAATAGTAGATTGTTGCACTTGGGACCTATACTCCGTTTATTAATCTTAGATATTTTATGTAAACAAAGGGGTTACCAGTGCAAAAAATATCTTTCATAATGGTAGTTTACAATATATGACCAAAAAAGTATTTTATTACGTTTTTCTAGTTGTAATATGGACACTTATAAAATTAAAATCGTGTTGTACTATTTATTTTAACGTAATATCTGTTCTATACAATGTTATGATAACAAAAAAAAAATGAAAATATTTTATTAGACTGGTAGGACAGTAGGGATTCTAAACATTTCTGGCCAACGTTTGATTTGCCCTCTATTTCCTCTATCTTATTAGTCAAAGCCTCTATAATAACGCCATCTATTACAATCTCTTAATAATGTTTTTTATTAATTTTTTGAGCTATCAGAATATCCCCCATTGTGCCGCGCGAGAGCAAAGCCGAGAAAAATAAAGAGTAAAATATTGATCATAAGTGAAAAATGTTTTGAGCAACTGGCATGTCACTTTGACAGTGACTTTTCGTGACATTTCTTTGTTTACATAAAATATCTAAGATTAAAAAACGGAGTATAGGTGATCTTTTTCTCACAAGACATTTTAATCTAATACTTTGAGAGCTTAAAATATCACCTACTCACGTGTCTAAATGGTATATTCCACTTGGATCACCTGTACCAGTCCCAGATTTGATAGTTTACGAAAACTTTTTTCGTTTACGTATTGTTCCATACATTTTAGTAAAGCGCCTCTATCGGAAACGTGGAGGAACTAAAGTCGGTAGTAATCGCCGGTATAGATTGCTTCACTCTAATACGAAAAAAGTTTTCGAATACTATCAAAACTTGTACTAAGGGTACTGGGTGCTAAAAGTTGACTCTTTAGTCGAATTTTAGCACCTAGGTGACCATAGGGGACTCATTTCAAATTATTGTTTTGGTATATTCATAAGTAAAGGTAAGATAAAAAAAACCTGAGAAAAATCAGTGTCATTTTCAAAAAATGAGACAGCATGAGGTTCACACCGCAGAGGTTTTACAAAATTGTTAACTTCATTTCACAGAGTAAATAGTGCTGACACGGACCTACATGGTCCGTGAAAAGAAAAAAGTAAGCTTAGTGGTATTTTTTGGCATTGGACTAGTTGGATTTTTTAAATTACTTTACCTCCTAGGGAGGCAAAGTGATATTTACCGCCTGCATTTATGCTATATGCATATTTGCGACCAGCGGGATTAGAACCTGCCCAATCCGGGTAAACGCCTGAGCGCTCTATTATAGCCGAAAGAAGGTCAATATTTGACCAACCATTGATTTCCAAACACATGAAGTGTTCCGAGTTTACCAGCTGGGTTACGCAGAAAGTGCGTACTAAGCCAGAAAGGGATCCATAGTACCGATCATTATGAACAACTTTTACTATGGATCAACTCTGAAGTAAAAAAAATAAAAAATATCAGCTGTTCCATACATTTTGTAGTGTCAATCTTCGACCAAAATAATATGAATGGCCCAGAAAGAGCGCATTTATGAAGATTACAAAATGAGCGCCGGCGCTCACTTCGTTTCAGTCGGTCGCTAGCTGTAGGAAGTGCAACACGAGTCTATTGTTACATGATAACGAAACATCTGACAAAATTATGCCTTCGTGTGCTTTCCTGCAGTGTAAAAATACAACAAAAACTGCTATTTATTTTTTTAACAAATGTACTGCATGGACAATGCAATAAGAAACGCAATGTACTCATGGTTATATATATATTTTTTTTTATTATTGATCACCAACATGATGTACGCCCTTGCTTTACATGACGGAGACAAGGCACAAGACTTAAACTAAACGCCGGCACAATTATAGGTGCAGACTACATGCTATTAAAAAACGAGATTTTTTGGAATATAAAACATGTATGTACATTAAAAATTCAATAATTTTTTGAAATTAGGTGTTGAAGTAAGACCAACGGTTTTGACTCGGTTTTACTGACCAACTCCAATGGTTATGGCCCGTCCATTAAGTTTATATCGGTCGAAGGTGGCAATGACCGTTTTATATGGAACAGCTGATATATTTATTGGGGTTTCAGAGTTGTTTAAGGTTATTCATAATGATTAGTATAATGCCATTCCTCCATCTTCATAATTATTGTATTATATGCATCGAAATCAATTCCTATAGTCACATAATCTCTGCGGAAACAGTCAAAAAACGTCCGAGCGTCATTGTACATACATTGTATCAATTATATACTTCACAATGCCACATTTACTGCAATGTAGACGTTATGTCGCTTGCATAGTGTTCAACATTAGTTGTCCGCTATGTCATCGTAGCTCTGGCATCGCGCGGCGTTGTACTCGGAGCGCGGTTACCTTGTAACTAAACAACAAGTCTGCGCAATGTAGACGTTATGTCGCTTGCATAGTGTTCAACGTTAGTTGTCCGCTATGTCATCGTAGCTCTGGCATCGCGCGGCGTTGTACTCGGAGCGCGGTTACCTTGTAACTAAACAACAAGTCTGCACAATGTAGACGTAATGTCGCTTGCATAGTGTTCAACGTTAGTTGTCCGCTATGTCATCGTAGCTCTGGCATCGCACGGCGTTGTACTCGGAGCGCGGTTACCTTGTAACTAAACAACAAGTCTGCACAATGTAGACGTTATGTCGCTTGCATAGTGTTCAACGTTAGTTGTCCGCTATGTCATCGTAGCTCTGGCATCGCGCGGCGTTGTACTCGGAGCGCGGTTACCTTGTAACTAAACAACAAGTCTGCACAATGTAGACGTTATGTCGCTTGCATAGTGTTCAACGTTAGTTGTCCGCTATGTCATCGTAGCTCTGGCATCGCACGGCGTTGTACTCGGAGCGCGGTTACCTTGTAACTAAACAACAAGTCTGCGCAATGTAGACGTTATGTCGCTTGCATAGTGTTCAACGTTAGTTGTCCGCTATGTCATCGTAGCTCTGGCATCGCACGGCGTTGTACTCGGAGCGCGGTTACCTTGTAACTAAACAACAAGTCTGCGCAATGTAGACGTTATGTCGCTTGCATAGTGTTCAACGTTAGTTGTCCGCTATGTCATCGTAGCTCTGGCATCGCGCGGCGTTGTACTCGGAGCGCGGTTACCTTGTAACTAAACAACAAGTCTGCGCAATGTAGACGTTATGTCGCTTGCATAGTGTTCAACGTTAGTTGTCCGCTATGTCATCGTAGGTCTGGCATCGCGCGGCGTTGTACTCGGAGCGCGGTTACCTTGTAACTAAACAACAAGTCTGCGCAATGTAGACGTTATGTCGCTTGCATAGTGTTCAACGTTAGTTGTCCGCTATGTCATCGTAGCTCTGGCATCGCGCGGCGTTGTACTCGGAGCGCGGTTACCTTGTAACTAAACAAAAAGTCTGCGCAATGCGTAGTGTGCGCCGAGTTTTTTCCGGACTTTTTTTTGCATGCTTGTGACAATAGGTATTATATTTCGATGATTGCATGTAAGTTATTTAATTTGTTATGCATTTAGAATGAAAAATAATAAATTGGCAAATAAATAAATGTAGAGGATTTTGTACATGGAAAAATTGTCTTGTACAATATTTCATTTTGATTTTGTATGTAAATGTATAATTTTGTAAATAAATGTCAAATATACGGCCTGTTATATTTGGACTGTGATATTTGTTTTTTTAATTCCAACTGTATTAATGTGGCAACTCTGTTAGCTATTGTCACATCTTTTCCCCCAAAAATCACGAAAAATATACTTTTCACGTATGAAAACCGGTAAGGAAGTGTTATATAGTTTGGATTTATCTTAATCTTGAGTTAGTACCGAAAAAAGTCTGCCAAAAACTGAAAGGGATAAACACTTGCGGCCTTACTTAAAAACGTTACTTAAGCTAAGCTTAAAATTGCTGTGTCGTTTTCACCTGTGACAATTTCCGTCAATGAAAAATTGACAGCAATTTTAAGCATTGCTTAACTTTTAAGTAACGTTTATAAGTAAGACCGACATTGCGCACACTGACATTCTTACTAGTTCTACAAACGCACACTTCAATATTGAGCGGTAAGTGCTGAAGGAGAAACCAAAGAAAAGAGAAGTAAATAGAACGGAAATGAGAAGGAAAATCTGTTACCAGGCATTGGAGTGAACCTTGATTGAACATTCTTATTTAGATCAACGCGTCGAACTCCGCATCACAGTTGCTAACTGATTTCGAATGACTGACGTTTCGTTTATATGGGTGCAACTGGATACAACTAACTTCTTACAAAAATGCCTTGACAGCCGTTCTAATTTATACAAAAAAAAAAAATAGGGAAACATAACTATAGTTTTAAAATGAAACAAAGTATTTACAACACTTTTTTTATTTGTGATCACTGTTAGTTTAAAATATATATTATATCATATATTTTACATACTAAGGTAACAATTTAACATTAAAGTTACAATTTAAGACTCTTTGTCTTTATGGATACGTGGGAATGATTTACGTATAGGTGGTTGTTTTAAAATACACAATGACATGTCATATATCATAGTAACATGAAAGTTACTGTTCAAAACTTGTCACTTTGTGTCACCCGTTGATACGTGGCAGTGATTTGTGGATACATGGTTGTTTTAAAATACACATACGTCATACAGTAACAATTTTAAATGAAAGTTACTGTTCAAAACTTGTCACTTTGTGTCACTCGTTGATATGTGGCAGTGATTTGTGGATACATGGTTGTTTTAAAATACATGTATATCAATACAGTAACAATTTTATATTAAAGTTACTGTTCAAAACATCTCACCCGTTTATATGTGGCAGTGATTTGTGTATACATGGTTGTTTTAATATACATATATCATACGGTAACAATTATAATTAAAGTTACTGTACAAAACTTGTCACAGCCACTTGTTGGTACGTGGCAGTGATTTGTGTATACATGGTTGTTTTAATATATATATATCATACGGTAACAATTTTAAATGAAATTTACTGTTCAAAACTAATAACTTTTTATTATTCATTGATAAATGGCAGTGATTTATGGATACAAGGTTGTTTTAAAATATACGTACATGTTATTAAAGTTTTTTTTTATTAAAGTTAAAACTCGTCGTTTTCAAACGGATGATCCTTGTGGCCCAGAGATCTGGAAATAAAAACATTATTTAATTTAATTTTGCATTTTGAAAGAAACTTACAGCCAAAAAGTACTGAAGTATAAGTAAAATAAACCTGCCAAGTGCGAGTCGTGATCACGCATTGAGGGTTCCGTACCACAAAATTCAATAACGAAATTACCAGTTAACTTCCACCAAACGTGTTTTTTAACGTATTTTTGTATTAGCTCTAATGTAAAAACGGTAATACTTACAAGCGTTACACTTGGCATGATTATAGTACACACTCAAGTATAATAACAAATAATAAATAATGGCCAAGTGCGAGTCGGTGACAAGTTTCTGTTCATTACCAAGTTATAAATGATAATTTCGTTTATTTTTTTGCGGTGATACGGAACCCTCAGTGCGCGAGCCCGACTCTTCGAGTCGGTGGTGAAAAAATTATGTTCACCAGCAAGTTAGGCAACGTCGGGCGCGGTCAGTACTTGGATGGGTGACCACGTGGGCGTGATGTTGTATTTTTGTATTATGTGGAACTCCGTGCGCGGGCCCGACTCGCACTTGGCCGGTTTTCTTGTAATAAGAAACTTGTTTTTTAACTGACTTTCAAAAGGAGGAGGTTATCAATTCGACTATGTTTTTATTTATTTATTTATTTATAGAGATACGCCAACAGTGAACATATTACACATTCTTAAAAAATACAAAAAATGTATACATACATAGATCTGATATGAACACCTTTTACAGGCGTATACAACATTCGCCAAAAAAGTGGTTAGACACTAAAACTATACAATCAAATAACATAATTATATGATATTCTTAATATTATTTGTCTCTAGTTAGAGACTTTACTATTTTGTTTTTAAAAACATATAAGGAATCATTAAATACATCCAGATCACTCAAGGAAACGTTAAATTCATTATAGGTGCGACATAATCTTTGTGTAGGGGAGTTAAGTGCCAAATTGGTTCTAGCAGCTTGCCGCCAACCTAGAATTCGAGAAATTCTGTGCCTCGGATAGTGGTATGGAACGTTTAGAGAGATTTCATTTAAAATAGATGGACAGTCAATAAATGCATTTTTTTTTTGTATGTTTGTTACGTGATTTCTCCGCTAATTTAGAATTGTTTTTGATGATTCTTTTTTTGGTTGGTAGGTCATATCTCATAGGTGGTCCCATAATTTTTTTATCGACATTGATCAGCGCTTTTTGCAAAATCTACAAAAACATGACGATAAGCAACGAATTCATTGTACAGTGCCACTATTATAATGACAGAAACACAGAAACACAGAATACAAACAGACAGAACTTAGCTGTTAAGGTGGGCAAAATTGGAACTACAGTTATTTCTTGTTGAATTTCATACTTTGTTCTCCACTAGCGACGCTGTCAACTGAACAGCAAACATAGAGGAACTGTTCCTACAACAGAACTTCAAAAAACAAAGTGTCTCCATGGCGACCGGGCCCTGTTGTTTTTCGTAAAAAATTTCATGACCATGGATACAAAATATTTCAGTCGTAATATTAAACAATATTTTCTACTTTTTAGTTACAGTTTGTAAATGTAGTCATGAAGTCGGTTCTTTATTCGTCGGTATCTAGGAGGTCTTTTTCATATTTAATTTTCAGTTTTTTTATTAGATTGTTACAGAAATTTCTATATCTGCGATATGTAATTTTTAGGATTTCGTCTGTTTCGTCTAATTTTAATTTCTTTTGTAAAATATTTATGTTTTTAATGCATTTTAATATTCCGGGAGTAATCCATGTTTTTTTTTTTTTTTTTTTTTTTTTTTTTTTTTTTTTCTAAAAATTATTTTGTTATACTTACGCCGTCATCGGCACGAGGCGTCCGTTGCAGTCGAAGGAGTCGATGAGCGCCATGTCTTCCTGCGACAGCTTGAAATCCAGCACGTTGAAATTGGACTCGATGCGGGACTTCGTCACCGACTTCGGGATCACGATGTTGCCGCGGTCGACCTGGTATCTGTATCGAGGCATTCATATTTCTCATTGCAGACTCGGGTATTACATCAGGAAATTTGACGATAATCAGATAGCCGTGGTCATCATCATCATCATCATCAGCCAGAAGACGTCCACTGCTGAACATAGGCCTCCCCCTTTAACCTCCACACTGAACGACAGCCTGCCTTTTGCATCCACTGGATGCCCGCGACTCTCACAATGTCGTCGGTCCATCTAGTGGGAGGCCTCCCTACGTTGCGTCTTCCGGTTCGTGGTCTCCACTCCAGAACCTTTCTTCCCCATCGGTTATCGGTTCTTCGAGCGATGTGGCCTGCCCATTGCCACTTCAACTTCCAAATTTTAACAGCTATGTCGGTGACTCTGGTTCTTTGGCGAATATCCACGTTTTGGATTTTATCGCGCAAAGAAACTCCGAGCATAGCTCTCTTCATTGCCCGCTGTGTGATAGCCGTGGTAGCTTGTATAAAATAAAGTGGGAGCCACGGACATTCCACTGTGTCGTGGCTGCATGAAAGAGAACGAAACTGTAGAGCAGGGGTTCTCAAACTTATTTTGTCTACTGCCCACTTTGAGAATAAATTATTTTTTTAGATAGAACTAGCGACCCGCCCGCCCGGCTTCGCACGGGTGTAATTTACGTGCGAAGCTGGGGCGGGTCGCTAGTTATATATATAAACCTTCCTTGAAAACGTATCTAACTGATGGTGAAAACCGCATCAAATTCCGTTGCGTGGTTTAGGAGGAGTTAGCAGCCATACAGACAGACAGACAGACGCGGAAAGCGACTTCAATTTATACTATGTAGAGATGAGAGAAATATCGAACCGGGTTTGAGCAATCTCTTAACTAATATTAGTTGATGTTCACAAGTTGTAGTTGAGAGTCGAGAGCTCATGCAGTCGGTGTCTAAGAGGCCTCCTAGCTAAATTAAATTACAAATCACACCCCAAGCCTCTACACAACGTCCCCATTTTTTTCTGGGTCTCTTACCACACCCTCCTTTAGGCCTGCAGCGCCCACAAGGGGGTGTTATCGCCCACTTTGGGAAAGGCTGCTGTAGAGCATGTGCTGTGGCATTGTGAATCCACAGAAGAACTAGAATCGCCTATAGACCTGGTTGCATGAGGCACCGCTGCCGCTTTCATCCACGTCACCACAACAGCTGGACTGCTTTTCATCATCATTACTTACACTACCATCTACGCCAATGGAGCAACTGTGCCAGCGCCCCAGAGCCTCACTCCGGTATTTCAAGGAGTTGGGTTGGCTCGGGTAGGTGCTGGTAGGGGGAAATGCACAATACACCCCAAGCGGGACGTCAGTGCAGGACTTATCTTTAGTATTACCTTATTAGTATTATGTATTTATGTTATGGTTTGTTTATATTAAATGTTAGTTTGTTATGTATTATGTGTTGTTGTTCCTATATTATTATTCAATTTGTTGTGTACTGTTGGGTGTAATGTTGGCCATGGGTGATGTCACCGGCGGCTCCAACGGAAGACCAGCGCTGGTTGTTCGCAACCAGCATTATGCTGAGTTGGAACCGGTTTGTGGAGGAAAACAATTTGTAATGTGTGTATTTATTTCTATTAATTCTTAAAAATGTTTTATTTTCTTCCATAAATAAAAAAAATTCTATTGTCTAATATCTATTATCTCCCCCAACTCGAATAAGAATAAGAAGCCGTGGTAGCTGATTTGGGAGTCCGCTACACTTGAAAGCGTGAGGTCGCGGGTTCAAACCCCGGGCCCGTACCAATGAGCTCTTTGGAGATTATGTACGGATTTTCATACCACTGGCTTTTCGGTGAAGGAAAACATCTTGAGGAAACTGGTATGTCCAAGAAGCTCAAAACTTCAAAGACATATGTTCACCAACATGCACTGGGCCAGCATGGTGGAATAGGGCCCATCCTCTCTCTGAGAGAAGGCCCGTGTCCCAGCAGTGGGAACATGATAGGCTGACATTGGCTGTAAGCTGAACAAGCTGGCAATTCGCCGAATAGTGAGTGCCAATCTATAATCACCTTAATCATAAACGACCGCAGACTGCATCATCGCTTTACATCCGGCGAGTGGGTGGTCAAAGGCAAGCCTATTATTAAATTAAAAAAAAAAACAAAAAAAAAACACCTCACACAAACCACATCTAGACTCCTTAGTATTCATTCCAGGGATGTATTTAGGTGTCCTAAACAGATCTACGTGTCTGAAGGACAATGGAGTTCGATGGCCAAAACGTACACAGCTATAGCATCGCACGGTTTGGCAGCGAGTAGAAAATAATATTGGCATTGTCAAGTTCCACAAGTCACTTCATTATGTTGTAATTAGTTTATACTCTTTATTGTGATGTACTTGTAATTTTGGAAATAAAATAATTTCATTTCACTGATAAAAAATGGTTCGAAACTGTCAAATTGGTGCTAGGCTAGCAGCTTATAGTTTTACTAGACTACTTACTTACTTACTACTTACTTATTTTACTTTGGCTCAAGTTGTTTGCCGGTCACTGTAGCAGCTTATAGAACCTGTTTTTATTACATCAGTCTAGGATTTGACTACAAACTCATTTGATGAAAAGCGAAAATGCCGACGAATTTTGTCATTATAGCCATTGACTAAATTGTCTATTTAACATTTTTCAAATAAAAAAAGTTGGGGGGGGGGGGAGCGGAAGTCTTAAAAGGGAAACTGCAGGTATAACACTTTTTTCTGATCATTATCATCATCATCAGCCAGAAGACGTCCACTGCTGAACATAGGCCTCCCCTTTTAACTTCCACACTGAACGACAGCCTGATTGCTTTTTTTTCTGATATTTGTGTAGAATGAGTTCTCTTTGAAATCACAAAACTTAAAATTAATTGACCAACATGCACTAGCCCAGCATGGTGGATTAGAGCCTATCCTCTTTCTGAGAGAAGACCTGTGTCCTAGCAGTTAACATGATAGGCTGATAAATGACTGGTAGCTGAACAAGCTGGTAATTCGCCCAATAGTGAGTGCCAATCATCTCACCTGATGAGCACTTGAGCGACAGTCTTCTTTAGTCTGCTTGCAATAGCCTTGAGTTTGGGGTCCTCCATCAGTTGAGGGTCATCGGGCTTCGCCCAGGGACGGTCGGGGGAGCCGAGAGGGGAGTACGCCGTTAGTTTGATGCCGCGAGCCTCGCAGTAGTCCTTGAGACGCCTCTGGTTGAGGTAAGGGTGGCATTCCACCTGTGGAAGATTTTAAATTCATTAGTATTGGTATTGCCGCTTTTTGGTTGACATGATGATTGCCAAATGGTAAACATCTTGAGCAAAAAGCTGCATAGTATTGTTTAAAAAAGAAACGATGGGGCCGAAAGGTTCTGGAATGGAGACCACGGACCGGTAAGCGCCGCGTAGGACGTAAAAGAGACCGCAGGGAAACGCTGGATGCAGGCCGCTTCCAACCGGCACTTTTGGAGATCGATGCCCGGAGGCCTATGTCCAGCAGTGGACGTCCTATGGCTGAAATGATGATGATGATTTTAGTTATTTATTTATTTAAGTCCACCTACACTGTGTACATCAATAAAATTTATCAAAACTTTAAACCGAAATAAAAATATAAATAAACTAGTGACCCGCCCGCCCAAATTACACCCGTGCGAAGCCGGGACGGGTTGCTAGTTATATATATAAACCTTCCTTGAAAATGTATCTAAATGATGGTGAAAACCGCATCAAAATCCGTTGCGTGGTTTAGGAGGAGTTAGCGGCCATACAGACATACAGACAGACAGACAGACGCGGAAAGCGACTTTAATTTATACTATGTAGAGATCTCACAATAATTACAGGTGAAGACAGCATGCAATAATATTGAGCGTTAAAATAAAATAAATGCAGTTAAATTAGTTAGACATACACACAAATGAGATACAAAACGAAACATTAAAATTAACAGTCAAAGTTTTGTCAGGGTTAAAAATTAAAATTAAAATATATGTAGTGTACGATACACGTAGTCTCTGGGAGAAAATTTTGTTAGTGGACTGTATGAGGTGCATCCAGAACGATCAGGTAATAAAACGGACAACTATCCCTGCAAGCTGACGAAGGTAAAAGGAAAACTCCACCAACCTTAAATCCACGATCGCCCATACGGCTTCAGCAGCAATCTCGGTCTTATGTGGCACAGCCAGGGCACGGCCACTGAACTGCACTGGTGAAATAATGGTTCTCCAACGTTCTTTGTGAGCTCACAGCACTGAGTTACGAATCCAGAGGTTCTAAAGGAAAGTCCTGGATGGTGGTGATTTCTGCGCACGCGCCGCGAGAGTAGGTACGCAACGTGCGTCCCAAGCGAATCGCTATGACGGAATGGCTTCTACCGATCAACGATGGAAAATAAAAGAATTGATGAAGTTATTTTCCATCTACCCTCTTTTGCTTGTTGGGATCGAACATGTAGTTAATTAAAATCTTGTAAAAACCCTCACCTGGTTGACGACCGGCTTGACAGTCGCGACCTTCAGTATCCTGTCAACCTGTTTGGCGTTGAAGTTTGACAAGCCGATGCTTTTCGTCAGGCCTTCCTTGACGAAGGGTTCTAGAGCCTTCCACGTGTCCACGTAGTCCACATCAGAGTATTGGATTTTCCCGGCTTCGTCTGTTGGGAACAGGGGGCCATCTTCCTGGAATTAGAATATAGTACAATGTGAACATGGTGCATGTAACTGCGCCGAAATATCGGGAGCTCATTCCACAACCTTACCACGGTAAATATCCCGTTAATAATAATTTAACTTTAGTGAACAACCGTGATAGCTTAAAACAGTGTTATAGTACTTTATGTTCCGTAGACGAACGAAAGTCACCGATATAGCCCACCGGATTAGCAAGTTGAAGTGGCAGTGGGCAGGGAACGCAGAACAGATGGCCGATGGGGCCGAAAGGTTCTGGAATGGAGACCACGGACCGGTAAGCGCAGCGTAGGACGTCCACCCACAAGATGGACAGACGACCTAAAAGAGACCGCAGGGAAACGCTGGATGCAGGCCGCTTCCAACCGGCCCTTTTGGAGATCGATGGGTAGGCCTATGTCCAGCTGTGGACGTGCTAAATGATGAAGCATACAAACTACTCACTTTGTAAGCCTGCGGCCAGTGGATCAGATACAGGTCGACGTACTTGACGTTCAGGTTCTTGAGAGTCTCCTGCAGGGCTCCGCGGACCAGGTCTGGTCGGTGGAACGTGTTCCATAGCTTGGATGTGATGAAGAGATCCTCTCTGAAAGATGTTGATGGGTTATGAGTTTTAGATACTAGTTCATCCAAGTGGCAATAATGTTTTTAGGGTTCCGTATCCAAAGGGTAAAAACGGGACTTCATAACTACTAAGCCTATGATGTATGTATGTCTGTCTGTCTGTCCTACCTATTAACGACTGTATCTGTCGAACCGTAATAGATAGCCAGTTGAAATTTTCACAGAATATGTAATGTTACGGTGGACTAATTAACAAATAATAATCCTAATAACTTTGCTATATGGGATCCCCATAAAACAAACGTATTTTTTTTATTAGGTCTAATGTAAAAACGGTAATACATACAAGCGTCAAACTTGCCATGATTATAGTACACACTCTAAAGTATAACAACAAATAATAAATAATGGTCAAGTGCGAGTCGGTTACAAATTTAACTGGTATTTTTGCACACACGGTCATCTGACCCCAAACTAAGCAAAGCTTGTGATATGGCTGCCAGAGACTGATATACATACATAATTATATAGTTTTAAATACATACTTAAATAGATATTAACACCCAGATATAGAACAAACATAAATGTTCATCACATAAATGTTTGTCCTAGGTGGGAATCGAACCCACGCCACAAGCTCAGAAGGTAGGTTCACTACCAAACGGGACCAACGGGCTATCTCGGTCGGTTATTATGAACTTCACAATGGGCTTATGAACTACACCCTTTCCGCGTAACCCTGTATAGGGTTACATTACATGGAATAGTTGGTACTACGCCGTAAGATGGTCATTGTAATTATTATGAACTTCACAATGGGCTTATTATGAACTACACCCTTTCCGCGTAACCCTGTAAATAGATAACTTGAAGGGTCCACTGCAATGATGATGAATATCCATTTTTTTTTAAATCTTAACAAGTAATACCATTCGTTCACATGAAATTATATTTAGAAATCTTGTTAGCAAACTTAGCAATATCGCTTGCAGTGCCGTGATAAATATGTTTTAAATGTTTTGGCTACACGGCTAGAACGCTCAACGTCACAGGTGTTCACGACAATAATGATAATTTTTTTACACCGTTTATAAATTTAAAACCTAATTTATCTTAAAACAACAGATAAAGGACATTCACCATTATTGCAGTGGACCCTTCACTTATTTACAACTAGCGACCCGCCCGCCTAGCTTCGCACGGTTGTAATTTACGTGCGAAGCCGGGGCGGGTCGCTTGTTACATATATAAACCTTCCGTGTAAAATTGTCTAACTGATGGTGAAAACCGCATCAAAATCCGTTGCGTGGTTTAGGAGGAGTTAGCGGCCATACAGACACACAGACAGACAGACGCGGAAAGTGACTTTAATTTATACTATGTAGAGATACAATACAATAAAATATTTATTTATTACACACCGAAAATACAAATGAAACTTAAACTAACATAAAAAACAAATATAAATACGGCAGTATAATGGGCGGCCTTATCGCCTTAAGAGATTTCTTCCAGGCAACCTTTGGCTGGACAGGACTAAAGAAATTGAAAAGCGGTCGGTGGTGTACATAAAATAAACCTAAATAAATTTATATATCCCTACATTTGTGTATACAATAAATACACAATACTACATACATACTTTAAATATTATAAATAGAATACATACATAACTGTACCAATTATCATAAACTATAATAATGTGTATAAACTTGATTCTTAAAACTAGAAATAGATTTGGCCTGCCTGATAGACGCAGGCAGCGCATTCCACAGCAGGACAGCTTGAAAAGTAAAGGACTTACAGTAGGAAAGATTGACGTGGGCAGGAGGAATCTTTAGTTGGAGGGCACGACAGGATCGCAAGGTACTGGAACTGGAGTGAGCTTGAATAAATTCAAAGTGCTCTACTTATTTACTCTACCTCTTAACAACTCCTTGAGCGATCTTAGCTGTGATGGCATCTCCCACTTCCTTCTCGTTTCCGTAGACATACGCGCAGTCGATGTGCCGGTAGCCGATGTCAATGGCGTCCTTGACAGCCTGGGTCACTTCACCCGGCTTTGACTGGGGACAAACAATTCATAAATTCAAATTTATTTCGGGCAACAAAACAATGGTTCGTGAACAATGTGCCTCAAGACGAAGGTCTTTGACCAGTGTGTGTTGCCAGTGATGACATATGGTACTGAGACGTGGTCCTTAACTGTTGGCCTATTGGAAAAACTCAGAGTCATACAGCGGGCAATGGAGAGAGCTATGCTCGGAGTTTCTTTGCGCGATAGAATCCGAAACGTGGATATTCGCCAAAGAACCAGAGTCACCGACATAGCTGTTAAAATTTGCAAGTTGAAAGTGGCAATGGGCAGGCCACATCGCTCGAAGAACCGATAACCGATGGGGAAGAAAGGTTCTGGAGTGGAGTCCACGAACCGGAAGACGCAGCGTAGGGAAGCCCCCCACTAGATGGACCGATGACATTGTGAGAGTCGCGGGCATCCAGTGGATGCAAAAGGCGGGCGGCTGTCGTTCAGTGTGGAAGTTAAAGGGGGAGGCCTATGTTCAGCAGTGGACGTCTTCTGGCTGATGATGATGATGATGATGAACAAAACAACCCATACAATTCATTTAATAGATCATCAATACATATAAAAATAAACTAAGGTAATAAATCAAATTCATAGTGACAATACAATTCTAACTCATGTTCGTAACTCAGTGATTTTATTTTTGATCGGCCCTAAACTTTGGTAGTTTTAGGGTTTCGTAACTAGAGGTTGTCAACGGACCTATTAGGGTTTCGTTACCAAATGGTGTCAATTGGACCCTATTAGGGTTTCGTTACCAAATGGCATCATCATCATCATCTGACATCAACCCTCAATTTTGGCTCCTATATTGAGAGCAAGACTCAATTGGCTGCCAAAAAGCTGGGTATCCAATCGAAGGTGCGACGGTACTTCACGTCAAAACAGTTGCTATCACTGTACCAAGCACAAGTTCGGTCATGTATGGAGTACTGCTCTCACCTTTGAGATGGATCAGCTAAGTACCAGCTTGAGGCATTGGAATCTATTGAGAAATGGGCCAAGAAGCTCATCAGCAATGAATCCTTAGTTCGGACTAAGCTTCTTAGTCTTGAGCATCGGCGTGAAGTTGCTAGTCTATCGGTTTTTTATCGGATACATTTCGGAGAGTGTGCATCGGATCTGTACGATCTAATTCCCTCCTGCCCATTTTTCTATCGGACTGCCAGAGCGGGCACGAAAAATCGTCACCGCTTTATGGTTGATATTCCGAAAACCCGTACGAAGCGCTTTGATTCCACATTTATTATGCGAACTGCTAGTCTGTGGAATGCGCTGCCTGAATGGGTGTTCCCCGATAGATACAATCTGGGTGTCTTCAAATCACGAGTGAATCGGTTTCTTCTAGGAAAGCGTGCTCCAACGTAGACCGCATCATCGCTTAACATCAGGCGTGATGGTGGTCAAACGCAAGCCTATTATTTACAAAAAAAAAATGGTGTCAATTGGACCCTATTAAGGTTTCGTTACCAAATGGTGTCAATTGGACCCTATTAGGGTTTCGCAACCAAATGGTATCAACTAAAAAAATCTTTTCTGTGGATGCAACGCAACTCAAATTGACAACATATCAACTCAACTAGAATTATTTTCCTCCATCACTATCGCTTTGATAACAAGGTCCCATGACACTTATGGTACAAATAAACCTGATAAGAATTGACATCGGCACCTCTGATAACAATCATATCACATTCATGTACTCATGGAAAAATACACAAATTAATAAATTTAAAAAGTCATGGTGATTGGTAAACCTAAGTGTATACCACAGAAAAGTTTATTTTTTAAATTAAATATTCGGGACAGTTTTGCACACACGGTCATCTGACCCCAAACTAACTAACCCAAACTACTCTGTTTGTTCTATGTCTGGGTGTTAATATCTATTTAAGTATGTATTTAAAACTATATATGTATGTATATCAGTTTCTGGCAACCATATCACAAGCTTTGCTTAGTTTGGGGTCAGATGACCGTGTGTGCAAAAATGTCCCAGATATTTATTTATTTATTTATTATCCTTAGGCGACGGTGACTGCATAACATCAGCCCATCTGCTCGTTTGCCACCTAAGTTACAAAAAAACCCTAAAAGATGGACATATGACCTAAAAGAGACCGCAGGGAAATGCTGGATGCAGGCCCCCAATTCTACTAAAGAAATTGTTTTTAAATTATAATAGTTTCAATTAAATTTTTTAAATGATTGCCTCAAAATTGACTGATTAAATATTTTTTTATACAAGAAAAATACCACCACACCTAATATTCGAACTTGGTATAAAAAAATAATTAAAACTGTCAATTTTGAGGCAATTATTTAAATAGTAAAATTGAAACAATTACAATTTAAAATCAATTTCTTTAGTAGAATCGGGGCCCAGGCCGCTTTCAACCGGCCCTTTTGGAGATCGATGGGGGAGGCATATGTCCAGCATATGTCCTATGACTGAAATGATGATGATGATGACAAAATTTCAAAAGGTATTCTAGCTATACTAATACCACTAATAGGGACCCGGGTATGTCCTAAAACTGCACAATTCCACATTTATTATGCGAACTGCTAGTCTGTGGAATGCGCTGCCTGAATGGGTGTTCCTCGATGGTTACAATTTGGGTGTCTTCAAATCACGAGTGAATCGGTTTCTTCTAAGCAAGCGTGTTCCACCCGTGGACCCGGGTATGTCCTAAAACTGCGACCAGAACCACCGGAGGATGGGCAGCAGCGTCCTGTTAGTACACGGTGAACGTACTGCGATCTCCAAGCCGCCTGCCAAACGTGGGGATTATGGCAACACCCCTCTAAGAGGGAGGCCTTGTTCAGCAGTGGACATTTAATGGCTGATGATGTGTATGTGTGAATACCACTGACAGTTGCTAATCACATTGAGAGTATGATAAAAACTTGAGTGTTTTCAAGAAGCAGTTTGAGTTAAAGATAATAACGTTGGCTTTAATTTGTCAGTTAGTATTGTTATGACATGTCAAGATAAAATGGTAAATTTATGTGCTTTAATAAAATTTAATCCCTGCATTTTTATCTGACTAAAACAGAGATACTGTACAATTCCTATAGAGTCACAATCTCTCAGTGAAAACAGTCAAAAAACGTCCGAGCGTCATTGTACATACATTGTATCAATTATATACTTCACAATGCCACATTTACTGCAATGTAGAAGTTATGTCGCTTGCATAGTGTTCAACGTTAGTTGTCCGCTATGTCATCGTAGCTCTGGCATCGCGCGGCGTTGTACTCGGAGCGCAGTTACCTTGTAACTAAACAACAAGTCTGCGCAATGTAGACGTTATGTCGCTTGCATAGTGTTCAACGTTAGTTGTCCGCTATGTCATCGTAGCTCTGGCATCGCGCGGCGTTGTACTCGGGTCACGGTTACCTTGTAACTAAACAACAAGTCTGCGCAATGTAGACGTTATGTCGCTTGCATAGTGTTCAACGTTAGTTGTCCGCTATGTCATCGTAGCTCTGGCATCGCGCGGCGTTGTACTCGGATCGAGGTTACCTTGTAACTAACCAACAAGTATGCGCAGTTCGTAGCGTGCGCCGAGTTTTGGTTCAGACATGTTTTGGCGCGATTGTGACTATGTATTGGTTCTCATTAAACTAAGAGCATTTTGTTTTTTACACTAGATATCAGGGTTCCTTATGTGGGGTATGTGAACCCTTATTTAATGGTAGGGGTTCGAGACAAGTATTTTTTTTTTGTAATTTTTTAACTGTCGCGGTTTGAACACAGGTTTTAAATGTTTATCGGGACTTATTAAGTATTATTTTATTTAGGTAAAAATATGTACCTTTCGCTTGTCGTTTCGACCATGTTACAATGGCCGTGGTCACGAGCTGACTATTTTTACCTAAATAAAATTATATGTGATAAGTCCCGATAGGTACACATTTAAAACAAGTTTTTTTTTGCTCATTAAATAATAAGTAACATGCACTAGTTATTTATTTATTTACTAGCGGTCCGCCCATGCTTCGCACGGGTATAGATTATAGCCTATGTCACCCGGGGATAGTGTAGCTTCCCGTCAGTGAAAGAATTTTTCAAATCGGTTCAGTAATTTCGGAGCCTATTCAATGCAAACAAACAAACAAACAATCAAATCTTTCCTCTTTATAATATTAGTATAGATTAGTATAGACTAGTGTAGGCATACGATTTAATGCAGTGAAACTTGTCTTTTCATTTGTTTTCATAATTCCAGACGCATTAGAAGCCTCCATCAACCACTTGGATTTGACCGTGACTTTATTTGAGTTGACTGTGACTTAATCGATGGTATTTTTTCTACACTTAATATGATCGACAACTTGAATACTTGACACTGACTAAAAAGATAAGTCGTCTGGAGCCAAAATTTTAAAGAAAAAGAGTATTTTCCTTTTTTTTCCGAGTGGATCTGATAGCCTCTTAATCCTCTATAATCCTTTGACCACTTCAACGGAAAAGTTGGTCACTAGGTTGTTTAACTATTAATAATTCCTATAAGAACACTATAGTATATAGGGCACAGAGATATGCACTTTTCGAATGATAACTAACTGATAGTGTTGATAAAAATGATTTTTATTATTCTTACCTTCCAGGTGCCAATTCCTAAGATAGGACACTCGTATCCATTTTCGAACTTCACTTTGGGTACTTCCGAAGCCATTTCTTTTAAGTTTTAAATGGAAAAGAATGGGATAATCGGAAAAACGCAAACTTGCCGGGGAAAATGGGGAAATGAAAAGAAAATCAACACACAGACAGACTTTGACAATCAATTGACAACATGACAATTGAGAAATCAATGATCAATGACAGTGACAGCCAAGTCGGAAAAAATATTTTTACATGTACTTTTTTTCTCTGATTTGATCTTTCAACTTAGCGCGATCGGTGTATTTTCCATCTTCAAGTCTTTATCTCTATTTTTCTAGTTTTTAGGGTTCAGTCACCAAAAGGTAAAAACGGGACCCTATTACTAAGCCTACGATGTCTGTCTGTCCGTCCGTCTGACTGTTTTACCTATTAAGGGCTATATATTTCGAACCGTAATAGATGGACAGTTGAAATTTTCACAGAATATGTAACATTACAGCGGATTAACTAACAAATAATAAAAAAAGTTAGAAAGTAAAAGCGAACAAACCTATTTTTTACGTATTTTTGTATTAGCTCTGATGTGAAATCGATAATACGTACAAGCGTTAAACTTGGCAAGATTGTAATACACACTCTAAAGTATAACAAAAAAAATTATAAATAATGGCCAAGTGCGAGTCGGTGACAAATTTCTGTGCATTACCAAGTTATTAAACTCGAGCGCCTGTAGCAAAAAGCGTAGCAAATTACTCCGAGGATTGGAAGGCGTTATAATAACTGGTAATTCGGTTACTTGGGACAACCTTATTGTATTATGTGGTGGTACGGAACCCTCAGTGCGCGAGCCCGACTCGCACTTGGCTGGTTTGTTTCAGTTAGCTGACTCGAAGCTGGAAGGCATTCTCCGATAAAAGGAGATACCACGGTGCCTGAAGACTCGTCTCTACAAGCAATGTGTCCTGCACACCATGACGAATGGTACCGAGACATGGATGCCCACTGAAACGATTGTCCACAAGTCTGCCGTCGCACAGAGAGCCATGGAACGAGCCAACCTCAGCATCAAATTGCAAGACCGTATCTGAAACACTGAGATACGACGTCGCAGACATCGTAAAGTGGAGCTAGGCAGGACAAAAATGGCCTAGCCCTGGCGCCGGGGCAATAGAATACGGCACCGGTAGCCCCTAAAGGCTACTAAAAGGGAACCTCCGGGCTCGGGATGGTCAAAGTTGGGGCTTTGACTATCCACTTAAGCGTTCCCAGGGAGAGAACGACAACGTTGTGTAACCAACGTTGTCGTGGGCGGAGGGGCTGAGACAACACGGTTGTCTCGGGAGGAGCCGTAGCGCAGTGCCGAGGGCTCCGGTGCGTTCCTCTGGAGATCTCGGAGCCCTCTTGTCAAGCACTAAGGCTGATCACCGGGGGGTTTTAGTGGGTATAATCCCACATACACCCCAATGCAGCCCCCTCGAAAACAAAAAAAAAGGCAGGTCACATGGCCAGACGTGATGATGGGAGGTGGTGTACACCAGTAACTCCGTGGTGGCTGAGGCTAGGTTGGCGGAACCCAGGCCGACCGAGGATGAGGTGGACTCAACTGACGACATCATAAAAGTAGGTACTGTCGGTAACGAACGCCCCGAGATACGATATGCGGTAGCGCAACTTTTCGCAATCACCTAAACAATGTCGCGTGATTTTCCAACTGAGCGGATTTAACGTTAGTTTGATACCGCGTTAGCCGTTGGCTCCGTCTAGATATGCTACCATCTTCGCACACACCATCACAATAGTAAGCTATGATCAGACATTTTATCATATACAGGGCTATTGAACATTTGCTAAAAGAAGATTATAGAATAAAATTGCAGAGAGCCGTGTAGCTATATAAAAAAAAACTTACTTTCCAGGTTCCTAATCCAACCACAGGAATGGTCTGTCCATTGTTGAACGTCGCGACTGGGACACGTGACATTTTACTTTTTTATTTATTTATATTTTAAGACAACCGCTTCTTGTGGCACTGAAACGTGAAGTGAAGTAATAAAATTAACTACAGTGGAGGGTTATCTTATCTGTTGTATTTATTATACAGTGGCGTGTTATTTGATGTGTATTATGTAAGAAACGATAAAAAACAATAGGTATTTGTATAAGCAGCGCGATCCGGTAACACAAGTTAGATAATTTATTTCGGCTCGGGCTGATATTACTTGTTTCCCTTTAATATATACGGGGTGTATGGGGAACACTCTCGAAGCCAAAAGAAGGTAATTGTAGTCATCATTATGAACAATTTTTAGTATGGGACCAGCGCTGAAATCACGAAAAAAATATCAGCTGTTCTATAGAAAACAGTCATTGACACTCGACAAAATGTATGGAATAGCTGATATTTTTTTCTCAATTTCAGGGCTGGTCCCATATTAAAATTTGTTCATAATGATGAGTACAATTACCTTCTTTTGGCTTCGAGAGTGTTCCCCTTACACCACCATCTTCTCATCGTCATCATCATTTCAGCCGTAGGACGTCCACTGCTGGATATAGGCCTCCCCCATTGATCTCCAAAAGGGCCGGTTGGAAGCGGCCTGCATCCAGCGTTTCCCTGCGGTCTCTTTTAGGTTGTCTGTCCATCTTGTAGGTGGACGTCCTACGCTGCGCTTACTGGTCCGTGATCTGCTTGAAGGCCTCAATCGAGTATCCCAACAGATGGGCCTTAAAATGAACATGGACAAGACAAAGGTCATGTCAAATTTCCATGTTGTGCCCACCCCAGTATCAGTTGGGAACTCAGTTCTCAGTTCTTAAAATGAACATGGACAAGACAAAGGTCATGTCAAATATCCATGTTGTGCCCACCCCAGTATCAGTTGGGAACTCAGTTCTTGAAGCTATTGACGCTTACGTCTACCTAGGACAAACAGTCGAACTAGGCAGGTCCAACTTCAAGGAAGAGGTCAATCGGCGAATCCAACTCGGTTGGGCAGCGTTCGGTAAACTTCGCAACGTCTTCTCGTCCAAAATACCTCAGTGAATTCTTCGACTAGTGTGTGACCAGTGATGACATACGGCACTGAAACTGAACTGTGGTCTCTCACTATGGGCTTTATAAGCAAGCTTAAAGTCGCACAACGAGCTATGGAGAGGGCTATGCTCAGGGTTTCTCTACGAGATCGAATCAGAAATGAGGAGATCCGTAGACGAACGAAAGTTACCGACATAGGACAATAGGGGTTGCGGCACTTGCGGCCAACAGCTAGAATGGCTAACTCCACACATAAATTCGTCTCACTGTAGCAATGGCGATACCACTTTAATGTTTATCCTTTACCCCACGCGATGAAAAGGTACCTACAAAATTTCCAGCATAATTTTTTTCGAGCGGGCTAATCCTAGGGCTCGAATTGAATGAACAACTTTTGAGTCTCCAATCACAAGCTGCCATTTGACCCCCCCGCGACTGACATGGCTTACTTTTGCAATAGGGAGTTTTGAGTTTGACCTTTGCACTGTAGCAATAAAATAAACCACTAGATGGACCGACGACATTGTGAGATCGTGGGCATCCAGTGGATGCAGATGGCAGGCTGTCGTTCAGTACGCTTAGTCCCAGATTTGATAGTTTTCGAAAACTTTTTCGTTTACGTATTGTTATTTGTTACATACATTTTAGTAAAGCGCCTCTATCGGAAACATGGAGAAACTAAAATCGGTAGAAAGCGGCGGTATAGATTGCTTTACTCTAACACGAAAAAAGTTTTCGAACACGTTTTAGCCCAGCAATGTATGAAACATTACGAAAACAAAAAAGTTTTCGAATACTATTAAAATTTGTACTAAGGGTACGTACTGTGTGGAGGTTAAAGGGGGAGGCCTATGTTCAGCAGTGGACGTCTTCTGGCTGATTATGATGATGATGAATAAAATAAAACAATTTATAACCGTGTCTTTATTCACGGAATTCTGGTAGTGTTAAAATATCTTATTATAATCATAATATGGCAACAATTTTAATACTAAAGTAGTACAGCTTAAAACTCGTCGTTTTCGAACGGATGTTCTTTTATGCCCAGAGATCTGAAACAATCATACGTATAGGTTACATACACGATTAAAAAAACATTTAATATAAATAAATAAATATTCGGGACATTTTTGCACACACGGTCATCTGACCCCAAACTAAACAAAGCTTGTGATATGGCTGCCAGAGACTAATATATATACATATATAGTTTAAATAAATACTTAAATAGATATTAACAACCATAATTATATTGAACAAACACAAATGTTCACACATGAATGTTTGTCCTAGGTGGGAATCGAACCCACGCCCCCAAGCTCAGAAGGTAGGTTCACTACTAACGGACCAAAGGGCTATCAACGGGCTATCATTGAAATAAAATCAGCTAAGAGCAAGTTGGGCTCGCGCACTGATGGTTCCGTACCACCACATAAATAGTTAACTACTAAAGTACACAAAAGTAGTGCAACCAGACAATATCACGGCCTTACGGCTAGCTGTTTTAAGCGATTCTGTTCAGGTGATGAAAAAAATGTGCGCGACCGCAAACCGTATTTGGACGTGTTAAGGTTCGCGTGATTTTCCGAACTGCGTGGTTTTAACATTAGTTTGATCCCTGTTGACCATTGAAATGTCGTCGCGTTTGTTAGAAATGTCGTCTCGTTTGTTAGAATTATCGTCCTTAGCTTGTTAGAAATGTCGCCTCGTTTGTTAGAATTATGGTCCGTGGCTTGTTAGAAATGTCGCCTCGTTTGTTAGAATTATCGTCCGTAGCTTGTTAGAAATGTCCTCTCGTTTGTTAGAATTATGGTCCGTGGCTTGTTAGAAATTCGTCTCGTTTGCAAGATATGTTTACATGTTTGTTAGAAATCGTCCCTGATTTGTCAAAGATGTCATTTCTAGCCTGTTAGAAATGTCGTCTCATTTGTTAGAAATATCGTCTCATTTGTTAGAAATATCGTCTCATTTGTTAGAAATGTCGTCTCGTATGTTAAAATGTCGTCTCATTTGTTAGAAATGTCGTCTCATTTTTTAGAAATGTCGTCTCGTTTGTTAGAAATGTCGTCTCGTTTGCTAGAAATGTCCTGTAGTTTGCTAGAAACGTCGTCGATTGAATACTTACACTGTATTAGGCACGAGGCGTCCGTTGCAGTCGAAGGAGTCGATGAGCGCCATGTCTTCCTGCGACAGCTTGAAGTCCAGCACGTTAAAGTTGGACTCGATGCGGGACTTCGTCACTGACTTCGGGATCACGATGACGCCGCGGTCGATCTGGTATCTATGGAGGAAACATATCAGTTTGTATCTTCTTTGGTCACATCTCCAGGCACGAAGCCTTCATGCGCAAACGCGTAGCGTCCCTGATGCGCCGCGTGCGGGACAGCTCCAACAGCGACCTGCAGCTGTTCGCCTGGCGGATGGACATGGACTGCCCGATAATGCAGTACTGGACCAGAGTGCATGTTGAGCATTCCGGGTCTAAGCCGAAATATAGATTAAGATAAATTATTGATATTTGACTTTTTAATTTTATTTGATTTTGATTTTTATGTTGTGTGTAAAGTGTGTGTAGTAATTTTTAAACTTTCGCGATTTGAACACATGTTTTAAATGTTTATCGGGACTTATCACGTATTATTTAATATAGGTAAAAAAATATGTACCTGACGCTCGACGTTTCGACCATGTTACAAAGGCCGTGGTCATATCATATCAGAAAGGTACATATTTTTTTACCTATATTAAATAATACGTGATAAGTCCCGATAAACATTTAAAACATGTAAAGTGTGTGTATGTAATATTATTTAAATTTTTGACATTTTGTAAAAATATGGAATTATGTTTTCTGAAATAAATTGATTGAATTTGAATTTGAATTAGGGCGTGGTTTTACCACTTTTAAGCAAAGCTTATTACTGTAGATGACCATAAGGCGTAGAGGGAGAAAGCAACTTTATGGCCATAAGGCTTGGTTTATTTAGCGGAGCAAAACCATGGCGCTTCCTCTATCTCGTATAAATTAAAGTCGCCTTCCGCGTCTGTCTGTCTGTCTGTATGTCTGTATGGCCGCTAACTCCTCCTAAACCACGCAACGGATTTTGATGCGGTTTGCACTATCAGTTAGATACATTTTCACGGAAAGTTTATATATATGACTAGCGACCCGCCCCGGTTTCGCACGTAAATTACACTCATGCGAAGCCGGGCGGGCGGGTCGCTAGTGTCTTATAAAACTCTTTACTCTCTTATCTATCTAGATGGGCAGAAATATTTTTTTTGTGGACTTACGCGATAAAACAAATTTGTCTCACCTGATGAGTACTTGAGCGACAGTCTTCTTTAGTTTGCTTGCAATAGCCTTCAGCTTAGGGTCGTCCATCAGTTGAGGGTCGTCGGGAGTCGCCCAGGGACGGTCAGGGGACCCGAGGGGGGAGTACGCAGTTAGTTTGATGCCGCGAGCCTCGCAGTAGTCCTTGAGACGTCTCTGGTTGAGGTAAGGGTGGCATTCTACCTGCAATTTTAATTGATGTGTAAGTTTTTAGGGTTTCATACCCAAAGGGTGAAAACGGGACCCTATTACTAAGCCTACGATGTCTGTATGTCCATTCATGCGTCCGTCAGCATGTCTTACCAATTAACGGCTGTATTTTTCGAGTCATAATAGATAGCGAGGTGAATTTTCACAGAATATGTAAGATTACGGCGGATTAACTATAGCAAATAATAAAAAAGTCTGAAATAGCTAATTTTTTCCGTGGTTTCAGGCTTGGTACCAAAGTTAAAGTTGTTTATAATGATAGTAAGTAAAATGATCCACTTTTCAATTTAACATTTCTCCAATGTTTTTACAAGCTTTTTTATAAAGTTATAAAAAGCTTGTAAAATTTCAAAATATGTAGAATTTTTAAACAGCTATCCCCAACCGCTATAGCTGAAATTGTGCATACACGTTTAGTTTGGATAACAATACATGGTTGGCTAAGTGACGTCATTCTAAATCCAATATGGCGGACTCCCAAAGATGGCGGACTAGTTATTTATGCACCCCGATGGGTATCAAATAAAAGGGTTTGCTGACAAGAATACGAAAAATAAAATGACGTCACACTAAATTCAATGGGGTATTACTGTATTTTATCTTACTTGGTTGACGACCGGCTTGACAGTGGCGACCTTCAGTATCCTGTCAACCTGTCTGGCGTTGAAGTTTGACAAGCCCAGGCTCTTCGTTAGGCCTTCCTTGACAAGGGGCTCTAGAGCCTTCCACGTGTCCTCGAAGTCGATATCAGAAGAAAGGATGTTGCCGGCTTCATCTTCTGGGAATAACGCGCCTCCTTCCTGAGAGCAATGAGGTTTATTAACATCAATTAAAATAACATTCATTATACATTTTTGTTTAGTTGGTAGTATAGGTAGGTACCAAAAAGGTAAGGTCCAAGTTCTTTGGTAGGTACTAAATAGATGCTAAAACTAAAACTACAAATACAGATAGACTGCTCACAGACCGTAGAAGGTCTAAAGACAATCCAAATGTTCAAGCCCACTACCAGTTGGCAGCGTACCCAGCATGCTGGCGGCATTACCACGTTGAATGGTAATGCTTATGCGTTGAGCCAGAAACACGCGAGCATTTTGGTCACGCGTCGCATTAACCAAGCGCTCTGAAAGATTTTTGTAAATGAGGTGAGCTCCCCAAGGGCCCAATGTCTCGGCCCCAAATGCCTCAAATATGTAACCACTGCCGAGGTTAGCATATTTGCGTCGCTTGTGCTGCTCTGCCGAATTGGCAGACGCGCCAGCCCTACCCTGTGTCTCAGGAAGATGTGACGGCGCCAAAGTATCGACACAAGTTGCGTCCCATACAAGGGGCCACCCCAACCTCCAGGGCACAAGTGTCACACCGTCAGGCCTCCTTCCATCGTCACGCGCAAGACCACAGCCACTCGGTTCGAGCACAGCTGCGATATTGGCGGTGGAAAGAGCCCTGCATATGATGTCGTTCAGGCTAGCGTGTCGGCCAATACGACCAGCTACGGTACTTACTTACTATTTTTAATTTTGCAATTACAGTTACTATTTTATATACAGGGTTACGCATATAGACTGTATTAAGTCCAAAGGAGGTTATTGTACTCAACATTATGAATAATACATGTACAGAGTATATGCGTAACCCTATAGAATATAGCATTTTACAAAGCTGTCAGGGCAAATAACTGCTTGGACCGAGACTAGCGCTCTTTTGCCGACTCCGCCTGGGAAAGTATTAACACTTAATTATTTGCAATTCTACGACGACCTCGACTTTCCATTTGATCATATTATATACCTAGTTTGGATTTCGCTAGTACCTACCGAAAAGTCTGCCAAAAATTGAAGTGGGCGAGGTAAACACGTATTGCACACACTGACATATACACTATACTAGTTCTACAAACGTACACTTCAATATTGAGCGGTACACAACTGGAAACGAGGTGACACAATGCCATCAAATGGATGACCAAGGAGCAGTGCAAAAGTGCCAAAGAGGAAACTGTAGATAAAATCTTCCATTAATACTTTTCTGAGGGCAATACTCACTTTGTAGGCCATTGGCCAGTGAATCAGGTAAAGGTCGACATATTTAAGGTTCAGGTTCTTGAGAGACTCCTGCAGGGCTCCACGGACCAGCTCCGGCCGGTGGAACGTGTTCCATAGCTTGGAGGTGATGAAGAGATCCTCTCTGAAATAGATAAATAAATGATAGATCATGTAATCCTGGATACAGACAGAGGGCGTAGCACCGGCGCGACGCGGGGTATCGCAAGAGCTTTAGGAGCATAGTTTTAAGAACCTCTTAACACGCTCACTGCGTAACAGGCCGATATCAGCCTGCCGCGGTACTTCAGCTGGTGCGGACGAAGAAACCTTTGTCCGTCTCGCTTGTGCGAAACGAATATCTCAGGTGTTTGTAAAAATTCGACAGAGACAAATATATTTTTCATCTTGCGGTCAAAATTGTAGGTTAGTTAAAAGGTAGGTTACTTTCCTAGTGCTGGTGGGTCTAGAAAGACCTGCCAAGCACTGGCGGAAATATCATTGGGGGCGCATTTTGGCCCGCCGCCGCACCAGATGAAGAATTATGATTTTACTTGCCGCAGTAAACGTGTTTGAGCAGCAGAGGTTTGGCTAAAGGAACTAATAAGTAATGCTAGTCCCAATGGTTCCTTTAGCTCTACTGAAGGAATTGGAGGGACAAAAAAGCTCAGTAGTTCCTTCAAAGGAACTGCTAAAGAAACTACTGATAATAAACGCTGGAATTCTTAGGACTAGATTTTTGAATCGCACGACTGAGCTTGCAAATCTTTATCAGCCAGAAGACGTCCACTGCTGAACATAGGCCTCCCCATTTAACCTCCACACTGAACGACAGCCTGCCTTATGCGTCCACTGGATGCCCGCGCCTCTCACAATGTCGTTGGTCCATCTAGTGGAGGCCTACTTATGGTGCGTCTTCCGGTTCTTGGTTTCCACTCAAAAACCTTTCTTCCCCATCGGTTATCGGTTATTCGAGCGATATGGCCTGCTCATTGCCACTTCAACTTGCAAATTTTAAGAGCTATGTCGGTGACTGGTTCTTTGGTGACTATCCACGTCCCGGATTCTATCGTGCAAAGAAACTCCGAGCATAGCTCTCTCCATTGCCCGCTGTGTGACTCTGAGTTTTTCCAAAAGGCCAACAGTTTCACAGGACCACGTCTCAGCGTTGTCCTTGCAAATATTCTTTTGAAATTACCGACCAAGGAACGAAATAAAAAAATTATGCTCAAATAAGGTTAACCCATGCCCCTAAGCACTGTTCTGACGGCACCGGGTTTGATCCTCGCATGCACCAATCACTTATTAAATTGCAGTTTCGATGCCATAGCTCAAAACGGTGAAGGAAAACATCGTGAGGAAACCAGTATGTATGTCCCATATATGCTAACCTCGGCAGTGGTTACATATTTGAGGCGTTTGGGGTCGAGAAATTGGGCGCTTGGGGACCGAGCTAACCTTATTTTCAAAAATCTTTCAGATGCGACGCGTGATCAAAATTCTGGCGTGTTTCTAACTCAACGCATTGCCATTCAGCGTGGTAATGCCGCCAGCATGCTGGGTACGCTGCCAACTAGTAGTGGGCTTGAACATTTGGATTGTCTTTAGACCTTCAACGGTCTATGGGCAGTTTAATTTTATTTGTAGTGTTAGTATTAGCTTGTATTTTGTTAAGTTAACAGGGGCGTAACTATACTTATAATTTGGGGACCGTGGCAAATTCTTTTGATGGGGCCCTATTAAATAAATTCGTCATGTTGTTCTTAGTTTAATTTTAATAAACCACTAAAGTAGTTAAGTTACCCAACACTAATACTTAAAAAAAATCTTTTCAAGAGCATGGGTTTATACATTTACAATGAAATGACAATTTAATTTCAATAATATTTATTTAAAAAAATCTTTTCTCCGAGCTTTCTGTTCCGCAAAAGTATCTATGACATTATCAAAGTTTAACGATCGGGCCACAGAATTTTCAATAGACAGAATAGCCAAGTTACAAAACCTATCTTGTCTCATAGAGTTTCTTAAATAGGTTTTTATTAATTTTAGTTTTGAAAATGTTCTTTCAGAATCAGATCTTCTGCGCTTGCGGTCTTTTGGGCGGGGCTCTCTTGGGTCGGGGGCCTGTGGCATTTTGCCAGCCCTGCCACCTTATAGTTACGCCAGACATATGAAATTCACCAATACGCTGGGCCAGCATGGTGGATTAGGGCACACCCTCTCTGAGAATGCCTGCATGACAGGACATGATAGGCTTACAATGATGGAGCTGCTGTTGCCGGTTGGTCAGCGACTTCCTTACCTCCTGACGACTCCCTCGGCGATCTTAGCGGTGATAGCATCTCCTACCTCCTTTTCGTTTTCGTACAAATACGCGCAGTCGATGTGCCGGTAGCCGATGTCAATGGCGTCCTTGACAGCTTGCGTCACCTCACCCGGCTTTGACTGGGGGCAAAAATATAGTAATCTATTAACGGCCTCTTATACCAAATTTGACGGTTTTAAAGAAATTTTATTCAGTTAAATTACAATATTTGAACTAGAAAAAAATACATGTCACAGATACATCTGTGGTTTATGATTTGGTTCAAAACACGATAGAATAAACTTTCCTCGATAAAAAAAACTGATTTAGTTTATTTTTTTCGTTTTATCATAGATAAACATACTAGTTTTATGCTCTAATGAAAGCTCGTAACAACCTGGAAATTGCATGTACTGAAAGGCAATTTTATTCAAAAAAAAATTATTTGGATAAAATTTTGATAGTGAATAGTTTCGTTTTTAAGTGAAATTAAAAGCGTAAAAAGGTCGAGAGAATTTGCGCGCGCCGCGTTCAGTACCGCGCCAGGCGTCATCGAGGTCGGACCTATGTTCGTTTTTGTCGTTGCACCCCCCTGCGGGTGTCCTGACTCTTGCGTGGCAAAATACATCGTCGCTATAACTTGGCGGGGGCTGAGGGAGTGTTTTGTTGCCTACGCGACTCGGATAATAGGCCGTTAAGAGGCCTATTACAAAATGAACCGTTGAATTTTAAGTATTTATGTTTTCGGGCATAAATCGAATAAATAAAGCCGTAATTTTCAAGATAAATATAAAATAAGTAAACCATAACATAAAAATGTTTATTTTATGACAGTAATTTAACGAAATCCATTCTCAAACTTTCCCAAGTTTTACGAAAATGTACTTTTATAAATTGGAGGTAACAAATGGATATGTTGAGTTTTACCAAAATCTGAAGCCGCATTTAATAAAAAATACAGATCTATTTAATACAGCAACTGAATTTTCTACAGATCTTATTAGTTGAAAGAATAGTTATACTAAAAATTCAGTTCTCGATGCTTTATTCGTAAAAAAATGTAATAGGACCCTTAAGGTGGTACGATTCACTGGCGGGAAATTCAAATTTGAAACAGTTTTTTGGTCCTAGTAGCCAGGCCAGGTAATTATTTTTAAATAACACAGTGTTTGCGCAAAATGTTGGCTGTTCTTTACATTATAATGTACAATTATTTAACAGTAACGCACCATATTACTTACATTTGTAAATAAACCGTTTGAAACAGCAAAAATTAGTTTATTCACAAACGTAAGTAATAATTTGCATTAGAGATAAATAACTTTACATGATTTTGTAAAGAATAATAATCAATCTGCGCAAACATCATGGTTGTTTACAATAATTACCCGGCCTAGCTACAAGGACAAGAAAACTGTTTGAAATTTGAATTTCCCGCCATAGGCCCTCTTTTCCGTCTTTTGTTTTCCCCCAAAACAGGTTTTGTCCTAGTGTGGGGGACCAATAGTAAAATACTATTTTTAAATTACTATTTTTGTATTGTAATTGTATTTTAATTCATTTTTATAATGTGTTCTAATTATATTTTTTGCTAGGCTAAGTTGAATTAATTGTATTGACAATAAGTGATAATTTATTTTTTATTGCATTGTTATTTTATATAATTATTTCGTTCTGTACAATTTTAATTTTTGATTGACTGATGTAATTGGCGTTGTGTGCCGTTTTAGTTAATAAATAAATAATAATTAATAATAATAACATAATCCCTATTTACCTTGGTCAAATAAGGTTTTATAATACTTTGTAGAATGTTCTTAAGGAAAGAAAAGTTAAGAAAATTGCGCAGAAAATTGGAAAATTTCAGAAAACTCAACGACGATTTTATCTCGCGGGTGAAATCGCGGGGCTCAGGTTACATAATTATAAATCAGTTTTTGTTATCATTAAAATATTTTTTTATGAAAGTTAGTTTAGTTTTATATTTTAGTACTAGTTTGTATGTATTTTTCCAAGTAGTTTTTAGTTGTTTTTTTTTATTATGTACTAGTTATGCATAATTATGTTATTATTATTATGTTTTGAGATAATAAAAGCCTTTTTTTTTTAGCAATAAGGTTGGCAACTTTCAACTCGCCTGATATTGCGACGATGCGGTCTACGATGGAGCACGCTTGCCTGGAAGAAACCGATTCACTCGTGATTTGAAGACATACTTTCGTGGATTAGTGTGAAACTAACCTTCCAGGTTCCCAACCCAAGCACAGGAATACTCTGTCCATTGTTGAACTTCACGACCGGTACCCGAGACATCGTTTTTTTTGTTGCTAATTTAACACAACCGCTTCCTGTGGCTCAGAAACGAGAAGTGATATATCTTAAATTATTACATGTCTTATCGTTTGTTATATTTTAAATACATACAATTTGTTTGTCGTCAAATCTAGAGTAAACGGGTTCCTACAAGGTAAGCCCGCTCCATCTTAGTTTTAATATCTCACGTATGTACCTAATGGTCAAAGTCATACGCAAGCAAAAGCATATTTTATCTTGTACAAAATATTAATATGGCGTGTTATAATTTTATATTTGTTTTATCTCTCACCATCATCATCAGCCAGGTGGATACTAGCTACAAGGACCAAAATAAGTTTGAAAAACATTTGTCCACGAAAATAATCCTTTGCCGCGTCTCGCCTACCCCCCTTTATTATACTACTCTTTGGTCTCGCCTGTGAGCGTCGGCCCTTATACACGTCATGTTAGTAATACATATCTGTCACAATTATCAAAAACACGTCGTCTTTCTGTTGTTATTTTTCTCGGTGTCAAAGGGACTAAAAAGTCAATGGACTATAAGTATTTGCAATGAATTTTTAATTTTAATCTCGAGTGCAATGCCGTCTAGCGCAATGCCGTAGGCGTTGAGAGCAATCAACTATGCAAAGTTTTTATTTTTAGTTTTTCTCCAAGATAGCACGATTCGCGTGTTGTTGATGAATAGGAATTTCACATCACCTGCTTTTGGCACAACTACAGAAAAGATATTTTTTTCTTTAAATTAGAACGGCTGTCAAAGCATTTTTGTAAGAAATTTGTTGTAGCCAGTTGCACCCATATACACACACTCAAACACATACACACTGTATCAATTATATACTTCACAATGCCACATTTACTCCAATTCAGACGTTATGTCGCTTGCGTAGTGATCAACGTTAGTTGTCCGCTATGTCATCGTAGCTCTGGCATCGCGCGGTGTTGTACTCGGAGCGCGGTTACCTTGTAACTAAACAACAAGTCTGCGCAATGTAGACGTTATGTCGCTTGCATAGTGTTCAACGTTAGTTGTCCGCTATGTCATCGTAGCTCTGGCATCGCACGGCGTTGTACTCGGAGCGCGGTTACCTTGTAACTAAACAACAAGTCTGCGCAATGTAGACGTTATGTCGCTTGCATAGTGTTCAACGTTAGTTGTCCGCTATGTCATCGTAGCTCTGGCATCGCGCGGCGTTGTACTCGGAGCGCGGTTACCTTGTAACTAAACAACAAGTCTGCGCAATGTAGACGTTATGTCGCTTGCATAGTGTTCAACGTTAGTTGTCCGCTGTCATCGTAGCTCTGGCATCGCGCGGCGTTGTACTCGGAGCGCGGTTACCTTGTAACTAAACAACAAGTCTGCGCAATGTAGACGTTATGTCGCTTGCATAGTGTTCAACGTTAGTTGTCCGCTATGTCATCGTAGCTCTGGCATCGCGCGGCGTTGTACTCGGAGCGCGGTTACCTTGTAACTAAACAACAAGTCTGCGCAATGTAGACGTTATGTCGCTTGCATAGTGTTCAACGTTAGTTGTCCGCTATGTCATCGTAGCTCTGGCATCGCGAGGCGTTGTACTCAGATCGCGGTTACCTTGTAACTAACCAAAAAGCCTGCTCAATTCGTAGAGTGCGCCGAGTTTTAGTTAGGAATTTTTTGTGGCACGATTGTATGTATTGTATTTCGATGGATTTCTTTTAACAAATAGCGTTCAACATTATCAAACTAGTAAATACCACTCATGTTATTGCGCAATATTTCACAACTTTATAATAATATCACTGCGGCACTTAGAAACAAGCTTTGTTTACAAAATAATTGGTTTTGTGTATGTATTGGTGTTCAAAAAGTCATTACCATAAATAATTAATCTGCAAGAGCCATATCACAAAATGCAACGTTAAATTTTACTATAGTTATCTAGATTTTCAGACATAAACGAAATAAATTATGTTTTAAATAAACAGACTTCAAAAAACCACAAAACACAAACATATATATACATAAATAGAGAAGAGATAGAGATAGAGAAGAGAAGATACTATTTTTGTTCTTTGTAGTGGCACAATGTTTGTGTTTTGTGGTTTTTTGAAGTCTGTTTATTTAAAACATAATTTATTTCGTTTTATGTCTGAAAATCTAGATTGCATTATATACTTTTATATTTATATATACACACACATATATATATATATATATATCAAAATCCGTTGCGTGGTTTAGGAGGAGTTAGCGGCCATACAGACATACAGACAGACGCGGAAAGCGACTTTAATTTATACTTTTATATATATATATATATATATATATATATATAAACCTTCCGTAAAAATGTATCTAACTAGTGACCCGCCCCGGCTTCGCACGTAAATTACACCCCTGCGAAACCGGACGGGCGGGTCGCTAGTTATGCATATAAACCTTCCTCTTGAATCACTCTATCTATTTAAAAAAAACAGCTTCAAAATCCGTTGCGTAGTTTTTAAGATTTAAGCATACATAGGGACGGACAGACAGCGACAGCGACTTTGTTTTATATTATGTAGTGATTTGGCAACACTATTTTGTAAGGAGTTTAATAATATTTACGTATTTACGCTTCATAAACTAGTTTTTTTTAAAGTAAGTACCACAGAACTATATCAATTTTTATACATTGTATTGGAGCATGGATCAGAGTTAGGACATGCAAGGTAGGTAGACTTGTGTGATCTACTTACGGTGCGTTCGGATAGCCCCTTGGTGGCAAAAATAACTGTTACAAACGCCAATAATGATCACATGTAGCGTTCGTTTTGGGAATGTGTGTGCAAAAGTGGCATTATTAAACTGTTTTCGCTCACCGTTCGGATATGTCGAAAACAGCTAAAAATGCCATCGTAATCTGCCACTTTTGACCCGCCTCGCGACATGGGATCGTTGTGATCGTTTTTTGACATTAAGATTTTGACGTTTGTTTTTCGCGGTATTTTGGTGTTTTGTTTGCGCGCGACTGTAATAATTCACCGCTGGTGACTGTAGCGTTCGTTTAGGGTAGTGATCAAAAGTAGCAAAAAGGGCAAAATTCTCAAACCGAACGCTTTACATCAACGCTAATTTTGACAATGCTAAAAATGCCATCATAGCCTATCCGAACGCACCTTTAGATATATAGTCTGTGGTAAGTTCCAAAAAAAGGTTTCGTTCATTGCGACACTGAACGCTTGAAATGCATTTACAAATTATAAAAAAAAACGATAATGCAATGATATTACAGCATTTTAATGTGTTCAGGGGCCTTACGGACAACAGCTAATTGCGGCACCTAATCCGCTCAGTTGGAAAATCACGCGAACGTGAACCTTATCGCGCCTAGATACGGTTTGCGGTCGCGTGATTTTCCAACTGACCGGATAGGTGCCGCTATTAGCTGTTGTCCGAAAGGCCCCAGTTATTCCTTTACCCAATAAAAAATCTGAAGCGCCATTGTAAATCTATTTTGAAATTTTCCAACAATACTGCGTGGGATTTTAATGAGAAAAACATCTCTAAAATTTTTACGCTTTGATGTGATTTCCCGCCATTTACGAGCTGTCAAACGATGTTTAACGATTCGATTTTCAAACCGCGAATTCGTGTGAACATACACCACAGATTACAGTAAGGGCAATCCATTTGTGTCACTGACGCCATTATAATTATTTGAAAATATAGGACTGGCTTTGATTATGTATAACTAGCGACCCGCCCGCCCGGCTTTGCACGGGTGTAATTTACGTGCGAAGCCGGGGCCGTCAAATTTGGTATAACCGGCCGTTAAGCTTCGACCAAAATAAAATGAACGGACAGGCCATAACCATTGAACTTGCTCCGTAAAAACGAGTCTAAACCCTCGGACATATATTATATTTCAACACGTAATTATTATAATCATGTACAGTACATTTGTTACAAAAAATAGATAGCGGCTTTCTGTTGTGCATTTATACTTCGGGAAAGCACACGAAGGCATAATTTTTGTAACAATTAGTTTTGAGTCGCACTCCCTACGGCTAGAGACGGACTGAAACGAAGCGAGCGCCGACGCTCATTTTTTAATCTTCAAAAATGCGCTTCTGAGCCCGTCCATTAATTTTATTTTGGTTGAAGGTTATATTCACAAATATCAGTGATCTAGCTCAGAGCAAATAAAAATACAGTGACTACGGCGAACACGAAAAGTGAAGCCACTTTTTGAAACATGTGTGCGTAGTCGAAGCAACTTTCTGACGAGAAATTCACGTAGTGCTGAATGCGTATGTGTGCGTGAGTCGTGTATTTATTGGGAATTCATGTAGTGCGATTTTGGCGTCGGCCGCGCGAAGAGGTCGCCCGAGGAATCCAACTCGGATGGGCAGCGTTCGGGAAATTGCGCGACATCTTCTCGTCCAAGATACCACAGTGCCTCAAGGGTGTCTATAATGTACAACATGATATTTGCCGACACGATATTGTACGGCATGATAATGTACAGCATGATAATTGGTGTACATGTACATCGAATATCATGTTGTACAATCCATGTCGTACAATACTGGCCGTCAATTATCGGCCCGTGTCTATAAAGTACGGCAAGGAATGCACAGCCAGGATTGCACAGCCAATAATCCATGTACGAGAAAAAAGTCCACGTTTTATCGGGCTGTGCATTATTATGCCGTACATTATCATGTCGTGCAATACAGGCCGTGTTTTCTCGAAACGGGCCGAAAATGTACGACCGATAATGTACAACATGATAAAAGGTGGCATCTCCCTATTGGCTAATTTTGCTGAAATGTCTCTGCTCTTATTGGCTGTTGAGTCTATGACGTCTGTCGATTCCATGCTTCGTTTGAACAAGATAGTGTAAGATAGTCACAGATTAAAAATATGAGAACCATCAAAAATTTTTGGTGGTGAGGCGGAGAGAAGAGTAAAACTGTGTTTGATCTGTCACTCATTTCGACCCTAACCAACGCAAGTCTGACTCCAGGTGGGCTCCCGCCAGAAGCTCTTGCGGTCGCCCCTGAGTATCGCTTCGCTACACTCGACCTTCGCTTCGCTACGGAGGTCACCGGCTCGCTTCGCTCGCCACCTCCCCCCTTCGCTCCGCTCGGTCTCGTATGGCTCGCTCTCACTCAGGACCTCCCTTGAGCTTCTGGCTCCCGCGCTTTTTATATAGACTCTAGGGGTAGGGACCACAAGACTAGGTGGAGTCGGGGTGCTCTGTGTCGGTTCTGTGACCCATTTCGAACCTAACCTACTCAAGTCCGGATGCTCTGTGTCGGATCTGTCACTCATTTCATTTGTACCTAATACACTCGACGTGGAATGTCCACGTCTAAACGAAGCATCAGTTTTGAATTTTTATGGTCACCAATTATCATGCTGTACAAAATCGGGGTGTACATTATTAAACAGAATCAATAATGCACGGCATGATATTGTACGACACAATAATGCACAGCATGATAATTGGTGTACATGTACATGGAATATCATGCTGTACATTATCGCTTGTGCATTATTGGACCGATCTGATAATGTACGGCATGATATTGCACGGCACGATATTGTACAACATGATATTCCATGTACATGTACACCAATTATCATGCTGTGCATTATTATGCCGTACAATATCATGCCGTACATTATCTGTGTCGTACATTATTGCCTCCCTGCCTCAAGACGAGGGTCTTTGACCAGTGTGTGTTGCCAGTGATGACATATGGTACTGAGACGTGGTCCTTAACTGTTGGCCATTTGGAAAAACTCAGTCACTCAGCGGGCAATGGGGAGAGCTATGCTCGGAGTTTCTTTGCGCGATAAAATCCGAAACGTGGATATTCGCCAAAGAACCAGAGTCACCGACATAGCTGTTGTTGCAAGTTGAAGTGGCAATGGGCATGCCACATCGCTCGAAGAACCGATAACCGATGGGGAAGAACGGTTCTGGAGTGGAGACCACGAACCGGAAGACGCAGCGTAGGGAGGCCTCCCACTAGATGGACCGACGATATTATGGGAGTCGCGGGCATCCAGTGGATGCAAAAGGCAGGCTGTCGTTCAGTGTGGAGGTTGAAGGCTCCCCCTTTGTTATATACCTATAACTACTTACATACAGTGTATAGGTATATAACAAAGGGGGAGGCCTATGTTCAGCAGTGGACGTCTTCTGGCTGATGATGATGATGATGATTTTGGCGTCACTTTGGCAGTGCGCCGTAGTGCCTCTGTATTTTTATTTGCTCTCAGTGATCTAGGAATACCGTAAGGTTTATTTACAATGTAAATATAGCGTTAAATCGTTAAACGAATCTTAAAAGCGTTCTCCAGCGTATTGTAAACCCTGCAGACGTTTTAATAGCTTCTCTAGGTACGTGATTTATTTTGAAAACGGACGGACGATGTGCTCAGCCGGATTTAGGGGAGGGCAACCGGGGCGATAGCCCCGGGGCCTCCACAAACGGGGGGCCCCCACAATAGAGACTTCGGAAAAAAAAAATCTTTCAAATTCCAACTAGTTAACACTAGTAAGCATCTTTTCTTTTGATATTTGTTTTTTTTGCTCTTTCACCTTTACCTACAGCCTACAGTACTTTATACATACATGATTATTTGATTATATTAATCTTAAATAACAGAAATCATTGATCTATATTTGTTCACTCCAAGTTGCCCCGAGGCCTCTGGACCTCTAAATCCGGCCCTGGATATGCTGTTTAGGTGATTTTATGTTTTCTGTATGCGTTACTTGAGCATGATTAATGCACTATGCAATAATGTTGATGGTAAGCGACGTTGTGGCCGAGGATGGAGTGGTAGTGTGCAGTCCTACTTGTCCTGTACCCTTAGTACAAGTTTTGATAGTATTCGTTTTTTTTTGTTTTCGCATTGTTCCATACATTGCTGGCTAAAAGGTATTCGAAAACTTTTTTCGTTTTCGCATTGTTCCATACATTGCTGGGCTAAAAGGTATTCGAAAACTTTTTTCGTTTTCGCATTGTTCCATACATTGCTGGGCTAAAAGGTATTCGAAAACTTTTTTCGTATTAGAGTGAAGCAATCTATACCGCCGATTACTAACGATTTTAGTTCCTCCACGTTTCCGATAGAGGCGCTTTACTAAAATGTATGAAACAATACGTAAACGAAAAAAGTTTTCGAAAACTATCAAATCTGGGACAAAGCGAACTGTAGTAAAAGGGGGAGGGTGAATTATTTAGTGCTACCTTATGGTAGCACTTTTTTTTTCATCTGGCAAGTAGGTTTTCCTACGGTTTCGTTATTTGAGATTGTCGCTGTCAAAAAAAGCTATAATCCGTAGAGAGAGAGAATCTATGCTATAATCGTAAAAAGGTCTATTTTTATGGTTCCGTACCCTAAAGGGCAAAAATGGAACCCTATTACTAAGCCTACGATGTCTGTCCGTCCTAATTTTAAACGGCTGTATCTTTGGAACCGTAATAGATAGCCAGTTGAAATTTTCACAGAATATGTAGGTAATGTTACGGCGGACTAACAAATAATAAAAAAGTCAATAAGTAAAACGAAAAAAAAGGGGGGGGGGGGTACAACAATCTAATTTTTTTAATGTATTTTTTGTATTTGCTCTAATGTAAAAACGGTAATACGTACAAGCATCAAACTTGGCATGATTATAGTACACACTTTTTGTTTCCTGGGCAAGTGCCTTTAGTTCTAAGCAACTATTCGGTCAAACGGCAAGTCCGATATTCAACCTTATTCTGTTGCGCTTTGCATCTAAATGGCGAAACATGCTCCGTTCAACCTCAGTACCGCACTATGCTCCAACGGGGAAGGACGCACGCTCTTGCTATTCGCCTAGATTTATCTTCCGAGTGCGATTATATCAACACCTACTGTATTTTCAAACAATGGATAACATAAAAAATCTATGGCTTGAACGCGACCATTTGAAGCGGCAACCAAGTGTTGCCAATGACCTAGAGCACAGACTAGGTAAAGCTACTATGAAAAAATTACAGGTATTAATAATTATGGATACGACTAGGCCATCTATCATTAGGGCATCTATTATTATGTACTCTCGGTAATATAGTTACAAGAGTCTAAGTGTTTCGTGTGGAGAGAGAAAGAGAGAGAGAGACAGTCAGAAAGACTACTAAAAATCAAAATTATTAAGTAAAATATAATTTTCGTTGAATAAAAAAATATAATAATAATTAACAATATTTTTTTTTTAAATTAATAATTTCATAAATTAAATGAAATTTAATTAAATAATTCATATATACTTAAATAGATTATAGTTATTAACAACCAGGTATAGAACAAACAGAAACGTTCATCACATAACTGTTTGTCCTAGGTGGGAATCGAACCCACGCCTCCAAGCTCAGAAGGTAGGTTCACTACCAACTGGACCAACGGGCTTTCGCGTGTTTCGTTTATTTTAGTATAGTATAGTATAGTATAGCAAAGTATAGTATAGTATAGTATAGCAAAGTATAGTAAAGGATAGTATAGTATAGCATAGCATAGCATAGCATAGCATAGCATAGCATAGCATAGCATAGCATAGCATAGCATAGCATAGCATAGCATAGCATAGCATAGCATAGCATAGCATAGCATAGCATAGCATAGCATAGCATAGCATAGCATAGCAAAGCATAGCATAGCATAGCATAGCATAGCATAGCATAGCATAGCATAGCATAGCATAGCATAGCATAGCATAGCATAGCATAGCATAGCATAGTATAGCATAGCATAGCATAGCATAGCATAGCATAGCATAGCATAGCATAGCATAGCATAGTATAGCATAGTATAGTATAGTATAGCAAAGTATAGTATAGTATAGCAAAGTATAGTATAGTATGGTATAGCATAGCATAGCATAGCATAGCATAGTATAGTATAGCATAGCATAGCATAGCATAGCATAGCATAGCATAGCATAGCATAGCATAGCATAGCATAGCATAGCATAGCATAGCATAGCATAGCATAGCATAGCATAGCATAGCATAGCATAGCATAGCATAGCATAGCAAAGCATAGCAAAGCATAGCATAGCAAAGCCTAGCATAGCATAGCATAGCATAGCATAGCATAGCATAGCATAGCATAGCATAGCATAGCATAACATAGCATAGCATAGCATAGCATAGCATAGCATAGCATAGCATAGCATAGCATAGCATAGCATAGCATAGCATAGCATAGCATAGCATAGCATAGCATAGCATAGCATAGCATAGCATAGCATAGCATAGCATAGCAAAGCATAGCATAGCATAGATATATTATTTAGATACATAGCATTTTTACAAAAATGACCTCATACGTACTGTTTCTGAGATAATCGATGGTTTTTGAAAAAAATTACGAAAATTTTCCGGATTTTTGCGCTTTAATATTTTGCAAGGCATTTGCACAAAAATAGCCGAATTTGGGCTTATCAGACGCGTCTTTTTATTTTCTACACACGTGTGTTTACTGTGTTTCTATTTTATTATTATTTATGCCTACCAACTAAATAAACACATTTTTTTTTTTTTATATTATTTATTTCCTGAAATTGTGAGAGTAGAAAGCCAAAAAAATAAATATAGTCTATTTATTACACCACTGAATTTTTTGTGTTGAATTTTTTTGTTATTTTTAACATGAAATTCCGGTTACGTAATTTCAAACCCAATTTGGGGTTTTTAGGGTTAGGTCCTAAAGCCGAGTTTTTGAGTTTAACGTCTTCTTTTGCCAGAAAAAATGATGCCTATGACGTCAGATTTTTGATTGGACCTTTGTGTCCAAAGTTATGGACCTTCAAAAAATCGGGTATTTATGGTCCGCCTCGCTACTTAGTAACTAAAGTTACTATGTACCTACGAGTCTTAAAATACTAAGTGACCTATCGTTGGATAGCCAGTGAAGCTAACTATTCTTTCCTGGATTGACCTGGGACAAAATGTTTGAGGAGCCGGGTATTTCAGGTCGTCAAAATCTTAAGACCTAACTTAGACTATAATATAAACTAAAAACTAGAACTAGTTATATTTCCTAAACCACAGCATTAAAAAATCTGAAAAAAAATTACTAAAATTAAAAATGAGCTTTACTACTTCGATCCAAAATTTGGGCGTGGTAGGGGGTGGTTTTCACCCCTCTTTATTTCTATTTATATGTATTTCTCACTAATTTCAAAAGTAAAAATCTAAATATTGTATAAAGCTAGAGATAAATATATACTGTTTTTTATGTAATTTTTTTTTGGGTTAAGGGTCTGGTTTAGGAGATATGACCCGGGATCGGGTACCCCGTGCCACGAGGTTTTTGGGTTTTTTTCGTCTTATCCCGGCAAGTTCAACCTAGCAAAGCATAGCATAGCATAGTTCAGTTTAGTTTTATTTAGGTTATTTCAATTTAATTTATATACTTTATTATTTTTATATTGTAGAAAACCTAAAAATAAAATTACAAATACAATTTTGAAAAGTGAAATAAACAATTTACGGTTCTGCGCGCCGCGACCGAACTCAGCTAATCGCCAAAACACCAAGTACACCAACACTATGCTTATCCTGTGTGTTATTGCTCCTTGCCGCTTTACAAGGTCGAGTGCGCGAGTTGTGTACACTTTAGCTGCGCGCGACTGCCGCGCTGCCGTGGTTGTGTTTCACACTAATGCGGGTGATGCGAGACGCGCGGGTGAAATCAGAAATTTTTCTGGCCTTATACCCAGCCTTAACTAAACAAAATACAAGCTAAAACCAAAACTACAAATACAGTTAGACTGCCCATAGACCGTTGAAGGTCTAAAGACAATCCAAATGCTCAAGCCCACTACCAGTTGGCAGCGTACCCAGCATGCTGGCGGCATTACCACTTTGAATGGCAATGCTTATGCGTTGAGCCAGAAACACGCCAGCATTTTGGTCACGCGTCGCATTAACCAGGCGCTCTGAAAGATTTTTGAAAATGAGGTGAGCTCCCGGTCCCCAAGGGTCCAATGTCTCGACCCTAAACGCCTCAAATATGTAACCACTGCCGAGGTTAGCATATTTGCGTCGCTTGTGCTGCTCTGCCGAATTGGCAGCCGCGCCAGCCCTACCCTGTGTCTCAGGAAGATGTGACGGCGCCAAAGTATCGACACAAGTTGCGTCCCATACAAGGGGCTGCCCCAACCTCCAGGGCACAAGTGTCACACCGTCAGGCCTCCTTCCATCGTAGTACACACTAAAGTATAATAATAAATAATGGCCAAGTGTGACTCGGTGACAAATTTCTGTTTATTACCCAGTTATAACTGGTCAATTTAGTTACTTGAACACCTTATTATCTCCTTCACGGAATCGAAATTGCATGTTTAACAAATTTTGGAGTCGGTTTTTCAAATTGAAAATAATTGTATTTTGTGGTGCTACGGAACACTTAGTGCGCGAGCCCGACTCGCACTTTCATACTAGCGACCCGCCCGCCCGGCTTCTCACGGGTTAATTTACGTGCGAAGCCGAGGCGGGTCGCTAGTTATATATATAAACCTTCCGTGAAAAATATCTAACTGATGGTGAAAACCGCATCAAAATCCGTTGCGTGGTTTAGGAGCGGCCATACAGACAGACAGACGCGGAAAGCGACTTTAATTTATACTATGTAGAGATTGTATTTTGTGGTGCTACGGAACACTGTGCGCGAGCCCGACTCGCACTTGGCCGGCTTATTTTTGTTTTATTTCATACTAGCGACCCGCCCGCCCGGCTTCGCACGGGTGTAATTTACGTGCGAAGCCGGGGCGGGTCGCTAGTTATATATATAAACCTTCCGCGAAAAAATATCTAACTGATGGTGAAAACCGTATCAAAATCCGTTGCGTGGTTTAGGAGCGGCCATACAGACAGACAGACGCGGAAAGCGACTTTATTTTTTATACTATGTAGAGATAGAGATGGTGATTACGGTTTTGTTATTTGCGATCATCGCTGTCAAAGTTCTGAGACTATGTTTGTTTACGATTACTAGTTACTGCCTCATGATTTTTTATTTTGGTTTTGATTGATAGTGACGTCTAGTGATATTTTTTTCTTTCCTCTTGTTATGATTTTGGCGCTGCTCGTCATGTGCATATGTCAGTGTCAAGCAAGAGTTGAAATGTTTTAAAGCTTTACTAGACGCCGACATATAGCGACTCATAGTCGAATTATAGGTAAAAATAACTCCCTATTAAAATAATAATAATAATTATGAAAGTGAGAAAGTACTACGTAGGTATATGAACAAAACACTGTTATAAACTATCACGGTTGTTCAGTAATGTTACATGATTATTTACGGGATATTTACCGTGGTAAGGTTGTGGAATGAGCTCCCGATATTTCGGCGCTGTTACATGCACCATGTTCACGGGAAGAACCCGTCCCCCGTCTGTCTTTCCGTGAACATGGTGCATGTAACTGCGCCGAAATATCGGGAGCTCATTCCACATCCTTACCACGGTAAATATCCCGTAAATAATCATATAACATTAGTATATGAACGCCTTCGTGATAGTAGCAGGACAAAGATTATATATTTTGTTCCTTATTGGCTTATAGGGTTTTTGTTGTTTGCCATCGACTGATCTGACACTTCAGGTGGCAGGCAAATTGTGGTGTCGTAAATAACGCCCATAGAAAGACTTAATTTGTTTTTTTTTTAGACTTTGTAAGTGGATTTATTGCGCGGTGAAGTTTAATAGGGTGTAACCAGGCAACATCTGGTGTAATATAAAATAAACCAAGTAAAAATATAAACATTAGAAATAATGGCACACTCATTGCTTTTAAAAAAAAATAGAAAAATTGCTGCCGGATGTCTAGATTTTAGACATTCAAAAATGTTTCATAATATCTGTAAGGTGTTAAGATCTGTGCACACCGCTGTTGATTTGCAAATAATAATATAGTATAATCTCAGTAATCCGGCACTATTAAAAACCAGAGGGTGCCGGTTTATAGGAATGTTCGGATTACTGGAATATAGAGAAAAAAAAATTGTGCGTGGAGTCCCTCCGCGCGGAAGAAGTGAAACTCTCGCTTTGTCTCTTTCTATTCCCCCTCCCCAGGAGCGTTGAACGTTTAACGCAGCAATGCTTTCATACCCCCTCCATGATAGCGTTAAACGTTTAACGCAACCTTGTTGGAAGTCGCATGTTCTGCCATCTATGCAAATATTAGTGAACTAATAAACTATGAGAATGATGTACAAGTTTCAAAATTTCCTCATAGATGGCATCTAAAACTCTCGCTCTGTCTCTTTCTATTCCCCCTCCATGGTAGCGTTAAACGTTTAACGCAACCTTGTTGGAAGTCGCATGTTCTGCCATCTATACAAATATTAGTGAACTAATAAACTATGAGAAGGATGTACAAGTTTCAAAATTTCCTCATAGATGGCATCTAAAACTCTCGCTTTGTCTCTTTCTATTCCCCCTCCATGGTAGCGTTAAACGTTTAACGCAACATTGTTGCAAGTTGCATAAGAAGTTTCACTTCAAAAACATAATAAATAAAAAATAGCATTTCATTTAGAGACATTTTACATTTTTAACTACTTACACTATTCTCACTTAAATATTCGGGACATTTTTGCACACACGGTCATCTGACCCCAAACTAAGCTTGTGATATGGCTGCCAGAGACTGATATACATACATATATAGTTTTAAATACATACTTAAATAGATATTAACACCCAGATATAGAACAAACACAAATGTTCATCACACAAATGTTTGTCCTAGGTGGGAATCGAACCCACGCCCCTAAGCTCAGAAGGCAGGTTCACTACCAACTGGACCAACGGGCTATCGAAAAAACGTGTAGATACGTACGCACGTGATAAGTTTCGAGGTTAGCCTGCTAGACGACGCAGCGACGGAGCGCATAGGCGTAGAGGGGCGAGGGAGGCGCGGGCGGAGGGTGCCGGATTACTGGACGTATCGGTCTTATGAAGTGCCGGATTAGTGAGATTATACTGTATTTCAAATCAAAGTAGGTAGATATGAAAAAAAAAACGTATAGTACCTACATCTCATCAAGCCTATGGAAAAACAGAAAGAAACATCAGAAACATGACTTAATTCCAGGCTCAAGCTTTTCTATTCTTTTTAATGGCTGTTTCACTGTTCATCATCATCATTTCAGCCATAGGACGTTCACTGCTGGACATAGGCCTCCCCTATCGATCTCCAAAAGGCCCGGTTGGAAGCGGCCTGCATCCAGCGTTTCCCTGCGGTCTCTTTTAGATCGTCTGTCCATCTTGTGGGTGGACGTCCTACGCTGCGCTTACCGGTCCGTGGTCTCCATTCCAGAACCTTTCGGCCCTATCGGGCATCTGTTCTGCGTGCTATGTGCCCTGCCCACTGCCATTTCAACTTGCTAATCCGGTGGGCTATGTCGGTGTCGGTAGTACAATGGTGTCGCTAATGGATTGAGAAGCCTAAGGAGCTAGGTTCGAATCTCGAGAAAAGCATGTTTTTAAATTGTTGATATTTTGCCCTAGTTATATTTTTAGGGTTCCTTGTTGAAGTATAACTTCTTCCGCGCGGAGGGACTCCACGCACTATTTTTTTTACTTTTTTTTTACGCATGTGTAAAACAGTCCTTACAATACAACTATGAAAAGGCTAGCTACTGTCAGTGAGTCATTTTTTATTATAAATTAATTTAATAGTCCAACATGAAAATGTAACGACACAAGCGAGAAAAATAACGTAATTCACACAAAATATTTTTAACTCAAGACCGCATAATGTATTGACGCACAAGGAACACAGATTAAAAATAATCAGATGAATAAAAGCACCAGCGGCCTTATTATAGAAGTTTGATCGTGATCGATATTGCATGCCGTCCCGTTCACATCTATTTACTCGCACCACGTGCGTAAGTGAGATGGCACGCGATCTCGATCACGATGCGAATCATCCATAGGTAATAGGTAATAGATAAGGCATCTGTACCTACCCTTAGTACAAGTTTTGATAGTATTAGAAAACTTTATTCGTTTTCGTATTGTTCCATACATTGCTGGGCTAAAGGTATTCGAAAACTTTTTTCGTTTTCGTATTGTTCCATACATTGCTGGGATAAAAGGTATTAGAAAACTTTATTCGTTTTCGTATTGTTCCATACATTGCTGGGCTAAAGGTATTCGAAAACTTTTTTCGTTTTCGTATTGTTCCATACATTGCTGGGCTAAAGGTATTCGAAAACTTTTTTCGTTTTCGTATTGTTCCATACATTGCTGGGCTAAAAGGTATTTGAAAACTTTTTTTTGTTTTCGTATTGTTCCATACATTGCTGGGCTAAAAGGTATTTGAAAACTTTATTCGTTTTCGTATTGTTCCATACATTGCTGGGCTAAAGGCATTCGAAAACTTTTTTCGTATTAGAGTGAAGCAATCTATACCGCCGATTACTACCGATTTTAGTTCCTCCACGTTTCTGATAGAGGCGCTTTACTAAAATTTATGGAACAATACGTAAACGAAAAAAGTCTGTAAGCGTACTGGTACTTTGTAAGTTTGAGTAGGAGTCTGCTCTTGTCTGATCTGTGTAAGATTCAAGATCAAGAGTCGGCAAGTCCGCCCCATCGATATATTAAAACTAAAAATAAACGCGTCTTGCAGTCTGTGTAATATTCTCCAGTCATCTGGAGTCTGCCATGCCGCGTTGACAGATGCAGTTCAATTCCCGCGTGTTTTATTCAAATCGGAAGTGACATTTGACTTTTTTTAGAATCAAAGAGGTCAAGGACAAGGAGTTCTTCTAAGTGTTTTTTTTTTTATAAAAATATGGCTACTGTAAAAGTGGGCCATGCGAGACTGTCAGTGATGATTTTCTTGATTTTCCTGTGTATAGAAAGCAAAGCAAAATTATCGGACAATACATCTTATGAAAATTATTCTGGGGAAGTGAAGTCTTCGTTTAAAAAGGTAAATTTAATTTTTATTAATTAAGTACTCTAATAACACCGATTACTTGTAATCTCTACATCTATACTAATATTATAAAGAGGAAAGATTTGTATGTAATTATGTTTGTAACGAATTGGCTCAAAAAGTACTGGGCGGTTTTTTTTTTATTCTTTCACCATTTGAATGCTACATTATCACTAATTAATATAGGCTATTTTAATAGGCTATACAACTATACCCGTGCGGATCCGGGGCGGACCGCTAGTAGTATAATATAAAGTCGCTTTCCGCGTCTGTTTGTCTGTATATCCGCTAACACCACGCAACGGATTTATGCGGTTTTCACTAGCAGTCAGAAAAATTTTCACGGATGGTTTATATAGTATAGTAAAACTTACAGCCCTACACCTACATGCTAAGTATACTTGTTACGGACAGATAAGTCTTAACTTTAAAAATTGTAAATTGGTCGAAAATGTATCCACCAATCAGAGACGAGCTTTAACGATGACCTTGAGTTCAGATTTTAGAAAATATTTTATGTAAATCGAGCTCCGTAATTGACGGGCGAGATATTTGTACGCCCGCTACCGGGTACTAGTTGCGAGACCTAGTTTAGGGTTATATATAGAGCCGTTTTGTTCAGTCGGTGTGATCTTCATCGTCTCGCAGCGGAATCCTGAATAAGAACCTAGAAATAAGAAGCAACCTGTAAATCAAGAAATACAGTCCACTCTACATTCGAAGACAAAGGCGTTTTTATTTTCATCAACCCTTAGGACCACCACAAGCTGGTCCTTTGGTCGCCGGATTTCTACGCCCAGCATCGTGTACGAGGTGGGAGACCTTGTTCCCACCCCGCTCCAAGAAGACTCCGGGCAGCACCAGGGTACGAGGTGGAAGACCTTGTGTCCACCTCGCTCCAGGAAGACATCGTGCTGCACCGGGGTACGAGGTGGAAGACCTTGTGTCCACCTCGCTCCAGACATCGCGCAGCAACAAGTACGAGGTGAAAGACCTTGTTTTCACCTCGCTTCAGGAAGACTTCAACGGGGCGATTCCGCCAGAAGATCACCCAACGGTGCAACCACGACGTGCAAGACCGCCGTGGAAGAAAGAAGGTCACCCAACGGTGCAACCACGACGTGCAAGACCGCCGTGGAAGAAAGAAGGTCACCCAACGGTGCAACCACGACGTGCAAGACCGCCGTGGAAGAAAGAAGGTCACCCAACGGTGCGACCACGACGTGCAAGACCGCCGTGGAAGAAAGAAGGTCACCCAACGGTGCGACCACGACGTGCAAGACCGCCGTGGAAGACCATCGCTGAAGACCACTTAAGTATTACCACGCCGGTAAGGGTGTTAGAAGTGCGGGGCCGGACTGCAGGCACGACAGACGTAGCTGGCATTCCCACCAGTTACCGAGACACTCGCACGACTCTCACCCCTCTTCCGGGTGGATCCCACCCTCCTTTCCTGCAATTCCATCCCTGAGGGAGCGTATCCCGGTTTCAAACCCGGGCCCACCCGAAGGACTGCTAGGGACCGTTAGGGAGGTAGGGCCGTTAGGAAAGTAGGGACCGTTAGGGGCGCCAAGAGCCGAAGATGCCGAACGACGGGGACCAAATGAAGACAAGATCTCAAGCCGACCGAGAGAAGAGGCTCATCATGCAAGATTCCCCGGCGTCCCCCACTGACGCAGGCGCACGCACGGACTCACTACCCGCTGCGCACAACCCACCTACAGTTCAAGAGGCACCACCACCACCGCGAAGACCAAGAGCACCCAGAGCTGCATCAATACGTTCAACCGAGAGCGCCGACGCACGCATCAGGCAGAAAGAGTTGGAAGCGGAGGAAAGCTTAGCCAACATACGTCGGGATCAACTCGAGCTGCAAGCGTTACTAATCAAGAAAAGATTGGCCGCCGACGTAGCTACGATCCGAGAGGAAACCGACCGCGAAAGCATAACCGCCGAAGAAATGGAAACAACTCAACGCGTCGACGACTGGCTTCAACACACTCACATACGGGGGGAGCTTCGCGAACATGGTGATCGGAGAGAAAAGGACAGATATAACTCTCCAGTACAAAGGAAAGAGACAACAGATCGCGAAAGACAGGCCACTTTCGATCACACACGTCGACAAAGATCACCAACGCCGACCAGATCGAGAGATAGAGGAATCGACCGACTAGCTGAGGCTTTGGAACGAATGGCTCGACAAAGAGGACCACCGAGACAGACCACCGACTTGCCTATCTTCAGCGGGGCCATCGGCGAGTGGTTGCCATTCAAAGCCGCGATACGAGAATCAACGAAAATATACAAGTTTTCGCCGGCTGAAAACTTAGCACGCATGCGGTCATGCCTAAAAGGAGAAGCGCGACAGACAGTTTCTGCCCTATTGTACGCTGCCACGGATCCAGCGCAGATCATGAACACATTAGAACAATGTTATGGAAGACCAGAGATGATAATCGACCATGCATTGGAGGACTTGAAGAAGTTACCGAAACTTAGTCCGAACACAACCGCAGCTGAGCTTAATTCATTCGCGATTAAGCTACAGAACATCATCATCATCATCGACAGCATTGACGAACGAGGATATTTACAAAATCCAATGCTGACGCGGCACGTCACAGAGAAGCTGACACCACACATCCGAACGAAGTGGTGTGACTACGTGGAAGAGAAAGGCAGTCGCTCAGAGCCAGAAATATTGACACTTTCGAAATTTCTGATGCGAGAAGGAGATCGAGCGATGCGCCACACGTATACAGCGCCTACGACTACCGCACCATATCAAGCCGCCAAAGGAGGCGCAACAAACGCGAATTCTAAGAATACGAATCAACAACGCAAAGGAGCAAATGTATATGCTACAGCCGATGTCCAACCAACAAAAAAGGAATGTCTAGCCTGCGGAAGCGAGCACGATACACCGAAATGTAACAAGCTCGCAGCTATGACAGTACAGAAGCGCTGGGACTGGGCTAAAGAAACGCGCATTTGTTTCCAGTGCCTGAACAGTAAGCACAGGCGTTTTAGGTGCAAGAGTAAGAAATGCGGAGTAGAAGAATGCAGACTACCGCATCATGCACTTTTACATGCGCCCAAAGAAAGCGCACCAGACCGTGAATCAATTCAACAAGAGGAAACAGCAATCACAGCGTCCGCGCACCTCTCCGGAACACAGAGACAAGTGCTGTTGAAAGTATGCCCGATCACGGTAAAAGGAAAAAATGGAAAAGAGTTTCACACTTATGCACTGCTCGACGAAGGATCGACGATCACACTGATTGACGATGAGATTGCCAAGATAATTGGAGCTGGAGGCCCGGTACGGCCACTTCGCATCCATGGAGTCACATCGAGCCAGCAAGAACCGGAAAGTCGCGTTGTTGAACTTAAGATACGCGGCCGAGCTCCGGACTTCAGAGGCTACCAATCAGTCAGAGCACGTACGGTGAAGAATCTCATGCTGGGAAGTCAGTCAGTGGACGAAGACCTCCTGAAGCACAAGCACTTAGAAGAATTGGCACCAGAAGATGTTTGTTATGCGCACGGAAGACCGCGCATCCTGATAGGTGCTGATAATTGGCATTTGATCGTGACACGAAGGCTGCTGACAGGCACGAGGAACCAACCTGCAGCATCACTTACGCATCTTGGATGGATTATCCATGGATCGACACCGAGGAGTATTGTAACACAAGAAGAAAGCGTGCTACACGTGCGAACGATCCAGGACGTGTTACATGACGATACGATGCCAACAAACAACAAGGATGACGAGTTGAACGAACTCGTGAAAGCCCATTTTGATATCGACGCGCTAGGAATATCCCAGAAAAGGAAGCCTATCGAAAAAGAGGAGCGCGCCGTGGAAATATTCAATCAAACAGCAAAACGAGTAGATGGCCGTTTTGAAGTAGGACTACCGTGGATTAACGATGATGTGACCTTGCCACCTAGCTACGACATGGCTGTGAGTCGACTGCGCGGCGTAGAGAGAAAGTTAGATAAGTGCCCGCAGCTCAGAAACGCATACACAGGCCAAATAAACCAGCTACTGGAAAAAGGATATGCAATCCGATGCAAGGAAGACCACACCGATGACCCACGCATGTGGTACCTACCACATTTCGCTGTAACGAACCCGAATAAACCAGGAAAGGTCAGAATAGTTTTTGACGCGGCCGCCAAAGTAAACGGAACAAGTCTGAACGACGCACTTCTGGACGGACCGGACCTTCTGAGAGCGTTACACGGAATTTTACTTCGGTTCAGAATGAAACCGATAGCTGTGGTCGCGGACATCAGAGAGATGTTTCTACGCGTGAAAATACGAAATGAAGACTGCGTAGCTCAACATTTCCTGTGGCGAGGCGATGACCACACAGCACCACCGCAAAAGTACAAGATGACGTCAATGATTTTCGGAGCCAGAAGCTCACCTTTCATGGCTCATAGCGTGAGGAACAGAAATGCGACGGAATTCCAAGAATCACATCCGCTCGCATACCACGCTATAACGGAAAATCATTATATGGACGATTGGGTGGATAGCTTCGACACCAAGGAGACAGCTACTCGCGCAATCGAAGAAGTCGTAGAAGTGCATCGTGAGGCCGGTTTTCACATGGCAGGATGGATGGCCAATGTCCCGGAACCACTGGACATAATCCCGGAGGAGGACAGAGCATCCGCCCCCAAAGAATTGGGAACCAGTGCGCAAGGAAAGACTCTGGGACTTATATGGATACCGGACAAGGATGAACTAGCGTTCAATACCAACATGCACAGAGTACCCCAAGACGTAAAAGAGGGGAAACGAACACCAACAAAGCGAGAAGTCCTAGGAGCCGTAATGTCGCTTTACGATCCACTGGGCATCCTCAGCCCGTATTCCGTGTCAGCCAAAATACTGTTGCAAGGACTTTGGAAAAAGCAACTCGGATGGGACGATTTACTACCCCCAGAAGAGGCAACGGAGTTCGCCGAGTGGCTGAGGGATCTGGACTTTATCGAAAAGCTTCGCCTGCCGAGATGTTACGAGAAGGAAAACATCGTCGAAAGAGAGTTACACGTATTCTGCGATGCGAGCGATCAGGCATACGCATGCGCCGTGTACTGGCGATTCGTGATGACAGACGCATCTGTGAAGATCATCCTAGTAACTGGCAAGGCAAAAGTGGCACCGATCAGACCACAAAGTATACCGAGAATGGAACTGCAAGCTGCTTTAATAGGAGCCAGACTCGCGACAGAAACTCTGAAGGAACTCGGAGTCACCTCTGACACTCAAGTGACCTTTTGGAGTGATTCAAAAACCGTCATTCATTGGATACGAAATGACTCCGTACGATATACGCCCTTCGTCGCGCATCGATTGAGTGAGATCGCCGAACTTACAGCTGTACGACAATGGCGTTGGATACCAACCCAGCACAATGTCGCCGATGACGGTACTTGCCAAGGAACTTATGGCCACGAGGCCAAGTACAGAATGTACACCCCGGGAAGGATGGAGTTGTGCGTAGTGCGGAAGTGAGGACGCGAGGAGGAATCTTTCGAAGACCTACAAGAAGACTCATCGTCCTGCCAATTGAAGAAAGGGCTTCGTAAAACTACGCCGGGGGGAGACTGTTACGGACAGATAAGTCTTAACTTTAAAAATTGTAAATTGGTCGAAAATGTATCCACCAATCAGAGACGAGCTTTAACGATGACCTTGAGTTCAGATTTTAGAAAATATTTTATGTAAATCGAGCTCCGTAATTGACGGGCGAGATATTTGTACGCCCGCTACCGGGTACTAGTTGCGAGACCTAGTTTAGGGTTATATATAGAGCCGTTTTGTTCAGTCGGTGTGATCTTCATCGTCTCGCAGCGGAATCCTGAATAAGAACCTAGAAATAAGAAGCAACCTGTAAATCAAGAAATACAGTCCACTCTACATTCGAAGACAAAGGCGTTTTTATTTTCATCAACCCTTAGGACCATATCAATACTATACTGGTAAACATTTGTTTGTTTGTCGATACAGGCTTTGCCTAGTGAGGAAACTATTAGTAATGACCTTCTAAATTTACAAAACCTTCTCTGCAAGTATGTACATTGGGGTCGAGACATTGGGCCCTTGGGGACCGGGAGCTCACCTCATTTTCAAAAATCTTTCAGAGCGCCTGGTTAATGCGACGCGTGACCAAAATGCTGGCGTGTTTCTGGCTCAACGCATAAGCATTGCCATTCAACGTGGTAATGCCGCCAGCATGCTGGGTACGCTGCCAACTGGTAGTGGGCTTGAGCATTTGGATTGTCTTTAGACCTTCAACGGTCTATGGGCAGTCTAACTGTATTTGTAGTTTTAGTTTTAGCTTGTATTTTGTTTAGTTAATAAAGGCACATGCCCAGTATGTACTATTCAAACTTTATTTAACTGTGTTTTTATTTCCTTTATAATATGTATGGTATGTATATTTGTAGTATATACACATTTTTCATTTTTCATTTGTTTATCTTTTTTTCACGCAACATAAAATCAACGGATCAACATATTTTTGGTGTTGAGATAGGTGGAGAACCTAAACGTAATAAAACTTACTAAATCCCTAAAAAATACGGGCAGTAAGGAACTGTCCACTAGGGCAAAAGCGCTGGGCACCGTTATTTTTTTTTAATACACATTCTTGCATTTAGTAAGCTGTCTTAAAAACTATGTTAGATTTATCCAATGAACAGGCGGTATGGCCTTGAAGGCTTTAGCCTGCCCAATGGGCAAATAAAAAAAGAATGATTTATCCAACCAATTTTTTTTATCAAACTACCTACATTGCACAAAACGATGCGCGCAATCAAAGCGTGGGGAGACCTGTGCCCAGCAGTGGGGCGGTATAGGTAAAAAAAAGATTGTTTCTTTTGACGAGTTACGAACGCGGTACCTCTTTTTATCACACCTCACATCATTGTAGATGAAAGTTCCAGAAAAACTATAGTATTGCCAACACAAAAATCGTGTCTCATAAAATGAACTATAAAAGTAATTTATTGCATTTATATCTAATATTCGCCGCAAGAATATTATGTTTTTAATAATAAACGTTGGAAATATTTTCAATGTTGGAGCAACGTTTTTTGCGTGGTAAATCAGAACAAGCTAGACGTTGGTACCAATTTAGTGTCCTGAAAAACTGAAACATGTGGAAAATTGTGGAAATTTGGCACGTTTTTGTAATTTTGCATACCACATAAAATACAAAATATATTATAATGCATAATTACCACTCTTACGGTAACTACGATTTTATGATGTATTTATTAATATATTAGATATATTATATTAAACGGACCCGGGTATGTCCTAAAACTGCGACCAGAACCACTAGAGGATGGGCAGCAGCATCCTCCTACTTGAATGGTGGAATCTCCTGCGATACCCAAGCCGCCTGCCAAGCGTGGGTATTGGGTATTATGGCAAACCCTTCCCCCTTAGGGGGAGGCCTATGTTCAGCAGTGGACGTCTTCTGGCTGATGATGATGATTATTATATTAAACTAGCAACGCACCCCGGCTTCGCACGGGTGTAAGTCTAATTTTTTTACACCTTGGGTTACATTATTGGAGTTTTAGTAAGGATCCCTATTTAAAAAAAAAAATATATATAGCTTATGTCACCCGGGGATAGTGTAGCTTCCCAACAGTGTTTTTTTTTTTAAATCGGTTCAGTAGTTTCGGAGCCAATTCAATGTAAACAAACAAACAATCAAATCTTTCCTCTTTATAATATTAGTATGGATATAAACTAGTTGACCCGACAGTTACTGTTGTCCTGTCTTAGAACTGTTAAACGCGCGAAGTTAAGTTTTCTGAAATTTTCCAATTTTCTGCGCAATTTTATTATTTTTTCATTCCGTAAGAACCTTCTAAAAAGTAAAAGTATTAAAAAAATGAATGAAATCGGTAAAGTCGTTCTCAAGTTATGGTGTGATCAAGGTAAATAGGGATTCATTTTACTGGCTCCTACTTTTCGGGATGTAGGTATCCATTCTGATAACTGACTTGAGGTTTTAGGCGTTGCTCTTGTCTGCCTCAACTTTGGCTCCTAAGTATATTGAAAACAAGGCTCAATTGGCTGCCAAAAAGCTGGGTATCCCATCGAAGGTGCGACGGTACTTCACGTCGGAACAGTTGCTATCACTGTACTAAGCACAAGTTTGGTCGTGTATGGAGTACTGGCGCCTTACGGACAACTGCTGTTGCGGCACCTAATCCGCTCAGTTGGAAAATCACGCGAACGCAAACCGTATCTGGCGCCGCTAAGGTTCACGTTCGCGTGATTTTCCAACTGAGCGGATTAGGTGCCGCAATAGCTGTTGTCCGTAAGGCCCCTGCTCTCACCTTTGGGATGGATCAGCTAAGTACCAGCTTGGGGCGTACGATTCTATTGAGAAACGTGTCAAGAGGCTCATCAGCAACGAATCCCTGGTTCAGACTAAGCTTCTTAGTCTTGAGCATCGGCGTAAAGTTGCTAGTCTATCGGTTTTTTATCGGATACATTTCGAAGGGTGAGCATCAGATCTGCATGATCTAATTCCCTCCTGCCCATTTTCCTATCGGACTGCCAAAGCGAACATGAAAAGTCGACACCGCTTTGTGGTTGATATTCCGAGAACCCATACGAAGCGCTTTGATTCCACATTTATTGTGCGAACTATCTGTGGAATTCGCTGTCTGAATGGGTGTTCCCCAATAGTTACAATCAAAGTGAATCGGTTTCTTCTAGGCAAGCGTGCGTCCAACGTAGACCGCGTCATCGCTTACCATCACGAGAGCTGGCGGCCAAGCGCAAGCTTATTTTTAATAATAAAAAGAAGTAATTATGCTCCTAACATGCACAAAAATACACGATAGAGACAATGCCCTCTGCATCGTCGTGTGAAAAGTCGAAGATTACACGTAGGTAGTTTCAATAACAAAAACAGTCTGGCAATTCATGAATTACTCACTATGCCAGCCAAGATCAGTCAATAAACCAAAACAAAGTCTATTTTAAATATAATCATCACGAAATTACAATAAAAACTGATCTAAAATACGTTTCGCGTACGTGAGGCAGGCGTACCAAAATACTTGAAAATAAACGCAAACTCTTTGAAAAGTTTGAAGCACAGAATAGCGAAATTTCAGTACCTAATGTATGAAACGGGTGGGAAACGTGCGAAATCAAACTCCCAAGTTTTACCTATATCCTGCTCTAACGTTTAAGCTTGTCTATACAGGGTGTAAGGGGAACACTCGAAGCCAAAAGAAGGTAATTGTACTCATAATTATGAACCACTTTTAGTATGGGACCAACCCTGAAATCGCGAAAAAAAATCAGCTGTGCCATACATTTTGTCGAGTGTCAATGACCGTTTTCTATAGAACAGCTGATATTTTTTTCGCGATTTCAGGGTTGGTCCCATAGTAAAAGTGGTTCATAATGATGAGTACAATTACCTTCTTTTGGCTTCGAGTGTGTTCCCCTTACACCCCGTACAGGCATCTCACTACATTATAGGAGTGGCACCCGTTTCATAAATATTTTTCTCTCTATAGTAGTCCGCCCTCTTTTATGGTTTGAAGTCTGTTTTTTAGGGTTCCGTACCCGAAGGGTAAAAACGGGACCCTATTACTAAGCCTACGATGTCTGTCTGTCTGTCCTACCTATTAACGGCTGTATCTTTCGAACCGTAATAGATAGCCAGTTGAAATTTTTAAAGAATATGTAATGTTACGGCGGATTAACTAACAAATAATAATAAAAGGGAAAGGGGAATAATAATAAAAACGAAAGGGGGGGGGGGGTCCCCATACAACAAACGTGTTTTTGTATTAACTGTGATGAAAAAACGGTAATACTTACAAGCATCAAACTTAACATAATTATAGTACACACTCTAAAGTATAACAACAAATAATAAAAAATAGCCAAGTGCGAGTCGGTGACAAGTTTCTGTTCAACGCTGTTTTAAACTATAACGGTTGTTCACTAAAGTTATATTTATGATTCACCAAAACCTCAACTCATATCCAAAACCTTAACCTTCTCTTTTGTCTGTTTTATTAATGTTTGGTTTTGTTGGTACGGAACCTTCAGTGTGCGAGCCCGACTCGCACTTGACATGACATACAAGATGTCTGAAGCCAAAACTTAAGAGTCTAATATGTCGTGAATTTGGGTAGCGTTGCATCAATTTACGCGGTTATGACAAACAGCAACAAACTCATATTTTGGTTATAAATAGTTAAGTATACAAGTAAGTTAAATGTAATTTTGGAAACATGATTGGTGAAACTTTTCTCGATAGAATAATTCGGCGAAAACAGGCTTTCTAAAACACGTTTCAAGTTTTTTCTCCGCTTCTGGAAGTTCGTAACAATTTTTTTATTCATAATCTAATGGTCATATGTGTAATGTAATTTAATGTAAATTTGTTTTATTTAAAATTAAAATAGTTCTTGAGTAATTTGAAGTTTTAGCATATGTCGCTTCCGTAATTTAGTTCTGAGGGTGCCGATTCGTGCGTATATCTTCCTGCAGGCGTAGATAGCATATTTTTGTCCCTGTTTCGCGCAGAGGAAAACTTGAATTTGAGCTGACGACATATCGACTCTTAAGGCGCGGTCTGATCACGATTTCAAATTCGTTTTTCACCCGCTCACGCCATGATCTATTTGCTATCTAAAACGGCTTTGTTTAAAGTCGTAAATCGTATATCATCATATTTGATGATGATGATGACTTTGTGCTTGTGTTTATATTATTTTGAGGGTTTTTATTTAATTTATCAAACTATATAAATGAATTTCAACAATTAACTGGTTAAAGTTTTAAAAGACTAGTCTGGCTATACAATTCGTACAAAAAAATATGTTGTTGTCGCTGAAAATTCAGAGTTCTTCAATTCAGAAGCTATTTTTATTGTGCAATTTGTAATATGTTTTTTTTAAGATTCTAGACAATTTTTAAAAAATTTATTCGGTTAAGATTATTACCAAGGGGTTTTTTCTACTTGTACTTAGAATTTTTTTATCTGATCAGCTAATTTTGTCACGTCACACAAAGCGTTTAAAAACACTTCTTTTGGTAAGTTTTGCGATTGTACCGCGTCTTAAATGAAAAAAGTCAACATGGCTTCGCAGTTCGCTTTTAGGTCCAAAGCTACAGCGAATAAATCACGGCGTATCAAACCTGGCGTGTAGCCAAATATATCGACGGTGGGTTATCGAAACTGTAAATTTATTGCGCCACCTCACTCTAATAAACTAATAATAAATGCGTGATTCGCCGCGAACTGTTTCATTCAAGAAATTTTTTGAAGTAGACTAAGGCATAGTTTGGATTTCTGTTGGATGGAGCCATATATTTTCACAAAAAACCGGCCAAGTCCGAGTCAGCTCGCACACTGAGGGTTCCTTACCACCACATAACTTGTTAGCTACTAACAAAAAATTCAATAGATCAATGGCTACTAAAGTACAAAAAAATTGTGCAAAAAGACAACATCCATCAACGCCCAGGCGGTCACCCATCCAAGTACCGACCGCGCCCAACGTTGCTTCACTTCGGTGATCGTACGAGAACTTTTTTTTTTTAAATAAATAAATATTTTTTTTAAATAAATATTCGGGACATTTTGGTGGTTGACCACAACTGGTGGTGAACAGAATTTTGACACCGACTCGCACTTGGCCATAATTTATTATTTGTTGTTTTACCTTAGAGTGTGTACTATAATCATGCCAATTTTGACGCTGGTACGTATTTCCGTTATTACATTAAATTAAAGCTAATAAAAAAATACCAACGTAACAAACATAGAAAAAAAAAAGTTATTGAGAACTTTGAATTTTGAAGTCGATTAAAAAGTAATAAATATTTCCTCTATTTTTGTAACGTGGATTGACTGGTTACTTCAAGTGTGTATTTTACAGACACTTGTTACATGACATATTAATATTTCCACTTATTGGATGGATGCCAAAGATCTCGTGTTGAAACCGTGGAAATGTGAATTAAATGTGCTCTATGCATCGAGATACAATACATATAGAGTCAAAATCATTCCAAAAAAATCCGAACCAATACTCAGCGCACGGTTCGTATTGCTCAGAATTTTTGGTTAGTTACAAGGTAACCGCGATCTGACTACAACGCCGCGCGATGCCAGAGCTACGATGACATAGCGGACAACTAACGTTGAACACTATGCAAGCGACATAACGTCTACATTGCGCAGACTTGTTGTTTAGTTACAAGTTTTTTTTTTTTGATATTGACTTGTAATGTTGGCCTTTTGGCCTCTACAGATGGACCGGACTAGTTAGCGAACGCAGAGTGCGTTCGGCATAACTTGATGGTTTAAGTTTTTTGTTTTTGGGCGACTAGCACAAGGGCACCTCGAAGGTACGAACCTCGGCTTGGGCCGTCGCCGGGGGTAGGAATCAGACTTGCCCAGGCACCCCAGAAGGGGTGTGCCCTGGAGCCCTAGCGGTTTGTTGAACTGAATGATTATTTGGAGAGAATCTAACCGATCTTCTAACAGATCCCGAGGGTCTACGATCCCGCCGGCGGGATCGCTGTGTGTGTGTGTGCCTCTGGTAACCGACGCCTGTACCAAAAACTGAATATTTCCTATTGCTAGGAGCAGTCGGATCAGGCGACCCCAGCGCCGCCGCTGTGACGACGGCGATGGGGTCGTCCGGGTCGCCCAAGATGTCTCTAGGGCGTCTACGGAGAGGAGGAGGGTCTGTCACGTCTGTTGAGTAGTTGGAAGCTTTAACTACAAGAGGATTTGGGTGATGAGGCGCCGCGTCAAAGTAGCGGCGGGAGCTATACTTAATGTATTGAATCATAGATGGGAGGTTAGTTACAAGGTAACCGCGCTCCGAGTACAACGCCGCGCGATGCCAGAGCTACGATGACATAGCGGACAACTAACTTTGAACACTATGCAAGCGACATAACGTCTACATTGCGCAGACTTGTTGTTTAGTTACAAGGTAACCGCGCTCCGAGTACAACGCCGCGCGATGCCAGAGCTACGATGACATAGCGGACAACTAACGTTGAACACTATGCAAGCGACATAACGTCTACATTGCGCAGACTTGTTGTTTAGTTACAAGGTAACCGCGCTCCGAGTACAACGCCGCGCGATGCCAGAGCTACGATGACATAGCGGACAGCTAACGTTGAACACTATGCAAGCGACGTAACGTCTACATTGCGCAGACTTGTTGTTTAGTTACAAGGTAACCGCGCTCCGAGTACAACGCCGCGCGATGCCAGAGCTACGATGACATAGCGGACAACTAACGTTGAACACTATGCAAGCGACATAACGTCAAAATTATTATTAATAATAATAATAAACTTTATTTGAACAAATTACATGATTGTGAGGTTAGTAAATACAAGTACTTATTTCTAGTGTTAGTAGGTACAAGAGCATAAATTGCGAGTAAATATAGCATTGTATGTATACCTATACATTGTATCAATTATATTATTTATAATAAATAATAAATAAATTTTTATTACTTTAACACGGTTTTACATAAAATAAAATGTAGGCAGGAGCCCTCTTTTAGACATATAATATGTCTGTGCCAGAGGGCCCCGCTCTTCCGTCTCTACATTATAATATATAACATAATATAGTTTAATTTAATTAAAACGTACAATAACCATTTACTCAACAATGCTATATTTACTCGCAATTTATGCTCTTGTACCTACTAACACTAGAAATATAATAAAATTTATAATGACGCTCGGACGTTTTTTGACTGTTTTCACTGAGATATTGTGACTCTATAGGAATTGTATCTCGATAGCTCTACAGCTAATTGTCAGGGTGAAGACTTGAAGTGGTATAGCGCAGTGCTGCGCAGGATTTTAACAAGACGTTTTTAATAACTGACTAAGAGCTTGCCGAGACATGCATATGGTAGGGTTCCGTTGCCGAAGCCCAGTAATATTATCGAAAAAAGAAACTTTGTAGAAATAAGTGTTGTCAGCAATAAATCCTACAATAATGATTTAATTGCATTCTACTATAATTAAAATATTACATACGTACAGTAGAATCCGTTTATTATGACATCGAAAGGAATTGACAAACACGTCATAATAAGCGGACGTCATACAAAGCGTTATGTGAAAAAAAAAACATTTTTATGTAAATATGTAGATACTTAAGTATTTTAATAAAAAAAACATGGTATGCATACATACATATTAAATAAAAATAAAAATTGCACGTAATGCACTACATACGTATTTTTTTAATGTAGGTAATCTGTAATTTTTTCTGCTTTTCTTTTCAGTCTCTAATACTATTGTGTATAGAAGACATCGCCATGTCGGCCATTATAACCGGACATAATTGATTAAAAATAGGTCATAATAAGCGACATGTCACTGTAAGGGAAGTCATTATATCCGACTTTTTTATAAAGAATTTTATATGAAAACCAAACTTCGTAGTGTAATTACGTCATAATAATCGGTTGGTCAGTAACCCTAAAATAAAGGTTAGACCCGGTGAGCTGTGGTCAAACGCCTGGCCTGTCATGTAAAAAAATCGCATACAAACATTACAGTTCTGTGTATTTTGTAGTGTCAATAAGCTTTTTCTATGCAATAGCTAAATCATAAATAATATCACCATTTTAAGGTTGGTCCTAGCATATTTGTTGTGACTGGTCCCAGCAAGCAATAGAGTATGAGAAATGGGAGAGACTTTTGCCCAGCAGTGGGCTCTAATAGGATAATAAAAATAATAATATAAAAGCTTTGACGAATGTAATATACACGGCCGTGGTAGCCTATTTGGGAGACCGCTAGATTTGATAGCAAGGTCGCAGCTACAAATCCCGGGCCCGTACCAACGAACTCTTTGAGAGTTTATGTACGGATTTTTATACCACTGGCTTTTCGGTGAAGGAAAAACATCTTGAGGAAACCTGCATACGTACGGAGAAGGAATTCAATGGTGTATGTGAATCCACCAACCCGCACTGGGCCAGCGTGGTGGATATAGCCCAATCACCCTTTCGGGGGTAGGCTAAAAGTCCAGCAGTGGACTGTTAAAAGACTGATTATGATGATTATGATGAATCGGTTGGTCAATATAGGCGGAGTCATAATTAACGGATTCTACTGTATTTTGTTTTGATATTACAGTGTAATCTCACTAATCCGGCACTATTAAAAACCGGAGGGTGCCGGATTATTGGAATGTTCGGATTACTGGGTTATACTGAAAAAGTCATAGGTAATAAATAAAATAAAGCATTTCATAGAGATAATAAATGTATGTAATGTATTATGGAACAATTGAATTAACATGTAGGTACATAATATGTAATTAATGATAAGTTAAAATATGATAAGTTTTGAGGTTAGACTGCTAGTCGATGACGCAGCGACCAAAGCGCACACGTATAGAGGGGTAAGGGAGGCGTGGGCGGAGGGTGCCGGATTATTGGACGTGCCGATCTATCGAAGTGCCGGATTAGTGAGATTATACTGTATTTTTTATTTGTTAACAGCAATCGAGCGATGGAGCTGCGCTGATGTTCGCAGATGAGTTCAAACAAACGCTGGAGAGGTATCTCTTCGGCATCTGTCCACACACTTACAAGGTAAATATTAGTACCAGAGGCCTTACGGACAACTGCTATTGCGGCAGAAGTTTGATTTGTAACTATGGAGTTATTAATAAACAATTGTATTGTATTGTATTGCTTTTTACTGTCTATGGTCTGTCAAATTTATGATGATAATTTTGGCAGGTCACGCCCATGAAGTTTCGTATTTTTTCCGGTAAAATTGTACTACAAAATAATGTAGTACTTCATTCATGGTTTCCTCCCACTTAGCTTAGTGAAGTGCCACGCATAATGAACAACCGCAGACTACCGAAAATCGGTTTTGAAATAAAATAAATCAAACAAATATAAATGAATATACGGGGTGTAAGGGGAACACTCTCGAAGCCAAAAGAAGGTAATTGTACTCATCATTATGAACTACTTTTACTATGGGACCAGCCCTGAAATCGTGAAATCAGAACTTTGAGACCTAACCCAAAAAGGTAAGGTCCAAGTTCTTTGGATGCGGAGTTCGACGCGTTGACTATAAGAATGTTCAATCAAGGTTGTATCATAATGCCTGGCGACAGATTTTTTTCTCATTTCCGTTCTATTTACTTCTCTTTTCTGTGATTAAACTAGCTAAACCGACAGACGTTGTCCTCTCTTAGAATTGTCAAACGCTCGAAGTTAAAATCGGCGTTGAGTTTTCTGAAATTTTGAAATTGAATCGACACCGCTTTATGATATATTGATATTCCGAGAACCCGTACGAAGCGCTTTGATTCCACATTTATTATGCGAGCTAGTCTGTGGAATTCGCTGCCTGAGTGGGTGTTCCCCGATAGTTACAATCTGGGTGTCTTCAAGTCGAGAGTGAATCGGTTTCTTCTAGGCAAGCGTGCTCCATCGTAGGCCGCATCGTCGCTTAACATCAGGCGAGTTGCCGGCCAAGCGCAAGCCTATTTATAATAAATATATATATATCGCTTCTCTCACACCCTATATATATATATATATATATATATATATATATATATATATAGGGTGTGTATATATATATATATATATATATATATATATATATATATATATATATATATATAGGGTGTGAGAGAAACACGCGAAAACGTAGACAGGTGATAGTGCTAGTCATTGCTGATACAATGCCACAGAATATAACAAGGAGTAGAAAGTTCACTCCGCAAAGAAATTTAAATAAACGATGACTCGTATCTACGAGGTAATAAAGTAGCAATTCAACTCGTACAGAGCTGGATACCACTTGCTATATTCGTTGAAAAAGGCGTTGAGTTTCCTGAAATTGCGCAATGCTGCCTGCCTACCGGCAGATTTTTCTTCTCATTTCCGTTTACTTCTCTTTTCTGTGGTGCTGATAGAATAATCTCGTTAATAAGCAGTAGTCTCGTTGGTTGCAGATGTCGCTGGGAAACAAGGGGAAGAACTCGACCACGCTTGCGTGCGACGTCGACGCAGACCACCAGGATTTGGCTGGCAGGTGAGAACCAATCATCATGATGAGCTTTTGATCTCATTCCGTCGGACTTCCACTATTACACATTCCGACACCTTCAAAATGCTCACCGCCACATCTTCATCATCATCATCATCATCATCAGCCAGAAGACGTCCACTGCTGAACATAGACCTCCTCATTTAACCACCAACGACAGCCTGCAAATGCTGCCTGAAATTTGCAAGTTGAAGAGGCAATGGGCAGGCCACATCACTCGAAGAACCGATAACCGATGGAGAAGAAAGGTTCTTGAGTGGAGACCACGAACCCCCACATCTTGCAAAGTTGGAAATCCCACACCGTCCGATTTTGCCTTTGCGGCATCAAGCAAAAGCCGTCATTTACCTAGTTTGAAATCTATGGCTCCCCCCAGTGAGACAGGTAAAAATGTCTTAGGTTTCCCCAAAGTAGGTACCTAGCCTAGGTTACTACCTAGACCTAGTGCTTTTTCATCATCATCATCAGCCAGAAGACGTCCACTGCTGAACATTAGCCTCCCCCTTTAACCTCCACACTGAACGACAGCCTGCCTTTTGCATCCACTGGATGCCCGAGACTCACAATGTCGTCGGTCCATCTAGTGGGAGGCCTCCCTACGCTGCGTCTTCCGGTTCGTGGTCTCCACTCCAGAACCTTTCTTCCCCATCGGTTATCGGTTCTTCGAGCGATGTGGCCTGCCCATTGCCACTTCAACTTGCAAATTTTAACAGCTATGTCGGTGACTCTAGTTCTTTGCCGAATATCCACGTTTCGGATTTTATCGCGCAAAGAAACTCCAAGCATAGCTTAATTAAAGTAGTGCTTTTTACGATGTATAATATATTTCATTTCGTTATGATTTTACGGCCTTGGTTTTGTAAATTCAAAACACCAATAATTTATCTTCGTTCTAAATCACGTGTTGTTCCTACCTACTTACTTAAGTTACTTACTGGATAGTTTGTAAGAAGGTGCCTATTTCCATTTGGGTATGGTAAAAAGTTTATGTTCGGGAAATTGCGTGACATCTTCTCGTCCAAGATACCACAGTGCCTCAAGACGAAGGTCTTTGACCAGTGTGTGATGCCAGTGATGACATATGGTACTGAGACGTGGTTCTTAACTGTTGGCCTTTTGGAAAAACTCAGAGTCACACAGCGGGCAATGGAGAGAGCTATGCTCGGAGTTTCTTTGCGCGATAAAATCCGAAACGTGGATATTCGCCAAAGAACCAGAGTCACCGACATAGCTGTTAAAATTTGCAAGTTGAAGTGGCAATCGGCAGGCCACATCGCTCGAAGAACCGATAACCGATGGGAAAGAAAGGTTCTGGAGTGGAGACCACGAACCGGAAGACGCAGCATAGGTAGACCTCCCACTAGATGGACCGACGACATTGTGAGAGTCGCGGGCATCCAGTGGATGCAAAAGGCAGGCTGTCGTTCAGTGTGAAGGTTAAAGGGGGAGGCCTATGTTCAGCAGTGGACGTCTTCTGGCTGATGATGATGATGATGATGAAAAAGTTTATGTGAGGTGAATTTGTACGTCTGTAGCCGGCATTAAAGTATGTTTTGGTTTTTCGCAAAGCAAATGATTGTGCTAATGAGATATAAAGTTAGCTTTCTGTTGTGGCCAATGTTTTCGTTGGCCTAGCGCCAGTCCACGGATTTGAGGTCTTCTATTTTTGTAGGAAATTATGTTTATTCCTTCTGTTGACAAATCAGGGATAATTCAAATTCAAATTCAAAATATTTATTTGTCAGAACATGGTAGGTACACATACATATAAAGTAGCATACATGGTCGTAATAATGGAGACGTATCACATGTCCTTGCCTGTTACAGCGTACAAATGTTAGTTTTTATTATATATTATTATTAGTTTTTGTTAAAGTTAAAAAAATAACGAAATTATGTCTAAGTTAGAATATTGTTAGATAATTATGAAGGTAATAATAAATCGGCCAAGTGCGAGTCGAGCTTGTGCACTGAGGTTTCCGTACCACCACAAAATACAATAATTATCAATTTAAAAAAACTATTTGGTCAAAACGCCTACGAAAATAGACAAGCAATTGCTACGCCGTCACATCTATACTAATATTATAAAGAGGAAAGATTTGTATGTAAGTATGTTTGTAACGAATTGGCTCAAAAAGTGCTGGACCGATTTTTTAAATTCTTTCAACATTTGAATGCAACATTATCACTGATTAATATAGGCTATTTTAATAGGCTATATAACTATACCCGTGCGGAGCCGGGGTGCGTTGCTTTTTACAATGATTATTTGTCGACAGGTTAGCGACGCTAGCCCTGCGTGCGCACTCTGCGTCGCGGACAGATTGCTTGCGGCTCGGCGCGGCGCTCGCCAACACGCTCGGCGAACTTGCTCGGACAGCTGCCAGCAGACAAGTTGATAATGCTGGTAAGTTTAGTATTGAAAGTACGGGGGGGGGGGGGCAAGGGGGCTTTGCAAAATTCACGAAATATCACAAGGGGGTAAATACGTTAAAAATGCTAAAAAAACATCACGTGACGGACGCCCCCCAAAGATGAAAATGACATTGACAATGACATTAGTTTGAGAGATGTTATCTCAAGCTAATGTCATTTTCATACAATTTCATCTTTCTGCAAGCGTTAACGCTAACATATATTTTGAGTAGTCTAACTTTCAACTCCTCAGTCTCACTTTCAAACACCGCTATGTCATAAGATTTTTTGATTTTGACAGATAACGGTTTAGAATTTAACGGTTTAGAATTTAAATTCTAAGCCGTTAACGGTTTAGGTATTGTCTAACCCCCCGGCTTCGGATATGTCAGCGTTTCTATGTTATGTACCTATGTTTCTATACAGGGTTACTTAGGTGTTATTATTATATTTTCAGCAGCAGCCGCAGCTGCAACGGAAGCCAAGAAACGCAAGCTGTCCAAGAGTCAAAAGATGAAGATTCAAGCGAAGCAGCGCACCGCACTCGCCGTCAAAAAGAAGGCCGCCGCTTTAGCCGCCGCTGCCGCCGCGAAAATAACCTCTTAAACAAGCCATTTTAAGAATTAGGTCTTAGTTAAGTTACTAACGTCAAATGGCCTCTTAGACTTAAAATACTACTACATTAGCTGCACCACTATTAAAATCACAATGAAAGCTTTTTAAGGCGAGGTTTTCCCACTCTTAAGGGTCCTATAACACTTTTTGACGAAAAAAGCATCTTTGATATCTTTACGCGTTCTTGAGAAAAAGGGTCTTGACAGACGGACAACAAAGTGATCCTATAAGGGTTCCGTTTTTTCTTGAGGTACGGAACCCTAGTAAAAAATACGTTCGATAGAAAGTTATAGATACTCCCTTGGTAATAAAGTCTAAAATTAGGTACACTTAACATTTGCGTCAGCAATCCATCAAAAAGATTTACGAAGAAAAATTAATTATGAAATCCACACTTTTGTAATTAATATGGCTCTTTTATTAGCTATTAATGTAACCAAGAAATCATGGCCGATCTAGTTTAAAATATTTTGAGTTTATTAAGGGTGGGTTGCACCAACTTACTTTAGCTTTAACATTTCCGTTAAAGTACCGGTTAGGCAAAAAAATTGTTGCACCATCTGACAATTGTTAAATGACGTCTTAACTTTTTTAATTTGAAACTAAGATATCTAGAATATTATTTTCAAAATAACTTGTCCTGCGGTATTTTGTGTGGCATTTGAAAAGCGGTCCATGAAAAGTTTGATAGTTCTTAAACTCCTTTGTACTAGTTAGACGAGAGCTTTTCTGGGCTTTTTTCCGCTAAGCGTTACTAGATGGCGCTTTTTAGATGTGATAGTTAATTTCCCGTATTCGAAGGGTAGATAAATAAATAGCAAGTTAGTTGGAACTACTTAATTTTTGTAAATTGTCAACATTTTTAAGATGCTTATGCTGTTTTAAGCCTAATGAAATGGTATTTGTATAAAATTAATTAAAATATAACCGAATGTTATTTTATAGATCGTATTTATGGAATTAACTTTTAAGTGTTGTAAATAATATTATTTTACGAAATAAAAATAACTTACTCAAAATAGTGTTATTCTGCCTTTCTCATTCATTTCTTGTAATGGTGCATACAGTATATTATTTAATTAAAAACAAATACGTTTTTAATCATCTTTTCTACCATACTAGTTTATTATTTATACAGGCAGCACCAACAGCACCTATTTTCACGGAGTTTTGGCGCCAACGTGTACGTTATAATGTAGCATTCAAATGTTGAAAGAATTTTAAAAATCAGTCCAGTACCTTTTGAGCCAAATCGTTACAATTAAACTTACATACAAACCTTTCCTCTTTATAATATTAGTATAGATGTGACGGCGTAGCAATTGCTTGGCTATTTTCGTAGGTGTTTGGACCAAATAGTTTTTTTATTGTATTATTTTCCTAAACTTGTGTATTTTCGAGTGTTAATGTGTAGTAAATGGTGAATTATTATTTATTAAGTGCTCGTAAACGTGCTCGAGTGTGGCCAAGTGATATAATGAGGTGAAACACGTCTTTTCGTGTTGTTTTCAAAACTCCATAGGAGCCTTTTGGAAATCTCCAACACTTTGCAGGGGCATATTATGAGTTTGACTTGACCGTGACTTACTTTGCTTGACTGTGACTATGACTTGTTTGACGCTTTTAATACCATGTAAACATGTTAATATTACGACTAAAGGACATTGAATCCACAGTCATGAAAATTTTAACAAAACTATTTTCACGGAGTTTTGGCGCCAACGTGGAAAAAACATCATCATCATAATCAGCCTTTAACAGTCCACTGCTGGACTTATAGCCTACCCCCGAAAGGGTGATTGGGCCATATCCACCACGCTGGCCCAGTGCGGATTGGTGGCTCGTATTAATTTCCTAAATTTGTATATTTTCGAGTGCTAATGGCGTCAATTCTGTCATACCACTCACTAAACTTATCTGCCTCTCTTTTCATTTTAATACGTGAGAGAAGGATAGCAACAATTTTAGAGCTGTCAAATTTAGTTTAGTTTAGAGTGCATCAGAATCGATGCCAATGTGTAGGTAATAATGGTGGATTATTATTTATTATGCTTGTGAACGTGCTCGAGTGTGGGTAAGTAATTTAGCGAAGTGAAACATGTCTTTTCCGTGTTGTTTCCAAGACTCTATAAAAGCCTCTTGTAAAGTCTCCACCACTTTACAGGGGCATGAGTTTGACTTAACCAAGACTTACTTTGCTTGACTTTGACTGTGACTATTTTTGATTGACGTATTTTAAGTCAACAAGTCATAGTACTATCATAGTGATGTATTTAATTATATTACGACAGAAAGACTCTGTATCAACGGTCATGAAGATTAACAAACAAAAAATCTTGCCTCTTCTCAAACGTCAAAGTAATGACGCTTCTATGAGTTCAAAATAGTGTAGTCATAAATACATACAAACGTAAGTTCTAATATAAGCTCTAACGCTGTGAGTTAGGGTGAATAATCAATTGAATTTAATTTGCTACGTAGTACGTAGCTAATTTCATAAGCGGGTAGTTGATTTGATAGGGGTAAAACAAAAAATTGAAATCTTGAGCATTAAATCGATTAAAATAGAATACGAGTGAAGGAACAATTTTTTTGATAAATGATTATTGCATATTCACGCACGCTACTGCTAAATGATTTAAATACTTCGGTGATCATTGTTTATGTACTGAGATTTTGTTCAGGAAATTCACCAATATTATTATTTATTTATTCATTAAAACGGCACTAAACCAATTACATTAATTAATTACAGTTAAATATCAAAATTAAAATTAATTATATATCACAAATTCTTAAATATCTAAAAATCTGTAATTTAATATTCAATATAAAATTTTCAGATGTCAGTACCCTTAGGCTCAGATTTGATAGTTTACGAAAACTTTTTTCGTTTACGTATTGTTCCATACATTTTGGTAAAGCGCCTCTATCGGAAACGTGGAGGAACTAAAATCGGTAGTAATCGGCGGTATAGATTGCTTCACTCTAATACGAAAAAAGTTTTCGAATACCATCAAAACTTGTACTAAGAGTACTGGTGATGTGAAATAGTATCCAAAAAATTATCCCTGAGTTAAATTGGACAGCTAAGAAGTATATCATGAAAATAACAATGCTTTGCAAATTCAAAAGCTTCTATCTATTTCTTAAAATATAATTAGTATAATTTTCTTCTATCTTAAGACTGTCTAACTTGCTAGATATAAACTTTGCTTTACTCGTAAAGAAATAAAAATAACATTATGTCCCAGGCAACGTCACTCGAATCGAATAGAATAAGTAACTGGTGATATTCGATTCGATATAATCTATGTTATTTGAATCGTTTGTTATGCCCATGTCTATTTGACAAACTTGTTAATAACAAGTTTGTCAAATAGACATGGGCATAACAAACGATTCAAATAACATAGATTATATCGAATCGAATATCACCAGTTACTTATTCTATTCGATTCGAGTGACGTTGCCTGGGACATAATGTTATTCTTGTTATTATTATAATCGAGTGTACATAACCTTTCATTTCATGTTTCGATTTTATTTTACTCAAAAACAATAGAATTTCAATGAAATCTGTGCTAATGTGTTAGTTTTAAGTTTAAACCACCGATACCTGACGAGGAAATACAAGAAAGGTTCGTGGTTCATTCACAATAACTATATTTTTACCACATAATTAGTCCAGTCTACGTACCTACGCGTTTAAGTTTTTAGTGGCATGTGCAGTTATTTTATGTGTTCGCTCTTATTGTTACGCTCTTTTATGAATTTAAAACGCCATTTTGTGTAAGCCGATAGCTTTTACGTGGTATTTCCGGGGTTTGTTAATAAAAGCTATCTCTACAACACTTAACTCGTAATTTTCAAGATGTTCTAAAATTAAAAATCGAATCGTAACGTAAGTAATGCAATCCTTTTTACTTTCTCGAAGGTTTCAATTTTCGGATAGTGCTCTGTAGCGTATTTATTTTTTAAATTTCACAAGCATTTGTAAAAAGTTTTCATTATTAAATTATCTGTCATCTAGAAATCTATGATTCATGCAAAGTGAGCAATTATTTCTCCACTCATTCACAGTCGTTTCTTAGAAATTATTAAATGCTATCTCACTCTCATCTGTATTGTAACTGAACTGTACTTTTTGCACATTTGATTGTTTAAACTAAAAATGTAGTTTGAGATTGTTGACCTTATAGCTTGGAAAACTACTATAAGTAGGGGGTAATGACCCTCAATAGTTTACTTTAAAACAGATTTTGTTAACTGTATCTTTGGTATGTATGTTATAATGATATTCACTGGCTGGTTAGAGTTGACAAACATAGACAACCTTCTTTCTGAACCTAAGTTTTTTTTTAAAGTTGTTTTTGTTTGTACTTTTTTCCTTGTGCCTAAAAGTTTTCAAGGTGTTTATATTTGTATGCAAATTTTTTTCTTTGAACAATTAACATTGTAGAAAGTTTAATGAATATAATTTTTCATAATTATTACCTGAAACATCTATGTTCAAAAACCTGACAAAAGAGATCAAAATTCACAGTTTTTATTACACATCTACAGCTGAGAGCTGGGAAAACTTATATTTACTAAAAATCTTCCTTGATAGGTAGTAGAATTTCTTTACTTTGTCATAAAAAGGCTAGGTTTAAACTGATATTTTTTTGCCATTTACTGTGATAAAAGCCACTAACGCTTCTACATTATGCCAACAAAACCAGTTCTGCTGCTTTATCTCTATCTCTTCTCTATCTCTACATAGTATAAATTGAAGGCGCTTTCCCCGTCTGTCTGTCTGTCTGTATGTCTGTATGGCCGCTAACTCCTCCTAAACTATGCAACGGATTTTGATGCGGTTTTCACCATCAGTTAGATACATTTTCAAGGAAGGTTTATATATATAACTAGCGACCTGCCCTGGCTTCGCACGAAAATTACACCCGTGCGAAGCCGGGCGGGCCGGTCGCTAGTTGTATATGTAACAATGGGATAGTATTTTTTTTATTACTGTTTACCTCGGATAGTGGGTAAATCAAGGCAACAATGTTTAAAAATTCTATTCCACTATTTCCTTTCGTTTATTAGCTCTGACAACTGCAATAACATCAGCGTTTGGGGTCGAGACATTGGGCCCTAGGGGACCGGGAGCTCACCTCATTTTCAAAAATCTTTCAGAGCGCCTGGTTAATGCGACGCGTGACCAAAATGCTGGCGTGTTTCTGGCTCAACGCATAAGCATTGCCATTCAACGTGGTAATGCCGCCAGAATGCTGGGTACGCTGCCAACTGGTAGTGGGCTTGAGCATTTGGATTGTCTTTAGACCTTCAACGGTCTATGGGCTGTCTAACTGTATTTGTAGTTTTAGTTTTAGCTTGTATTTTGTTTAGTTAATAAAGGCGCTAGCCCAGGAAAAAAATAACATTGTAGAAAAGATGAATATAATGTTAACTACGTCGTTCGTATATCTTATGGCGCTTGTGATTGGAGACTCAAAAGTTATTCAAGCAATTCACGCCCAGGATTGGCCCGCTCGAAAAAGATTAAGCTGAAAAAGTGTAACTGGCTTATATGCAACTAATAAACAAAAAATACTAATAATTATCATGAATGCCCAATGCTTTTAATGTACGGGGTGGAAAAAAAACAAGATCCTTTATGAAACAGGAAATTTTTTCCACAATTTCAAAGTTAGTCCCATAGAGTAGAACGACTTTTTGTTGTATAGGACTGGTACATGTAAAAGTTTATCATAATGATGAGTATAATGGCCTCCTTTCGGCTTATTAAAGATTATATGTGTAACCCTGTATATTTGTGAATAAATTACTTTTGACTTTGTTACAGATGTACTAACTTTGTTACAGATGTACTGACTTCGTTACAGATGTACTGACTTTGTTACAGATGTTCTGCCTTCAAGAAAAAGAAACTCACTTTGACAAGGACCCTCTCGACACTGAGAGCCAATCAGAGCTCAGCGATGACGAGCCCACAACAAAACGTATCAAACTCAACTCCTCACTCAACCAGTCTCTCAACTCAACCCTCAACTCGTCTCTCAACCTACAAGTGTACCAAATACCGGCCAACTATACTTATACAACTCCCAAGACTTTGTCAATATTTCCCACGTCACATGTTCTGCCAAAGTTTGTCAATAATCCGTTGAACTTGGCTAACCCCCTGGCTTTGGCAAATGAAGCCAATAATATTGTCAAGAATTTACAAACAAGGTATGTGTAGCCTTTTTTATTCACAACGGAATGAAGATCAACTTGAACCTCTTGCTTTTTTGTTAAATATTATAAATAGGCTTGCGCTTGGCCGCCAATTCGCCTGATGTTAAGCAATGATGCAGTCTACGATGGAGCACGCTTGCCTAGAAGAAACCGATTCACTCTCGACTTGAAGACACCCAGATTGTAACTAACGGGGAACACCCATTCAGGCAGCGCATTCCACAGTCTATCAGTTTGCACAATAAATGTGGAATAAAAGCGCTTCGTACTGTTTATTAGCGGTTTAACCTCCATGCTCTCTCTACATAGAGGACTGTCAGTATTTTGAAAAGGTGTTTGTTTAAAAGGCAATGTTTATATGAAAGTAGGATAACAACAATTTTAGAGCTGTCAAATTTAGTTTAGATGATCATCATCATCATCATCATCAGCCAGAAGACGTCCACTGCTGAACATAGGCCTCCCCCTTTGACCTCCACACTGAACGACAGCCTGCCTTTTGCATCCACTGGATGCGCGCGTTTAGATAATGGCACAACAGAATCGACACTTAATTTTAACATTTATTTCCTTTTCAAGGTTTTCGTTGCCGGCTAAGTTGTCCATAACTCCAGTACAGAAAACTCCAGCTGTTTCGGAGACGGGAGAAATTATCAGGTGAGATTCTATATAATTTTTTTTATTTGGGTTGTCTGAGGATTGACTTACAGTTCAGTTATAGCAGTTAGTTTTGAACATTTAATTAACAGTTCGGTTATTCCAGTTAGTTCTTAACATTTAGTTAAGTTACTTTTTAACATTCAATTATAGCAGTTAGTTTTGAACATTTAATTAAATTAGGTACTTATTAACATTCAGTTAAAAGTTCAGTTATTCCAGTTCTGAACATTCAGTTAAGATACTTTTTAACAATGAATTAACAGTTCAGTTATTCCAGTTCGTTTTTAATATTTAGCTAAATTACTTTTTATACATTCAATTAACAGGTGAGTTATTCTAGTTCTGAAAATTCTGATAAGTTACTTTTTAACATTCAATTATCTGGAATAACAGTTAATTGAAGTTAACAGTTTTAGTCAGACCATTCTGTTAAGATACTGCTTAACATATAATTAAAATATCAGTTATTCCAGTTAGCTGAATATTTAGTTAGGTTACTTATTAACATTCAATTAAAAGTTCAGTTATTCCAGTTCTGAACATTCAGTAAAGTTGCTTTTTAACATTCAGTTAAAAGTTCAATTATTTCAGTTAGTTTTGAAAATTCAGTTAAGCTACTTTTCAACATTCAATTAACAGTTCAGTTATTCCAGATAGTTCTGAACATTCAGTTAAGTTACTTTTTAACATTCGCGACACATGAGTTCCTAAGATGAGTATTACAACTTTTTTTAAGTAACTCATTGGATTAATTTGTTTATATTTCAGATATAAGAAGAATGGCGAGGTAGCGAAGAAGCGAGGTCCGCCTAAAGGATACAAGCGAAAACCCAAACTGGACCTGTCCAAGAGTCTCAGTTTACCACAAGCCTTACAAGCTACTGCTCTTCAGGTAAATATACAGGGTGTAAGGGAAACGCGCGAAAACGTAGACAGGTGATAGTGCTGGTGATTGTTGATTCAATACCACAGAATATACCAAGGAGTAGAAAGTTCACTACGCAGTTTTATTTTTATTTTTTATATCATATATCATACACATAATTAATCTAAATTAGTATCGAAATAAATTAGTACTGAGACGTGGTCCTTAACTGTTGGCCTTTTGGAAAAACTCAAGAGTCACACAGCAGGCAATGGAGAGAGCTATGCTCGGAGTTTCTTTGCGCGATAGAATCCGGAACGTGGATATTCGCCAAAGAACTAGAGTCACCGACATGGCTGTTAAAATTTGCAAGTTGAAGTGGCAATGGGCAGGCCACATCGCTCGAAGAACCGATAACCGATGGGGAACCGTAATATAGCATTTTAAAATTATACAAAAAAAAAACTATTCCAATGAGTAACCAAAAGAAAAATAATAAAAAGATAAAATAATTTTTAAACCATTAAATGCAACCGTCTGCGCTATTCTATGCGCAGTTTGTGTGAACATGTGTATGTATGTGTGTGTGTGTGGGTGGGTGTGTGACTGAGTGAGTGTGTGAGTGTGTGTGGGGACAGTAATAAGTTACCTACCTATAAACTACCCCATTCCACGAAAAATAAAATACCTATAATAAATAAATGATGACTCGTATATACGAGGCAATAAAGTAGCAATTTAACTCGCACAGGGCTGGATACCGCTTGCTATATTCACCTAGAGAGCCGCTCTCTTTCTATCACGTAGCTCTATCTCTCCTGACGCGGACGTGTAACGTTAGGGTTTTTGTCAAAGATTCGTTGTTCTTCCTTTTATTTATACACCCGCTATTATATATTATTATTAAGCACAACATTATCTTTTATACGGATTATAGGATCGTTTAGAAGTCATTGATTGTTGCAAAAATCACAGAAAAGATGCATAATTACGCGTGACGTGACTAGCGTGCGAGCCATGCGGTTACAGCCCTATCATACACCTGCCCGAAAGGCGCGCCGGCCGAACGTACCTAAACTGCGGAGTGACACCCCTCTGACAATACAACAAAAACGGTGTTCTATTAAAAAAAAAATATGTTCGTAATGTAATGCAAATAAAATATCAGCTGATGCTAGAAGTCAAGGAACGTCCTGCACCACGTGCACGCTTGTACGCTTTACATTGCTGGTTTGCAAAATTCTAAACCTATGGGCAGTTTCGATGCCATGGTTCCTAAACTTAGATAGTTTAGATAGCCCGTTGGTACAGTTGGTAGTGAACCTGCCTTCTGAGCTTAGGGGCGTGGGTTCGATTCCCACCTAGGACAAACATTTGTGTGATGAACATTTGTGTTTGTTCTATATCTCGGTGTTAATATCTATTTAAGTATGTATTTAAAACTATATATGTATGTATATCAGTCTCTGGCAGCCATATCACAAGCTTTTGCTTAGTTTGGGGTCAGATGACCGTGTGTGCAAAAATGTCCCGAATATTTATTTTATTATTTATTTATTTAATTGGACCCGGGTATGTCCTAAAACTGCGACCAGAACCACCGGAGGATGGGCAGCAATGTCCTGTTAGTACACGGTGAACGTACTGCGATCTCCAAGCCGCCTGCCAAGCGTGGGGATTATGGCAACACCCCTCTCTAAGAGGGAGGCCTTGTTCAGCAGTGGACATTTAATGGCTGATGATGTGTGATGTGATATAATTTAGGTTAGATTCATATTTATTGTAATTTGTTGTTATGTATATATCTTGTAAAACTTTGATATTTCTGTTTATTACTTTTTGTCTTTTATAAGGTGTTTTTGATGCACGCCTACGTACTGTTTGTTCCAACCTGGTGGATGACTGGTAGAAAATGTTTAGCATTAAGTCCTCCAATTATACATGTTTACTTAATTTGTAAGTGTGCAATAAAGTATTAAATAATAAATCTCACGGAGGGAAAGTTTGAGAGTGGATTTTGTTAAATTACAGACAACAATTTCAATGTTATGGTTTACCTGTTTCATATAAGTCTTAAAAAAGGCGCCTTTTATTTTCATTTTATGCCGGTGAATCTGAATACCTAAATTGAACGATTGTATTTTTTATTATGGCTAATAATAAAAAAAAAATATTCCAGGCGCAAAACACAATCCTAACGAGTCTCCTAGCTGCTAACAACACATCTGTTTCCTTACCACCGACAACAACTAGTGCTTTAAACCAACCGAGGACTATCCTACCGCATGAATCTGCACTGCCTGTACTGATACCCATTGCGCCGCCTATACGACTGCCTGAAGGTAAGAAATAAAATTATTAATTAGAATAAACACTTATACGGGGACTACGGGGTGTAAGGGGAACACTCTCGAAGCCAAAAGAAGGTAATTGTATTCATCATTATGAACAACTTTTACTATGGGACCAACCCTGAAATCGCGAAAAAAATATCAGCTGTGGGTTTACTCTTGACACTCGATTTCAATCGTAATTTGGGATTGGGATCGAAAACATGCCATTTTGGTACTCTTGAATTCTAAACTAGCGCACGATTGGGACCGATAATGGTGGAATTTTATGGAACTAAATAAAATAGACTCAACTCGACGCTTTCGGTACTCTTGACGCGATTGAAGAGTACAAAATGGCATGTTTTCGATCCCAATCCCAAATTACGATTGAAATCGAATGTCAAGAGTAAGCCCACTGTTCTATAGAAAATGGTCATTGACACTACAAAATGTATAGAACAGCTGATTTTTTTTCGCGATTTCAGGGTTGGTCCCATACTAAAAGTTGTTCATAATGATGAGTACAATTACCTTCTTTTGGCTTCGATAGTGTTCCCCTTACACCCTGTATATAAGATTTTAGGCGTCCGCCATATTAAATTTTGTGTAATTTTTTTAACGTAATTTTATTTTTCGTTTTCTTAGTAAACCCTTTCATTTAACCGATAAGATAGCCCGTTGGTCCAGTTGGTAGTGAATCTACCTTCTGAGCTTGGGGGCGTGGGTTCAATTCCCACCTAGGACAAACATTATGTGATGAACATCTGTGTTTGTTCTATATCTGGGTGTTAATATCTATTTAAGTATGTATTTAAAACGTAAATGTATGTATTTATTAAAAATCTCAGTCAAATTACAACTAAACTAATAACTATTCAAATAACCCACCCCTGACCGTTCCCGGCGCAAAGGTACCCAAAACACTCGCTGCGTTACCGCGTTGGATGGCAATGGGCAAACTTTGCACCAGGAACGAGCCGGAGCGGGAATCACCACACTTTTCCTTGAGCCTGTGCCCTATCTCCGAAATGAGCTTGTTGGCCTCAGTCCCCCAACAACCCATGGTCTGCACGGCAACGGGCACAAAATTGTAAAGCGGCTCCAACGCTGCGTACTTCTCTCTCTTTTTATTTTTGTATTTAAAACTATATATGTATGTATAGTATATATAATTTCTAAATTTTCTATATTGATATAATTTGACTGATACAATTAATAACTAGTGAAATGTAGTAATTTTAATAAATGAACCAATCCAAATGTAACTAATATTAATATAAATTAATAATCTAGGAAAAACAAAAAAAAAAAAAAAAAAAAAATTGGATGCCTCCACTTTAAATTTCTTTTTTTTTGAGTACATCGTCACTTGGCCGCCACAATACGGGCCATGAGCCTAGTGTGGGGCCCTTGTTAAAGTCGACATCTTAAATATGTTTAAATTTTTTGGAAATTTCTTACTTTTTATTATTAAGTCTTAGTAGTTTGTATTAAAATTAATTTAAGATTACACAGCTTTTAGAAATAAAGATTTACTTCTTTACTTCTTCTATATCAGTCTCTGGCAGCCATATCACAAGCTTTGCTTAGTTTGGGGTCAGGTGACCGTGTGTGCAAAAATGTCCCAAATATTTATTTATTTAATTAAATTCCAGGTGTGGAGTTAGTAGAATTGCTGTTAGATCCGATGGACTGGTTCCCCTCAGAGCCTTATAAGATGACCTTCAGCCGCAAGAAGAACCCCAAGTGGAAACTGTTTCCTTATAGATGTGAACATTGCTTTAAAGTAAGTATCACTATTCAGATGTGGACTATGCTTTAAAGAAAGTACCACTATACATAATGTGAACATTGCTTTAAAGAAAGTACCACTGTACAGATGTGAACATTGCTTTAAAGTAAGTATCACTATTCAGATGTGGACTATGCTTTAAAGAAAGTACCACTATACATAATGTGAACATTGCTTTAAAGAAAGTACCACTGTACAGATGTGAACATTGCTTTAAAGTAAGTATCACTATTCAGATGTGGACTATGCTTTAAAGAAAGTACCACTATACATAATGTGAACATTGCTTTAAAGAAAGTACCACTGTACAGATGTGAACATTGCTTTAAAGAAAGTACCACTGTACAGATGTGAACATTGCTTTAAAGAAAGTACCACTATACATAATGTGAACATTGCTTTGAAGAAAGTACCACTATACATAATGTGAACATTGCTTTAAAGAAAGTACCACTGTACAGATGTGAACATTGCTTTAAAGAAAGTACCACTATACATAATGTGAACATTGCTTTGAAGAAAGTACCACTATACATAATGTGAACATTGCTTTAAAGAAAGTACCACTACAGATGTGAACATTGCTTTAAAGAAAGTACCACTATACATAATGTGAACATTGCTTTAAAGAAAGTACCACTGTACAGATGTGAACATTGCTTTAAAGAAAGTACCACTGTACAGATGTGAACATTGCTTTAAAGAAAGTACCACTGTACAGATGTGAACATTGCTTTAAAGTAAGTATCACTATTCAGATGTGGACTATGCTTTAAAGAAAGTACCACTATACATAATGTGAACATTGCTTTAAAAAAAGTACCACTGTACAGATGTGAACATTGCTTTAAAGAAAGTACCACTGTACAGATGTGAACATTGCTTTAAAGAAAGTACCACTGTACAGATGTGAACATTGCTTTGAAGAAAGTACCACTGTATAGATGTGAACATTGCTTTAAAGAAAGTACCACTATACATAATGTGAACATTGTTTTAAAGAAAGTACCACTATACATAATGTGAACATTGCTTTAAAGAAAGTACCACTGTACAGATGTGAACATTGCTTTGAAGAAAGTACCACTGTATAGATGTGAACATTGCTTTAAAGAAAGTACCACTATACATAATGTGAACATTGTTTTAAAGAAAGTACCACTATACATAATGTGAACATTGCTTTAAAGTAAGTACCAGTACCCTTAGTACAAGTTTTGATAGTATTCGAAAACTTTTTTCGTTTTCGTATTGTTCCATACATTGCTGGGCTAAAAGGTATTCGAAACCTTTTGTCGTATTAGAGTGAAGCAATCTATACCGCCGATAACTACCGATTTTAGTTCCTCCACGTTTCCGATAGAGGCGCTTTACTAAAATGTATGGAACAATACGTAAACGAAAAAAGTTTTCGGAAACTAACAAATCTGGGACTAAGCGTACATTATACAGTTGTGGACATTGCTTTAAAGTGAGTAATCTGGGTGTTTTCAAATCAAGAATGAATCGGTTTCTTCTAGGCAAGCGTGTTTCGTCGTAGACCGCATCATCGCTTAACATCAGGCGAGATGGTGGTCAAACGCAAGCCTATTATTTATAAAAAAAAATACTAAACAAATGTGGACATTGCTTTAAAGTAAGTATGACTATACAGATGTATTCCCCTCCCCACCCCTCTGAATCCGCCAATGATCTCAAATGTCCAATCTAGAGCTGAAATGTTGTTGATAAAAGTGTAAACATTGACAGTTGATTGTATCAGGCGTTACTTTGCGGAAGTCCAACACACACACACACACACTAAACACACACACACACTAAACACACTCACACACACTCACACATTTTTATTACAATAGAAATTCATCATATATACCTAAATGTGGACATTGCTTTTAAGTATGACTATTCAGATGTATCCTCCCACCCCCTCTGTATCCGCAAATGTTCTGAAAGTAGTTGATTTGTGTTGCAGGGGTACCGCGTGCCCACCACGCTGCTGCAGCACTGCGGGGAGAGGCACGGGGCAGCACCGCGGCAGCTGGCGGTGCCGTGCCCGTGCTGCCCACACGTCTCCCTCTCCAGGAAGCAGCACAAGAAGCACCTGGACAGCCACGGGGGGCGCAGGCGCAGGATATTCTGTCTCTACTGCATACCAACACGTCAGTACCATTAGTTAGATAACTCGTTGGTCCAGTTGGTGGTGAACTTACCTTGTGTTCTTAGGGGCGTGGGTTCGATTCCCACCTAATAACTATTATACCTTGTTAATATTTATTTAAGTATAGTAGAATCCGTTTATTATGACTCCGCCTATATTGACCAACCGATTATTATGACGTAATTACACTAAGAAGTTTGGTTTTCATATAAAATTCTTTATAAAAAAGTCGGATATAATGACTTCCCTTACAGTGACATGTCGCTTATTATGACCCATTTTTAATAAATTATGTCCGGTTATAATGACCGACATGGCGATGTCTTCTATACACAATAGTATTAGAGACTGTTTTTACAATAAAATGAAAAAACAAAAGCAGACAAAAATTACAGATTACCTACATTAAAAAATACGTATGTAGTGCATTACGTGCAATTTTTATTTTTATTTAATAATTATGTATGTATACATACTATGTTTCTCTATTAAAATATTTAAGTACATATTTACATAAAAAAGTTTTTTTCTTCACAAAACGCTTTGTACAACGTCCGCTTATTATGACGTGTTTGTCAATTCCTTTCGATCACTATCCGAAATGTATCCGATAAAAAACCGATTAAAATCATCATTATCATCAACCAGAAGACGTCCACTGCTGAACATAGGCCTCCCCCTTTTACCTCCACACTGAACGACAGCCTGCCTTTTGCATCCACTGGATGCCAGCGACTCTCACTATGTAGTCGGTCCATCTAGTGGGAGGCCTCCCTACGCTGCGTCTTCCGGTTCGTGGTCTCCACTCCAGAACCTTTTTTCCCCATCGGTTATCGGTTCTTCGAGCAATGTGGCCTGCCCATTGCCACTTCAACTTGCAAATTTTAACAGCTATGTCGGTGACTCTGGTTCTTTGGCGAATATCCACGTTTCGGATTCTATCGCACAAAGAAACTCCGAGCATAGCTCTCTCCATTGCCCGCTGAGTGACTCTGAGTTTTTCCAAAAGGCCAACAGTTAAGGACCACGTCTCAGACTGATTAAAATATTAACCATTAAAATATTGCACATTTATCTTCCAGCTGAACCATCGGAGCCCTACACCAAGGAAGCAGAGAAGTACCCGTTCGACAAGTGCCCCCAATACTGGTATGCTTCAGAAGAATCTCTCCGACTGCACAAAAAGAGAAAGCACCCATACTCTGCCATGTTTAACTATAACTGGTTCTCCACTTGGAGAGACACTCAGCCCAACAGCTAGGGCTGGATAATAGCCCATGTGAAAAGGTATGTGACATAAGTGAATTAGAAGTATGTAAAACTGACACTAGGGCTGGACGCTAAGCTCATACGAGTTTCTTTAAAATAGGCCATTGAAATAGGCTAGTTGACTGGTGTTCATATATTAAAAATTACTTAGCGAAAGATATAATAAAATACATTACACATACTGAATAAATAATTTAAATTGATGCCATCTCGATTATCCAGCAGGAGATAGCTGCAGGAGCGGATACAGAGGGGGGGGGGGGGGCAGGCAATGGGTGCAATTGCCCCCCGACCAACCATAATTATGGCCATCTTTAAAAAATCGTCAAAGATAAATCAGTTATTGCACATCATGCAAAATCGTGTGTTTCATAACATGATATTTATGAATTAGATTTCAATTTGAATTACTTTTTTTTAAACACTTTATGTTATATCTTAAAATACTATACAGGGTTACTAGCAATCAGTACGTTGGGCGGCTTCAATACGACAAAACAAAACAAGTTTTGTTCAAGGACTTATCGAAATACGCGGAAAAATCAACTGTTTCATATATTTTGTCGGGATTGAATGATTTTTATACCATTCCCTCTCAAAAAGCTTACAAGATAAAAAGTACTATTTTGGTGTATGAATTTAGAATACCAATATATTCGACCTCCATCTCAATGCTATATAATCTAATTTAGATAGCCCGTTGGTCCAGTTGGTAGTGAACCTACCTTCTGAGCCTGAGGGCGTGGGTTCGATTCCCACCTAGGACAAACATTTATGTGATGAACATTTGTGTTTGTTCTATATCTGGTTGTTAATATATATTTAAGTATGTATTTAAAACTATATATGTATGTATATCAGTCTCTGCCAGCAATATCACAAGCTTTGCTTAGTTTGGGGTCAGAGGACCGTGTGTGCAAAAATGTCCCAAAAAAAAATATACTCGATACAACCTCCTCAATCTTTCAATCTTTCTTTTTCTCGTAGTCATGGTATAAAGTATAGAATGCAACACTTGAATAACACGGATTTATATCGAGGGCCATGAATCACTCGCGTAACTCAGGTTTCTAATACTTGAATCACTCCCTACGGTCGTGATTCAGTCGTTAGAATCCTTCACTTGCTCGTGATTCATCTATGACCCTCGCTTTAAATTCGCCCTTTATTCACTAATTGCATAATATACTATTTTTGTATGGGACGGCTTCTTTTTGCGAATTCCGAAAAATCGTAGAACACAAATTTTTGTTTTGACGTATTGAAGCCGCCTTAAGAGGATGGTAACTGATATGCCAGTAACCCTGTATAGTTAAGAGATGGAATGTGGGAATCATTCTTTCTCTAAACTTGTGTAGAAATGACAATAGGGCTTTAAAGTCGCCATTAATGGAGGGATTTTATTTTGTACATATATTTTTAACTTTAACGACGTTGTGACCAAAATGGTTGGTACAATAAATGTGACTTTTCCATATAATTATGTATAGGATAACATTCCTGGGGCCAAATAATTGAAAAAGGTATGTAATTCGATAATACTTAAATAAATAAAAATTCATACAAGGCCCCTGATATTTTCTCAAATGTAGAATAATAAATGGTAGCTCCTAATTTTCACACAATTTGAATAAATCCAACATTTCTGCCAGCACTTGAAAATATATTTTTCCCTTTATAAAGCCACTAGCGAGCCGCTTTGCAAGGGTGTAATTTACGTGCGAAGCCGTGGCGGGTCGCTAGTTATATATATAACTACATATGTTATATATGTACCTTCCGTGAAAATTTATCTAATTGACGGTGAAAACCGCATCAAAATCCGTTGCGTGGTTTAGGAGGAGTTAGCGGCCATACAGACAGACAGACAGACAGACAGACGCGGAAATCGACTAATTTAGAGAAAAGGGATTTTTTATTAATTGTCTCAAAAAATAAAATTTCATTGTACTTTACATCGATACACTATAATAAAGTTAGTCACAAACATACAAAAAAAAACTCGGCGCACGCTACGAATTGCGCAGACTTGTTGTTTAGTTACAAGGTAACCGCGCTCCGAGTACAACGCCGCGCGATGCCAGAGCTACGATGACATAGCGGACAACTAACGTTGAACACTATGCAAGCGACATAACGTCTACATTGCGCAGGCTTGTTGTTTAGTTACAAGGTAACCGCGCTCCGAGTACAACGCCGCGCGATGCCAGAGCTACGATGACATAGCGGACAACTAACGTTGAACACTATGCAAGCGACATAACGTCTACATTGCGCAGACTTGTTGTTTAGTTACAAGGTAACCGCGCTCCGAGTACAACGCCGCGCGATGCCAGAGCTACGATGACATAGCGGACAACTAACGTTGAACACTATGCAAGCGACATAACGTCTACATTGCGCAGACTTGTTGTTTAGTTACAAGGTAACCGCGCTCCGAGTACAACGCCGCGCGATGTCAGAGCTACGATGACATAGCGGACAACTAACGTTGAACACTATGCAAGCGACATAACGTCTACATTGCAGTAAATGTGACATTGTGAAGTATATATGTAATTGATACAATGTATGTACAATGACGCTTGGACGTTTTTGACTGTTTTCACTGAGAGATTGAGACAGTTAATGGTTCAGGGTCTAGGATCAAACCGGGTGCCGTCAGATTGTAAAGCGCACATGCTACCACTCGGCCAACATCGCTCCTCAGTGTACATAAAACAAAAATAAACAAAAAAGGTATACATTTCAAGATTTTACGAGACAACCTTGTGTGAAAATTGGGTGCTAAATTTTAAGTATTTGTACAAGTATTTTTGTATGTTGGCAATTCCAGAAAATAGTTGGTAGGTATTTGTGATGAAAGCTGGCAATAAATTTTAATAATAATTATTAATCGTGGCAACACCAATGAATGTTAGCACTTAGACTTTGATTATATAGCTATAAATAGCATGTAGATTATTTATAAGTACTTTTACGCATTTATACTTGAGGCAACTTTATTGTTTGTGACTTTTAATTTATATTGTAGCTCGTAATTTTAGAACAATTTTTGGTTGGACAAGTTATTTTTAGCGTGTTTAGCAGTTTTTCCTTTTTTGTAGTGGCAACACTGTTAAAGTTTGTCTATTATAAAACAATAATAAATGGCAAGAATTAGGCCAAAATAAGGAAAGTGCTCATATTTTGATCAATATATGCATAATATTTTAATATCAATGCAAAATTATCACAAAATTATGTTATTTTATTCAAAATAATAATTAAATAAAATGCTATACTGGCCAATGTAATTTTTTTTTTTTTATAATTGGCAACATTGAAAATTTGTCAAGTTAAACAGGGTGGCTGTTTTTGAGGCGCGTTTATTGCATGGTAGGTAGGAAAACAAACGGAGCGGAAGTATATATAAAATCAGTGTAAAAATTCTGCTTATCAATGGCTGCCAGTTTTTGTTAAAGTAAGCTCCAGCTGAAAATAAAATCGTGAAAAGGCCACCTTTGACAGCTGTCAAATTCATACTAATTCATTGTAGCCGCTCCATCGTTTTCTTACTTAACATGGTTTAGTGTTGTTTTTAAATTATATAGTTATCTTTCTCAATGTGGCCATTCTCGCATGACAGCTGTTTTGTAATATACAGGGCTACGCGGAAAGGGTGTAATAAGCCAAAAGGAGCCATAACATTAATCATTTCTGGGCTACGCATATAGACTTTAAGCCGAAAAAATGGCATTGTGCAAAAATGAAATCGAAAAACATTTTGTTGAGTGTCAATGATGTTTTCTATGGAATTGGGAATCGCTGATATTTTTTCTGCGATTTCAGGGTTGGTCCCATAGTAAAAGTTGTTCATAATGATCAATATAATAGCCCCCTTTCGGCCTAATACACCTTTTCTGCGTAACCCCGTATAGTTTTTAGATAATATGTACAAACTGACGAATACCAGTATTTTTGTAGGAATTTTAACGCATTTTGATGTAGAGTTAGGATTTATTTTAATTAATATTATTATAATATTGTAAGGGCGTCAGGTTACAAAAAAAAAAATAAGAGCGGACCACAGAAAGGAGAAGTAAATAGAACGGAAATGAGAAGGAAAATCTGTTTACCAGGCATTATGACAGAACCTTGATTGAACATTATTATTTAGATCAACGCGTCGAACTCCGCATCACAGTTGCTAACTGATTTCGAATGACTGACGTTTCGTTTATATGGGTTCAACTGGTTACAACACATTTCTTACAGAAATGCCTTGACAGCCGTTCTAATTTAAACAAAAAAATAACTTTTCTGTGGAGCGTTCAAACCGATTATGAAAAAGATTCTAGGGAACTATAATAATTATACAGGGTTATATAGAATGGTGGTACCTGCTAAGCTGAATGGAGGTGGTTGTAAATATCTTTTACTATAGGACCAACTCTTAAATCGCAGTAAAAAACATCAGCGGTTCCATACATTTTGAGTAAATGTTTTTTTTGAAGTTATACTTCTTATGCGACTTGCAACAAGGTTGCGTTAAACGTTTAACGCTACCATGGAGGGGGAATTTTTCTCTCTCGTATGGTTGCGAAATGCATATCCTTTTTTCGCACTGCGACTAGCAGACCCAGTAGTGTAATGGTGTCGCTAATGGATTGAGAAGCCTAAGCAGCTAGGTTCGAATCTCGAGAAAAGCATGTTATTAAATTGTTGATATTTTTGCCCTAGTTATAATTTTAGGGTTCCTTGTTGAAGTATAACTTCTTCCGCGCGGAGGGACTCCACGCAGTATTTTTTTTTTGTTATTTTGCCTTTTTAGCGTTTTCAGGGTTGGTCCCATATTCCATAGTAAAAGTTGTTCACAATTATGAAGAAGCAATAATAATTAAGTAAATCATGAAATAACAAAAAAAAATGTTACAAATAAAACATAAATATATACAAAAATCATAAATAATATTCTAATTATACAATTTTTTATATTATATTTTTCATTTATTTCTATTTTATTTCATTCAAAATAATATTACAATAGTAAAATTATGATTAATTAATTATTTTATTTATTTATTAATTATTATGGCTTAGTACCAACGTTGTGTTTAGCCCTAAATAGTGCCAATATAAAAACGATTACGTTTGATTGTAATTTTTAATATTGTTATAAAAAATTGCTTTTTATAACGTAAAATTATAAACCAATATTTAAAAAAAAAATACTTTGGCAACTTATTTTTTTTACACAAGGCGCCCTCGAACAAAAAAAAAAACAATATAATAGAAAAGACCAAAAGGTAGCAGTATTATGTTAACATTAACACTTAGCAGTATTTAGTTACAGAAATCGCTATTTGATCGGAAAATCCGCGTTGTATTTCAATTGAAGCTGGCAATTCTCTACAATCGTCAAACCAGTGTAGCAAGAAAACGGGGAAATTTAAAATTCATTAGGTGACAACACCGAATGAAGCTTTGCAGGAGCATGAGTTTGACTTGACCGTGACTTGCATTGCTTGTGTCTGACTGTGACTATGACTTATTTGACGTTATTTAAGACTAAGTAAACTTAATTAATGTAACGACGAAGGACCGAAGGACTCTGCATTCGTGGTCATGAAAAAAACTAACAAAAAAAAGTATAAATTAGGGAGTTTTGGCGCCAACGTGGAAAAAAACATGTCGGCTCGTTGTATTATTTTTCTAAACTTGTGTATTTTCGCGTATTAATCTGTAGTAAATGGTGAATTATTATTCATTAAGTGCTCGAGTGTAGGTAGAAATATAACGAGGTGAAACATGTCGTGTTGTTTCCAAAACTCCATAGGAGCCTCATGTAAAGTCTCCACAACTTTACTGGGGCATGAGTTTGACTTGACCGTGACTTACTTTTCTTGACTCTGACTGTGACTTGTTTGACGCTATTAATACTATGTTAACTTGTATAATATTACGACTAAAGGACTTTGTATCCACGGTCATGAAAAATTTAACAAAATCACTTTGACCGTGACTTACTTTGCTTTACTCTGACTGCGACTTGTTTGAATATATTTAATTAAACTTAACATATTTTAATACTTCTGGCAAATGCACAAATAGTGCGACGCCAAAATCCTCTCAAAAGGAAAAAAAAATTGTAACCATCGCGACTTTTCCGATCAAAAGCGTGAAAAATGCGGGTAGTTTTTAAGACTGTAAATAGTATTTTAAGGCAGCTATGTTTTAATTATTGATAAATTAGAATTATTGATAAATAGTGCCTCCACCGGACTTGTGTCTTATAAAACCCTTTTGGAAACGTGTTTTAGTTAAAATTGTGTTTAAAACGTCGCGGGAATCTCGTCTTATGGGGTTGACATCTGTCAGTGTCGATTAGGGTTGCCAGTGGCGCCCTCATTTAAATAAAACTGACTAAGAGCGTGTCTAGACTCGAGACACGTTTGGTAGAGTCTGGCTAATTAAAGTAGAGACTGAAAACGCCCGCCAAATTAAAAAAAAAATACAATACAATACAATATTTCTTTATTACACACCGAAAATACAAAAGAAACTTAAACTAACATAGAAAACAAATATACGGCAGTATAATGGGCGGCGTTATCGCCTAAAGCGATTTCTTCCAGGCAACCTTTGGATGGACAGAACTAAAGAAGTTGAAAAACGGTCGGTGGTGCACTAAAATATAAATAAATATACACATACATATTATATACATTCATATATACACTAAATACGCAATGCTGCATACATACCATATATATTATAAATAAAATACATAATATATATACGTACCAATTAACACGAAGAAAGATAACGTGTATAGACTTGATTCTTAAAAATAGGAAGAGATTTCGCCTGCCTGAAAGAAGCGGGCAAAAAACCGCAAAAAAAAAAAAACCCGAAAAATCCGCATTGCAACCCCAAAATTAATATGAGATGCAAACATTACTGTTAGCCCAGTAACCGGGGGAGACTTAGTATGGAGAGGTCGGACATAATTAATTATGTAACTTTTAAATTACAGTTGGTACCATTTACTGACCAAAAAATAGTATAAAATAGTCTGATCCCAAAACTTTGTATGGAACATAGAAAAAAAAATTAAAACTCCCGGAAGGCTTGAAACTCACTAGCTAAAAATACTAATGGGCTGATTTTAATTTTACCTATTAGCTATTATTTAATAATATATATGTGTTCTGACTATGTTACAATAAAAATTAATAACTTACAAGTATCAAGTGATATTATTTCAGGCATTTCATAATAATTTTTGGGGTTTCAATGTAGATATTTTTATATTTGCCGCGCTGTTTTAGTCTCTACTTTCATTAGCCACACTCTAGGGTTCCGTTTTTCGTAGCCGAAGTTTTCGTAAGTAATGAGCGTTCGTTAGTTGCGCAGGTAACTTGCACCGTGTACAAGATTCATTAGATGACAAAGTGTTTTACGAAATATGATTTTAACTAAAATAGTTTTATCAAATTTGTGAATGTATTAATTACGCCTAAGATTCAGATGGAAAAATAAAACAGTATTAATTATCCTTTGTAGCGCTCGTGGCGTGGCTCAAAAAGCTGGTTTCCATAAATCGGCATAGTTAACGCTACGTCAGGGGGGTTAGACAAGAGCCACTTTCTGTTAGCGTTAACGCCTGCGGAAAGATGAAATTGTATCTTCTTCTTTCGAGTCGATGTTCCGTAAATTATAATTTTATTTTCAAATTAAGTTTCTAGACCAAAATTTGGCCACCCCAATGGCACTCTCCGTGGCTTCATTCAGGTCGTCTTGTGTGCAAGTTGTAGGACACGCTGCACACTCCATCAAGTGTGACATTGTCTGAGGGTTCACACCACAAAGACATTCGGTGTCAGAGCCCTTTATATAACCCCACTTTGCCATGCTATCCCGACTTCGGCCCACTTGGGATCGAAGTCGGTGAAATTGTATGAAAATTCTTTATCTTTATCGTTATTTGCACAAATTTTATAATTTAAAGTGGCCAGAAGGCCAGAAGGAACTGTACACTGCAATACAGGCTCTAACGAGACCTAGTGCAGGGTATAGTGATCCTAAAGGTACACCACTATACACCTAAGCAAATATTTATATACTAATAATGTCACCAACACCAGTGATAAAACGAAAAAAAAAAAAAAGGGATTATATAAAGGGCTCTGACACCGAATGTCTTTGTGGTGTGAACCCTCAGACAATGTCACACTTGATGGAGTGTGCAGTGTGTCCTACAACTTTCACACAAGACGACCTTAATGAAGCCACGGAAAGTGCCATTGGGGTGGCCAAATTTTGGTCTAGAAACTTAATTTGAAAATAAAATTATAATTTACGGAACATCGACTCGAAAGAAGAAGATACAATTTCATCTTTCCGCAGGCGTTAACGCTAACAGAAAGTGGCTCTTGTCTAACCCCCCAGGTCAGTTTACCCGACTGTGCAGGTGTTCTTTACTGAATCTTAGTCGTTACCACAGAGTAGATACCCAGAAGAGGTGGTATGATGTAATTAAAATTACATTCAAATTCCTTTTTTGCGTTGCCCATTTGACTATACCCTGGTTTTGAATATCGTGTGTTTTAAATATTTTTTCGTGTAAATAAATATACAACCATCTGCAAGCTTCGTCAAAATAAATAATTTTTTACACATATCAGTGAGACAAACCAAAAATATGATTCAGTAAAATTTTATTATCATTTCGTTTGTGTTCAACTTTTTTCACTAAAATATCGCTAAACTAAGTAGTAAGGATCAGAATACCGGGATCAGCGATCTTGCTAGTGCATTTGATGTTTTTTAAATATATAAAATAACTCTACTTTTGAAAAATGTGCTTCGGTTATTTTACGTAAACTTTTAACATAATATTTCGACCAAATTTTTGTTTATACTTTTTTATAATGTACAAAATTAATGGTTAAACTGTTCATCCCATTTTTGTGGACATAAAAAAAATTATAACAAAAATATTTTAAAATATTTATAGATAATATTTCATATCACAAAATTATCAAAGCACATTTTTCAAAAGTAAATAATTATATAATCAATATATATATATATCGTCACCTTAGAGCGAAAACTTCGGGAATGCAATTTTGATCATTTCCTTATTAATGCATTTCTGGGTAGAAAACCTCGCAAAGCATATATTAATAAGGAAATGACCAAAATTGCATTCCCGAGGTTTTCACTCTGAGGTGACGATATATAGAAAAACATAAAATTTAGGACTGATCTAGCGGCGTGCTATATCCATATAATAAAATAATAATTGCAAAATTACATCCATCTCTTCTGTGTATCTTCTCTTGGTTATTCTCTGCATAGCAATAATCCAAGACTTTATAAAATAATACTCTAATAGATTTGTAATGACGAAAGAAAAATTGAATTTTGTACAAGTATTTTGTAAATAAACTGCATTTTTATAAATAGCTTGTTTCTTTTCTTAATGCCTTTGTAGACGGAGTTTTTGTTACTGCCATTGATGTACTTTTTTTTTGTTAAAATTTTACTGACCGTGGATTCAATGTCCTTTCAGAATCTTTCAGAGCGCCTGGTTAATGCGACGCGTGACCAAAATGCTGGCGTGTTTCTGGCTCAACGCATAAGCATTGCCATTCAACGTGGTAATGCCGCCAGCATGCTGGGTACGCTGCCAACTGGCAGTGGGCTTGAGCATTTGGATTGTCTTTAGACCTTCAACGGTCTATGGGCAGTCTAACTGTATTTGTAGTTTTAGTTTTAGCTTGTATTTTGTTTAGTTAATAAAGGCGCTAGCCAAGAAAAAAAAATCCTTTAGTCGTAATGTTAATCTTGTTTACCTAGTATTAAAAGCGTCAAACAAGTCATAGTCACAGTCAGAGTCAAGCAAAGTAAGTCACGGTCAAGTCAAACTCATGCCCCTGTAAAGTGGAGGAGATTTACAAGAGGCTCCTATAGAGTTTTGAAACAACACGAAAAGACATGTTTCACCTCGTTATATCACTTTCCCACACTCGAGCACGTTTACGAGCACTAAATAAATAATAATTCACCATTTAGTACACATTAACACTCGAAAATACACAAGTTTAGGAAAATAATCCAACGAGCCGACATGTTTTTTTCCACATTGGCGCCAAAACTCTATTGTTTTTTTTTTTTTTTGTAAAAAAATTCATGAGCGTGGATTCAATGTCCTTTACTCGTAATATTAATCAGTTTACATAGTCTTAATAGGGTCGAACGAGTCATAGTCACAGTCAGAGTCAAGCTAAGTAAGTCACGGTCATGATGTACAAATACATGAATGTTGCTAGTACAAAATTCACGGTAAAAAGAGTGAATTATCCTATTAAATGTATTGTTTGATGTATGTACATAATATGTCATTAGTGCCTAACTGATTTCAAATGACTGACGTTTCGTTTATAAGGGTGCAACTGGCTACAACTTATTACAAAAATGCCTTTACAGCCGTTCTAATTTAAAAAAAAAACTTCTATGAATGCAACAAGAGTAATGCGTCGATGCCTTTGACAGTCCTTCCGAGCTTTGACCAAACGACACATGATTGATATTAGTGCCATCTAGCGTCCATCGCCCGTACTTCTTGTATAGCTATCTATGATTGCGTTGGTACGCTTAGTCCCAGATTGGATAGTTTTCGAAAACTTTTTTCGTTTTTCGTATTGTATTGTTCCATACATTTTAGTAAAGCGCCTCCAGCGGAATCGTAGAGGAACTAAAATTGGTGGTAATCGGCGGTATAGATTGCTTCACTCTAATACGAAAAAAGTTTTTGAATACCTTTTAGCCCAGCAATGTATGGAACAAGACGAAAACAAAAGTTTTCGAATACTATCAAAACTTGTACTGGGGTCTTACGGACAACAGCTAATTCCGGCACCTAATCCGCTCAGTTGGAAAATCACGCGACCGCAAACCGTATCTGGGCGCGATAAGGTTCACGTTCGCGTGATTTTCCAACTGAGCGGATTAGGTGCCGCAATTAGCTGTTGTCCGTAAGGCCCCAGGAGTATTCTGGGCCTTGGTAAAAAAGCAGTTAAAAGCCTAATAGGACTCGTCTGTCATTTGTGATGGCAATTTTACTGTTTTGTCTATTATAGTCGTCTGGAATATAGCCTTTAGTCCTTCTGAGATTATAGCCATGGCCGTGATACAACCTAAATTATAGCCAACGGTACAACAGGTGCCAGTACGGCCCCAGTGAAACATTAGGATCTTTATAGAGATACATTCCGTCGCCTGTGATAGCTAGGGTTAGAAAACAAACAAATTGATGACCAGTCTAATCATGTTTATTTTTATTCGAAAACTTAACCTAAAATCGTAACAAGGTTCTTAAGAATACGCATCAAAATAATAATTAAATGATAAATAAATTACTAGAGACTAGATGTCAACACTGTACAGGACCAAGTTCGAAAAAAAACCCTTAAAAATGTCAAAAAGAAACCCAATAATATCACAAACTTGATCTAAGTAAAGTTGATACTACAAGTATTTAATTGTCAGAAATATATATTTGACTTGTATAAACTTTATTAGTGCTGTCATCTGGATTGTGTTTTGGAAACTGGCGTGATTTTCACACTCCTTATAAGGCATTAAGTAATTTCCGTATCAACATCATCATTGAGCGATGGTGGCCGAGAGGTAGCATGTGCGCTTTACAATCTGACGGCACCCGGTTCGAGCCTCGACCCTGCACCAATCACTTATTTAGTACTTAAATAATGTATGTGCAGTTTTGATGCCATCGCTCAAAACGGTGAAGAAAAATATCGTAAAGGTCAAAACAGACGTGTGGGTTTGATTGACGGACCGCCGTCAAACCAACAGGAGAGAAAGAGTGAAAATAACATATCTTCCTCTCTTTCTTTTCCGTTGATCAGACGGCGGTTGGGGTCAACCAAATCCACGCGTCTATTAGGGCTTTTCGGAAACCGGTATGTACAAAAAAAATGTTTTTTTTTTTATATTAATATAAAATTGTACATTGTCTATTGTCAATAACCTCAAAATTTCAAAGACATGACATTCACTAACAGATTAAAAAAACATGGTTCTTATCACTATAACCGTTAACGTTTTTTTTTATCTGTCATATTTGACAACTGAACTGGACTGGAAAAATGTTGCCAGTTAAAATAAACGGTGTCGTTTTGTACGGTAATTTCTGAAACTAGTCTGACATCTGACAGTATCTGCATCAATTTTGATTCTAACGTTGGTTTCACAGCGTTTCTCTCGGAGCGGAGACATGAGTGAGGCGCTAGAACATTGTTTCACAGCGACGCGGATTATCACGTACGGGACTTGCGTCCGCGTAGATCCCGTCTCCCGTAGTACGGACGACCCGCACAGCTGTGAAACCAGCCTAATGTGTACACTATATAAAGAACTGTCAAAGTTTGAAATTAGAACATCGTGTACTGGCCACAATTTAACTTATCTGTATCAACTTTACATATTTCTAAATACTTACACGAAGATTTGGCTTGAAAAGTAATTTTTGCTCATTTTTAAACAGATTTGGTATAGAAGTCATAATTAAATCTTAAATTAACATTATAAATAATAAATACTGTCATTTTGAGTGACGTCATCATTTCTATGCACAGTGCTGCCAATTTTTTTACAGTTTAGAAAGTTGGAACTATTACCGCGAAATAATGAGCAGTTTCCAACTAGACATTGTCAGTATAGTTCTTTCATCGTCAAGAGATGGCGCTAGTCTAACTTTTGGTATTTACTTTTTAAACTTTATAATGCAGTGGTGAATTTCGTTCAGCAAACATATATAGTTTTAAAAAATACAAAATCCTGTAAAATTATGCAATAATTAATATCTTTGAGGTAGTTACGTATTTTGAACTTTTTTTATTTCTATAAAAACAAACTTTACATTCAGTCGTGTGAAAAAAATAAAAACGAATGACAGAAGTTTGTCTGTCATGTCACGTCATGGAAAGTTTTAAAAGTGGATGAGAACCACAGATAATTTAAACGATTTTTTTATGTTTTCTGTGAACATATAAACTGTTACCAAAACTGTCGCCAACGCCATCTAGCGAGACATAAATAATGCTAAAATGACACTTTGGAAAGTGCTCATCTTTGACAAAAGAAACAGATGTAGACTTTTTTCCTATTCCGATGACAAAACTCAAAAGCGAAAAATACAAAATCTAACATTGGTGTCTATTCTGAGGTCGCATTATCTAAATTAAATTAGTTTGACCGCGTTGAATATATCCAAGTCTCTCTACATTTCAATATATGAGAAATGGATGGCACAACTGTCAAAGTTAATTTAGAAAACTTTACAACAGAATTGACACCATAAACTCTTTTTTCCCCCAAATACAATCTAAAATTATGAATATATAGAATGAAATCTTACTGGCTGTCTTAGTTTGGTACAAAAAATTGGTAATCAATGCTAAGGGCCGGCGCAGACGAATGCTGACACTTCTCAAGAATCGAGAATTGTTCTCGTCTTCCAATCTCTGAATCATACATCATTTATCGATTTGATTCAAGTCGGCCGTCTGCGCAGGCTATAATTAAAGTTTTATATTATGTTATAGTCAAAACTTGGGTCGCTTTACGGGACTTTTAACATTATGACATTTCCCAAATATAAAAAAAATACTAATAAAAACTTACCAGCTTAAAAGTGCCATGTATTAAATTTGCTACCGGCCATTAAAAATCTGAATTAGTTGACGGTAGATCGTGAAACTAATTCAAAAAAAGGAATGATCAAAAAGGCCCAATGGTTAAAAAAAATATAAAACTACCCCCCTTTTCACAAACGTTCGATCCCAATCATACTTATAATTTTATTATAAAAGCGTTCGTTTGTTTATTTTTCACCCAGCTACTTTTTTTTTGCACAGAGATAGTTGGAGCGGCAACGTGTGAGTATTCGGAAAAATATTAATGTTCAGGCTTTTATCAACTTCTCTCAAATGAGAAGCCTCACGCGCTAGAACGAGAAAGAAGAAAAAACACTTTTAGGTGTCAATGGACTTTTCAGAATAAAACTATTGTTCAAAAGATATAGATAAAAACGCCTCACAATCACAGCCCCCGTCCCCTCCCCTCCCCTAGGATTTCCTGTAATACACAAAAAGTCACAGATAACACCACTCGCACCCAGAGCAGTCACAGAAAAAGATGTGCTACAAATTGACAGAACACCGTTAGTATTGCCATATTAGAAAAAATTGAGCAATAGAGGAATGGTAGAAAAAAGAATCATAGCAAAAATCTTTCGTAAATGCATATTTATAGAAAAGGAAGTATTTAAGAAAATGAAGAATATATTATAATTATTTTTTTACATAAAAAAGCGTTTCGTAATCACATCACATATGTACGACGGTTTGATTACATATTTTTAAATATTATACAGACAAAGGATTAAATGAATGTGAATAAAGGCGGAAAAACTACCTCTGTATCCACATTTTACCACTTCCATTTAGATCCTTGCTAGGCTGTATTAAATGATTCTTGAAATGTCAATCGGAATTCTAAATCTTCGAAATAATCACAAAAAAGTTTCTACGAACAAAAGAACATATTTCTACAAAAAAACCGAAAAGTTATATTATCTACACTTAAAGCTTTGCAATTTGACTATTGTCTTGCAAGTGTAAACAAAAATGTGTCTACACAATTTTCTACCAAGCGATCTAATATTTTTAGCGCTGGCAACTCTTCGTGGTAGCTTATCAAATCTACCAGTAGAATTGTAACTAAAAATCCGATCGTTCGTTTTTCCGAAAATTGTGTATAGGCATTTTTTAGGAACTCCCTTCTCTTATTTTATTTAAGTTATCTCTTATTTAATTATACGATGGTTGACATAACTAAAAACTAAAAATATTGCTATCTTTTTCAACGCCGTATATAAGAAGAGAACAGCAACATTTCTAGTTTAGTTCAGCCATCAAAAACATTCAAATGCAACGTCTAATTCGATAAGTTAAAATAATAAAAGTAAATGAAATACAATTATAATAATAAATTAATCAGAACAATGTAATTATAAAATATATTGTTTTCATAATTCAATTATGTAATTTGTATTAAGATAGCATTTATAAAATTAATATTACTGATATGGTATTTTTCATAAATGCATTCTAACCTAACACCAATTTAATATTGCATGGACGAAATTGTGTGGTTTTAGGCGTGAACATCGTACGGTCTCTGAAAGGTCATCTTGAATCAATGGATTCATTTAGGATATTGTTTGCTTATAAAAAAAATCCTAAATAATTATCGACAAAACTAAAAAAAATATAGCTGTCTTTTACATTGAAGTCTATTAGACAGCAACATAAATAGTCAGTTTAGTTTTAGATGAAAACTTTAAAATGGACATTGATAGTGTCGATTCTTGTCGTAGGTACTGTTAGGTTAATTACGTTCAGGCAAAAAACTTAATTTTTTTTAACCCAACAGCACTCATGTTATTTGCCTCTTTTCAACTCGAAAAGCATAGCAACACTTTTAACAGTGTCAAAATTATTATAGTAGTATAGTAAAAAAAAAAGAAAAGAAAAGTAGAAAAAAAGAAACATTATTATTTTCAATATTTTAACGTTATTCAAATTCAGTAAAGTTTACGTAGTGCCTCTACTTCGGTAAATTAGTAAGCCATATCAGTCTAAGAAGTCTATATACCTTATTTACTCTTAACTGTTACTACAATAACATAAATAAGCCTCGATTATTATATTTCTATCTAGCAGGATTATACATATTCAAATTATAAATCTACTATTTCTGACAGCGGTTAGTAGTTTTAAAAATAAATACTGGCAACTCTGATTTTTGGCGCGAATTCTTTTTAAATTCTAACGGACAGTGTTTATTTTAAGTTATACTCTTTTATTAAACCGCTGACTTAAACAAATCATATTTCTAGTCTAAAAATGAATACAAACAACTAACCTATGTTTTATTACAAAGTCAAAGAGATGCACAGCACCTTCTTCCGAGGAAATTCAAATAAATGTCGAAATAAATAGTATTTTTTTTTTTAACAAACTAGTCTTGTCAATCATTACCGTCAAAATTTCCCGCCATTGGCCATCTTGAATACATTAAATAAGAAATAACCTAAAGCTAATTACAATTATTGTTTACCGCTATATATTACTCTCCGTGTCTTTATTTACAATTTTTGGGATTATTATACCGTATTTGGCATGAATTTGTAACGCCATCTATCAACCGAATCGTCAATTTAACGCGCTTTAGTTAAGCGCCATCTGTTGACGGACTCAGGACTTGTAAGTGCGGATGACGTCTTTTATTTGGGCGCGACATAGAGGGCACTGTCCGCCCCCTTTGCCGCGCCACTGTTGTACAGCGCATCTATAACACATACACATGTGCCCACACATATATAATACACTATCTATAGGATTTTCATAACAAATAGTACATTCCGTTCCTGTCAAATTACCTTCACCGATCACAGAGTAAATAGGCTGGGTACGGCTCGTTGAAGGCACGTTCACGATCCTTTCGTTCACTCGTTCATTCATTCTCTCGTTCACTCCGTTCGCGTGGCCGTTGGGTAGAGATTCGTTCACGTTGTTTTGACTCGTGGACGGGCATTGGGCGGCGTTGCGAGGAAACGAAGGCTGATTCAGTGAGGAGCAGGAAGGCTGTGACGTCATCGACTGCAGACCAGCAATGGATGCTAGTTGGGATGACTGGATCCGCTGAAATAAAAGGAAATTGCATATTAGTTGATATAACACACTTTTTGTCTTTCAAGATTGGATAATAGGCTTGCACTTGACCACCCTGATGTTCAGCGATGATGCAGTTTGCGAAGGAGTACGCTTACCTCGACCTAGAAGAAATCGATTCACTCGTAACTTATACACTTGTTTTGTGAAACCATTCCCATAGGCACAATTTTCATGGCTTTCATGGTTGGTATCCGAACGAAGCACTTTGATTCCACCTTTATTGTGCGAACTGCTAGTCTGTGGAATGGGCTGCCTGAATACGTGTTCCCCGATAGTTACAATCTGGGTGTCTTCAAGTCACGAGTGAATCGTTTTCTTCGGCAAGCATGCTTCATCGAAGACCGCATCATCGCTCAACATCAGGGAGAGAGCAGCGCATTCGATCAAAAACATAAAACAGAAGAAATGTAACTCACCTCTATATAATGCGCACTAGCCAACGCCATTTGCTGATGATTGACGTCATTCTGATTTCCATTCTGCGGCGGAAGACTGACCACCAGCACTGTTCCTCCTGAACCGGTCTGAATAGGAGCTGTTCCAGACAACACCCTCAACTGCTGCGGAGGAGTCTGCGCTTGAACTCCTTGCGAAGACAGCATCCTCACTTTCTGCGTGGCTCCGTAGATATCAACGAAAGCCCAGAGTCGCAGCGTATGGTCTACATGCATTACTGTGACGGGGTTGGACCCGTTTCTGCTCACACGAACTTCTCCGTCTACAGTCAACGTGACGGCCAGTTCATCTCCCCGGCGGAGACCGTTTGCAGCGTCGCGTCTCACGACCCAATACTCAGGACGGTCTAGGAGGTGTTCTGCATCGGTGGGTAAGTCACAAGGTCTTAGAACTGCTGGATCGCAGGATGTTAAGCCAATCGCTAAGCTGCCTGCATAGGCGATGTCCGTTGCCAAAATTTGGACGACGATGGTTTGTCCTGGTCGCATAGGTCTTGCTGTGAAGACGTAGCCTTGACAGAATTCGCCATCCAACCTCGCAGCAACGCCTCTGTCATTTATAAAGTGCACATTCCTTCCCTTAGTTCTGTGTAAGCTTAAAGGCACGAGAGGGTTTTGATATCTTGGGGCTGGTAGTGGCTCATCGATGGATAGAGACCTCATGCTGCTCGCCAGCCTCTCTTCATCGACTGGACTGTGTGTCGCCCTTCTAACTTGGTTTGGGGCTCGAGGATCAGCAAACTGAACTGCTGTACAATTGCCATAAACATCCACCAGCGCCCATAAAGGATTTCTCGTGTCGACTCCAGAAAAGAACAACCCTTTTTCTTCTCCATTTATGCCGAAGTGGACATCGCCTGCCGCGTTGACATAGTAGTATAAAATGTTGTCTTTCTCACAGAATCTCTCGCCCAGAGCTTTGGCCCAGTTACCAGGTTTGCTGGTTAAGTCAGGGCAGGCGTATTTGGGTAAAGAGTGGGCCAGGGTGGCTGGGTCGTGGGTTGTGAAGCCGAATCTGATGACACCGCTCCAGCTGTTGGAGATCTCGACGAAGCGTAGGCACACCTGGAAACATGGAGATGGATTTATTAGAAATGCTTTGTTCAACTTCTTCTTTTTTTTTTTATAGCTTTTTCCCTAAATCTTTAAAGCGAGAAGTAAATAAAAAGAACCGAGAGAACTAAGGACTGAATTTCTCGCATCTACCAGGGACTCATGACATGAGTAAGCTGCACTAACCTTTTTGACTGGCTTACTAAATATAAGTTTCTTGGGGGAATCGTATGTTTAGGAATTTTTCGGTAGAGTGTATGCGTCTACCAGGATTACATAAACTATGAGATAGTAAAAGGCCCGAGATAACTAAGGGCTAAACTTGCATTTGCCAGCGACATACAAGTAAGCTGCACTAACCTTCTCATTTACAAGGTTCCTGCGAGCTTTCCGGCAGATTACATGCGTCTACTAGGAGAACATGATCATGAACATGACTCAGAGATAGCATAAGGCCCGAGAGAACTAAGGACTACATTTCTTGCATCTACCAGGGACACATCATCATCAGCCTATTTAATAGTCGTCCACTGCTGGACGTAGGCCTCTCCTAAAGAACGCCACTAGGCACGATCTTCACGCATCCACTTGCCACCAGCCGCCTTTCGCAGGTCGACATTCCACCAGGCTGCAGGGCGTCCTACTCTACGTTTGCCGATACGCGGTCTCCACTCTAGAACCCGTCTACCCCAGCGGTTGTCAGTTCTTCTACAGATATGGCCAGCCCATACCAGGGACACATAAGCTGCACTAACCTTCTCATTGACTCTAACGGGCCTGGCGCTGAACGCCACCCCCTTGCAGAAGGACTCGACCCGTCGCGCCGTGGACCCATCTCTGGAGACCCTCACGTTCTCTCCGTGGATCGAGTGGAAGCCCAGCGGCGGCAGGTTGTTGGGAGTGCCGCCCGTACAGGAGGTTCTTGGCGCTGTAACAACGAGAAAGGAAGGTTAGGCATTGGCAGAATTTACAAAATTTTGGCCATCTATTATTTCAAGATAGGTCCAACGAAGTGGATTTTTCAAATTAGCGACACAATTGCTTTGACGTTTGATATAGATACATTATGCGGGGTTATGTGGAAAGGGTATACTAAGCCGAAAGGGGTTTATAATACCCATCATTATAAATACTCAATATTTTATTGCAGACATGTGTCTTAAATTAACATGTTTAAATATAAAGTAATACATATGACCCTATTTGGGTATGGCAATAATCGGAACGGAACGATCTATGTTCATTTTGTCGAAATTATCATTGAAAAATTCTTCTAAGTTGTACATTTGGATTCTAAAATACCTTTTAACCCTTTACGGCGCTGGGTTGCACTTCTGCAACAGACCGATTTTTTCCACATAAAAATATACCCTAAGCGACTAGACGAGTTTAACACCGTGTTGTCAGACTGCTACAGACCGCTTTAGAGATGTAATAACTGAATGGATCACTAGATGGCGTCAGTTGTATGTTTTGGTCGATCAAAGCGGCAAGTAGGTATTAAAAAATTCGCGGCGTTTGAATGTTTTTTCAAAATGTGTTTTTTATTGAAAAAAATTACAATTGCTTTTTGAAATAGATATGGTGTAAAGGTAAGTGCTTTATAAGTACTGTTCCAGTATAATTTCATTGAATAATGTTTTAATTCCAGACTTAGGATTGATTTTTGTTTTGTTGTACATCTGCAACATTGCGCTTTAGTGTTCAAGTTGGTAGTACTGTCCTATTTGAAATTGAGAATTCTTTTTTAGGGTCAAAATGAGTTGTGAATTACGCAATTTGACTGAAAAAGACTTGCAAGCCATATTGGAAGCGTGAAAGGACAGTGAAGATGGCTTAGCTTTCTCGAGTGACAATGACATAGCTGATCCAACGTACGCTTTGCACTTGATGAAAAGAAATTTCAGATGATGAACAAAATGAATTCGAAAACAGAACTCAGGCTGCCACTTACTTGCCCTAGATTACTGCTAGTGATGAGCCAAAAACAAGCACATCAGTAGTATCCCAAAAACTATGTATCTCATCGACAACGCCTTCGGCGGCACCAGCGCCTTGGTTCCAGGTAATACATATGATCCTCGGGCAAATGTTACATGGAAAACAAACAATTTAGAACTGGATCAGGACTAGCTGATGTTCCGAGGATCGGCAGAACTACTTCCATAAATAAAACAAAAGAAAACACCCTACAATAAGTTTTCTTACCTGTTGACTAATAACATTATTGTCCTCATACGGGATCAGACCAACTTGTATAGCGTACAAAAAATGCTGATAAGCCCGCAAGGGTCACCAGCTAGGAGATCAAACAATTTATAGACATAGGCTTTTTTTCAATAGTTCGCGTGCCCAATGTATAAATGAATTGGACAGAAAAAATTGGCTTCTCCCAAAATACAAGAGACTATACGCCATTGAAGCCACAACAAACTCGGGCAACTATTGCATTCCAATGATAACAGCGCGATATGAACATCAAGATTCTGACAGACTATATAAAGTCCAACCATTGATAGAAGAATATGTTTTATTGAATCCCTTTTAAAGCACATTATTTTGTCTGTAGATGAACAAATGTGTTGGAGAAAATGGAGGTCCTAAGTAAGATTCTCAACTCCGCTGAATTTAGATTAAATATAGCTGAGACCTAATGCAAATATAAAACTAGACGAATAAAGAGTACAAGCGATATCGAAAGCCTGATTCAAATAAAAAAGAAGAAAGGTCCAGCACCGCACCTTCCACCCAAAGAGATGAAACTGGACCAGAGTACTGGACTGGTAGAGCACTGGCCAGGATGGGTCAAAAAATGAGTGAGATGTCAATTTCCCGCATGCAGCGGCTACACGCAAACAGATTGTGAAAAATTTAGAGCTGCTTTATGTTATAATGTACAAAACAACTTTTAAAGATATTTTTTTAACTCCTAACTAATATATGAAATTTGTTGGAACAATTATGAAGAATAAGCACAATGTTGCATTTCTGCAACATGTATAAAATTAGTTTAAATATATCATTTATTTCAAAAAAGATTTTTTTTTATTATTTTTCCTGTTATCTATACACTATTTAGCATAACATACCAAAAAAACAACAATTTTAATGCTCTTGCGCCGTAAAGGGTTAAGTTATTTATAAAAGTTACTTCTTTTTCGATATATTTTAATTCATTTGGCAATTTATTAAATATTTTAACGGCCATTGATTTAGGGTCAGAGCTGTGTATTTCTAGGTTGGACTTTGGTTCGATTAATTTATGTCTAAAAGTCTAATTAAATTAAATAAACAAATTTAACTCTAGGACCAACCCAGAATTCGCGACAAACTCAGCTGTTACATAGGTTCCGGTCATTCACATTCAAGAAAATGTATATAACAGCTGCTTTTTTTGCTATTTCAGGGTCCCATGGTAAAAATTGTTCATAATGACCTATTTTTAGCTAAGTAGACCCCAAGCTTATAAACCTGCAAAACCTAAAAATAAAAAATAAAAATAGGCTTGCGTTTGGCCGCCAACTCGTCTGATGTTAAGCGATGATACGGTCTACGATGGAGCACGCTTGCCTAGAAGAAACCGATTCACTCGTGATTTGAAGACACCCAGATTGTAACCATCGGGGAACCCGGAACACCCATTCAGGGAGCGCATTCCACATACTAGCACTTAGCAGTTCGCACAATAAATTATGTGGATTCAAAGCACTTCGTACGGGTTCTCGGAATATCAATAATCAATATAATTTTAGAGGATTATGTTTTTTCTCTTTTTAACACTAAAAGGGACAATAAGACCACTTTAGTTCCACCTTGGGCCACGTCCATTATAATCCATGTCGCACTGCAGTATTAATTCAGTAAACTTCAAGACATTAAAGTTAGCATTTGAGACAAGCTGCGCACGCGCATCTGCCGAGCAGGTGACGCGCCGCCATCTTGGATTGTGTACTAAGGGCGACCCGTGAACACAATGGTTCAGTCGAGGGGTGGAAAATGGGGCATAGCTTGTGTTATAGTTACTACGTAACATTAAATTTATCTTAAAATACTGACTAAAGTTATTTATAGACTTTGAAATAAAGTGCGGTAACTTTTTTTTGGCCAAGGGAAGCGACCCCTCGGAAAGCGTATCTCAAAAATTTCCGTACAAGAACCGTGTTGGGAAAAGATATAGCGGCTGATGATGGGGCACGTTTGCCTAGTAATAACCTTTTTTTATAACCTCTCCCTCCTCTACCCTAAAAACTCTCGATTGAATTTGCTGTTAAAATCAAACACTCAAGTTTTATCTATAAGATTAACCAAATTGCTCCATTTTTCAAACACAAGCAAATTTCACTAATTAAAAAAATCAAAATGTAATCGAAAATAAAACGATACGTTATATGTAAACGTTAAACACGAGAAAATTAAATACTAGATTGTACAGCGTGTGCATAAAACAAGCCATTTTAGCCGAGACGTTTATCAACCCAAACCCAAGGCGAAGGCGGACATTTCGAGGAAATTAAACAGTGAGAAAATTATACTAAACAGTAAAAGGGTGAGCACCGCCATACAAAGACATAATTCCAGCATTTTGGGTACAATTCCCATTGGTAACGGTTTCATAGACCAATAGTTAGGTTTTGATTTGTTATTTTTAATTTACTACTAGTATTTTAATTTATTAGTTAAGCACCTCTGTACTTATTTTGGTAAATAAATATTATTCTATTCTAAATAAATTTTATTCTATTCTATTCTAATTTTAATGTTACGAAGTAAAAAGTATAGTTACGAGTTTTTTCGGGTCAGAATCATGTTTTCGATTTACAGTATATCTCTTCTCTATCTTTTTTTTAAAATAAAAAGTAACTGTAGGTAAGGTAGGTCTAACGTATTTCTTCTTACACTGTAAAAACTTTTAAATAGTCATTCAGTTGCACTTCACCAGTACAAAATCATGACCATATCAAAGAGTGTTCGCGCGGTTATAGAAAATGGACCCCTATATTTTCACCCTCGGTTAGTCAAGAGGAACTCCCCATTGTATGCTCACGTGCTTACACAGAATACGCCGTAGTCACACTTCCTCTCTATTACGGGCTAAAGAATAAACCATAGTTTTGACACGTATGATAATGGTAACACTGGCTAAATATACAAATCGTTTAGAGCCAATTTGAAAGAAAAATATTGTTGGAAGCTCGTTTTTGAAGATTACAAAATTAGCGCCGGCGCTCAGTTTGTTTCAGACGTTTCAGTCGGTCTCTAGCCGTAGGAAGTGCGACACGCGTCTATTGTTACATGATGACGAAACATCTGACAAAATTATGCCTTCGTGTGCTTTCCCGAAGTGAAAATACACATTAAAAAACCGCTGTATATTTTTTGTAACAAATGTACTGTACATGGTTATAATTAGGTGTTGAAGTATAATTTCCAACGGTTTCCTCGTTTTTACTGAGCAAGTAGCCCGAGTTTAGCCCGACCTTTCATTTTATTTTTAATTTTGGTTTTCAGTAAGTATAATATTTTTCAAGAGGTCCAATCCTAATAAGACGCAAATTGAGTTTGCAATCACAAGCGCCATTCAATCCCCAACATAAATAATAAATAAATATTCGGGACATTTTTGCACACACGGTCACCTGACCCCAAACTAAGCAAAGCTTGTGATATGGCTGCCAGAGACTGATATATATTCATATATAGGTTTAAATACATACTTAAATAGATATTAACACCCAGATATAGAACAAACACAAATGTTCATCACACAAATGTTTGTCCTAGGTGGGAATCGAACCCACGCCCCCAAGCTCAGAAGGCAGGTTCACTACCAACTCGACCAACGGGCTATCTGATAGAACATAGACGTCGTACCATGTACCTGTACCCTTAGTACAAGTTTTGATAGTATACTTAAACTTTTTTCGTTTTCGTATTGTTCCATACATTGCTGGGCTAAAAGGTATTCGAAAACTTTTTTCGTATTAGACTGAAGCAATCTATACCGCCGGTTACTACCGATTTTAGTTCCTCCATGTTTCCGAGAGAGGCGCTTTACTAAAATGTATGGAACAATACGTAAACGAAAAAAGTTTTCGAAAACTATCAAATCTGGGAGTAAGCGTACTGATCTAAGATCCCCAAAAGCAAATTTTGACTTCACGCGCGTTCAAGTGGCTGACTTCACGCACGATAACGTCTTTAGGTGGCACTTTGATTGGATTTGCTTATCGAACACGAATAAAGGGGATAGTTTCTTCAAATCCGATGAAATCGTCAAGTAATCAAGCACTTATCTGTACTCTCAGCCAGGTGTTTCAACACGAGGGTTGCCATTTTATATTTGAGGGGGCGCAGCATCCGCCGGAAGCGTACATCGATCGAATCTCGTTATTTCTTTCAAATATAGAACTTTTGGGGGACTACGCCGGATATAAGATAGGTTCGGTTTTAGAAATCGGAAGTTGAGGAAAAAAATGCGGGTAGTTGGAGATGTAATTTGATATTTTGAACGACAGCATTTGCGTCATACTAGTGCGAAAAATCGATGTGATTTGAAGTAATACTATTAAAAATATATCCCACTTCTGGATTCTGGATTAAACTAACCAGTATCTAAATTAAATATATTTTAATCGCATAACTTTGATTTCAAAACAATTTATGTACATACTAGCTGCTCATCTATACTAATATTATAAAGAGGAAAGTTTCGATTGTTTGTTTGTTTGCATTGAATAGGCTCCGAAACTACTGAACCGATTAGAAAAATTCTTTCACTGACGGGAAGCTACACTATCCCCGGGTGACATAGGCTATAATCTATACCCGTGCGAAGCTGGGGCGGACCGCTAGTGCATTATAAAAATGATGTCAATTAGCACATGATTAGAAAGCGAGGATACTTCTGGAACAACCTGAAAATAAAAACTTAAGTAATTTTCCCTATATCCCGGCGATCTGATACAATCGCATACTGTTGAGTATATTAGATCGGCGGGATCGCCCTATCTCCTATCCTATACCTACACCTTTTACGTCCCTACACTTATTCTTGGAGAGACACCAAAGCTATGATGTAGGAAATGTTTTTATAGATACACTGATTTGAGCTTTTCTCTAAAGTTTTTTGGATTCATTCAAATACTTATTTATTTTATTTTTATTATCTTAGAGAAACTAACGGTCTTAATTAACAGAGTTAATAATTACCTAGAGACAAAGGGGCCATTTAAAAGTTTCTACTTACTTACTTTTTAGTTTTTATTTATTTATTTATTTAGTTTATTGGCACACAAAATGGTCAAAACAATCTAAACTTAGAGTAGACTACAAAATTTTAAACTAAACCATATTCCTAAATAGTATACACAACATGTTTCTTTTTAATGCAGTAAAGTTTACAAACTAATTTAGATACAAAAATATTAAATAAACTTAACTACTTTTATTATGGACCGTAAAAACATTACTAAATGATGTCTATTATACATTTAATATACAGATTTCATAATTATGGAGGGAACTATAAAAGAACATTTTACATAACAGCTATACTTTTCGAATAATATGAAAAAAAAGTCATAAACAGAAGTAGCAAAACGCACGACTGTGTGTAAGCGCCATGGTTTTGGTCCACTAAATGCGACTTTAATACAATATATATAAACCTTCTCGGCCCTGATTCTGTAACTACAAACACGCACGTAACGCGCCGTGTTAAGTTTACCTCTAAAAGTTGGTCTTTATTCCTAGGGAATAGAGTCCAAATCTTAAGAGGTTAACTTAAAGCGGCGTGTTACGTGCGTGTTAAAGTTACGGAATCATGGCCCTGGTCATCTGTAGTAACAAGCGTTGTTTAAGGGTCCTGTATACCCTCTGCAGCTCTCTCGCTCGCACATTTTCACATTATTGAAGATATAAAATCAATGAGTGTGAATTTCCAAATAGTAACAAAATCATGTCATGGTGTCTATTATAACATTACAAACAAAGAAATGTTTGCTACGATATCTTGTAATTTGACGGAATAAAATGACACGAGAAATAAAAATCACTTGTTACCATTATACTGTGTCAAATTAAAATATATCAAATTGACAATTTCTTTGTTTGTAATGTTACGATAGACACCATGACATGATTTTGTTACTTTTTGGAAATTCACACTCATTGATTTTATATCTTCAATAATGTGAAAATGTGCAAGAGAGAAAGCTGCAGGACCCTTAAAAGTTGGATAACCTCGCCTTAAGATATGAGGTCATATTCTGTAACACTTTATCTTCGAAACAAAATATAAACATTGTCCAGAAATAACCCAAAACATATCAGTCGTTTATAAATAGATGCCACGTGCGAGTTATTAATTTCGGCGGGTGTGCCGCGTTACTAATGATTGTTTTGAGTGACGAAAGCAAAGGGGAAGTCGTAAAGTAATGACATTTGCTACCGTTTTCAACCCCCGACGCAAAAAGAGGGGTGTTATAAGTTTAACGTGTGTATATGTGTCTGTCTATATCAATTCATCATCATCATAATCAGCCTTTTAACAGTCCACTGCTGGACTTTTAGCCTACCCCCGAAAGGGTGATTGGGCCATATCCAACACGCTGGCCCAGTGCGGATTGTTGGATTCACATACGCCATTGAATTCCTTCTACGTACGTATGCAGGTTTCCTCACGATGTTTTCCTTCACCGAAATCCAGTGGTATGAAAATCCGTACATAAGCTCAAAAGAGCTCATTGGTACGGGCCCAGGGTTTGAACCCGCGACCTCACGCTTTCAAGTCACCCATCCAATCGGGATCCAATTTGGGTGGCTATCGGTCACCCAAATGGGCTACCACGGCTATGTCAATAATAAATATTAAATAATAAATATTCGGGACATTTTTGCACACACGGTCACCTGACCCCAAACTAAGCAAAACTTGTGATATGGCTGCCAGAGACTAGTATATATACATATATAGGTTTAAATACATACTTAAATAGATATTAACACCCAGATATAGAACAAACACAAATGTTCATCAAAAGTTCCCAAGCTCAGAAGGCAGGTTCACTACCAACTCGACCAACGGGCTATCTTCAGATGCTCACTACTTCCTTTACAAATTTTACTTTTATCGCTTCAGGCATTTAGTCCTGAAAAGTACGACAGACGAGGAGAGGGAGAAAGCTACATTATTTTCGTGAGCTTCCAATGCAGGTACCAGGAGTACATAATCTAAATCAATCTGACACGTATCAACGCCATCTCGTGCGTATTAAAAACAAAACACGAGCGCAAATGTCACCGCTGACGTCATCCTTCCTGGTGCAATCCCGCGGGCTAAATGTAGACTTCGTTTGACGTCAATACCGATCTAGATAAGCTAGGAATAGGCTAATAGGCGTTGTGCAATTGGGTAAGTCTATGCTGCTAATGAGCTGATAGTTTAACACTCTTAGGTTATGCAGCCCTGGTACATAAGACTTGCTAGACTTGGTTAAGGCCGTTGGAACAGCCCTCTGATTGCGTTCCAAAGCCTTCTTTAGAGATCTGGGGCCTCACGGACAACTGCTATTGCGGCACCTAATCCGCTCAGTTGGAAAATCACGCAACCGCAAACCGTATCTGGGCCCGATAAGGTTCACGTTCGCGTGATTTTCCAACTGAGCGAATTAGGTGCCGCAATAGCAGTTGTCCGTAAGGCCCCAGTAATCTCAATTATGTCGTATCATTTTGGATTTTTTTCGTTTCTATAAACTGGATCTCTTTTTACTTTAATATGCGAGAAAAGGATAGTTAGAGAAAGCTGGACTTTGTGAGACGACATTGTGAGTCGCGGGCATCCAGTGGATGCAGATGGTAGGCTGTCGTTCAGTGTGGAGGTTAAAGCGGGAGACCTATGTTCAGCAGTGGACGTTTTCTAGCTGATGATAATGATGATGAAGCTGAACTTAAGGTACAAACTATTATGACATGTGTTTTGTTTCTCTGTTCATTATTTTAATGAAAGACGGCAACAATTTAATAGCTACCAAATGAAGTTCCAAAGGGACACCCACGCGCTTTAGATCTGAAAGTACCAGGTTAACATCAACATAAAACAAGCTTTTGTTTTTCATATTACGAGTAGGTATAATGTATTCAATGTACTAGAGCGCTATAAATTATAAAGACATCTTGAGATAATGTACTTAAGCATTTTTTATCTCCACATACCTACTCTTCTATTTTAATCGTACAAAGGCAACATAAAACAAACGAAAGATAACACACCTACTAAACTATCTTTGCGTAACAAGACTTTCAAAAGTACTAGGAGAACATACTAGATGAGTGTTTTCATTTATCTTCCCTTTTGTAATACAACGTCAATTTCAAAGTACTAAGGCGACATGAACACACAAGAGACTTCGTAAACAATAGCCATTTTATTACTACTAAACTATCTTTGCGTAACAAGACTTTCAAAAGTACTAGGAGAACATACTAGATGAGTGTTTTCATTTATCTTCCCTTTTCTAATACAACGTCAATTTCAAAGTACTAAGGCGACATGAACACACAAGAGACTTCGTAAACAATAGCCATTTTATTAGCTACATCGCGGCTACATCCCCTTGAGAAATATAGCACATTAGCGCAGCTGTATATGAGTGGTTTAAGGGTTGCTTAATCCCCAGATGCGGGGGTGTTGTTGACAATAATAATGTGGGGTAAGAGGTCACAGTGTGGCACAAATAAGATTAAGGTGATTTTAGCCAACGAAAGGAGGAGGTTATCAATTGGACTGTATGTTTTTTTTGTATGTTTGTTACGCAATTACTCCGCTAACCATGAATTGATTTTGATGATTCTCTTTTTGGTTGGTAGGTCATACTTCAGAAGTTTTCATACCACTGGCTTTTCGGTGAAGGAGAACATCGTGAGGAAACCTGCATACGTACGGAGCAGGAATTCAATGGCATATGTGAAATCCACCAATCCGTATTGCGCCAGCGTGGTAGATATGGCCCAATCACCCTTTCGAGGGTAGGCTAAAAGTCCAGCAGTGGACTGTTAAAAGGCTGACTATGATGATGAAACTTCAGAAGTGGTCCCGTATAAATTTAATCGAAATTGATTCAGGGCTTTCTGAATAAATCAACATAAACCAAAATCATATATACAGAGATGACCTTTTGGTTTGTGGTTCCCTTCTGTAAAAGTTTTGATGAAGTCTTTCAATCTCTGTTTTAACTAAGAAAGAAAGAAAAAAAGTTTAACTAGGTATAGGTAGGCTAGGGTAATTAGGTATGTAGGTATGTAGGTATAGTCTTGAAATCGGTTTTTTCCTAAAAATTTAATGTGTTACGCAATAGTATTTGACAATATTAATATGTCATCTACATAGCTTTCGTTCACAAAATTAAAGGAACACAATATTTTGCATTGATTGTCTTTTCTATATCAGAATATTTGCGTTTGGATACCAACTGACCTCGTCTGGTAACCAAGCAATGATGGTCGAAGATACGAGAACGTAGATTTCCATGGTCCAATTTAACTTGGTCTTGAAAATACGCAGATTCTAAATCGAGATATAAAATGGGATTATTATTCCGGGTGTGATGAAAACAATAAAAATACTAAAGAAAAAAAAATCGGAAGAGAATGTCAATTTGTTTGTCACCCATTCTCAATTAAACGGCTAAGCCGATTTTAGTGAAATATAACAAGGGATTAAGGGTTTTTTTTTTATTATTTATTATTATTTTTTGTACATAATGAGAAGGAATTTACAAAACTTTTTATCCCAGAATAATTGAAAAATAATACTTCACATCAGCTAGTAAAACAATAGTAATTATAGACACTACAATTCCTTCCCCAAAGGAAGTTTACTTCATAAGTTTAACGCGTGAACTGTTCTAATTCTGCTTTAAAACAAATCACTCCGTGTAATTACTCTTAAGTATCGCGTTTCCTATACACCATACCTATTATGCAATCTGTGACAGGATGCGCACGCGCAGCGGTGCGCATCTCCGTTAGAAGAGGGGAAGGGGATGTTACGATTTGAATAATACAATAAAGTAGATTTTTATCGGCTGAGTGCTGGACCTATCGTCAGGTCTTAAGCCCGGCAGGACTGCCGCACTCCGCGTTTTAGGTATGAAGCTACAAGTAGCCAAACTAGCCAACTTGTCGAACCTGCCGCGCAATACACAGAGATAACGCGACAAGAGTTACGCGATAGACAGAAAGGGACCTTATATATTATAATATAGCTGTAGGTAGTTAGCGCTCGCACGTCCGATTTTGCGGAGTGAATCTTCTGTATTTGTACTTTTATGTATTCTTTGAGTCCGACCGAAAGTAGTATGACTAAACCATTGTTATGAGACATCCACAACCTACAATTTAGTATATCCGACCCACGGCACGACAGCGCTAAATATTACACTAAAATAGTATATTTGAGTGATGAAACAAAACGCAGAGATTGCACTTACCATTGGTAACAGAACTTCCCAATATTTTGGCCTTTTAGATAAGTACTAGCTGCGCCCCGCGGTTTCACCCGCGTAGTGATGAAAAATGGTGATGATGATGATGATGAAAAGTAGCCTCTCTGGCTACTATAACCATTCAAAAAAAAAAAAAAAAAAAAAAACGGTCGGTCGGTCAGGTCAGGTCAGCGGATGCTGTTCCGTTGCAGCGTGAAAGAGGAACAAACATCCATACAATACATTCAACTTTCGCGTTTATAATATTAGTAGGAAGTAAGATTTAGCAAGTTGAAGTGGCAATGGGCAGGCCACATCGCTCGAAGAACCGATAACCGATGGGGAAGAAAGGTTCTTGAGTGGAGACCACGAACCGAAGACGCAGAGTAGGTAGGCCTCCCACTAAATGGACCGACGACATAGTGAGAGTCGCTGGCATCCAGTGGATGCAAAAGGCAGGCTGTCGTTCAGTGTGGAGGTTAAAGGGGGAGACCTATGTTCAGCAGTGGACGTCTTCTGGCTGATGATGATGACGATGGTGAGGATTAAGCCGACGAGCAGTAGTGTGCAATACTGATTGTTTCCAGCTAGTTTGCATTGACTCTAGAGCAAAAATGTAAACCGTCAACCAACGCCGACGTCATTCTACGACAATGCATTGAGAGACAATCGCATATTTGCCTTCGTGTTTGGATGACGCCTTTGAATGCGCCACTTGTTTTAAAGGTGGTTTTTTTTTTCGGTTTTTCCGAGAAGCTTCAAAAGGCGTCTTAATCGAGTTCTAAAGGGTCGGCAACGTATTTGTGATGCCTTTGGTGTTACAAGTATCCATAGGCGACGGTGACTGCTTACCATCAGGCAGCCCGTCTGCTTGTATGCCACTTATGGCATAAAAATAAAATAAAAAAAGCCACTAACAAGTAACATACTTCCTGTTTGTTGAGAATCTTTACAGTGTATGATACAAGAAGCTTGAAATAACAAATAGAAGATGTGGTGCTGATGATGACAGTCCACAAAACGATGGAAAGGTCTCATCATCATCAGCCAGAAGACGTCCACTTCTGAACATAGGCTAATAGTATTTAACTATTGGTCCTAATAGTTTTAGTTAATAAACAATAATAATAATAGTAAAAACGCAGGGGCGGCTTTATGGCGAGCCGTCGGTGAGTGGCGACACCGCGTACCCCGATTCCATGGGTCTAAAACCCCAGAGACCCTGACCCCTGGCTTGCCTTAACCGGCCGTCTGGAGGTGGAAACCGCAGGAGCTAAGAACCTAAGCTCCAGGGTGGAAGTGTTAAAGGGCATAACGCCGCGAGTAGCTCTTAGTGAAAGTGCAGCACACCTCTCGACACCCTAAGCCACCCACGCCAATGTTGCCCCTCCGGTGCCAAGATGCGGCGCCATTATGGGGGGCCCATTTAGTGGGTGGCAAGTCATCACCTGCCTAAATTTATTTTGAGATGAGACAGGATAAGGCAGGTGCCGTATCTCATCCTATAGATCTGTTTTCCTATCCACAAGTTGTTCACCTCAATAGCCCAGATTTTTTATCCCATATTGTACAATAGTTTTATATTCCATTTTATACAAACCCCATAATTGTATTTTTTATTCAACAGGGCCTCTTGGTGTTGGCTTCGGCCCCCCCAATGCCTCTCAAAGGTCCGGGCTAGACCCGTGAAAGTATCGAAATAAAAAGTCATAGTAATAAGAATAATAGGTCTCCCCCTTTAACCTCCACTCTGAACGACAGCCTGCTTTATGCATCCACTGGATGCCCGCGACTCTCACAATGTCGTCGGTCCATCTAGTAGGAGGGCTACCTACGCTGCGTCTTCCGGTTCGTGTTCTCCACTCCAGAACCTTTCTTCCCCATCGGTTATCGGTAAAAAGAAAAAGGAAAGAGAGGTAGAAAGGTCTGGCTAGCGTCAATAATTGACCGAGCTAAGCTAAGAGAGGTCTCAGATTGGTTGTAGTTAGTTAAAAGTAAAGTTAATAAGCGTGTTTAAAAATAGTAACGGTACACGTTGGAAGTTTACCCCGTTAATAAGAAAATTAACCTTTAAAACATGGGTCCAAGTTATTTTTAGCCCCTTTCATAAACACTGATGCAATATGAAAGAGGTGGATAAAAATAATGTTCACAAAGGTCTCGTTCATAAAGGTTACACTTCTTTGGTTCGGACCAAAAAGTTTTTTATTTTTTAAATAGTTGACCGGACTATCACTGGAAAATTGAATTCTAGCAATACTAAACGCGTTTACGGCACTTCGGGAGTTTTGGCGCCAACGTGAAAAAAACATGTCGGCTCGTTGGATTATTTTCCTAAACTTGTGTATTTTCGACTGTTAATGTGTAGTAAATTGTGAATTATTATTTTTTAAGTGCTCGTAAACGTGTTCGAGTGTGGGAAAGTGATATAACGAGGTGAAACGTGTCTTTTCGTGTTGTTTCCAAAACTCCATAGGAGCCTCTTGTAAATCTCCACCACTTTACAGGGGCATGAGTTTGACTTGACTGTGACTTACTTTGCTTGACTCTGACTGCGATTATGACTTGATTGACGCTTTTAATACTATGTAAACATGTTTAATTTTACGACTAAAAGACATTGAATCCACGGTCATGAAAAAAATAACTAAGGCATTTCAGAATTTTGGCGCCAACGTGAAAAAAACATGTCGCTTCATTGTATTCTTTTACTAAACTTGTGTTAAGGCGCTTACAGATAATGCGTAGTACAAGTTGCAAATAGCTACTACGCATCGTCTGCATCGTTTTGTTTAGTGCACGTGACAGTGGAAGTGGTTAGTAGTACTTCCACTTGCACTAAGCAAAACGATGCAGAAAATACGTAGTAGCTACTTGCAACTTGTACTACGCATTGTTTGCAAGCGCCTTTATTTCGAGTGTTAATCTTTCTTTACATAGTATAAATATTTATTATACTATGTATCATTTAGTAGTATTTATTTAATGGTATCATTAAAAGTGTTTTAGCATCCCCCGTCGATTCTGTTACGTAAATTCTTTCCATCCAATGGTTGCCTGGAAGAGATCGCTTTTAGCGATAAGGCCGCCACTTGTGGCACTAGCTCGTAAGTGTTTTCTATCGTGTTGTAATTTTTATTTCTGGTGTACACAATAAAGAGTTTCTATCTATCTATCTATCTATAAATTAAACTCTTTTCGGGTGTCTGTCTATCTGTATAACCGCTAACTCCTAAACCACGCAACGGATTTTGATGCGGTTTTCACCATAAGTTAGATTTTCACGGAAGGTTTATCTCTATCTCTACATAGTATAAATTGAAGTCGCTTTCCGCGTCTGTCTGTATGTCTGTATGGCCGCTAACTCCTCCTAAACCACGCAACGGATTTTGATGCGGTTTTCACCATCGGTTAGATACATTTTCAAGGAAGGTTTATATATATATATAAATATATATAACTAGCGACCCGCCCCGGCTTCGCACGTAAATTACACCCGTGCGAAGCCGGGCGGGCGGGTCACTAATATAATTATATAACCTTCTAACTATCGACCCGCCCCGGCTTCGCACGTAAATTACACCCGTGCGAAGCCGGGGCGGGCGGGTCGCTAGTCTTATCTTACTAATATTATAAATGTGAAAGTTTGTGTGTAAGTGTGTATGTTTGGCTGGACTCAACGTCTATACTACTTAATCGATTTAGATAAAATTTGGCCGGGAAGTAGCTTATACCCTGGATTAACACATAGGCTACTTTCATCGTCATCACCATTTTTCATCACCACGCGGGTGAAGCCGCGGGGCACAGCTAGTATGTAATAATCTTACTAATATTATAAATGTGAAAGTTTGTGTGTAAGTGTGTATGTTTGGCTGGACTCAACGTCTATACTACTTAATCGATTTAGATAAAATTTGGCCGGGAAGTAGCTTATACCCTGGATTAACACATAGGCTACTTTCATCGTCATCACCATTTTTCATCACCACGCGGGTGAAACCGCGGGGCACAGCTAGTATGTAATAAAATAATTAAGGATTAAAACCTCGCCTTAAACAAGTACATATTCATACGATGTCAGTGCAGAAAGCTAGTTTACTTTTAATAAGGTGGGCAGATGGTCGTCTAAGCGTCGAATTTGGGGTCATTTTTCGCCTCGCCGGCTTTCGGGGGCGGACCCAAATTGGATTCGGATTCGCCCTTGGGATTAGTATTGGATTCTAGTAACAAGGTTTCACATTAATTACGCATTTTGGACACATTGCTATGTGCATCTTCAATCTTGTTTTGAAGGCCGACCTCTACGCGTACGAAGTAGCGGGTTGCAGCTAGTTTACAATATTCATATTCATATTCATTTATTAATAAAATGTTATTTTACATGTCAAACTAATCAAATAATAAATTATATCAATCAAATAATAAATTAGATAAAACAATAATAATTTAGACTAAAATAAAAAAAAATGATTAATCAATTAAATAATAAAAAATTAAATCGTTTATAAAATAAAAATTACAGTTAATGTAATAAAATCCATTAAATACAAAATTAAAAATTAAATTATCTTAATTAATATATATAAATCTCGTGTCACAATGTTTGTCCTCAATGGACTCCTAAACCACTTAACCGATTATAATAAAATTCGCACACCATGTGCAGTTCGATCCAACTTGAGATATAGGATAGTTTAAATAATTATATAACTAGCGACCCGCCCCGGCTTCGCACGTAAATTACACCCGTGCGAACCCGGGCGGGCGGGTCGCTAGTACATTTATAAAATTCGTCAAATGTGTAGAAAGATTGCTCGATCAGCCATTTTTTGACACGTGACTTAAAGGCGTACAGGCGCAATAAATACGCAATAACAAAAAATAGATAGTACAGAACACAGAGCTACGTTCAGGAACGCCAAGCGGTCATGGACCCAGCCAAGGCCCGTGACTGAACCACTAACTGGCGTAAAAAACGAGCTGAACGGTTGTTAAAAAATAATTTCGGAGCAGTATTTAGGTGGTATTCGATTACTGACTTGGATTCGGTCAGATTTCTATTACTGCTCTGATCTTTTTATTACTCAGGTCGGTAGGATGCCATCGGCGAGGTTTTACCACTTCATCACTATCACTACTCACTCATCATCATCATCATCATCATCAGCCAGAAGACGTCCACTGCTGAACATAGGCCTTCCCCTTTAACCTCCACACTGAACGACAGCTTGCCTTTTGCATCCACTGGATGCCCGCGACTCTCACAATGTCGTCGGTCCATCTAGTGGGAGGCCTCCCTACGCTGCGTTTTCCGGTTCGTGGTCTCCACTGAAGAACCTTTCTTCCCCATCGGTTATCGGTTCTTCGAGCGATGTGGCCTGCCCACACACCATCAGCCATTAAATGTCCACTGCTGAACTATGCCTCCCTCTTAGAGAGGGGCGTTGCCATAATCCCCACGCTTGGCAGGCGGCTTGGAGATCGCAGTACGTTCACCGTGTACTAACAGGACGCTGCTGCCCATCCTCCGGTGGTTCTGGTCGCAGTTTTAGGACATACCTGGGTCGTGGCCTGCCCATTGCCACTTCAACTTGCAAATTTTAACAGCTATATCGGTGACTCTGGTTCTTTGGCGAATATCCACGTTTGCGGATTTTATCGCGCAAAGAAACTCCGAGCATAGCTCTCTCCATTGCCCGCTGAGTGACTCTGAGTTTTTCCAAAAGGCCAACAGTTAAGGACCACGTCTCAGTACCATATGTCATCACTGGCAACACACACTGGTCAAAGACCTTCGTCTTGAGGCACTGTGGTATCTTGGACGAGAAGATGTCACGCAAACACTCACTACATAGTATAAAACAAAGTCGCTGTCGCTGTCTGTCCGTCCTTATGTATGCTTAAATCTTTAAAACAACGCAACGGATTTTGAAGCGGTTTTTTTAATAGATAGAGTGATTCAAGAGGAATGTTTATATGTATCATTATCGACCCGCCCCGGCTTCGCACGTAAATTACACTCGTGCGAAGCCGGCGGGCGGGTCGCTAGTTTAAAGATAAAGATTATTTATTTGCACAAAACACGAGTAAATCATACACACATTTAAAAACGCATGCACAATAGGTGGGTTAAAATATTAGTCACTTTGTATCATGTTTTGCCTAGTTTGTAGGCGTACAAATCTAGAGAGGTGGTATAAAAATACCGTTTAAGGGTCCTGTATACCCTCTGCAGCTTTCTCTCTCGCACATTTTCACATTATTGAAGATATAAAATCAATGAGTGTGAATTTCCAAAAAGTAACAAAATCATGTCATAGTGTCTATCGTAACATTACAAACAAAGAAATTGTCAATTTGATATATTTTAATTTGACACAGTAAAATGGTAACAAGTGATTTTTATTTCTCGTGTCATGTTATTCCGTCAAATTACAAGATATCGAAGCAAACATTTCTTTGTTTGTAATGTTACGATAGACACCATGACATGATTTTGTTACTTTTTGGAAATTCACACTCATTGATTTTATATCTTCAATAATGTGAAAATGTGCGAGCGAGAGAGCTGCAGAGGGTATACAGGACCCTTAAGCAACGCTTATTACTACAGATGACCATAATCTTGGTTTATTGTATTAAAGTCGCATTTAGCGGAGCAAAATCATGGCGCTTACACACAGTCGTGCGTTTCGCTACTTCTATTATCGAGTTTATTTTTTCGTATTTTTCGAAAAGTATAGCTGTAATGTAAAATTGTACCTTTTTGCGGTTTCTCATTCCTTCATAATTATGAAATAAGGTATTTGAATGAATCCAAAAAAACAGGAGTCGCGGGCATCCAGAAGATGCAAAAGGCAGGCTGTCGTTCAGTGTGGAGGTTAAAGGGGGAGGCCTATGTTCAGCAGTGGACGTCTTCTGGCTGATGATGATGATGATGAAAAACAGGGTTAAAGGCGAAAATAAGTGCTACTTTCATATATTTTTATATCGAGCGAATTGTCCTTAATCGTGTTTCGGTCTCTGAAGGTTCCTAGATAAAACATTAAATTTTGATATGACACCATTTTTATAATTTCAAGCTAACCATGGAAGTAGACACACTTAAACTAGAATTACCAAAATTGCTAAAAGTCGGAAAAGAGGGCCTTAAGTGAGAAATCTAAATCTAACCTTTCTAAAAGAGCCTAAAAATCGTGAAATCTCAGGACAGATCTTAAAATATGGTAACCCTATGCCAATGACAATGTCTTTGCTCTACGATTGCAGGATGCATGTAACTGCGTACCATACAGTGCTGCCGCTGTAAGAATGCGTCTGACAGTTGCCATAACATTGTCACCATCACCCCATTCCCGCGAAGTCAGTTTATATTTTTAGCATTTTTTTAAGTTGTTTGCTTTCATATTCTGCTACGTACGTACTATACAGGGTTACGCACATAGACTACTAAGCCGAAAGGAGATCATTTTACTCATAATAGCAACTTTTACTACGGGACCAACCCTGAAATCGCGAAAAAAAAACAGCTGTTCCATAGAAAACGGTCATTGACACTCGACAAAATGTATAGAACAGCCGGTTCTTTTTTGCTATTTCGTGGTTGGTCCCATAGTAAAATTTGTTCTTAATGATGAGTACAAAGACCTCTTTTCGGCTTAGTACAGTCTATAACCGTAACCTTGTATAATCGTTCAAACAAAGCAAACTAAACCGCGTGAATCGGAACGCTTTATGGTTTAGCCAGGCATCTACACATTCAGCCAAGAAGCCAAGATACTAAGTTTGAAACAAAAGCGCTTTCAACAAAGACCACAAAGAAGATCTTTGAGTCATACACAAAACAAACAGCAAAGTTAATGTCTAAACGCATTGAGACTGACTTATTTACAGAGTTGAGGAGCCATGATCGCATTTTCTCAATGACACTGACAGCCTCCGTGGAAATTTTTTAGTTCCATAATTTGGCCACTTCTGACAGATAAATTGGTCGCGTTGCTACATACGAGGGGTATGAAAAGCATTCAACGTTCGTATTATTCGACTTTACATTGTAGGGAGCGCGTATTTGACGACGTATTTAAAATGGAGCTATGGAAGAATAGACTGAATGCCAGCTGCCAGTGTACAAATTGGAAAAAAAAACAACAACATTGGTTATTCTATTTTGTCACATGCCAGTATCATGTTTTCTTTTCTGGTTTTGGCGTCGCATGTTTTCTGCGTTTAGCCGTGTAAAGATTATTAAATAACTTTTTCATAGTTTAGACTTTATTGGATTTTAGAATCACATCTAGCCGCTTTTTGCGTCATTCATAACTCTGCGTCACGGCTCGCGCCATTTTTATTACCTGCAAGTAATAATATTCTTTTAATTATTTCTATGTTTTACCACAGATTATTCTAGCCTAACCTTGCGTTAGAAAAGTTGTTATATTAGCTCTTATGTTATTGAAAATAAGATATATAATTGAGAAACAGTGAAAATCGCAGTCATGTGTGTCGATCTAAAAAAGCAAAGTGCGTGACGGACCGTGTCGAGCACGCGACTTGAACTGTAACGTTGGAAAGAGAACACTGTCAGAGAGGGATGGAGATAGTGAAAGAGAATGTGTCGTGAAAACGAAAATTACTTACTTATGTATGCCCATGATACCTACCATGTGTATGCCATTCTAATTTAAACATTTTTTTCTTTTCTCTGGTAAAATTAGTGCCGGTCTCCCGCCACAACAAAAATGTAGTATTCTGTGAGTATTCTTCTCTCTTGTCTCTATGAAAGTTTCCCTCCAAAAATAAACTGTCACCGGCCCCCGCCATTTTTAAAAATAAATACTTTCTTATAATCGCGGGGGAGGACCATAGAGAATGGAGTAATTCCGCCGCAACTGTCGACTGCAGATGGCGGGACCCACGGGGATTGGGGTTCCTACTATTTATGTTGTTCTATTTAATTTTGTTTTGTTATTAAGCGCATGTGGTTTTGTTTCAAGATGAAAGTGAATTTTTGACTTACTTCAAAATTAAGAATCTATAACAGACTAACTGAAACCCGCTACTTCGTACGCGTAGAGCTCGGCCTTCGGCCTCGCTACTACAACCCGTTATAGCTTATGTGTTATTCTTATAAACCTCACGGAGCCAGAGACCTTTCCAACGAATGCAAAACCGTGGAAATCGGTTCGTGCGTTCTGGAGTTATAGCGTCAGGAAGGAAAACCCGACTTATTTTTATATAGTAGACTAGCAACCGTTTCGCCACCAGATGACTTCTATAAACCTCACGGAGCCCGAGACCTTTCCAACGAATGCAAAACCGTGGAAATCGGTTCGTGCGTTCTGGAGTTATAGCGTCAGGAAGGAAAACCCGACTTATTTTTATATAGTAGACTAGCAAACCCGGCGAACTCCGTTTCGCCACCAGATGACTTCTATAAACCTCACGGAGCCCGAGACCTTTCCAACGAATGCAAAACCGTGGAAATCGGTTCGTGCGTTCTGGAGTTATAGCGTCAGGAAGGAAAACCCGACTTATTTTTATATAGTAGACTAGCAAACCCGGCGAACTCCGTTTCGCCACCAGATGACTTCTATAAACCTCACGGAGCCCGAGACCTTTCCAACGAATGCAAAACCGTGGAAATCGGTTCGTGCGTTCTGGAGTTATAGCGTCGGGAAGGAAAACCCGACTTATTTTTATATAGTAGACTAGCGACCCGCCCGCCCGGCTTCGCACGGGTGTAATTTACGTGCGAAGCCGGGGCGGGTCGCTAGTTATATAATTATTTAAACTATCCTATATCTCAAGTTGGATCGAACTGCACATGGTGTGCGAATTTTATTATAATCGGTTAAGTGGTTTAGGAGTCCATTGAGGACAAACATTGTGACACGAGATTTATATATATTAAGATTAGCTGCGCCCCGCGGTTTCAACCGCTTAGTGATGAAAATTTTGGATGTATACTAATATTGATCGTGGAGTGAAAAGTGCGAGAACCAAAGTAGAAGCAGTATATCACAAGCCTTGCTTAGTTTGGGGTCAGATGACCGTGTGTGCAAAAATGTCCCGAATATTTATTTATTTATTTATTTATTAAAGTTGAAGAAAATAAAATTCCACTCATTACGATTTTTTAGATAAACTTGGTAGTATAACTCTGCAAATATTGATCCTAGCGTAAAAATGATGATGACCAAACTTGTGGAAAATTAAATTTCCAACAACTTTGGATAGTACCATTTTTGCTCTAAAGTTGAAAATTAACGAGTTATTTCAGAAAAAACGAAAAAATTGAACTTTAAAACAAAATGGCGGCGAATCCTCTACCGGGATTAGTTAGAAAATCGAGATTTACCGGAATTTTTTCTATTTAAATGTCTGCCCCGACTGGACTAATGCCCTATTCACTTAAAATAGGACTGCGGTAACGATAAAACCAGTATATTTTTACTGTTTAATACTTCAAGACTTTTTATAATCCATTGACTACAACTACTAGACCAATAACAACTAAAAATGAACTTTACCTCCTGTGTCTTAAGGCCTATAATTACATATTTACGATACCTTTTTGTAATCCTCAATAGGATCGGATATAAATGTGAAATTTAACCTTTAATGCTTTGATGATAAAGTTCTAAATGGTGTAATTAGTTTTGTAAAGATTGGCTTCTCACGGCTTGGATTATTAGTAAGACAAGTGGTCAGCCTGGTTACTGTAGTTAGTGTAGTAGATTTGTTAATATATAATCAAGTATTGAAGGTTCCGCTGACTTTTGCATTAAGAGCCGGTTCTCCCCACAGCTATTTCGCGCCCCTCATCGAAGTTTTTTTTTTAAATAAAACAAAAAAACGATTGGGCATTAAACATTTGTTTGTTCTATATCTGGGTGTAATATATAACTGAGATATCCCGTTGAGATAGCCCGTTGGTCCAGTAAGATAGCCCGTTGGTCCAGTTGGTAGTGAACCTGCCTTCTGAGCTTAGGGGCGTGGGTTCGATTCCCACCTAGGACAAACATTTGTGTTTGTTCTATATCTGGGTGTTAATATCTATTTAAGTATGTATTTAAACCTATATATGTATGTAAATCAGTCTCTGGCAGCCATATCACAAGCTTTGCTTAGTTTGGGGTCAGATGACCGTGTGTGCAAAAATGTCCCGAATATTTATTTATTTATTATTTATTATGTTTTAAACTATCACGGTTGTTAACTAAAGTTATATGATTTTTAACGGGATATTTTTACCGTGGTAAGGTTGTCTAATACCAAAATAACGCCGAAATATCGGCAGCTCATTCCACAACCTTACCACGGTAAATATCCCGTAAATACTCATTTAACTTTAGTTAAGGGTCAGGACCCTTAGCTAACATTTCTTTGTTTGTAATTTTACGATAGACACCATGACATGATTTTGTTAGTTTTTGGAAATTCACACTCATTGATTTTATATCTTCAATAATGTGAAAATGTGCGAGCGAGAGAGCTGCAGAGGGTATACAGGACCCTTAAATAAAAGCTTGTAAAAGATTGACTTCTGACAGGGATTAGGGTCTTAAGGATCTGTTTTCTCAAGTCCCAAGGATCTCTAAAAATAGTAAACAGCAGGACGTGAGTCCTATACTTAAAATAACGGTTTGTTCTCTGTTCCCACGTCTGCAATTGTCATGTTCGTTTTACGTCATTGCAGATGAGTCCGCCATATTGTTTTATTTTTCTGGATTGATGGCAGAGGCGGGATGCTGTTGATTGCTAACGTAATGATGACAATGGATTAAAGGGCTACACGTAACGGTGTTACTAATACGAAAGGAGGTCACAATCTGGGTGTCTTCAAATCACGAGTGAATCGGTTTCTTCTAGGCAAACGTGCTACTACGTAGACCGCATAATCGCTTAAGGGGACTGTTCCCGTCTGCAGCTCTCTCGCTCGCACATTTTCACATTATTGAAGATATAAAATCATAGAGTGTGAATTTCCAAAAAGTAACAAAATCATGTCATGATGTCTATCGTAACATTACAAACAAAGAAATTGTCAATTTGATATATTTTAATTTGACACAGTAAAATGGTAACAAGTGATTTTTATTTCTCGTGTCATTTTATTCCGTCAAATTACAAGATATCGAAGCAAACATTTCTTTGTTTGTAATGTTACGATAGACACCATGACATGATTTTGTTACCTTTTGGAAATTTACACTCATTGATTATATATCTTCAATAATGTGAAAATGTGCGAGCGAGAGAGCTGCAGAGGGTATACAGGCCCCTTAAGGGTTTGTCCCAGGATGAAAGTTGTTCATTGGTACAATGACCGCCGTCCCGTATAACCCTCTATAGCTAAATTTTTATAATCGTCGTAGACTTAATATCTGTAGTTTACTATGCGTAAGACATACTGGCGGGAATCGTGTGACAGGTAACTTTTTTTTCTTCTTGTAAGCAGGTGCCTTCGTGGGAATGGCCATTCAGCCTAGTTTTATTGTCTGTACCGTTATGGGAGACTTGTCGCCAAATTGGACGATTATTGCTAGTGCTTTTTTTCCTTATATTGTACGTCCAATCGAGTTTAAGGGTGTTTTTTTAAAGACCTAAAGCAAAGCTGTGAACAGTCGTCCGCGCAAAGAGGTTGGCATCTGTCAAAGAGACTAGAAAAGTTTGTTTTTACCATTCCTATGGGAATAGGGCTGAAAAAAACAAAAACTATTAAAACCCCGGACATTTGGGTGAGTTTTTTCCCTAGAAACCCCTGAGAATGGTCGTCGTTTTCAATTTTGCAGCGCTGGAGTTAACTTGTAGGCAGCTTACGACACAAAACTGACACAAACACCCAAATTAATTAGGTCACAAATAAACTTTTTCTTTCTTTAATTTTGTGTCCTCTGACACAAAAATATTTTTGAAAACCCCTTCCGGACGCCCTCTAAACTAAGAGAAATCCAGGGAATCCCGGACGAATGGCAGGCCTATATGGGAATCAACACGGAAAAAGTGTAGATTTTACTTAAAAAAACGGATGTATTAACCCGTATATGTTACAGTAACCGCAGACAGGATAGGCTCGCCCGTCGGATGGGCTCGATAAAACCCAATACTTGTTTACTATCTAGTTAGTCATGTGCGCCTGGTACTTCGAAAGTAGAAAAGCGAGGGTTACGGCCGGAAGGAGGTGATTTTCACATAAATTACACTCTAGCGGGGGAAATTTGTTTATGCCCTACGAAATAAGATAGCGCTCTGTTTTAAATGATGGGATGTTTTAAAGATAAACACATTGTAAATTATATCCTATTTATATTTTCGTAGCATTTTTTTCAACGAATAAAACAATTGACAATCAACCAAAGAGACGCTCTTTAAATATAAAAAAAGGTTTAATACTAGGTCATAGGTTACTTAAAAGGAGGTAATCTACAAAACTGATGATCAATAACTTTAAAAAAATAAAACAACAAAATGGCGACAGTTTTCACAGCGCGCCATCAAACAAATAATAAAAGCTCTTTACACAAAAGTAGCTTTATTCCTCCAACAGTTCTTTTTTCTCAAGAGAACGGCGAAAAAAATTAAAAACCTCTTTGGAGGACACAACTGAATGCAAGCAGTCAAACTATTTTGTCACTTTGTTTCACACTAAACATAAACAAAAATGAGGCCACTACATAGATTCAGTATTCTCCCCCTACGGGCCACTATAAAGAAATGCTTGTGACAAAACACACTGCTTTGACTATAGTATTTTGTTTTACTACTGGCCATCAAAACTTTAAAAAATAATAAACAAAATGGCGCCAATTCCCACGGCTCTTACCATCGACAAAGTACGATCATAGATAAATCAGTTTTCTTTTTAAATTTATACTTACGTAACCGCTAATGATCTACGCACGATTTGAACGTAAGCAATGAATCATATGAAGTACTTATAAAGATTATAGCTATTGTTACCCTTGTCTTAAGCACCGTTTTATCAGTTACTTGGCTACAAATTACAAATTAAATCATTAGATTATTAGATGCATCATTTAATAAATATTTTAACTACCATTTTCACACAAATAATGTGTTAAAAGTATTTATTTTGACTTTTTACCGTCGTCGCCATTGCATTCCCTTTCCCGCGCAAAAAAGGGATGACTGTTAAAATAGAAATAGGTATGAAAGAAGCTTGTAATATCGATATTTATTAATTTAAAATTATAGCTAGCGTTGAAATGTTTCAATAAAATAAACAACGCGTGCAATAGAGTTGTTATTATAATAACTCATTAAAATTCTGTTCTTTATTCAAACATTAAACAGAAGAACCGGGAATACAGACATAAAAGTAGTAAAACGACAAAACATTATATCGATTACAATTTTTACCGAATCGATGGGGAATTTGCATTTAAATTACGTTTAGAAAATGTCACAGTCTTGTCTCATGAATGGAAACCACTTAATACGAAGTTTTATCAGTCAGTGTTTACAAACACTAGTCGATACTCTGTAGAACTCGATGCTAGGGCTGTCTTAAAATGTCAAAATTTGTCGTGTCAGTGAGGATTGCGAGTTAAGTTTTTTTGGCTTTTGTCGTGTCGAGTATGTGGGCCACATCATTTTCTATACATATAAATTCTTTTTATCCTTTCTTTTTTCTTTAGCCACTATACTGTTCCACTGAACTGTTCCTACAACAGAACTTCAAAAAAACAAAGAAGTGTCTCCATGGCGACCGGGCCCTGTTGTTTTTCGTTAAATTTTTCATGACCATGGATACAAAGTATTTCAGTCGTAATATTAAACAATATTTTCTACTTTTTAGTGTCAGTTTGTAAATGTAGGTATAGCGTAGAGGTATAGTCATGAAGTCGGTTCTTTTTTTTCTAAAAATTCTAATTATTAGTTTAACGACAGCCCTAGTACTCGATACAATATCGAATGACAAATCGATACGAGCCATCGCATCGCTACGAAAGGTAAAGTTCCCACGGTCCCGTGAGAACGGTGTGAGAGCGCGTGAGACAAGGAGAGAGATAGGCGATTACGACATTCACGGCGAAAGAGCGAGATGGACGCTTTGTTTTTTAATGATATGAAGGCCAGCAGCCGAATTTGGTACAATGTGAGTCATAGAAAAAGGTGTTACGATTACAACACTACGTCAAGTGTATGAAGAGATTTGAATTTGGAACGAAGCCTGTTTTAAAAAGTTTAAGGTATAGACAAATGAGGTTGAATACACAAAAATGTGAAAAAAGGCGTTATTAAACGCAAAAAAAAAACATCTAAGAATAATTAATTCGTTATCTGAATATTTTATTTTATTTATAGTTTTTTAGTTAACAGCCTTCTTTCACCTTAAATATAGAAATAATAGAAACAGGTTATCACTTATTCAAGAAAATAAAATAAATAAATATTCAGGACACTTTTGCACATACAGTCATCAGACCCCAAACTAAGCAAAGCTTGTGATATGGCTGCCAGAGACTGATATACATACATATATAGTTTTAAACACGTACTTAAATAGATATTAACAACCAGATATAGAACAAACACAAAATGTTCATCACATGAATGTTTGTCCTAGATGGGAATCGAACCCACGCTCCCAAGCTCAGAAGGTAGATTCACTACCAACTGAACTAAAGGGCTATCAAATATATGGAATAATAGACAATAATTATGACAATATTAATTGTATACACTAAAATAAATATTGTCCATTGTTTATTTGAATATTGTCTCTGGAATCACACCTTGCTCTGAAATGGTGACATATTCCCATATTATTTTTTATTTGCATAAATTGATGGCAACACCGAGACACAGCCGGAAGTGGACAGTTACAGGTGACAAGGCAGGTGAAGTAACTAGTATGCAATACTCGTAGGTCCCGGAAGTTGAACATATTGCAAATGTGGTTACTATTTATCGATTCGACGTGCGAATGGACGTACGAGTCGATAACCTTAGGTGAAAAAAAAACTACGGCCAAATGCTCAAAGCATAAATTATAAAAAAAAAAAAAAACACCTGTACATTGTTAGTTATCTTTTGTACTATTGTGTACTTATTTCAAAGAGTTAAAGTAATATTTTTAATACAAATAATTTTGCTATCTGTCTTGTAATTCTCACGGAAGTTTTGACTTGTAGTGAAATTATCTTTTTGTGAAGCTTAAAACATCTGGACGGCAAATGTTTACTTTTTAGTTTGTATGGATTATTGTGGGAAAAGTAGAAACAAGTCTGTAAAAGCACATTTTATGGTAATAGTAAACAATGGTGAGTAATTGTTAGGTTTATTGTTTACAAAAGCCACGTGTTGGCTGAATGGATTAGACGCGCCGTGCCTATTGTTTGACTTTGTGTCAATGTCAACTTTGGTTGACTTAAGTTTTAATGGGCAAGAAAAAAACCTTTAATTTCCCTACATTATAAAATTATACGTATTTTAAATAATAAAAAACTAAAAGTTCAAAGATAAAATTAATGGGGGTAATAACTAATATTACTGGGCAGGCTTATATAACTATGATATTTTTTCCCCTGCAACGGGATGTTTGGGGGCAGTTAACAAAAACAGATAAAACCAAACCCTAACTATTAAAATAACTAATCTATAACACGTGAAAAATAATGCCAAAACCACAAAATCATCATCATTATTTCAGCCAGAGAACGTCACCTGCTGGACATAGGCCTCCCCCATCGATCTCCAAAGGGGCCGGTTGGAAGCAGCCTATATCCAGTCGTTACCAGTGGGAATTGTTCCCAAAATATTGGCCCCAATACCATGGGTATATGTAAATACAATTGAGACATCGGTTGCCAAATTTGTTTTAATTGAAAATTAGCAGTTATATTTGAGTAATTCAGTAATTTTTCGTGTTATCACGCGAGCATCATCTCTTCTCTATCTCTTCTCTTCTCTACATAGTATAAATTAAAGTCGCTTTCCGCGTCTGTCTGTCTGTATGTCTGTATGGCCGCTAACTCCTCCTAAACCGCACGCAACGGATTTTGATGCGGTTTTTACCATCAGTTAGATAAATTTTCACGGAAGGTTTATAAATATATAACTAGCGACCCACCCCGGCTTCGCACGTAAATTACACCCGTGGGAAGCCGGGCGGGCAGGTCGCTAGTGTCAAATAAATTTAAAAAATAAATGCTTTTATTTTGTCTGTGGTACCAAGTAGGTATATGTAGATACATATAAGACCAAGTACTACATGTACCTGGTACCACAGACAAGATAAAACCATAAACTAAACTAGAAAGTTTTGTTACCATAGACAACGCGTCGTCGGCGTCGACGCAACTTTAGATTAGGATCACGAACAGAATAATCTATGGGATTATCTGGAGATCTGTGTTGTGACAACGGTGAAGAGTTTTGACTTTTCAGAAATATATTGCGTATTTTGCGTTCCACTAGATGGACCGACGACATTGTGAGAGTCGCGGGCATCCAGTGGATGCAAAAGGCAGGCTGTCGTTCAGTGTGGAGGTTAAAGGGGGAGGCCTATGTTCAGCAGTGGATGTCTTCTGGCTGATGATGATGATGATTGCGTATTTTTGTAGTCATAGACAAAAATATTTTTTTAAATTATTTCTTTAATTAAACGTTTTTGTAAACGTAAAAGTTAATTGTTTTTTTTTTTACTATGCATATACTAGCGACCCGCCCGCCCGGCTTCGCACGGGTGTAATTTACGTGCGAAGCCGGGGCGGGTCGCTAGTTAATCGTCAATAACTAGTTAATAGTTAGTTAGTTAGTTGGTGGTAGTTAGTGTGTAGTTATAGTTAATAGTTGGTCGGTAGTTATTCTTAAAAATGTTTTATTTTCTTCCATAAATAAAAAATTGTCTTTTGTCTCTATAAACCTTCCGTGAAAATGTATCTAGCTGATGGTGAAAACCGCATCAAAATCCGTTGCGTGGTTTAGGAGGAGTTAGCGGCCATACAGACAGACAGACGCGGAAAGCAACTTTAATTTATACTATGGTGTCCGCTCCGCTCAGTTAGAAAATCACGCGACCGCAAACCGTATCTGGGCGCGATAAGGTTCACGTTCGCGTGATTTTCCAACTGAGCGGATTAGGTGCCGCAATTAGCTGTTGTCCGTAAGGCCCCTGGTCATGTCCAATAATTGCGACAAGAACCACCGGAGGATGGGCAGCAGCGTTCTATTAGTACACGGTGAACGTACTGCGATCCCCAAGCCGCCTGCCAAGCGTGGGGATTATAGCAACACCTCTCTCTAAGAGGGAGGCCTTGGTTCAGCAGCGGTCGTCTCATGACTGATGAATTGAGTGAATAGGCACCTCATGGGCAAGCGTGCTCCATCTTAGACTGCATCGACACTTACCATCAGGTGAGTTGTGGTCAAACGCTAGCACATATCATCAAAAAAAAAAATCTTTCTTTTTTTCTGATGATGTGTTTTTATTGATTGATTAACTCTTTATTGTTTACACCATTAAATTTGATACGGAGGTCAAAAAAACTTAAAAAATAGTGTAACAACTGGCGGCCTTATTGCAAAAAGCCATCTACCAGGCAACCATGCTTATTAATATTTTTACTGCAAAAAAACGAAAGAGTAAAACAATTTACCATTTTTAAGCGTTTACTGATGATATATAGTTTCATTTTGGTCTTCGTACTAACACAGTAACTGTTCTTAAACTTTTCTACTGTAGAAATATTTCCTACGGGTCCCGTCCCATAACCGACCACCATCGCCAGTCCAAACAAGGCAAGCGCTATAATTACTTATTAGAGTTAACTTTTACCGTGGGAAACGGCCGTAGAAACTGTCCGGATTGACCAATTAACGATTCCATATAGATAAAACAATAAATTTCGTAATAAAGAATAAGATCAAGGTAAGGATAAGATCGTAGACCGCATCGTCGCTTAACATCAGTCGAGTAGGCGGCCAAGAGCAAGCCTATCTAGTATTAAAAAAAAAAAAAAAAACAATAGGTACTTACTTTTGTCCCAAAACTTATCCATTTTATAAAACAGAAAGCCTATCTACTATTTAAAAAAAATAACAATACTTTTGTCCCAGAAGTTATCAATTAAAAAAAAACCGACTTCAAAATTAACAAAACACGCAATTTCGGTTACTTGGATGACAATATTATGTCACCCAAGATTATCTCACCAAAGAGGGAAAGGGGTCCCCTTTCCCTCTTTGGTGTTATACGTTGTGTAGGATTTAGCCATATTTTAGTGGAGAAACATTTTTTACTTAATTTAACCCACTTTTCTCGAGAGTGAATAGGTTTCTTCTAGGCAAGCGTGCTCCGTCGTAGGCCGCATCATCGCCTAACATCAGGCGAGTTGGCGGCCAAGCTATCCATAATCAGCCTATCTATAATATTAAAAAAATAAAAAAAAATTACACTGTTTCTTGCGAGAAAAAAATGACGTGTATTTGACGACCTCTCCTCACCCCCACATGAGATTGGGTGGCTCGACTCCCCCCCTCCCCCCAAGCATCTCACGTATCTAATGGACGCCCCTAAACGAACTTTCTAGTTACGTATTTGATTTAAAAGCCTAAATACTGAGCCGATTTAGATGAAATTTCTATGGGATGGGACCAATCTGTATGTATATCTGAAAGCATATAGCACTTTTATTCGTTTTTTCTTTACTACAAGAATTAATGAATTACTTACTTGCCAAATATTATCAGAATAGATTCAGCCACACTAAGACACACTACTTATAAGTACTTTCACTACATAATATAATGATGGGTATAAAATGGACCCCGTTAGGCTTAGTACCGGTTAGTACCCTTTCCGTGTAACCCTGCACAGTAAGGTAGGTACAAGTTACGTGGTTGCGTGCGCGCATCATTCTCATGCCCCCGTGACCTCTCTCTTACACCTTTGTACTGTAGTTTACTATAACCAGTTAAAGGTTGAATATAACGATTAAATGTATCGATTTACAAACACATACTTAGATGTTGGGTCTAGAACAAAATACACGAAATAAACCGGCCAAGTGCGAGTCGAGCTCGCGCACTGAGCGTTCCGTACCGCGACAAAATACAAAAACTAGTGCAAAAAGACAACATCACGGACAGGCCAAGAAATGACCTTGTTCCAAGTTGTTTAAGTTTGGTGAACAGAAATTTGTCATCGTCTCGCACTTGGCCATTATTTATTACTTGGTGTTATACTTTAGAGTGTGTACTATAATCATGCCAAGTTTGACGCTTGTACGTATTACCGTTTTTATATTAGAGCTAATACAAAAATACGTTTGTTGTATGGGGACGCTTCACTTTTTACTTTTTGACTTTATTATTATTTGTTAGTTAATCCGCCGTAACATTACATATTCTGTGAAAATTTCAACTGGCTATCTATTACGGTTCGAAAGATACGCAGACGGACAGACAGACAGCCAGCGTAGGCTTAGTAATAGGGTCCCGTATACACCCTTTGGGTACGGAATCCTATAAACGAATTGAGAAAGACTCTTTTGAAGTCAGTTAAAAAAACCTACTTTTTGTCTAGAAAAAAAATGCTTTAGATGACACAAAATTATTTTATACTAGCTGCGCGGTTTCACCCGCGTAGTGATGAAAAATGGTGATGATGATGAAAAGTAACCTATGTCACTCTCTGGCTCTTGAACTATACCCATGCAAAAAGTCAGGTCGATCCGTTGTTCCGTTGCAGCGTGAAAGAGGAACAAACATCCATACATCTATACATACAAACTTTCCCGTTTATAATATTAGTAGGACAACGGCGTTTAACTTACGCGCTGCTAAATTAAAAAACACTTCATACCTAACTGAGAGAACCTAGTTTGCCTTTAAAAAATATACACAACAAAACAATACATGATTTCGCTATCTATCTATACTATCTATACTAATATTATAAAGAGGAAAGATTTGATTGTTTGTTTGTTTGCATTGAATAGGCTCCGAAACTACTGAACTGATTTGAAAAATTCTTTCACTGTTGGGAAGCTAAACTATCCCCGGGTAACATAGGCTATAATATATACCCGTGCGAAGCTGGGGCGGACGGCTAGTAATATTATAAAGAGGAAAGATTTGATTGTTTATTTGTTTGTTTGCATTGAATAGGCTCCGAAACTACTGAACCGATTTGAAAAATTCTTTCACTGACGGGAAGCTACACTATCCCCGGGTGACATAGGCTATAATCTATACCCGTGCGAAGCTGGGGCGGACCGCTAGTCATAAATAAAATTGCCACATCAATAAACAATAGAAAGTTCGCAAAAAATTCAAATTTAACCTTAAGGTGGTTCGTTGCACAAATGGCGGGAATATCAAATTTCAAACAGTTTTCTTGTCCTTGTAGCTAGGCCGGGTAATTATTGTAAACAACCATGATGTTTGCGCAGATTGATTATTATTCTTTACAAAATCATGCAAAGCTATTTATCTCTAATGCACATTATTACTTACATTTGTGAATAAAGTATTTTTTGCTGTTTCTTACGGTTTATTCACAAATGTAAGTAATATGGTGAGTTACTGTTAAATAATTGTACATTATAATGTAAAGAACAGCCAACATTTTGCGCAAACACTGTGTTATTTAAAAATAATTACCTGGCCTGGCTACTGGGACCTAAAAACTGTTTAAAATTTAAATTTCCCGCCATAGGTAAATCGAACCACCTTAACCATATCGATTTATGACGTAACAGTCAAATCAACCTTGCTGCAAGTCAAGTGCGACCTTTGCCTTTTCCGGCGGCGAGAATTTAAAAAGCAAACATTGTTTATGGTATTTGCGCGCCATGTCAAAATGCAAGCGGAAACGGAAAGACTAGTATAATCTATGTACTTTTTATCAATAGTGCAACTTTTAAGAACTCTATTTCCACAACTAGCGGTCCGCCCCAGCTTTGCATGGGTATAGATTATAGCTTATGTCACCCGGGGATAGTGTAGCTTCCCGTCAGTGAAAGAATTTTTTAAATCGGTTCAGTAGTTTCGGAGCCTATTCAATGCAAACAAACAAACAAACAATCAAATCTTTCCTCTTTATAATATTAGTATAGAAGTATAGATTACTGCATTTTAGAGAGGTACGTTTGTAGGAGCTAATATCTGAAACTACTGAACCGATTCTAAAAATTATTTCTTTACTAGCGACCCGCCCGCCCGGCTTCGCACGCGTGTAATTTACGTGAGAAGCCGGGGCGGGTCGCTAGCTATATGTATAAACCTTCCTTGAAAATGTATCTAACTGATGGTGAAAACCGCATCAAAATCCGTTGCGTGGTTTAGGAGGAGTTAGCGGCCATACAGACATACAGACAGACGCGGAAACCGACTTCAATTTATACTATGTAGAGAAGAGAAAGCTACACTACCCGTGAGTGTTATATAGGCTATATTTATTTATAGATGCGGGAAGAAACACGGGCGGTAGATAGGCTTTTAGAAAATGATAAAAAAACTGGGGGAAAAAAAGGTTCTGGAACATACAATGTAGACCACGGACCTGTAAATAAAATAAATAAATAAATATTCGGGACATTTTTGCACACACGGTCATCTGACCCCAAACTAAGCTTGTGATATGGCTGCCAGAGACTGATATACATACATATATACTTAATATTATAAAGAGGAAAGATTTGCATGTAAGTATGTTTGTAACGAATTGGCTCAAAAAGTACTGGACTGATTTTAAAACTTCTTTCACCATTTTAATGCTGCATTATTACTGATTAATATAGGCTAGGCGTGCGGAGCCGGGGCGGACCGCTAGTATTACATAAATATAGTTATAAATACATACCTACTTAAATAGATATTAACAAGCAGGTAGGCAGCAAATATAACAAATACAAATGTTCATCACATAAATGTTTGTCCTAGGTGGGAATCGAACCTACGCCCCCATGCTCAGAAGGTAGATTCACTACCAACTGGACCAACGGGCTATATAGAAAATATTTCTATTTGCTGAGATCTCGAAGTCGACAATGGACGTGCATCTGACAGATCAATTTCTACGAGGTCAGATGGCGGTCAGCCGGTCACCATGTAATTGGTCAATTTCAGAAGTTGCCGCGTGATTGGTTGATACGACGGAGTTATTATAAAACCGTTACTGACTTCAAATAGTCTAAGTGGCCTTCTCAGAGCAAATAAAAATACAGTCACTACGAAGACGAAAAGTGAAGCCACTTTATGAAACACTAGCGGTCCGCCCCAGCTTCGCACGGGTAAATAATATACCCTATGTCACCCGGGGATAGTGTAGCTTCCCAACAGTGAAATAATTTTTCAATTCGGGTCAGTAGTTTCGGAGCCTATTCAATGCAAACAAACAAACAATCAAATCTTTCCTCTTTATAATATTAGTATAGAAGATGTGTGCGTAGTCGAAGCAACTTTCTGACGAGAAATTCACGTAGTGTTGGACGCGTATGTGTGCGTGAGTCGTGTATTTATTGGGAATTCACGAAGTGCGATTTTGGCGTCACTTTGGCAGTGCGCCGTAGTGCCTCTGTATTTTTATTTGCTCTGAGGTGGCCTTAGTGAGTTTCTATTCCGTACGGCCAAGGATTGGAACAACCTGCCTTCCTTGTTCCCTGAGAGATATAACCTGGGCCTTTTCAAGGCCAGAGTGAATAGGTATCTTCTAAGTCTGTGTGCATCGGAGCTACATGACCTTATCCTGCCATCCCCTTTCTGCCACAGGACAAGTAGGAACTCGGCCCACTACCACCCATACATTGTGGATTTTCCTTGGATACGTACCAAACTTTTCGATTCTACGTTTCTAATCCGTACGGCTAAAGATTGGAACAATCTGGCGGCTTCCTTGTTTCCTGAGAGATATAATCTGAGCCTTTTCAAGGCCAGAGTGAATAGGCATCTTCTAAGTCTGCGTGCTTCATCTTCGACCACATCGACGCTTACCAACAGGCGAGTTGGTGGTCAAACGCGAATTTAACCGAGATTAATAAAAACAGCCCAGATGCTATAGTTATTATTCTAGAATAAACAACAAAAAAATTATTTCTCAGTAAACCCTTTCATTTGATATCATGACGGTAGATAAGAAAATTGTGCCAGCCATCGTGGAGTGTCCGCCATCGTGAATTCAGCGTGACGTATTATTTAATTTCGGTAATAAATATGTACCTTCACATCAGCAGCCATTAAACGTCCACTGCTGGACAAAGGCCTCCCTCTTAGAGAGGGGTGTTGCCATAATCCCCGCGCTTGGCAGGCGGCTTGGGGATCGCAGTGCGTTCACCGTGTACTAATAGGACGCTGCTGCCCATCCTCCGGTGGTTCTGGTGGTGGTTTAGGACATACCCGGGTCCAATAAATGTGTACCTTAAGTCCCGATAAACATTTAAAACATGTGTTCAAATCGCGAAAGTTAGAAAATTACTAATAAAATAAATATTAAAGTTTTAATAAATAATTAATTAATTAGTTTTATTAACGTTATTTTTCTTATTCATCTCAGCAAACCCTTTAAGGGTCCTGTATACACCCTCTGCAGCTCTCTCGCTCGCACATTTTCACATTATTGAAGATATAAAATCAATGAGTGTGAATTTCCAAAAAGTAACAAAATCATGTCATGGTGTCTATCGTAACATTACAAACGGACAACCCTTAAAAACCTTACGGACAACTGCTATTCCGGCACCAAATTTTTTTTTTCTACTCCACTCAGTTGGAAAATCACGCGAACGTGAACCTACATAACTAACTAATTGTGACAAGCGAGGTTAAAAAAATCCTTGCATATAAATATTTAAAAAATAAAATCATCAATTGACTATTCTTCAAAAAACTAGCATAATAATGTTTACAATTTACTAAGAACTGCACTGGCCAGTATCACCTTCGAATTTCAAATTCAAATTTGGTACATAATCCGAGCGCGCCGAGGCATTCCTTTTCGTTCCCACGATCATTACATACTACCAACTTATCTCAAGAGTTGGTCAAATGATGGAAGTAACATTTTCTATGGATAGTTGTCGGTTTTGTACAGAATATACGACGGTGGCTCCCTCACTCAGTTCTACTGATTAGGTTGGTTGAACTGCTTTGATTCTCCGGCGCGGGCATCTCGGATCTTTCGAATAAGTTTAGAATTTGGAACAATTTGAAATGGTGAATTACGCGCGCTGTTTTCGGCCAGTCACATTCTCAAGTGATTTGTGGCTTAGAAGGTTTTAGTTGTTTTCCTTTCTAATATTGCCTTACGTGTTTTATCTTAGATTTATTATGTATAATTTTCTGTCTATATTATTTTATCTAAATAATAATATGTACAACAACTTTACTACACACATACACACATATATGTAAATGCGTAATCATATTTTAACATTTAAATTATTTTATTTATTTTAAATGTTAAAAGGTAAGAAACTAAGAAGGTACTAGGCACAGGTATTTTTTTTAATTAAACGGCTGTAAATTTAATTTTTGTAAGAAATTTGTTGCACCCATATAAACGTAACGTCAGTCATTCGAAATCAGTTAGCAACTGTGATGCGGAGTTCGACGCTTTGATCTAAATAAGAATGTTCAATCAAGGTTCTGTCATAATGCCTGGTAACAGATTTTCCTTCTCATTTCCGTTATATTCAATTCACTTTTCTGTGGTACAAGCACAGAAGACATAATAGACAGTGCTAGGTACCTTTCGCTCGGCGTTTAGACCATGTTACAATGGCCAATCTTGTATTTTTGATCGAAGGTGGTCACGAATAAAATAATGCGCGATAAGTCCCGAAACATATTTAAAAGACGTGTTCAAATCGCGAATGTTTATAATTGACATTTAAATAGTTTTTAAAAGCACGTTAATTTAACACATTCAATGGCAGAATTCATGTAACGACATTAGCCAAAAAAAAAATGACCATAAATGACAGACGTTTACAAAAGTTTAATTTGATTCGGCACCAATAAATTCTATTATCGTTCGAAAATTTATATAAACTACGTTTTGTAACGCTTTTTCTTACAAAATTCTTAATCTATACTAATATTAAAAAGAGGAAAGATTTGATTGTTTGTTTGTTTGCATTGAATAGGCTCCGAAACTACTGAACCGATTTGAAAAATTCTTCCACTGTTGGGAAGCTGCACTATCCCCGGGTGACATAGGCTATAATCTATACCCGTGCGAAGCTGGGGCGGACCGCTAGTCATAAATATAACTAGTGAATTCACAAAGGTCTTAGGTCTATAACAACGAGAGAAAAATTTATACCGACATCTACAGTGCGACCACCTTATTAAAAAAGTAGACAGAGAGCCACTATCGTGTTTTTTAAAACAAAACTGACAGCCGCCCGTTGGTTTTTTTAGTTCCACCATTTGTCCACTTTCATAGATAAGTTGGTCTGTAACTGGCATCTGGTCCATTTGAAGAAAAAAAAAAACAGCTGTCGCAACACCTTTCTGCAATTTGAAGTTGCTGTCCTTTTCTAGTTTAGAAAGATGTGTATCTGCCATCTCTTTCTCGTACATCTCTTCGAAAATTGCAATCCTGTTCTGGCTTGGAAAGATGGGTATCTTCTATCTCTTTCTACGTACCCTACGTGGAAGTGTTAGCAAATGAGGCAGATGGATTAAATTTATTGTATTTTTTTCTTTAGCTCTTTTTTTATAGAATAGATCTACGTTTGGCCACCAACTCGCCTCATGGTAAGCGACGGTAATATTTTATATGGTCTTCGTAAGCATATAAAATATGTCGATAAATTAAGAAAAAAAAAATCATCTAATAATATTTTCTCTTAACCTTTATCAAAGCATGAAACGGTTCAAAAGCTGCTTAATTTTTTGTAAATTTTGGCTCCAACCTTCCTATCTATTTAGCCACTGTAGAGTATAAAAGAAAGATCAAGTAGTCAAAAGATTCAAGTTTTAGACGATACATATAGTCACAGTTAAAGTCAAGCAAGTCAAGTCCAAAAAAGCCCCAGTAAAGAGGTGAAAACTTTACTTTAGCTTCTATGAAAATTTTAAAACTACACGAATTATATCATATCTAATTATATACCTGCACTCAAGCACGTTCCCGAACTTTTAACAATAATAATTCATAATTATTTGGAAAATAATACAATACCACGTTTTTTACACGTTGGCGCCAAAACTCTGAGTCTAATTATGACATTTTCATAATAGAAAAAAAAAGCTATAAAAGAGGTAGTATGCAAAGAGAATATATGGTAGTATGTGCCAGCACCTTAAAGTTTCTACCGGCCAACTGTACGTTCAGAACCTCTTTCTCGAAGTCAGTTAAAAATGTTTTTAGGGCCGAAACGGGCATAGCATGAGGGCCGAAACCAGATTGTTTATGCGGGACAATACTCCGGCGGGCGAATCGGGCATAAATCATTCAAGCAACTTAAAAAAAAACGACGGAAAACGCGGAAAAACTGTTTAAAAGCAACCTAAACCGCAAGCGTGCTCAGTAAAAACACGCTCAGCTGATTGTGCAATACCTTTTTCAAAAACTAACAAAGAAAAAGGCAATGGTCGTCTTCTATGGTAGGTATATTTTTATCAATGCACATTTGGCAACAGTCGTTCTCTCTATACAGCCTTCCGAAGGTCGCAGGACAATGGAACAGATGTTCGAGACCGTATTATAAGTTTACTTTTTTTTACAAATGTCAAGCAGCTGATCCTGGTAGTGTCTAGGGCTGGCAGGTACAGGTAAATTAAAGAAAAAAAAAACTTCGGAATAAAACCTGATTGTAAAACGTAAATTAACGCAACTTCAAGTTAAGGGGGTAAGTGCTTTATTTTTTTACCACAGCAACACTGAAAAATTTTATTTTTCAAATTATTTTGTTTGCATTTGGTAACCTATTACAGTGTTACTTAAAAAAGTTCACGCAGAACCTTACTCAACCGCTTCTCAGATGACCTGCGTCTCAACTCTCAAGCCTTGATCTAGGATCAACTTTTTTTACCTAAAAACTAAAATCATCCTTATGTCAGTTAACAAAACCTAGTTTCACGTAATAAGACATGCTAAAGTTATATGATTATTTATGGGATATTTACCATAAATATCCCGTAAATAATCATATAACTTTAATGAACAACCGTGATAGTTTAAAACAGTGTTTTATAAAACACTAGCGACCCGCCCGCCCGGCTTCGCACGGGTGTAATTTACGAGCGAAGTCAGGGCGGGTCGCTAGTTATATATATAAACCTTCCTTGAAAATGTATCTAACTGATGGTGAAAACCACATCAAAATCCGTTGCGTGGTTTAGGAGGAGTTAGCGGCCATACAGACATACATACAGACAGACAGACGAGGAAAGCGACTTCAATTTATACTATGTAGAGATGCTGTTAATAAAAAATTTAAAAATAAACTTTTAATTTTCAGTTGGTTCCCTTTTTATACGGAATTTTAAGGGCAACAAAATGAATCAAATATTTACGTTTTGAGTTTCATGGGGTCAAAAATGTGTGAATATTAACAGAGTACAAAAAAAATCTTAGATTTTAGTTGGCAAACTCAAATTTAAGGTTTTTTATTATAAGGTCTGTGGACATAGTTTTTAAAAGTTTCGAATGCTACAAAAAAGAACCTTAGATTTTAGTTGGCAAACTCAAATCTAAGGTTTTTTTTTACATTAAAATCTAAACGAAAATCTAAAGTTTATTAACAGAGTACAAAAAAGAATCTTAGATTTGAGTTGGCAAACTCAAATCTAAGGTTTTTTTACATTAAAATCTGAACGAAAATCTAAAGTCTTTTTTACATTTAAATCTAAGGTTTATTAACAGAGTACAAAAAAAACCTTAGATTTTAGTTGGCAAACTCAAAATCTAAGGTTTTTTTGTAGCATTCGAAACTTTTAAAAACTATGTCCACAGACCTTATAATAACTTAAATAAGTTACGTCATTCAAGTTATCAAGTAATTAGTAGAATAAATACAATATTGCATTGAATAAAAAGGCCGGTCTTTTCAAGGAATTTTGTACTGATAAGAAAACAAATAGGGTTTCTTATCGTGGTCGTCATAGGTCAATGTAAATACTAATGACTGAACTTGTTGAAATTACGATCATGGGAATTAATATTAGGTTTTTTTTTTTGAGTTGGTTGCCTGGAAGAGATCGCTTTTAGCGATAAGGCCGCCACTTGTGGCACTTGCTCGTAATTGTTTTTTTTTTTTTTTATAGTTGATAGGCTTGCGCTTGGCCGCCATCTCGCCTGATGTTAAGCGACGATGCGGTCTACGATGGAGCACGCTTGCCTAGAAGGAACCGATTCACTCTCGACTATCTGTTTTGTAATTTTTATTTCTGGTGTGCACAATGATGAGTTTCTATCTATTTATGACGTCATCGATAAAAAAAATAAAGTGACGTTATGTTGTATGCAAATAAATGATCTTTATCTTTATCTTCAAGCAATTAGTAGATTATATGCAATTAAAAAGGGTCTTTTCATGGAATTTTGTACTGTGAGAAAATAAATAGAAAACAATTGTATTGGTTTCTTATCATGGATACTAATGATATGGAGTTATTGAAATTACATCCTGGGTAAAAATATTTAGAAGTGACGGTCTCGAGCAAATTTTTGGTTGAGACGATGACGTCATCCGTAAAAAAGTGATTTTACATATTTTTTTTATAGTAGATAGGCTAGCGCTTGGCCGCCATCTCGCCTGATGCGGTCTACGATGGAGCACGCTTGCCTTGAAGAAACCAATTCACTCTCGACTTGAAGACACCCAGATTGGAACACCCATTCAGGCAGCGAATTCCACAGACTAGCAGTTCGCACAATAAATGTGGAATCATAGCGCTTCGTACGGGTTCTCGGAATATCAACCATAAAATGATGTCGATTTTTTGTGCCCGCCCTGGCGATTATGCAATTAGTAGATTAAATGCAATAAAAAAGAGTCTTTTCATGGAATTTTGTACCCACAGATAAAAAAATAGAGAACAATTGCATTGGTTTCTTATCATGGATACTAATGACTAAGTTGTTGAAATTACGTTCATGGGTTTAAAAAATTAGAAGTGACGTTTCGAGCAAATTTTGTCTGAGACGATGACGTCATCCGTAAAAAAACTTGTTACAAATTATGCAATTAGTAGATTAAATGCAATAAAAAGGGTGTTTTCATGGAATGGCATAATGACTAAAACTTTTTTTTTTACCTCATAAAAAAGCTGATCTGTACTAATATTACAAAGAGGAAAGATTTGATTGTTTGTTTGTTTGCATTGAATAGGCTCCGAAACTACTGAACCGATTTGAAAAATTCTTTCACTGTTGGGAAGCTATATTATCCCCGGGTGACATAGGCTATAATCTATACCCGTGCGAAGCTGGAGCGGACCGCTAGTTGATAATAAAATGACATTGTATTGCATTATGTTGCCTATTACACCGGTAATAACAAATATCAAACGCACCATGGCTGGACACAGGTCCATGAATATCTCAACATGGCCATGGTAGACGTCTTCTGGCTGATGATGATGATCTGTGCTAATATTATAAAGAGGAAAGATTTGATTGTTTGTTTGTTTGCATTGAATAGGCTCCGAAACTACTGAACCGATTTGAAAAATTCTTTCACTGTTGGGAAGCTACACTATCCCCGGGTGACATAGGCTATAATCTATACCCGTGCGAAGCTGGGGCGGACCGCTAGTCATAAATAAATAATTAGTTCAAAAATAAATGAGAAGCTGTAATTTGGCAGGTAGATTCCTTATGGGGTGTAGAGGTCCGCTAAGAAAGGATTTAACGAAAGGTCCGAATTAAGGATGACAAAAGGGGGTTGAAAGTTTACATGAAAGTCTACGCGTACGAAGTCGCGGGCAACACCTAGTAATCATATAACTTTAGTGAACAACCGTGATAGTATAAAACAGTAATAATATTTTTTTAGTTTGTGACAACCCTGAGCCTGCGCAGGCGCATGCTCTCGGGATCCCGTTGCGAAACAGCTGTTCGGAGTTGTATAAGTGCGACAGAGACGGCATCCTTACCCTTAAAGAGAGAGCGAGAAGGAAACAGGGCATGTGTACCTCATTGATAAGAGAGTTAGGTAAGAAAATTCTTTCGAACCTAAAGGTGGTAACTATTATTTTTGTACCAAGTATGTTACTTGTATCTAAAGTAGGGTATAGTATGTACTTACTTGTCGTGTCTGTATTATGTGTGTTTATATATGAATAGATATGATATGTGTATATTTATTATACTATGTATCATTTAGTAGTTTTTATTTAATGGTATCATTAAAAGTGTTTTAGCATCCCCCGTCGTTTCTGTTACGTAAATTCTTTCCATCCAATGGTTGCCTGGAAGAGATCGCTTTTAGCGATAAGGCCGCCACTTGTGGCACTAGCTCGTAAGTGTTTCCTATCGTGTTGTAATTTTTATTTCTGGTGTACATAATAAAGAGATATTCGCCAAAGAACCAGAGTCCGGTGACTCTGGTTCTGTTATAGCTGTTAAAATTTGCAAGTTGAAGTGGCAATGGGCAGGCCACATCGCTCGAAGAACCGATAACCAATGGGGAAGAAAGGTTCTGGAGTGGAGACCACGAACCGGAAGACGCAGCGTAGGTAGGCCTCCCACTAGATGGACCGACGACTTAGTGAGAGTCGCTGGCATCCAGTGGATGCAAAAGGCAGGCTGTCGTTCAGTGTGGAGGTTAACGGGGGAGGCCTATGTTCAGCAGTGGACGTCTTCTGGCTGATGATGATGATGATGACAATAAAGAGTTTCTATCTATCTAAAGTTTGCGCAAACGACCGGTAGTTTTATTTCAGCCTACCATGTTCCACTGCTGGAACTCTAGATCTCAAGTCTTCTCTCAGAGAGAGAGAGAGAGAGAAAGAGTAACAAATATAGTGTACATTTTTATAATTAGGTGTTGAAGTACAGTGTAATCTCACTAATCCGGCACTATTAAAAACCGGAGGGTGCCGGATTATTGGAATGTTCGGATTACTGGGTTATACTGAAAAAGTCATAGGTAATAAATAAAATAAAGCATTTCATAGAGAGAATAAATGTATGTAATGTATTATGGAACAATTGAATTAACATGTAGGTACATATGTAATTAATGATAAGTTAAAATATGATAAGTTTTGAGGTTAGACTGCTAGTCGATGACGCAGCGACCAAAGCGCACACGTATAGAGGGGTAAGGGTGGCGTGGGCGGAGGGTGCCGGATTATTGGACGTGCCGATCTATCGAAGTGCCGGATTAGTGAGATTATACTGTATATGTCTGACGGTTTTGACTCGTTTTTACTGATCAAGTTCAATGGTTAGGGCCCGTCCATTCATTTTATTTTGGTCGAAGTACGCAGTGATTCAGTGTGTGTGTTTTGTCGAGACTTAGGTTCGAGTTCGAGTTCCAGTGACCGTAGCAAAAGACTAAGAAAGAGGGTAGATCGTTCCAACCACCCGCATTCTTCAGTCTTCCCGTGAACATGGTGCATGTAACTGCGCCGTAATATCGGGAGCTCATTCCACAACTCGTCGCGGTTTTACCATCGCACTAGCCGCCACCGCCTGAAGGCTCATCCAAACATAATAGATCAGTGGAAATCGCACACTGTGCGTTTCACACGATCCTTCTTGCCTCATACTTGCAAAATGTGGAATGAGCTACCTTCTACGGTGTTTCCGAGAAGCTACAACATGGGGTTCTTCAAAAGGCGAGTTAATCGAGTTCTTAAGGGTCGGCAACGTATTTGTGATGCCTCTGGTGTTACAAGTATCCATAGGCGACGGTGACTGCTTTCCATCAGGCAGCCCGTCCGCTTGTATGCCACCTATGGCATAAAAAAAAAAAAAACAACTTTACCACGGTAAATATCCCGTAAATAATCATATAACTTTTGTTTTAATATAGTTTTTGTGCTTGGAAAACGAATGGAATATTTTACATTAAACAGCCCGTCTGATCGTGGGAAAACAATTTAAACTCATGTAACTAAATAATAAAATGTCGGAAACGATATAAAACGTACCTACCACACTTCCTCTAACTGATAAAAATACATAAACACATTTTAATAAAATATTTTCGTAATTTATATATTACTAGCGACCCGCCCGCCCGGCTTCGCACGGGTGAAATTTACGTGCGAAGCCGGGGCGGGTCGCTAGTTATATATTTTTATTTATTTTATGTTTATTTAAGACCAACAGCACAAAAATATATACATAGTTTTAAATAATTATTTTAAATTACAGCCATTAATAGGTCTATACTAGTGATATAAGTAACATTGTCATGGAAAATCACTACTAAAAATCATACATGTATTGCAAACAAGCGCTAAAAAGCTAAGCTTCATAAGTTATTACAAAAGGTAGTTAACAAACAAAATTAAGCACAATTATACTTATGTAGCACATAAAACAAATACTAGCTTAAAGTTATGCTTGGGTATATTAACATAAAAATGTGCAGGTAATAATTATTTTTCCAGTGTCATTGCTCAAAAGCGGCGAAGGAAAACATCGTAAGGAGACCGGTTATATATGAACCTTCCTTGAAAATGTATCTAACTAATAGTGAAAACCGCATCAAAATCCGTTGCGTGGTTTAGGAGGAGTTAGCGGCCATACAGACATACAGACAGACAGACAGACGCGGAAAGCGACTTCAATTTATACTATGTAGAGACTAGCTGACCTGACAGACGTTGTCCTGTCTTAGAACTGTCAAACACGCAAAGTTAAAATTGTAAATCTTATTTTTTTTACACATTGGGTTACATTATTAGTGTTTTAGTAAGGATCCCTATTTTTTTTTAAAGTGTAATATAGCCTATGTTACCCGGGGATAGTGTAGCTTTCCAACAGTGAAAGAATGTTTCAAATCGGTTCAGGACTTAGTTTCGGAGGACCTATTCAATGCAAACAAACAAACAATCAAATCTTTCCTCGTTATAATATTATAGTATAGACTAGCGACCCGCCCGCCCGGCTTTGCACGGGTGTAATTTACATGCGAAGCCGGGGCGGGTCGCTAGTTATATATAAATAATAAAATAAAATAAAAATAAAATAAAATAATAAACCGCATCAAAATCCGTTGCGTGGTTTAGGAACAGATAGCGGCCATACAGACATACAGACAGACGCAGAAAGCGACTTTATTTATACTATGTAGAGATAGAGAAGAGAAGAGAAGAGAAGAGAAGAGAAGATAGAGAAGCAGTTTGTGTCGAGTCAGAAACACTTAGATATTTTTACAATCCCTTTTAACCGACTTCGAAAAAGGAGGGGCCTTTTTTAAAGTCGCTCAAAAATTATGTACAATAAATGCGATAAATTTTGTCGAGTTGGCGGCTAAGCACAAGCCAATTATAAAAAAATAAATCGTTTAATTTTCATTTGAATAAATTATATAATACTGATTATAAATAAGAATCAAACATTATGGCAGCACGATATTAACATTATTAAAAATAAAACTGAACACGCACGCGCTTGGTCACGCTTCCGACGACAGCCGGCGAATAAAAAGCAGTGAGTAAATAATACAAAAAATAACTTCGAGACAGGCTTATAGTAGGGTTCCGTACACATAGCCATATACTATTATAGTCACCGCGTTACCAACTGAGTCGTCGAGCAATAAACGTCATACCATAAGACCTGTAAGTGCGAGCGAGATGGACAGATATGACATGTGGGTGCGAGCGAGATGAGATGAACAATGATTTATGATCTGACGACTCAGATGGTAATGCGTTTAGTATAGCTATAGTCACCGCGTTACTGAGTCGTCGAGCAATAAACGTCATACCATAAGACCTGTAAGTGCGAGCGAGATGGACAGATATGACATGTGGGTGGGAGCGAGATGAGATGAGCAATGATTTATGACCGGACGACTCAGATGGTAATGCGTTTAGTATAGCTATAGTCACCGCGTTACTGAGTCGTCGAGCAATAAACGTCATACCATAAGACCTGTAAGTGCGAGCGAGATGGACAGATATGACATGTGGGTGGGAGCGAGATGAGATGAGCAATGATTTATGACCGGACGACTCAGATGGTTATGCGTTTACAATAGTCACATTCATAGTTTAGACATAGATTTTAGAAAAAATCGAGATGGTTGCTGGCATCCAGTGGCATGCAGATGGCAGACTGTCGTTCAGTGTGGAGGTTAAAGGGGGAGGCCTATGTTCAGCAACAGTTAAAATTAGGAGTGCAGACTGGATGAGAAAGGCGAGAGACAAATAAGCATGGAAAATACCGGGGGAGGCCTACGCTAAAAAAGCGACTACTACAAACTTACAAAGCTAAGCCACAGCTGTTAACTATTTAAATTAATAACATTTTATCTGAACTTCTGAAAATATTTCGACGGTAAATTTAACTAATACTTTTTTATATAAATAATATTTACGGTATTTGTATACCATCTCTCTAGATTTGTACGCCTACAAACTAGGCAAAACATGATACAAAGTGACTAATATTTTAACCCACATATTGTGCATTGAAGGAAAACATCGTGAGGAAACCTGCATACGTACGGAGAAAGAATTCAATGGCGTATGTGAATCCACCAATCCGCACTGGGCCAGCGTGGTGGATATGGCCCAATCACCCTTTCGGGGGTAGGCTAAAAGTCCAGCAGTGAACTGTTAATAGGCTGACTATGATGATGATGATGATTGTGCATGCGTTTTTAAATGTGTGCATGATTTACTCGTGTTTTGTGCAAATAAAATAATCTTTATCTTTACAGCGGCTAATGACATAATATACATTATACAAAAATAATTTCAATACATGAATAATTATTTTTGTGACATTTTATATTAGAAAATATGTCAATTCCTTACTGCTTATTTTTTTATTATGTTCCAAAATTTTAATTGATGCAGTAACAAAAGGCTTTAAAAAAATTATAAGGGATTAGGACGGACTGACGGAATGAACTTACAAGGGTTCCGTGTAGTACTACGGAACCTTAAAAAAGCATGTCCGTTTATGTCGTGTACATTAAAATTCACTAATTTTATATTGTTTGCGGCACGAGCCACGAGTTGATGGAATACCAAAATCAAAGGTAGGTCTCCACTCAAGAACCTTTCTTCCCCATCGGTTATCGGTTCTTCGAGCGATGTGGCCTGCCCATTGCCACTTCAACTTGCAAATTTTAACAGCTATGTCGGTGACTCTGGTTCTTTGGCGAATATCCACGTTTCGGATTTTATCGCGCAAAGAAACTCCGAGCATAGCTCTCTCCATTGCCCGCTGAGTGACCCTGAATTTTTCCAAAAGGCCAACAGTTAAGGACCACGGACTCTGTAATCACACCTTGCTTAGGAATGGTGGTATAATACCAATTCCTTCCGATACCCCATATTCCCATATTATTTTTTATTTGCATAAATTGATGGCAACAACTTGCAAATTTTAGTAGCTGTCGGTGACTCTGGTTCTTCAAAATAAGCCTTCTATTTATTATATTCGATTCGATAGATACATTCAATAGCTAGTTGGTAGTGAACCTGCCTTCTGAGCTTGGCGGCGTGGGTTCGATTCCCACCAAGGACAAACATTCATGTGATGAATGTTAGTGTTTGTTCTATATCTGGTTGTTAATATCTATTTAAGTATGTATTTAAATTAAAGAAAGAGATATATTTTCACTCAAGCATAAACCCTGCTAAGTCAATATTTAGGTAAGTCAAAAAAATTAAATTGATATAACGAATAAAATAACATAGTACCTTGTAATAGTGAGCCAGCGATATGTATGTATATCAGTCTCTGGCAGCCATATCACAAGCTTTGCTTAGTTTGGGGTCAGATGACCGTGTGAGCAAAGTCCCGAATATTTACATTTTTGGTTTTTAATTTTACAGTAAGCCTTAAAAAACAGCGCAAAGCTATTAAGCTATGAGAACAGCAAAACCGCCCCCTAACGTCTTTAATTTAGCGAAAACGGCAAAGGCTAAGCTTAATTATTCAAACCAGATGTTCCGGATATACACCGGAAATAACCATTTGAATGGAAACGCATCTGGCGAATTATGACTTTTACGTGAAAAGTCGAACCAGATGTCAGACCATTGTACTGGGAGGCTTTTGTTTAGGGTCGGGGGAGTTAAAAGTTGGACCCGGGTATGTCCTAAAACTGCGACCAGAACCACCGGAGGATGGGCAGCAGCGTCCTATTAGTACACGGTGAACTTACTGCGATCCCCAAGCCGCCTGCCAAGCGTGGGGATTATGGCAACACCCCTCTTTAAGAGGGAGGCCTTTGTCCAGCAGTGGACGTTTGATGGCTGCTGATGATGATGTGAGTTAAAAGTTAAGGCCAGGGGGTTAGAAAAGATCCACTTTCTGTTAGCGTTAACGCCAGCGGAAAGATGAAATTGTAAGAAAATGACATTGACAATGACATTAGCTTGAGAAATGTTATCTCTGGCTAATGTAATTTTTACACAATTTCATCTTTCCGCAGGCGTTAACGCTAACAGAAAGTGGATCTTGTCTAACCCCCTGTTCAGACCTAAGCGTTATTCGTTTACGCTGTGGACAGCGAAAAATACCGCGAGGTATTCCGCTGTTCATACAAATACCCCGCGGAATTGCGTGCGGTATTTTTCGCTACCTACAGCGGTAGCGAATTTCGATTAGGTCTAAATTTCAAATTCAAATTCAAAATTTATTAACTCTGTAGACATATTCCATGTTCTTAGAGCCGTCAGTTTTTACAATAAATACGTATCATTATTTTCTAGCAGTCGTTCATAATACAACATTAACATCTTAGGTAACCCTACCCACATTAAAATAATAAAACATGTCCGAGAGAATAAAGTATTAAAATTAAGATCTGCAATAGCATCGTCAAGAACAGGCCTTCAGTACTTTTTTAACTAACTTCAAATAAACCGGCCAAGTGCGAGTGGGGCTCGCGCACTGAGGGTTCCGTAACACCACAATTAACGCCTTATGTATATACGTCTACAAACTAGGCAAAACATACAAAGTGACTAATATTTTAACGCACTTATTGTGCATGCGTTTTTAAATGTGTTGTTTTTAAATATATAATAGTAGACAAACAAGCGACGGTCCACCTGATGGTAAGTAGTCACCGTCGCCTACAATACCCGGGGCATCGGCGGTGCGTTGCCTACCTTTGAGGACTCTATTCACTCTTCGCTTGAAGCAATTGACGTTATATTTTGGAGGAAAAACCGAAGGAGGTAAGCCATGTATGATTTTGAAGTGTGTATGATTTACTCGTGTTTTGTGCAAATAACCGGACCCGGGTATGTCCTAAAACTGCGACCAGAACCACCGGAGGATGGGCAGCAGCGTCCTGTTAGTACACGGTGAACGTACTGCGATCTCCAAGCCGCCTGCCAAGCGTGGGGATTATGGCAACACCCCTCTCTAAGAGGGAGGCCTTGTTCAGCAGTGGACATTTAATGGCTGATGGTGTGGTGTGTGCAAATAAATATTGTTTTTTTTTTTTTTACTTTATCTTTTTATACTTTATCTTTAAGTAACCGAATTATCAGTTCAGGCTTAACGCCTTCCAAAATAGTCGAAGCAATTGTTACGCAGTCACAAAGTTATGTTTGATGATACAGTAACGCTCGAGTATAACACAATTATAACTTGGTAATGAACAGAAACCAAAGATCGCCAAAGAACCAGTCACCGACATAGCTGTTAAAATTTGCAAGTTGAAGTGGCAATGGGCAGGTCACATCGCTCGAAGAACCGATAACCGATGGGGAAGAAAGGTCCTGGAGTGGAGACCACGAACCGGAAGACGCAGCGTAGGGAGGCCTCCCACTAGATGGACCGACGACATTGTGAGAGTCGCGGGCATCCAGTGGATGCAAAAGGCAGGCAGGAGGCCTATGTTCAGCAGTGGACGTCTTCTGGCTGATGATGATGATGAATGAACAGAAATTTGTGACCGATTCGCACTTTGTCATTATTTATAATTTTTTGTTATACTTTAGAGTATGTACTATAATCATCATCATCATCATACTAAATCTATAACCCTAAAAACGAAACGAAACCCCCCCATACAAGGCTGATAATGATGAATCGTGACGCATACCATCAGACGAGTGACTTGCTCACAAAATGACACGGTTTTGATCTTTCAGCCTTTTAAAACTCACGTGTTAGTTTTAATTGCGCAATCGTGTTTTAAATAATTTTGAAACGTTTTTTTTTCTTTAATTGCCGCAGTAAAACGCACGTTAAGCCCCAATTTTTATTGAGATAATTAAGGTCACAATTTCGTGTTGCATTTCACGCTTTTATTGAGCATCGTCCGAGTGCCTCGGTCTGTGTGAATTTTATGTACTTTTATCACAGAATTCATATACCGGGTGACACTCTCGAAGCCAAAAGAAGGTAATTGTACTCATCATTATGAACAACTTTTACAATGTAAAAAAAAAACACATAATTTAAAAATAAGCAGTAAGCAATTTTATTGTAATTTTTTTTTAAATATAAAATGTCCCAAAAATAATTATTTTTGTATAATGTATACGGGGTGTAAGGGGAACACTCGAAGCCAAAAGAAGGTACCTAATTGTACTCATCATTATGAACAACTTTTACTATGGGACCGACCCTGAAATCGCGAAAAAAAATATCAGCTGTTCTATAGAAAACGGTCATTGACACTCGACAAAATGTATGGAACAGCTGATATTTTATTTCGCGATTTCAGGGTCGGTCCCATAGTAAAAGTTGTTCATAATGATGAATACAATTAGGTACCTTCTTTTGGCTTCGAGAGTGTTCCCCTTACACCCTGTATACAAGTACAGAGATTCAATCCGCTAAAACATTTAATAAAACCGGCCAAGCGCGAGTCGGGCTCGCGCACTGAGGGGTTCCGTAACACCACAAAATTACCAGTTATAACTTGGAATGAACAGAAACTTGTCACCGACTCGCACTTGGCCATTATTTATTATTTGTTGTTTTACATTAGAGCTAAAATACGTTAAAAAATACGTTGGTTGTATGAGGACCCCCCTTTTGTTTTTACTTTTAGACTTTTTTATTATTTGTTAATTCATCCACCGTAACATTACATATTCTGTGAAATTTCAACTGGCTATCTATTACGGTTCGAAAGATACAGCCATTTAAAGGTAGTACAGACGGACGGACAGACATCGTAGGCTAAGTAACAGGGTCCCGTTTTTTTGGGTACGGAACCCTAGAAAAGTACTAAATATGTGACTGGTGCAGGGTCGAGGATCGAACCTGGTGCTGTCAGATTGTGAAGCGCACATGCCACCGCTCGGCCACCATCGCTCTAAAAATGGCAAAAATGTACAAGTAACTACGACCGTGTAAAGGCAAACACTGTAAGTCAAATATCTGCGTTTTGAGAAAATTATTAATTAAACTTTTATGGAGTTTATTTGATTATTTTAACTATATTTTATATTGTTTGGTATAGTTTTGAAGGTATTTTTAATATCTATCTAGCCATGTAGTATATTATTTAGTATTTTAAATAGTAAGTGAAATAAAAACAAAAAAGTGTTTTGCAATGTCATAGCGTTTCGGTTATACCGCCATTGTGGCAAAACACTGCATGTATTACCGTGTTTTGCTTTTTCTAGTGAGGCTGAGTATTGTTTTATTTTATTGAGTGATTTACTGTATTTTTGTCATCAATTCATAATACTAACAGCCAGCACTCCACGATTACCAGCGTGGTGATGAAAAAATGGTGATGGTGATGATGATAACGAAAGAGCGCTTATATATCTTAATCCAAAATATAAGCTACATCCATTCCAAATGTTATTCAACCTACCTCAGTCAACAACAAAAAAAAATGTTCACACGAACTTTAAAAGTATTTTGCAACCCCACTAATTTTACATTAATTGACCGCAAGGACAAAAGCACTCCACGATATTACCCGAGTGGTGATGAAAAATTGTGATGATGATGATGATAATGAAAGAGCGCTTATATATCTTAATCCAAAATATAAGCTACATCCATTCCAAATATTATTCTACCTACCTCATTCCATAACAAAAAAAAATAAAAATGCGCGAACTTAAAATTAATTCGCAACCCCACAAATTTTACAATAATTGACCGCAAGGACAAAAACATAAGCCCAACAGGTGCTTTTACCTAAATTGTAATTATTACAAGCCAAGGTGCGGACGACAGCAGCTGTTGTGAAAAAAAAGTGGATCGCTATCAAGGTACACAAAAACGAGACTCATAAGGCAGATGGCACGAGCCACGCGGTGTCGAAATGCTTGGTACATAATAATAATATCTTACTTAAGGGTCCTGTATACCCTCTGCAGCTCTCTCGCTCGCACATTTTCACATTATTGAAGATATAAAATCAATGAGTGTGAATTTCCAAAAAGTAACAAAATCATGTCATGGTGTATATCGTAACATTACAAACAAAGAAATTGTCAATTTGATATATTTTAATTTGACACAGTAAAATGGTAACAAGAGATTTTTATTTTTCGTGTCATGTTATTCCGTCAAATTACAAGATATCGAAGCAAACATTTCTTTGACATGATTTTGTTACTTTTTGGAAATTCACACTCATTGATTTTATATCTTCAATAATGTGAAAATGTGCGAGCGAGAGAGCTGCAGAGGGTATACAGGACCCTTAAGAGGGCATACCACGGCCAAGAAATTTTATGAATAGGTATTAAGCAAATCTATTGCTGTCCCCTGACCTCAAGCCTCTCTCCGTAGATCAAAATAGGGACAACTGCACCTCGGATCGATTATACCTACGAAAAGTAGACAAAATCATTGTCTCGTACTTTTCCGTTTCCTCATTCAAAACTAGGCCGATTTTATTTTGTATTTAAATTAATAGCTTTGTGAAAAGCATTGAACTATGCTTCTGTCATTAATTTTTGTTTTATAAACTCGTCGAATTTGTTTGATAGACGTCTGACTGAACATGGCGGTAAAAAAAAAAAGGGATATTTAAAGGCTCATATTTCTTATAGTAATTAATTTATAAGAAATAATAAATGATATAAGCATAACAATAGAGAAGATAAATTTTATTAAAAATAATTACATCTCTAGCGGTATTATCCAGGGAGGAAACACGAGAATATGTTTGTATGGCCAAAACGCTGCTCATGTGCTCACTTAAGACCCTCTTTTCCCATTTTTAGCAATTTTGGTCATACTAGTTTTGTCTGCTTCCATGGTTAGCTTAAATTTTAAAAATGTCATATCAAAATTTGATGTGTCATCTAGGAATTTATAAGGAATTTCGCTCGATAGAAAAAACAAAGGATCACTGATTTGAGCTTTTCTCCCTGTTTTTGACCGACTTAATTTTTTTTTTAAATCAATTTTGGTGATTCTAGTTTTGTCTGCTTCCATAGTTAGGTATAAGTGTCATATCAAAATTAAATCAAAGTTTCATCTATGGAATTTCGCTCGATAGAAAAAACAAAGGAACACTGATTTGAGCTTTTCTCCCTGTTTTTGATAGACTTAAAACAAACTTTTAGCAATTTTGGTCATTCTAGTTTGTCTGCTTCCATAGTTAGCTTATAATAAACCAGTATGTCCAAAAACCCTCAACAGTTCAAATACATAAATGAAATTCACCAACATGCACTGGGCCAGCATGGTGGATTAGAGCCCATCCTCTCTCTCTGAGAGAAGCCCTGAGTCCCAGCAGTGGGAACACGATAGGCTGTAATCATCATCATCAGCCAGAAGACGTCCACTGCTGAACATAGGCCCACCCCTTTAACCTCCACACTGAACGACAGCCTGCCTTTTGCATCCACTGGATGCCAGCGACTCTCACTATGTCGTCGGTCCATCTAGTGGGAGGCCTACCTACGCTGCGCCCTACCTATGGGCGATGTGGTCGCTACGCGACAAAGCCCTTTAAATAAGTAAAAATAAAATAAAAAATACGATGCGTCGGGGGTTAAAACGAATACATTATAAAACAATTGCTAATCCCATGCACACAATTTTTTTCACTATCAATGCAAAAACGCGATATGTAAAAATATCAATATTTTAAATAAATAAACGGCCATAATCAGACGTTTTCATGATAAACGTGTGATAGTGAAAAACCGTTACAAACGTAAACACAGCTGAGTTCGTTAAACCACGCGTGGGACTAACAAAGTAAAAAAAAAAGTAATGACTAATCCTTAGTCTAAGATCGTTACAATTGGCTTGTTGATTTAAAAAAGTTATTTTCTGAATATTAGTGTTTCGTACTATAAAAATTAAACACTGGAAATCAAACAGATCGCACCCAAATAAAATTTTTGAAATACAAAAAGGTTTGAATTTACTAACATTCTAAATATGTATTTCATAACTTTTTAGGGGTTCAATGCGTTGTGGATTTTTATGGAATAAAATTACTTATATTAAAGTATGTTTACGGAAAATGCATAATGGTTTTTATTCTATTGGAGGTAGATATCAAAGAAATATTTGCTGACTTAATAATTATAAGTTTATCGTTTTATCGGCAATGCATTTGAAATAGATTCGACATGGTGATTACCCACGTATTTCTTAATCGACCAATACATTAAGTTAAATTTATTAAATTTAATCAACTTACCCAATCCTATCTTCCTCTTAATTTTCTTCAAGACCTTCATTTTCGACCCCTTCTTATCCTTAACGGGGGTGGTTTCAGGCTCTAAGGCCATTGGAGGCAGCACCAGCGTCTGAGGCGGCATCTGGGGCACATGCCCCGAGCCCCTGGGGCACGCGGGGCAGTGACACACACCCCTAGCCTGCTGCCTCACGCTCATACAATTGCTTACTCCCATCATACCGAATTATTTTCTTTCAAGTTTTTATTTTAATACATATCACGAAACAACGAGTTCACTTTAATTCCACAGTCACAATAAACACTTTATTATAAAAATTCAAGTTCAATAAAAAAAAAATATAACAAATCCGAAATTTACAATTATCGACTTGTACGAGTTGTAAACTACGCGGGCGACAAACGAAGCGCGAAGGACGTCCGCTCGCGACGGTGCCTAGCGGCGGAGTGGCGTTCTCTAGAAACATGAAAACTAGCATGCGCGCGCAGAACAAAAACCAGCCCTATCTCCCGTCCCTGTTTAACTAACGGAGAGACAGAGAAAGAAATGTCAACAGGGGTTGTTTTTCAGGACCAGCAGATGATTTCGACTAAGTGCAGTTCTGGGCTAATTTTGGCATTAGGCATTATTGTCTTTGAAATAATGAGTTAGCAAACGCATTGTGATTGTGTTGAAAACTTTAAACAGAGAAAATTTTTAGTTATACACGTTATACTTAGGGTTCCGTACCCAAAGGGTAAAAACGGTCTACGTAGAGTACGTTTGCATAGAAGAAACCGATTCAATCATGATTACCTATCTCATTACAGAAACTGACGTGGTTTTCACACATTTTATTTATATTACACGGGAATTGCTCACGTAAGGTTAAGCCGGTCACTCCGACTATAGTTTCAACCGCATTAGGCAATCTTTTGCAAGGTGAATGCACGCGCGCGGCTGCGTCTCGCTTGGCAACTATAGTCGGAGTGACCGGCTTAATATTACGTGAGTATTTCCCGTGTTATATAAATAAAATTACCTGTTTTCTTTTTTGATATTTCACTCTCAAGTAAGTTCACGCGTTTAGAAGGTACCTAGATGATAGATTTTATCAAAAATTACGCGCAAATTCTTGAACCTTGGAAACACTCGACGTGCCCTTGAGCTAATCGCCCAAAAGTTATACCGAACGCACTCTGCGTTCGCTAACTAGTCCGGTCAAACTGTAGAGGCCAAAAGGCCAACAGTACAAGTCAATATTTAAAAAAATAAAAAACCTTGGAAACATAAAATTTTGACATTGGCAAGTGACTAATTATATAAACCGGCTAAGTGCGCGTCGGTTCCGTACCACCTCAAAATACAATAATTATCAATAAAAAATAAAACTATTTGGACCGACTTAACCGACCTACCAAAATAGCCAAGCAATTGCTACGCTTTCACATACGCTTTCACGCTCGGTATAACTTTTAATGAACATAAATTTGTCACTGACTCGCACTTGGCCATTATTAATTATTTGTTGTTATACTTTAGAGTGTGCACTATAATCATGCCAAGTTTGACGCTTGTACGTATTACCGTTTTTATATGAGAGCTAATACAAAGATACCTTTGTTGTATGTGGACTGGACCCACCCTTTCGTTTTTACTTTTTGATTTTTTTATTATTTGTTTGGTAATCCGCCGAAACATTACAAATTCTGTGAAAATTTCAACTGGCTATCCATTACGGTTTGAAAGATACAGCCGTTAATAGGTAGGACAGACGGACAGACAGACAGACATCGTAGGCTTAGTAATAAGGTCCCGGTTTTACCCTTTGGATACGGAACCCTAAAAAGGGCCGAATTGAGAACCTTCCTCCTTTTCGAAGTTGGTTAAAAACTCGAAGACTGAATCCTTCGCTGCCCTCGTCCAATTAAATGCGCACATCTCTTTGTCTAGCTCAGAGCAAATAAAAATACAGAGGCACACTGCCAAAGTGACGCCAAATTCGCACTACGTGAATTCCCAATAAACACACGACTCACGCACACATACGCATTCGACACTACGTGAATTTCTCGTCAGAAAATTGCACTGGCAACACTTCGACTACGCACACATGTTTCAAAAAGTGGCTTCACTGTTCCGTGTTCGCCGTAGTGACTCTGGTATTTTTATTTCCTCTGAGTTGTCTAGGCACTCAGCAAAATGCCATAACTGGCAAATGCCAATAAATGGAAAGCGGTATTTTTTCCTCTCTACCTAAAGGAGTGCACATTGCCACGCGCCAGATGCAAGCGCACCTTGCAGGAGTCTGGAGGTTTTTTTGATCCCAATTCTAACGACATCTGGTGGCATTTTTTTGACAGTTCACTAACCTATGTGTTTGACCTTTGGAGGTATGACTATATCAATACATGACGCGTGACCAAAATGCTGGCGTGTTTCTGGCTCAACGCATAAGCATTGCCATTCAACGTGGTAATGCCGCCAGCATGCTGGGTACGCTGCCAACTGGTAGTGGGCTTGAGCATTTGGATTGGCTTTAGACCTTCAACGGTCTATGGGCAGTCTAACTGTATTTGTAGTTTTAGTTTTAGCTTGTATTTTGTTTAGTTAATAAAGGCAAAAAAAAAACATGATTTTTGCCCGAAGTTGCAAAGCAATAAGAGACCGACCGTGAGGTTGGAAAATCACGCGACCGCAAACCGTATCTGGGCGCGATAAGGTTTACGTTCGCTTGATTTTCCAACTGAGCGGATTAGGTGCCGCAATAGCAGTTGTCCGTAAGGCCCCTGGACTAAATTAGCACTGGACCGAGGCAGATGGCATAGCAAGAGAGAGGCCTATACCCAGCCGTGAGATAAGGAAGGCTGTGGATGATGTTGATGATGATGAACCTTTTTTCGTCAAGATTAGATTCCCAGGATGGATATACATACATTATTATTACTTTTGGACGGAACCCTCAGGGTGCGAGTCCAACTCACACTTGTCCGGTTTTTTTAATTGATAATTATAGAGATTTCGTGATGAGTCACGAACACACCGTACAGTGAGTAGTATTTAGCTTTCATAAGAGATCTATTTTATTAATATAAATAATAGAAATTTCTTAACTAGCATCATTAAGGTAAGCACTTACTAATAATCATATGATAGTAGAAAGGATGCCTACATCTCCAAGGAAGCTATTAACCTTTCGCCTCGTCTAATCAACTAATTAGTGCAATTACTTGCAAGGTGCAAGGGATTGGGGTGACGCACTACTTACGTCACCACTGAGATACAATTCCTATAGAGTCACAATCTAGATAGCCCGTTGGTACAGTTGGTAGTGAACCTGCCTTCTGCGCTTGGGGGCGTGGGTTCGATTCCCACCTAGGACAAACATTTATGTAATGAACATTTGTGTTTGTTCTATATCTGGTTGTTAATATCTATTTAAGTATGTATTTAAACCTATATATGCATGTATATCAGTCTCTGGCAGCCATATTACAAGCTTTGCTTAGTTTGGGGTCAGGTGACCGTGTGTGAAAAAATGTCCCGAATATTTATTTATTTATAATCTCTCAGTGAAAACAGTCAAAAAAACGTCCGAGCGTCATAGTACATACATTGTATCAATTATATACTTCACAATACCACATTTACTCCAACTGAGACGTTATGTCGCTTGCATAGTGTTCTACGTTAGTTGTCCGCTATGTCATCGTAGCTCTGGCATCGCGCGGCGTTGTACTCGGAGCGCGGTTACCTTGTAACTAAACAACAAGTCTGCGCAATGTAGACGTTATGTCGCTTGCATAGTGTTCAACGTTAGTTGTCCTCTATGTCATCGTAGCTCTGGCATCGCGCGGCGTTGTACTCGGAGCGCGGTTACCTTGTAACTAAACAACAAGTCTGCGCAATGTAGACGTTATGTCGCTTGCATAGTGTTCAACGTTAGTTGTCCGCTATGTCATCGTAGCTCTGGCATCGCGCGGCGTTGTACTCGGAGCGCGGTTACCTTGTAACTAAACAACAAGTCTGCGCAATGTAGACGTTATGTCGCTTGCATAGTGTTCAACGTTAGTTGTCCACTATGTCATCGTAGCTCTGGCATCGCGCGGCGTTGTACTCGGAGCGCGGTTACCTTGTAACTAAACAACAAGTCTGCGCAATGTAGACGTTATGTCGCTTGCATAGTGTTCTACGTTAGTTGTCCGCTATGTCATCGTAGCTCTGGCATCGCGCGGCGTTGTACTCGGAGCGCGGTTACCTTGTAACTAAACAACAAGTCTGCGCAATGTAGACGTTATGTCGCTTGCATAGTGTTCAACGTTAGTTGTCCGCTATGTCATCGTAGCTCTGGCATCGCGCGGCGTTGTACTCGGAGCGCGGTTACCTTGTAACTAAACAACAAGTCTGCGCAATGTAGACGTTATGTCGCTTGCATAGTGTTCAACGTTAGTTGTCCACTATGTCATCGTAGCTCTGGCATCGCGCGGCGTTGTACTCGGAGCGCGGTTACCTTGTAACTAAACAACAAGTCTGCGCAATGTAGACGTTATGTCGCTTGCATAGTGTTCTACGTTAGTTGTCCGCTATGTCATCGTAGCTCTGGCATCGCGCGGCGTTGTACTCGGAGCGCGGTTACCTTGTAACTAAACAACAAGTCTGCGCAATGTAGACGTTATGTCGCTTGCATAGTGTTCAACGTTAGTTGTCCGCTATGTCATCGTAGCTCTGGCATCGCGCGGCGTTGTACTCGGAGCGCGGTTACCTTGTAACTAAACAACAAGTCTGCGCAATGTAGACGTTATGTCGCTTGCATAGTGTTCAACGTTAGTTGTCCACTATGTCATCGTAGCTCTGGCATCGCGCGGCGTTGTACTCGGAGCGCGGTTACCTTGTAACTAAACAACAAGTCTGCGCAATGTAGACGTTATGTCGCTTGCATAGTGTTCAACGTTAGTTGTCCGCTATGTCATCGTAGCTCTGGCATCGCGCGGCGTTGTACTCGGATCGCGGTTAACTTGTAACTAACCAAAAAGTCTGCGCATTTCGTAGCGTGCGCCGAGTTTTGGTTCGGATTTTTTTGGTACGATTGTGACTCTTTATGTCTCTTTATTGTATCTCGATGCTCTTCACGTAGGTTTTTATTTTTAACCGCCTTCAAACAGAGGTTCTCCTTTCGTTTGTAGGGTTCCGTATCTCAAAAGGATAAAACGGAACCCTTTATTTATTTTATTTAATAATAGGCTTGCGTTTGACCCCAACTCGCCTGATGTTAAGCGATGATGCGGTTTACGGTGGAGCACGCTTGTCTAGAAGAAACCAATTCACTCGTGATTTGAAGACACCCAAATTGTAACTGTCGGTAAAAGTAAAAACGAAAGTGTATGGTATGTTGTATGGGTCCCCAATGCTCCCATACAACAAATTAATGTTTTCAACGTATTTTTGTATTAGCTCTAATGTAAAAACAGCAACACGTACAAGCGTCAAACTTGGCATGATTATAGTACATACTTTAAAGTATAACAACAAATAATAAATAATGGCCAAGTGCGAGTCAGTGACAAATTTCTGTTCATTACCAAGTTATAATTGTGTTATACTCGAGCGCCCGTAGCAAAATAATTAACTGTGGCTGCGTATCAATTGCTTCGACAATTTTGGAAGGCGTTATAATTACTGATATTTACTGTATTTTGTGGTGGTACGGAACCCTGAGTGCGCCAGTCCAACTCGCACTTGGGCGATTTTTTCTATAATAGTAGGGATGTGAAAGTTCAGAAATAATAACAGTTTTCGCTCAAGGTGGCGCGTGCCTTCTTTGGCGCTATTTTTAGACAGAATTAGAGGGCTTCAATAATTGACATGTTAGAAACTATGAGTGTTCAATAATTGAAATGTTAGAAACTATGAGTGTTCAATAATTGACATTTTAGAAACTATGAGTGTTCAATAATTGAAATGTTAGAAACTATGAGTGCTTCAATAATTGAAATGTTAGAAACTAATGAGTGCTTCAATAATTGAAATGTTAGAAACTATGAGTGTTCAATAATTGAAATGTTAGAAACTATGAGTGTTCAATAATTGAAATGTTAGAAACTATGAGTGTTCAATAATTGACATTTTAGAAATGATGAGTGCTTCAATAATTGACATTTTAGAAACCATGAGTGCTTCAATAATTGACATTTTAGAAACTATGATTGCTTCAATAATTGACATTTTAGAAACCATGAGTGCTTCAATAATTGACATTTTAGAAACTATGAGTGCTTCAATAATTGACATTTTAGAAACTATGAGTGCTTCAATAATTGACATTTTAGAAACTATGAGTGCTTCAATAATTGAAATGTTAGAAACTACGAGTGCTTCAGTAATTGACATTTTAGAAACTATGAGTGCTTCAATAATTGAAATGTTAGAAACTACGAGTGCTTCAGTAATTGACATTTTAGAAACTATGAGTGCTTCAATAATTGACATTTTAGAAACTATGAGTGCTTCAATAATTGACATTTTAGAAACTATGAGTGCTTCAATAATTGACATTTTAGAAACTATTACGTATGGTGGTAGGTGGTTTATCAGTTCTGCGACAGATCAGATATCACCGGCTCACTGCCAACTTCAACTTCTCGGTGTCTATACCACAGAAAAGAAAAGTAAATAGAACGGAAATGAGAAGGAAAATCTCATCTCATTTCTCGTTTGTCACCAGGCATATGAGTGAACCTTGATTGAACATTCTTATTTAGATCAACGCGTCGAACTCCGCATTACAGTTGCTATTAACTGATTTCGAATGACGTTTCGTTTATATGCGTGCGACTGGCTACAACTAATTTCTTACAAAAATGCCTTGACAGCCGTTCTAATTTAAAGTTTAATCTAAGTTATATCATATAAAAAAATTGTTTTACTATTGCAAACTTACATTTTGTAGTTGTTATGTATGGAAGAACCTTATTGTCAACTAGAAAGTTAAGTTTGTCTTTCAATATTTCAACTTTAGATAGTTTTTTTTTTTGGAATCGCGCTCTGATATTTCTGTCCAACGGAACCCTCAGAGCACGAGTCTTACTCGTACTTGTCAGGTTTTTTCTTCCAAAATATATTCGTATCAAGAGTAATAAAGGCATATTACAATATCCAATAATCGGTCCAGATGCGACCACCATGTGCCCGGAAGCCTTATGGCGCGTGCAGCTTTCTAAAAAAAACGTATGCTTAGGATTTAGATAGAGTATGAAAATAAATATAATGTGGTGAAAAAAATTATAGTACTCAAGCTGTTTCCGTATAAACTCTATGCGCAGATTTTTAACGGACTTCAAAACAAGAGCTCTCGATTCGTTTTGTTTTTAACCGATTTCAAAATGGAGAAGACATTATAACAATACGACTGTGTTTTTTTCAATGTTTTACTTCAGATTTCCTTCATTTATGAAACGATTTCAAAAATTATTCTTTTAATAACCTTTTTTTTGATGACTAATATTTATTTACTACTATCACTACATAGTATAAAACAAAGTCGCTGTCGCTGTCTGTCCGTCCCTATGTATGCTTAAATCTTTAAAACTACGCAACGGATTTTGAAGCGGTTTCTTTTTAATAGATAGTGGTTCAAGAGGATCGTTTATATGTACAACTAGCGACCCGCCCCGGCTTCGCATGTAAATTACACCCGTGCAAAGCCGGGCGGGCGGGTCGCTAGTTACCTCATAAAAAAGCTGTTCGAATACCTATAGAGCCCATTGACGAAAACAAAATTAAAATTAATTCATAAATAAATACATGCTAGACAGAGAGCGCACTATACTGAGTTATGACGTCATGCCTCAGGCGCGCCATACAAATTCTATACTAACACACGCTTTGTGAGAAAGGGACAGAGTATGAAAATAAATATGTGGTGAAAAAAATTATAGTACTCAAGCTGTTTCCGTATAAACTATAGGCCTGGTGGTCAAACGCAGCCCTATTAATTATTACAAAAAAAAAAAAAACAATGCGCAGATTTTTAACGGACTTCAAAAAGGAGTTCTTAATTCGTACTATGTGTTTTTAACCGACTTTAAAAATGAGAAAGTTATCAATTCGACTGAATACCTTTTTTTTGTGGGAAGTGGATGAGGTATAAATTTGGATTGCTTCAAACGAAGGGTGAATAGAGTCCTCAAAGGTAGGCAACGCACTGACAATGCCCCTGGTGTCTACAGGCAGCGGTGACCACTTACCATCAGATGGCCCGTAGCTTGCCACTTATTATATTTAAAAAAAAAGTGGGCGGCCCTCCACACTACTCCGCTGCATCCCATTCCATCTTAGGTGTGTTACAATTTACCACACCGTCACTTACCAGGTCAGCTGAGGTCGTCCACCCAGCTTGTTAATAATAAAGGCGGCAAGGCCGCTCCGTAGCCAGGAGGCATGCGAAATTAAAAAGATGTGTTCAATTTTCGAACATCTGCCGCGGAGGCACGCGCCGGCGCGTGTCTCTCGACCAATGAGAGCGGACGGCCGCGGCATTCGAATTTGGAACGCTAAAGAATATGAAATAAAGGAAAGATAGATAACTACCCACTGTACACAAGTATAGTGCGAATTTTTCACAGCCTTTGAGACAACCTTTGAGACAGACAGACAGACAGACAGACAGACAGACAGACAGACTTTGAGGTAACCTGGGACATTCTATACAGATTTAAATTTCGTAACACATCGAAATTAAATACTTTTTACGGATCTTGAAAAAAAACTCGATTCTTGAGAATCGAGTTTTTTTAAAATGATTTTTCATCATCGTCATCAACAACCATTTTCCACCCACTGCTGGGTGGAAAATGTCTCCTGTTCAGCGCGCCATCTTTTTTATTGTTTCTTAAAACTTGAAACAATTTGTTTATGAAGAAACAATTTTACTGTTTCATTTTTAGGAAGGAACCCTTATAATTTCGTTCTGTCCGTCCGACTGTCTGTTTGTCCGTCCGTCCTAATTTTTTTGGACGGAACCTTCTAACTCCTATAGTTATTAAGGAAAGTGCTTGAAACTTTGCACAATTATATCAAAATTTTATAATAAACTAGCAAACCCGGCGAACTCCGTTTCGCCACCAGATGACTTCTATAAACCTCACGGAGCCCGAGACCTTTCCAACGAATGCAAAACCGTGGAAATCGGTTCGTGCGTTCTGGAGTTATAGCGTCAGGAAGGAAAACCCGACTTATTTTTATATAGTAGATTACACTATAAAAATATACAGAAATTGAGCATTGCCATTCAACGTGGCAATGCCGCCAGCATTCTGGGGATATTTATCTCCACTAATGGTCTTTTAGTTTAAGTTTTTATTTATAATTTAAGTTTTAATAACAGTTGTTATTTTAAGTTTTCGTTAAGACGGTTGCAGATAACTAAAATTCAGTTGCAAGATTTGTCCCACACATAGGAGTACATACTAACATATAAGTTAAAAGAAAGCTTGAAAAAATACAAACAGACAATGTTACTTTCGCATAGTGATCAGCAGATTTTGAAGAAAGTACCATAAATCAGATAATTTGAAAAAAATACAGGTAGGCAGAAACCTCTTTGCATAACAGAATTTACAAAAAAAAAAACAGGCAGAACTTTTCATACAAAACTTTTTAATTTGGTGACAATGTCTGGAAAGACGATTTTCGATTCTATTCCCGAAGCATCAAGGGTTGTTTTAAAAATATCACTTATTTCTCATTTGAACAAAAAAGTCTCTATGCAATTCTTAGCACACAGTCTGAACTTAAATATTGAATTTTATTCCAAGGGAATATAGCTTAGTGTATGGCTGGTAAACTTTGGTATGGACAAGTGACCATTATAATGCATCAACTTATCTGTTAGCAGTGGCCAAATGATAGAACTAAACATTTCCAACAAAATATGATAGTTCGTTTAGATGGTGGCTCCCTCATAGATAAGTTGGTCATACGAGTGCATTGTACAATTTGGCAGAATATGAATACGCACGTGTGCCTTTGCGACGGCGAAAAAAAAAAAACAATGACAGGTATGTTTTTTTTCTTAAGGTAGAGTTGCATCACAGCTGACGATCAGCTGTTCGAATTTTGAATTATATTTTTTATACAGCGAGTTTAACCAACTTATCTGTTGAGTTGTGTTGGGGGGAGCCACCATAGATTTTTCTGGACAAAATTGATAGCATAGCATGGAAAATTTTAGTTCCATTATTTGAGCAACTTAAAAGATCTAACTATGCGATCGTTATCATCTTTACCGCTTGGCAATAAAAACCAATTTTAAATAAATTATTGCAACCATTATTTTGTTTTAAATTTTAAAATGGAAGTGTGATTTGAGAAATGCACCTTACCGGTTTTACAATAGAATCTAATTTAAAATAGAGCAGATATATATTTTTTCTGTGGGAAAGGAAGGCTAAAGCCTGCAATTTATATTTATCCAAGTTGATTGATGGAATTGAGGTGAACAGCATACATATTTTTTTAAATATCAGTAAACCGGCCAAGTGCGAGTCGGGCTCGCGGACTGAGGGTTCCGTAGCACCACAAAATTCAATAACAAAATTACCAGTACTTTATAACTTGGTAATGAACAGAAACTTGTCGCTGACTTGCACTTGGCCATTATTTATTATTTGTCATTATTTATTTATTATTATTTGTTTATTTAGTATCTTCGGATACTTTAGTGTGTGTTCTATAATCATGCCAAGTTTGACGCCTGTACCGAAATTATTATTACATATTACTTTTTATAATTTCTTAGTTAATCCACCAAACATTACATATTCTGTGAAAATTTCAACTGTTTATCTATTACGGTTCGAAAGATACAGCCGTTAATAGGTAGGACAGACCGACAGTATATAGTAGATGTAGGCTTAGATTATAGGGTTCCATTTTTATCCTATGGGTACGGAACCCTAAAAACTGACTTCAAAATTAGTAAATGCCTACGATTGTTCATTTACTTGGATGACTTATTTTTTTCACTTAAGTTTGTTCTGCCAGTTCGTCTGTCTGTCCTAATTCCCCAAATTAATAATATAAGTGCTCGAAGTAGTAATTTTTAAACTTTCGCGATTTAAACACATGCTTTAAATGTTTATCGGGACTTATCACGTATTATTTAATTTCATTTATTATTTTAATTTTATTTTTTTATTTATTTCACGTATTTTTTTTTTATTTGAGTGCTTGAAACTTTGCACTAAGACAGTATTAATATAGATCTCAATTTTAAAACTATAAAACAAAACAATATTTAATTTTCGGCTCTGTACATGTGAAAAAGGCAAGGCAAGCGGAGCGTTGGTCGTCCAGCTGCATGATGGGTCGACGATATTATTACTATCGCAGGTCGAACCTGGACTCGATTAGCACAGAACCGAGGCAGATGGCATAGCAAGAGAGAGGCCCAGCAGTGTATACCCAGCAGTGGGATAAGGAAGGCTGTGGATGATGAGGGGCTATTCAAGTATTACATAAGCAGATTTTTTGCAATTATTTAACCCCCCATCCCATTGTCAGCAAAAGTAAGCAAACCTCCTCCCCCCCTCCCATGCTTATGTAATCATTGGTACCTATATGCATTTTCCTTTTAATGTATTCTGTTGTTGTAATCATGATATCGACCCCCCCCCCACCACCATCATGTCATCAAAAATAAGCAAAGCAAAAACCCCCCCCCCGCCCCCCTCAAGCTTTTACATAATACTTGAACGCCCCCTGATGATGATATGTGAAATGGGGATGAATTATTATTTTTCACTGCATCTCCTTTCGTAGGGTATCTCCTAATAGATCTTTATTATGAAGGCAAAGTTTAATACACATAACTTTATTACCAAACCAACTGTACCCCCCCTGTACCCTGTTACCTGTATCCTTTGCGAAATAAGAAGACATAAAACCCTACCATATGAATGTCACGACACGCTCTTGGTCAGATATTTTAAGATGTGAATAGATACAAATATCTTCAGAAGACGTCCACTGCTGAACATAGGCTTCAACCCTTTAATGTCCACACTGAACAACAGCCTGCCATCTGCATCCACTGGATGCCAGCGACTGAGGCCTACCTACGCTGCATTTTCCGGTTTGTGGTCTCCACTCAATAACCTTTCTTCCCCATCGGTTAACGGTTCTTCGAGTGATGTGGTCTGCCCATTGCCACTTCAACTTGCAAATTTTAACAGCTATTTCGGTGACTCTGATTCTTTGGCGACCTTTGGTTTCTGTTCATTACCAAGTTATAATTGTGTTATACTCGAGCGTCACTGTATCAAAAACAACTATGTGACTGCGTGGCAATTGCTGGAAATTCAACTCTTGCAAATTTTAGCAGCTATGTCGGTGACTCTGGTTCTTTGGCGAATATCCATGTTTCGGTAAATCTATACTAATATTATAAAGAGGAAAGATTCGATTGTTTGTTTGTTTGCATTGAATAGGCTCCGAAACCACTGAACCGATTTGAAAAATTCTTTCACTGTTAGGAATCTACACTATCCCCGGGTAACATAGGCTATAATCTATACCCGTGCGAAGCTGGGGCGGACCGCTAGTGTCTTAATAAGATTGCAAAAATATTAACCCACAAACACCACAATGGCTTTGTGTCTTTGTGCTTTGAACATAGATACAAAGCACAAAGGCTAACTATTAACAGTATATCACATTTTATTTTCACAGAATATTTTTAAGTACTATTCTTCTAGAAAAACAGAATGGAACATCTACTGAATCCAGCTGTGAATACTTCTTACAAGTAAAACAACTATCCTTACATCAAATACTGCTTCTAATGCAGTAAGGTTATGCTACCATAATAGGCTACAATGAGGAAATAGCTCTCCCAAACCAGTTAGAATCTTATTAGAACACATTATTACTGATTATTAAGTACTTACCGGGGATCGCGCTGCCTGTTTGGCCCATTTTTTCACTGATTTGAAGCGCTAACAACACTCACTAATTGTTCTGTTTATACAACAATTTATACACACATGTTGTGAATTACAGCACTCGTACACTCTTATTAGTCCAGGGATTTAGCTAAGATGACCTCTGACCTCAACTACAAATGTTTACAAGTAATTATATCAATTGCTGTTCGTGGTATGATCTCGTACTTGTTTCTTGTTGGAATCTTTTTACTTAAATTATATGTTCGTCATATAGTACTTGGCTAGGTAGGTCACAGGTATTGCACGCGTTGAAATGTCATTAATAGTTATTTGTAATTTATTTACATGAAATTATTTTTTAATTACAGTTAAAATATTAAACCGTGCCACAGTTCGCTCTTCTCGCTTATTTGACAGTTAGTTGCAGTGATTTGTCTATTTGACAAAATACTGCTGTCATCTTTTACTTATTTGACATTGACAGTCGTAGTGTTCAAACTGGACTAAAAATATTAAATGCATAGTCTTTGATTATATATAGAACGGATATGTCATACCTATAATTTCCCCTCAGCCGAGGTACATGCGTTGGCTCCGCCAACGTATGTCAAACGAGCACACCGTTTTATAAAAACTGTTTCAACGTCGTTCATCCGCCATTTGTTTTCTTACTATGTTACAAAACGGAGCTCCTTAAAAATGGTCATATGTGCAGTAATCCTTTGTAAATCTCGATCACATACTACGAACTTCACTACGCACGGAGTCTCTTATCACAGGAAAGTATTTTTTTAAACAAATAACGTGCTAATTTTACCACAAAACGAGTTTAAGTAAGCTTAATTGAACAGAAGAAAATATTTATCGAAAACCAGGGTTGCCAACTCGATATCACAGATACTCGCTAAATGACATCTCAAATAGCGCTAGATTAATATAAATTTACAAAATATATAGCAAATTTGTTTGGACATGGAATAAAATTATAAAGTTTCATTATGGAACGTATTGCCTCACCCGAGAAAAACGGTTTAAGTTTTTATATAGGTTTCTTTAATCCCGAATGCTGATAAACTTCAAATATTCTCGCGTTAAATTCATTTTTGCCAAATACACACATTGTTTTCAAGCTATTTCCAAGCACGATTCTAGTTCTTACTAGAACTACTCAATCAACATACTAAGCTATATAATTATAATGCTACTCTAAAACACTACGGTCAAATAGACATTCTCTTCCTCCCGCAAACGAACGCGGGGGAGTCATCCGATCCAGTAGGATAACACAATAGCATGTCACGCCTCCATTTTATCAGAAAAACGTTTTAGGGCCAAATTCTATGAATAATAAGGTTGCTACAAAGAAAGGATTATCATATTAAAATTAGACAGACAAACATATCAGTGTAGGACGTAGGTACATCGTCATCTTATTAGTTCCGGAAAATCCCCCAAGATAGTACAGCAAAGCAACATATAAAACTAAAGCGTTTTGTTACTTCTCGCTTGGCTGCGTATTGTTCTACGGTGACCAGAAAAAAAAACCAGCGTGATTGCTGTTTAGTGTTAGCTGTTTTATCTTAGATTTCAGCGCTAGACTAGACTTACGAAAATAGAGCCAAATCTAGCACAAATAGTTACTAAGTTGGCAACCTTGTCGACCTTGTCGAAAAAATGAACTAGTGATGTGCTAATTTATTACTCGTAGTCTCGTACTCGTTACTTATATAGTTACTCGTACGACGTAATCCAAGTTTGAATGAAGTTTGATAGGTATGAATACTCGTTTTTTTGTGTTTTTCGCCCATTTCGGAGCATGCTAAAGCCATACGGCCTCGTCTACTGTATTTACTTTACTGTCATAAATAAGTAAATCTCCAGTACAGTAGGTATATTATTGGTATCGTGCGTGTGTTATTGGTATATGGCCTTTGATATTATATAGTTGGGATCGGCCTTTAAACTCAAGCTAGTACCGAAGAAAGTTTGTCAAATACTGAAGGAGGCGAGGTAAACAACTATTGCAGACATTGACATAATTATTCTTACTAGTTCTACAAACGCACACTTCAATATTGAGCGCATACAACTGCAAACGATGTGCTCAAAATGTATACAAATGGACGACCGAGGGGAGGGGGAGGTAAGTGCTAAAGGGGAAACTGTAGGTGTAGGTGTAACGCTTCCATTTATGAATTTTTTCTGAGGTTATGGTGTCAGAATAATAAATGTGGGTTGAAAATGGATACAAAGTATATCATACTAATATTATAAATGCGAAAGTGTTTTTTTGTTCCTCTTTTACGCTGCAACGGCACAACGGATCGTCGACCTGATTTTTTGCATGGGTACAGTTCAAGAGCCAGGGAGAGGCTACTTTTCATCATCATCATCACCATTTTTCATAACTATGTGGGTGAAACCGTGGTTATTTTACATATCTATATGGTTTTCGATATTGATAACATTTTAAAGTACACAATACTTGGTCCAATTTTTCAAGACATGGTAAAATAAGAAAGATACGTTATAAGTATTTAGCTTATTTAAACAATTTTACTCGCATACCGAAATTTCTCCAGCACACTCTTCGGTATCCGATATCGGTATGGTAACTATTGGTGAAAGCACAATATTTAGTTGGTATTTTTATCACTTCACTAGCTTTGTATGATGTGTGCGAAGTAAACACAGCGAGGCGACCAATGAGCGGTGCGCATTTTGTATTTGTGTTCTGTTTTGTCAATGAGTGCAGGTTATATTGAAGTGTGCGCTTGTAGAGATGTATTCGATTACTTGAATGGGCGGGCTTTAGAAAACAAGTGTGTGCTATGCGTGTTTACTTCGTCTCCCGCAAAAAGTGCCAGACTTTTTTCCATAGCAGCTCGGGCTAATACCACATCCGTTCTATATATAATCAAAGTGCATAGTGTACATAAATTGGCGAATAAATATAAATTGGAGAAGTAATCGGTAAAATCAGCTTGCTGGTAATTTCGATCGCGCACTTCACTATTTGCGTACATGTAGTATGTCAGTAAAATACGTAAAATGAAGCGGTATCAGAGCGGATTTGCGTTTAAGCCAAATAGGCCCAGGCCGAGGGCTATTCATAATTATATCATTAAAATTTTCGTGCTCTTCGGGGGAGTAGGGGCAAACTGTTTTTAGACCTAAAGTATCAAATCCGCTCTTTGGCGGTATAGCTTTAATAGCTTTAGCCTGCACAGCGGGCAAGGGCGGAAAAAAAGACTGTGACTGTCAGAGTCACATTACAAAAAAGTCAGTTTGATTTGAAAATGCTTTCAGTGCTGTGTTGTGAGTGGGTTTCCTAAAAAATATTAAAATTAAAACATGCCGATTATTCGTCCAACAGACAAGAAAAACACGTTGCTGGCTCTCAAGGAGAAGCTTCTTAACGATATCAGATACTATGAGAAAAGAATTAACGAAGATTTGCGCCCCAATGTCTCGTTACCGCCTAATTTCGAAGACAGGTTTGTGCCGAATTCATTGCTTTACTTTCAAAGTACATTAGGTACTTTGAGTTTTCAGTTAATTGACATCCTTAATGATGTAATCTTTCTGTAGTGGAAAAATGCTTCTGCAGAGCCCGCCTTAGGGAAGTACTACACTTTTGGCATATATTCGACCGTCTAGCAGTAGTACGCAAACATTACTGTTTCGCAATTTTCGCATTGAAGGGCTGTCTGTCTGTTTAAATTTTCGTGAGCGTGTAAACAATGTCCTTTACTCGTAATATTAATCAGTTTACATAGTCTTAATAAGGTCAAACCAGTCACAGTCAGAGTCAAGCTAAGTAAGCCATGGTCAAGTCAAACTCACGCCCCTGTAAAGTGGTGGAGACTTTACAAGAGGCTCCTATAAAGTCTTGGAAACAACACGAAAAGACACGTTTCACCTCGTTATATCACTTTTCCACACTCGAGCACGTTTACGAGCACTTAATGAATTAATTCACCATTTATAACACATTAACACTTTAAAATACACAAGCTTAGGAAAATAATCCAACCAGCCGACATGTTTTTTCAACGTTGCCGCCAAAACTTACATTGAAGGGCAATATCATAGGGTTGCCAGATCTGCTGGCGGAAATTCCGGCACACAAATTCTTCGTTTCGAACACTTTGCAGCGTCCGAAACATCAAGAATTAAAAAAGCAAAATACATGTGATAAAATTCGATAAACAAGTGTGTATTAAATTTTTATTATGCACAACTTAAAATAACTAAATACAAACTAAAAACTTAAACTAAGAGACCATTTGTGGAAGGAAAGGTCCCCAGAATGCTGGCGGTATTACCACGTTGAATGGCAATGCTCAATTTCTGGGCGAAATAGAAGCCAGCATTCTGGACACCCGACGCCTCCACCAATCGCCTGGCCAAGTCCCGATAGCCCATAGCGGCTAGCCCCACGGACCCATCGTCTCCACCCTAAACGGAGCGTGTTAAATTTCAATCTGTGTAAATTTCAGCTCGGATTCCGAAAACGAATGTCCGTTTACCATCGACAATGGCCCGATGGATAACCAGCTCCTATCACAGCAGGAGATGCTCCAAACAGGACTTCATGCCACGCAGGAGCTGGCCTCACTTACGGTGACGCTGGCCAACGTCGATGTTATGGTTGAAGATCCTGTTTTAAACAGGTATGCTGTGCTTGTTGACTGTCCAAAGTTGGAGCCTACGTTAAAGTTATAAAATTAGGTGGTGGTATTTATCTAGTATTAAAAAAAAAATATACTGTTAGTTTAGAGGCAATAATTTAAAAACAATTTCTTTAGTAGAATCGGGGCCCTGGTAGCCCATAGCTTGCTTGCCACTTATTCCATAAAAATAAAGTAAAAAGTGTTGAGTCTTTTTTTTAATATCAATGTTTAGTTCTTTACTCTTTATGATTTCTTATAATATTAAATCGCTGCCGGGTTGCATGGGGCACCATTGCCTCTTTCATCCACGTCACCACAACAGCTGGACTGCTTTTCATCATCATTACTTACACTACCATCTACACCACTGGAGCGTGTGTGCCAGCGCCCCAGAGCCTCACTCCGATACTTCAAGGAGTTGGGTTGGCTCGGGTAGGTGCTGGTAGAAGGAAATGCACAATACACCCCAAGCGGGACGTCAGTGCAGGATTTATCGCCCCCAACTCAAATAAGAAACTCCCTGCTTTGTCTGAACTGATTCATTATGCTAATATTATAAATGCGAAAGTGTGTTTGTTTGTTAGTTTGTTGGTTTGTATGTTCTTCTTTCACGCAGCAACAGAGCAATGGATCGACCTGATTCAATGGGACAACAGTGCAGGACTTATCGCCCCCATCTCGAATAAGAATAAGAATGATTTCTTGTAAGATTTTTATTAATTAGTTATTATTTTCAGAGAGACAGGGGCGCACTCTCTCTCTAGGAAAGAATGGCGACTTCTAGAGGAGGCCTATGTCCAGGGAGGACAACCTGATAGTGGAAATGGTGCTGGTGATACAGTCTGAATGTGTATATTCAACATATAAAAAAAATAAAAAAATATGGATATATATAAGGTTATTAAGCATAAAATTAACTAATAGTACTGTAGAGTTTAGTATCAGAGAATAAAGGCTATTTTTATTTATTTATTTTATTTATTATTTTCAGAGAGCCGCCAGTGAATCAGCCCGGATTGTGGAGAGAGGTACACGTAGAGTGTCGTATTGACCTCGTTTCGTTTACTACGTCTTTTTACGTACACCAAGCTGTAAGTACCTGTTATTTTTTTTATTCTACTGATTGGTTATTTACAAACACCATGAACTTAACAGCATGTTGACATTTTCTATGACACTTTTAATATAATTTCCTCATATTTAGGGTTATTTCTTAGTAGGTAATTAAGTAGAATTCATAATATTTTGTTATTTAAATAGTTTGCGGTTTGGTTTAACTGTAAGCATTCTGTTGATGAATAAATAAATAACTCACTTTGTGTGCTATTTTTGTTTACATACACCAATGACGATATAACAGGGCTCCTATTCTACTAAAGAAATTGTTTTTAAATTATAATTGTTTTAATTTTATTTTTTTAATAATTGCCTCAAAACTGAGTTTTAAATATTTTTTCATACTAGAAAAATACCACCTCCTAATATTATAACTTATAATAAAAAAAATAAAAAAAAATAAAAAAAAACAATTTTGAGGCAATTATAAAAAAAAAAAAATTAAAACAATTACAATTTAAAAACAATTTCTTTAGTAGAATCGGGGCCCTGCTAGACTGCTTTTCATTGTCATTATTTTCACTACCATCTACGCCACTGGAGCGTGTGTGCCAGCACCCCAGAGCCTCACTCCGATATTTTAAGGAGTTGGGTTGGCTCGGGTAGGTGCTGGTAGGGAGAAATGCACAATAGACCCCAAGCGGGACGTCAGTACAGGACTTATTGCCCCCATCTCGAATAAGAATTGCGAAATCCACAGAAATCATTATGTTTTATTCTCTTTCAGAATGGTTTATTTGGTGCTAAGTCCTACCGAGGTCTCAAAGTCCTGCCAGTGAAGCCAGCCCATGAAGTGGAGCTATCCAAGTCTGTTCTTGCACGAATGAAGACCCCTAGCGACGTTGTAGAGGTAAATGAAATAACTAGAGATGCTACGACAATTCTGAACATTTCCACTGCCCAGGTAGCCGCCCAGTTGGTAGTGAACCTGCCTGCTGTGCTTGGGGGTGTGGGTTCGATTCCCACCTAGGTCAAACATTCATGTGATAAAAATTTGTTTTTGTTCTATATCTGGATGTTAATATCTATTTAAGTAGTACGTATGTATGTAAAGAGACCGCAGGGAAACGCTGGATGCAGGCCTTTTTTGAAGGCATTCCACTTTTATTGTGCGAACTGCTAGTCTTATCTTATTCTTATTCGAGATGGGGGCGATAAGTCCTGCACTGACGTCCCGCTTGGGGTATATTGTGCATTTCCCCCTACCAGCACCTACCCGAGCCAACCCAACTCCTTGCTGCTAGTCTGTGGAATGCGCTGCCTGAATGGGTGTTCCCCGATAGTTACAATCTGGGTATCTTCAAGTCACAAGTGAATCGGTTTCATCTAGGCAAGCGTGCTCCACCGTAGACCGCATCATCGCTTAACATCAAGCGAGTTGGCGGTCAAGCTCAAGCCTATTATTTATAAAAAAAAAACAAAGAGCTCATTGGTACGGGCCCGGGGTTTGAACCCGCGACCTCACGCTTTCAAGTCTAGCGGTCTCCCAAATAGACTACCACGGCTACAAATTCCCGTGTAATATTAATAAAATGTGTGAAAACCACGTCAGTTTCTATAATATAATTTTTATTTGTTTTTTCCCCCAGGTGGTGCGAAGTTATTCGGTCGCGCACCGTTCTAGACGCACTACTTTAGCGAAACTTGCCGACAAATTCACACATAACCTCTACATGGAACCTAGGGTATGTATAACCATACATACGGTAATACATGTAGGTATACGGTGTCTTCAAATCACGAGTGAATCGGTTTCTTCTAGGCAAGCGTGCTCCATCGTAGACCACATCATCGCTTTACATCAGGCGAGTTGGCGGTCAAGCAAAACCCTATTAATAGATTTCTTTCCAATAGATCGACTGCCCCGGTGGCTCAGTTAGTAGTGAACCTATCTTCTGTGCTTGGGGGCGTGGGTTCGATTCCCATCTAGGACAAACATTTGTGTTTGTTCTATGTCTGGGTGTTAATATCTATTTAAGTATGTATTTAAAAATATATATGTACGTATATCAGTTTCTCGCAGCCATATTACAAGCTTTGCTTAGTTTGGGGTCAGATGACCGTGTGTGCAAAAATGACCCAGATATTAAATTTAAAAAAAAAGAGAGAAAAAAAAAACCAGACAAGTACGAGTAAGACTCGTGCTCGGAGGGTTCCGTCCAACGGAACCCTCCGAGCGCGAGTCCAAAAAAAAACTAACTGAAGTTGAAGTATTGAAAGACAAACTTTGTAGTTGACAATAAGGTTCTTCCATACATAACAACTACAAAATGTAAGTGTGTTATTCTAAAACAATATTTTATTTAATGATATAACTTCAAATTAACAACTTTCAGCTTTATTCCTTAATATGTACTGTGAGACCTTGCCTCTTGCCAAAATTAATGATTCTAGGTCAACGGGAAGTACCCTATAGGTTTTGATTCCCCTGTGAAATCGCAAAATATGCGACATAAACGTTCATTAATATTTTAATTGCCTTGACTTGCAACTTTATTTTTTTTGAACACTTCTCTTACCTTTTGAATAGATCAGCTAAGTACCAGCTTGAGGCATTGGAATCTATTGAGAAACGGGCCAAGAAGCTCATCAGGAATGAATCCTTAGTTCGCATTAAGCTTCTTAGTCTTGAGCATCGACGTAAAGTTGCTAGTCTATTAGATTTTTATCGGATACATTTCGGAGAGTGTGCATCGGATCTGCACGATCTAATTCCCTCCTGCCCATTTTTCTATCGGACTGCCAGAGTGGGCACGAAACATCGTCACAGCTTTAGGGTTGATATTCCGAAAACCCGTACAAAGCGCTTTGATTCCACATTTATTATGTGAACTGCAAGTCTGTGGAATGCGCTGCCTGAAAGGGTGTTCCCCGATAGTTACATTCTGTCTTATCTTATTCTTATTCTTAATCGAGATGGGAGCGATAAGTCCTGCACTGACGTCCCGCTTGGGGTGTATTGTGCATTTCCCCCTACCAGCACCTACCCGAGCCAACCCAACTCCTTGCTGCTAGTCTGTGGAATGCGCTGCCTGAATGGGTGTTCCCCGATAGTTACAATCTGGGTATCTTCAAGTCACGAGTGAATCGGTTTCATCTATGCAAGCATGCTCCTTCGTAGACCGCATCATCGCTTAACATCAGGCGTGATGGTAGTCAAACGCCTATTATTTATTTGAAAAAAAAAGTTTTTGTTAAAACAATAATTATTGATATGTGTTTCAGCGGGAAGGTGGTTTCTGCCTCAAATGTGCGAATCTGCTCGAAATTTCTTGGGTTTTGGAGAACAAGTGGTCTCCCGTCGCTCCCTTCTACCACAAGATGATATTCAACTTGGAAGAAATGGGTAAATAATACAATAAAATTTAAATTAAATTCAAATATCATTTATTGCGTTAAGGTACAATACATTACCATATATACATTATACACATTGCTGGCTCACTATTACAAGGTTCCATGTTATTTTCGTACACATTCTGTAATTTAAATTTTAAATTTTTGACTTTCATAAATATTGACTTAGCAGGGTTTATGTTTGAGTGAAAGTATCCCTCTCAAGCATAAAACCAACTAAGTCAATATTTATGAAAGACAAATTTTAAAAATTGAAATTACAGAATGTGTACGAAAATAACATAGAACCTTGTAATAGTGAGCCAGCGACATGGTACTGAGATTTGTGGGGGTGCGTCCAATTTGATTGAAATTCATTTTACATTTTCTTATTTCAATACCGTTCACTGAGTATAATTGTCTTTTGCCATATAGGACAGTTGATCGAATTTTATTTGATACTAGCGACCCGCCCGCCCGGCTTCGCACGGGTGAAATTTACGTGCGAAGCCGGGGCCAGTCGCTAGTTATATATATAAACCTTCCTTGAAAATGTAGCTAACTAATGGTGAAAACCGCATCAAAATCCGTTGCGTGGTTTAGGAAAGCGACTTCAATTTATACTATGTAGTGATAGTGATTCGTTATAGTTGGTATATTATTAACTAGCGGTCCGCCCCGGCTCCGCACGGGTATAGTTATATAGCCTATATTAATCAGTGATAACGTAGCATTCAAATCTTTCCTCTTTATAATATTGAATAGATAATCTATAGTAATTTAAAAAAAAATATAATTAAAAAAAAAATTGTATAGATAATCTATAGTAAATTGAGTCAGCTCGTGACCACGGCCATTATAACATGGTCGAAACGTCGAGCGAAAGGTACATATTTTTTAACCTAAATTAAATAATACGTGATAAGTCCCGATAAACATTTAAAACATAGATAATCTATACCAGCATTTGATTTATCAATCTACTGAAACACTATGTTTTTGTATACTACTAATATTATATACTGTTCAAGTAACTTTTTTTTTGTATATTGATGATCTGATATAGTTGTAGTTGTCCTTAACTGTTGGCCTTTTGGAAAACTCTTTGGAGTCACACAGCGGGCAATGGAGAGAGCTATGCTCGGAGTTTCTTTGCGCGATAAAATCCGAAACGTGGATATTCGCCGAAGAACCAGAGTCACCGACATAGCTGTTAAAATTTGCAAGTTGAAGTGGCAATGGGCAAGACACTTCGCTCGAAGAACCGATAACCGATGGGGAGGAAAGGTTCTTGAGTGGAGACCACGAACCGGAAGACGCAGCGTAGGGAGGCCTCCCACTAGATGGACCGACGACATTGTGAGAGTCGCGGGCATCCAGTGGATGCAGGTGGGAGACTTTCGTTCAGCGTGGATGTTAAAGGGGGAGGCCTATGTTCAACAGTGGACGTCTTCTGGCTGATGATGATGACAATACATTAAATTGCAGCCATAGCCACAGAACTAGATGTGGCAATTATTAATAAATAATGTATACTTATCACGTAGTCGCGCGTAAGCAATTTTTGTGACCCGATTGAACCGGGCCACCAAGATACATTCCTCGCCTAGTTTGGGGTCCATTGGCATAGCACTGACTATGTAACAGAACCTTCTGAACTGAAATAATAACGAATAGGTAATTATCTGCTGTATCTCATAGGAAATGTATTTTTATGGAAATTAAATTTATTTATTATAATTCCTGTATTTCGGCGGGTGGCCAGTTACCACTGCCGGGACACAGACCTACTCTCAGAGAGACAGAGGGTGTGCCCTAATCTACCATGCTGGCCCATTGCATGTTGGTGAATGTCATATGTGTATAAACTTTTGAGGTTCTTGTACATACTGGTTTCCTCACGTAGTTTTTCTTTCACCATTTCTGAGAGATCGCATCGAAACTGCACAAAATTTATTTAACTTACTTGGTATTTGCGGGCATTTTCCGCAACTAGGCCATTCATTGGCCCATTTTGCGTCACCCGGCCGCAGCTAATTCATCCACCTGTGGGCTTACTCTTGACACTCGATTTCAATCGTAATTTGGGATTGGGATCGAAAACATGCCATTTTGGTACTTTTGAATTCTAAACTAGCGCACGATTGGAACCGATAATGGTTGAATTTTATGGAACTAAATAAAATCGTCTCAACTCGACGCTTTCGGTACTCTTGACGCGATTGAAGAGTACCAAATGGCATTTTCGATCCCAATCCCAAATTACGATTGAAATCGAGTGTCAAGAGTAAGCCCGCTGGTCTCATCCAGGAAAGCCAGCAGCTCGCTTATGCCTGCGCAGGCTTCCCAGAGTGTCCTCGGTGATCCGAGGATAGTGTTTTGTTGTTCTGCCACACTGCTGCACTTCAGCAGCAAATGTGCGGCCGTTCTTCAGTCTCCAGACGCCCTCTACATAGGGGACTGTCTGTAACCCCATAATTTATTTAAGTGTTAAAATAAGTCATTGGTACAGGACCGAGGATCGAATCGGGTGCTTCAGATTATAAAGTGCACATGCACCTGCTCGGCCACCATCGCACTACGCATTAGCACATAACATGTGTAACCCAAAGTATAAGTAAGCTACCTCCACGCAAAATTTCACACAAATTCGTTCAGCCGTTATGGATCTTAGTGGTAATCACAAACTTCCGCATTAATGTTAGTAACTCCATTAGCGTGATATTTATTTAGTAATTTTTAAACTTCCGCGATTTGAACACATGTTTTAAATGTTTATCGGGACTTATCACGTATTATTTCGTTTTTACCTAAATTAAATAATACGTGATAAGTCCCGATAAACATTTAAAACATGATATTTATTTGTCTTATTCCAGATGAATGCTACATCAAAATAATAAAACAAGCGCACAAACAGCTAATCGGCCCGTCGATTGACACAGATCAGCGTACACTACTACTCGCTAAGATCATAGCTACCTGTCTAAAAGTACAGGGAACGCAAGAACTCTACGAAAGCATGGAATCGGACACAGAATCTGTAAACAAAATAGAGAAAAGACGTTTGACGTTAGAAAACGAAGCTCCTGAACCTAAAAAAATGAGAAATGATAACCAAAACGATGAAACAGAAGATACTAAAAACAATGTAAATAAAAAAGGCAAACCAAATGATAAAGACAGTATCGATGATCAAATGATGGCACCTCCTAAATCTCTGCCAAAGAAAGGTAAACCTAAAGGGAAAGAGAATTCAGATCAGAATAGAAAGCCAGTAAAGAGGGCTACAGTTCAAAAAGAAGCCAGCAACGTGAAAAAGGCGAGAACTGATATAAATGATCCAAGTTATGTTATACAAAGTGAAATAGAAAAAAATAAGGCTGTAGAAAAAGATAATCAGAATAAAGGTAATACAGATACTGTAAAAAATAAAGATAAGGCTGCTAAAAGTCTAAATAATACTGAAAAAACTGCCAAAAGCACAGAAAAGGCTAATCAACAGGTTATAACAAATGCCAGAGCAAAAAGTGGTCCTAATGACAATGAAGCTAACAGAGATAATGTCAAAAGCAAAGAAAATGTGGCTAAAACTAAAAACTCAAAAGATAAAGTCGTCACAAATCAAAATAATGTTGAGAAAGTACCAGTGAAAGACATCCAAAAAGCTAAAGCCATGAAATCTAAAAACCAAGAGGATAAAACCGTTGCTGGAAAAGGTGACAATGTACAAGAAGAAAATATCAATGACGTTCAAAAAAGTAGTGACGACAAAAAAATACAAGAAAAAGCTAAAAAGAAGGTATTGAAAGATTTGGAATCTCAAAAAGTAGCCAGCAAAGACAAAATGGCTGCCAATTCAAAAAACATTCCAAAGATAGTAGACAAAATTGTGGCTAATTCCAAGACTGATCCAAAATCCAAGACTTCTGAAACTCAAGAAATGTCTAGCAAAGATAAAGTTCTTGTCAGCTCAAAAAACGAACCAAAAACGAAGAATTCTGATACTCAAAAAGTGTCTAGCGAAGATAAAATTATTGCCAGTAAAAACGACCCAAATACCAAAAAATCTAAAACACAAAAAGTAGCAAGCGAAGATAAAGTTATTGCTAGTTCAAAAAACGATTTAAACACTAAAGATTTTGATAAAATAAAAGAACTGAGTGAAGAGAAAAAAGATGAAAACAATGCTAAAACTAGAGCCAAAAGTGCTAAATTAGTTGAAATAGACGATATTCCAATAATGTCAGTAAATAACAATATCGGCCGGGCACCTAGAAAAGACAATAATAATGACAACCAAGCAAAACATCAAAAAGGTGCTTCTAAAAGTACTAACGCAAATGAAAGACGTCCAAATAAAGATGCGAAAAACGTTAATAAACCCCAAAATAATGCTGAACTGACAAATATTAACAAAAAAACTATGAATAAAGATTCTAAAACTCAGAAATCTAATAACCCTTCTGCCAACAATCCTGCATCAAAAAACGACAAACTTTTACAGAAAAATAGTACAAACAAAGCTGACGTACACAATACCCAAACAAATGTGAAAAGCAACGAAAAAGTATCGGAAAATGAAGATGAAACCAACAAAGATCTTCAAAAAACAAATGCACAGAATAAAGCTGCAAAACAAAAAGATATTGAGAAAAATATAGTTAATAAAGAAACTGAGAATTTGTCTAAAAATCAAGCAAAGAATAAAAATAATACAGAAAATCCAAAAATAGCTGAAAATCATAACCAACAACCTACTGTAAGTATAACGGATAAAGTAACTAAATTTGGCAATGTTGCCACTAGAAACAAGGACCAAATAACCAATATAATCAACACAAAAAAAATCAACACTAACATCGGCGACGGAAAACCAAAACTGGCGATAAAAAGTCTATCGCACAAAAATTTCGCTGCTTCGAAAAAGGCTAGAAATTTAAATATTTCTGGCAAAATAAAACAAAGCGACTTCGCCAAAAATTCAAACAGCAAAGAAAATGATAGCGGGTCGAAAATTTCTAAAATTCCTTTGAAAGCAATTCATGAAAGCTTAAAAAAGAAAAATCCTTTACGTTTAAGTCCAAGTAAGTATTTACTTCATCATCATCATCATCATTTCAGCCATAGGACGTCCACTGCTGGACATAGGCCTCCCCCATCGATCTCCAAAAGGGCCGGTTGGAAGCGGCCTGCATCCAGCGTTTCCCTGCGGTCTCTTAGGTCGTCTGTCCATCTTGTGGGTGGACGTCCTACGCTGCGCTTACCAGTCCGTGGTCTCCATTCGAGAACCTTTCGGCCCCATCGGCCATCTGTTCTGCGTGATAAGTGCCCTGCCCACTGCCACTTCAACTTGCTAATCCGGTGGGCTATGTCGGTGATTTTCGTCTACGGATCTCCTCATTTCGGATTCGAAATCGTAGAGAAACACCGAGCATAGCCCTCTCCATAGGTCGTAGTGCTACTTTGAGCTTGCTTATGAGGCCCATATTGAGAGACCACGTTTCAGTGCCGTATGTCATCACTGGTAACACACACTGGTCGAATACTTTCGTCTTAAGGCACTGAGGTATTTTAGATGAGAAGACGTTGCGAAGTTTACCGAACGCTGCCCAGCCGAGTTGGATTCGCCGATTGACCTCTTTCTTCAAGTTGGACCTACCTAGTTCGACTGTATTTACTTGTTATGCATGAAATAAGGTGTTTTAAAAAATGCAAAAGCAGTCCACCTGATGGTAACCAATAACCGACTATGGATGGCAACACTAGCGGTGTTGACCATTTCATTTTTTGCCACATACGCAAGCATATTACTAAAATAATAAAACACTGTTTTAAACTATCACGGTTGTTCACTAAAGTTATACGATTATTTACGTGATATTTACCGTGGTAAGGTTGTGGAATGAGCTCCCGATATTTCGGCGCAGTTACATGCACCATGTTCACGGGAAGACTGAAGAATGCGGGTGGTTGGTCGAAAAGTTAAAAAGTTAGGTGCAGACATAACGATCTACCCTCTTTCTTAGTCTTTTGCTACGGTTATCACTGGAACTCGAACTCGAACCTAAGTCCCGACAAACACTCACTGTATCACTGCGTATGGTATTTTGAACACATTTTGAACGCGGACTTTTATTTTTAAAACAACCTAATACTGGATTCCACGCACTGGCGAGTTGAAAACCATCACCTCGATTGAAATTCTGGCATTTCGAGATCTCAATAGTTTCCTTTACTAGCCTTGGTATGTAATGGCGTTCGGTGGACAAGATTTTAGGGTTATGGAATTCAATCCAGTGGTTGGTCCCGTTAATAATCATTTAACTTTAGTGAACAACCGTGATAGTTTAAAACAGTGTTATAATCATTAGTTTTATAATACTATTATTTTAGTATCGAATGCAATTTTTTTTTGTCCTTTTATTTTCTTCAAATGAACAAGCGATCGCTTTTTTTTGTAAAAATTTTCTAGACCATGCATTCAATGTCATTTAGTCGTATTATTAAACACGTTTACATAGTATTAAAAGCGTCAAACAAGTCATAGTCACAGTCAGAGTCAAGCAAAGTAAGTCACGGTCAAGTCAAATTCATGCCCCTGTAAAGTGGCGATTTTCAAGAAGCTCCCATGGAGTTTTGGAAACAACACGAAAATACCTGTTTCACGTCGTTATATCACTTGCCCACTGTTGGAGCACCAACGCTCGGCGGGTGCCGCAGGGGTGCCAGCGGGCGCGCGGGGCTCGACCGCGGCTTCATCGCCTATTCCTCCGCTACCTCAGCGCCAATCAGTCGCGCATTGACTTTATGTTTATATTCAAACCAATATACCAGTCGATATACAGTCCACTTGCCTTATTTATACCTAAACAATACCTATAGGACTTTAGTTACACCCACACTCGAGCACGTTTACGAGCACTTAAATTTACTTAACTTAAATTTACTTAAATAATAGGGTAGAATTTATTCAACATTTAGTACACATCAACACTCGAAAATACACAAGTTTAGGAAAATAATCCAACGAGCCGACATGTTTTTTTCCACGTTGACGCCGAAAACTGCGATAGTCAGGATGACTCTAATTGCCATGCTAAAAAAATCCCTCACTTTCCTTGACCACTTTGGCAAACAGTGACTAACACGTAAATAAAATTTTCAGGAAAATTGCCATCAACATTCAAAAGTTCATCGGAGTCCAATATGAAGCAAAAAACCTACTTCACAAACATACCTAGTAAGTATACAAAAACCAATCATTGATTAAATTTAGTACCTTTGTTATGTACTAGCGGTCCGCCCCAGCTTCGCACGGGTATAGATTATAGCCTATGTCACCCGGGGATAGTGCAGCATCCCAACAGTGAAAGAATTTTTCAAATCGGTTCAGTAGTTTCGGAGCCTATTCAATGCAAACAAACAAACAATCAATCATATCTTTCCTATTTATAATATTAGTATAGATATTGATCAGTGAGTAATAGTATGAGATCCTCAGATAAGAAAAATAAGATATACCTTAGTACAATTATCGTTTGTGTTTTAATGTCTCCACGTTTAGGGTTCCGTACCCAAAGGGTAATAAACCGGCCAAGTGCGAGTCGGGCTCGCGCACTGAGGGTTCCGTACCACCACAAAATTCAATAACGAAATTACCAGTAATACTACACACTACTACTACTAGTAGTAGTAGTACTTGGTAATCAACAGAAACTTGTCACCGACTCGCACTTGGCCATTATTTATTATTTGTTGTTATACTTTAGAGTGTGTACTATAATCATGCCAAGTTTGACGCTTGTACGTATTACCGTTTTTACATTAGAGCTAATACAAAAATACGTTAAAAAATTCGTTTGTTGTATGAGGAATTTCGTTTTTACTTTTTGACTTTATCATTATTTCTCAGTTAATCCGCCGTAATGTTACATATTTTGTGAAAATTTCAACCGGCTATATATTACGGTTCGATAAATACAGCCGTTATTAGGTAGTACAGACAGACATACATCGTAGGCTTAGTAATAGCGTCCCGTTTTTACCATTTGGGTACGGAACCCTAAAAACGGGACCCATATTTTTAAAATATTTATTATTTAGCTGTTTCTTTCCCCATACAACAAACGTATTTTTGTATTAGCTCTAATGTAATACGGTAATACGTACAAGCGTCAAACTTGGCACGATTATAGTACACACTCTAAAGTATAACAACAAATAATAAAAAAAGACCAATAATACTTGACATTGGCATATGCACAAAAGTGCGAAGCCAAAATCCTTACAGAGGAAAGATAAAAAAAAAGTATAAATTTTCAACTGAATATAAACACATGGATTTATGGGTCTCGTTGAAAATTCACGAAAACGATATCTTGAATTTACTATTTCAAATAGTAAATTCAGTCCTTAGATGAGACAAGCAAGGGAGATATGGCATAATATAAGACATAATAGACATAGAAGGTTCACTCCGCGAAGAAATTTAAATAAATAAGGATGCTATGACAAAAAGATCACCAACAGCCTATTGAAGTTGCAACGACAGGACCTTCGCCTGATAGTAGGCCTTATAACCGGTCATTGCAACTTGAATAGTCACTTGTATAAACTGGGAGCCACGGACAGTCCACTGTGTCGTGGCTGCATGAAGGAAAACAAAACTGTAGAGCATGTGCTGTGGCATTGTGAAGCCACAGAAGAAACTAGAACCGCTGCCGGGTTGCATGGGGCACCGCTGCCGCTTTCATCCGCGTCGCCGCAACAGCTAGACTGCTTTTCATCATCATCACTTACACTTATACTACAATCTACACCACTGGAGCGTGTGCCAGCGCCCCAGAGCCTCACTCCGGTATTTCAAGGAGTTGGGTTGGCTCGGGTAGGTGCTGGTAGGGAGAAATGCACAATACACCCCAAGCGGGACGTCAGTGCAGGACTTATTGCCCCCATTTCGAATAAGAATAAGAAGGATGCTATGTATGAAGCAATAAAATAGCAATTCAACTCGTACAGCGCTGGATACCGCTCACTATATTCTGTATTATAATGTTTGTGAATAAGACTCTAATTAGATTAACTTTTTGCAGGATTGATGAAAAAACCAGAGCCTAAGAAGATTTCAAAATGAAGACTGTAATAATATTGTAGGATTAATCATTTTAAGGTTCATCATAATCAGCCTTTTAACAGTCCACTGCTGGACTTTAAGCCTACCCCCGAAAGGGTGATTGGGCCATATCCACCACGCTGGCCCAGTGCGGGTTGGTGGATTCACATACACCATTGAATTCCTTCTCCGTACGTATGCAGGTTTCCTCACGATGTTTTCCTTCACCGAAAAGCCAGTGGTATGATAATCCGTACATAAACTCCAAAGAGCTCATTGGTACGGGCCCGGGGTTTGAACCCGCGACCTCACGCTTTCAAGTGTAGCTGTCTCCCAAATGGGCTACCACGGCGTTAAAGGAATTTTTAAGGTTCCATACCGCAAAAGAAAAAATACGGAACTCTTGTAGGATACTGTTTTAAATGATTATTAACGTGATATTTACTGTGATAAGGTTGTAGGTGGAGCTCCCGACATTTCGGCGCAGTTGCAAAATGTTCGCGGATACTGAATAATGCGGGTAGTTGACAAAAAAAAATCAGTTGCCGACAAAACGATCTACGATCTTTCTTAGTTTATCCAATAATTTATCGCGGTAAATATCACGTTAATAATATTATAACTGTACCCTTTTAGGATCACATTGTTGTCTGTCTGTCTGTCTCAAATTCAAATTTCTTTATTAACAGATTTTTATAGTACACAGGTGTTTGTTCTCTCCTGTTAAGTTTTGACAACCTGTGTTAGGAGAGACCGCTCTTTCGTTGTTACAGTAATTTCACATATATATACATATATATATATATATAATTATAACAGTTTTTAATTATTTAGATAATAGGTAGTATTAAATTTAAAGTGTGTAACATATGTGTGTGCGTGAGTGTGTGTGTGTGTATGTGTGAATGTGTGCGTGTGTGTGTTTATGTCAATGACAATGACTGAGTAAGTGCTCCGTTTGCTCGTAATCAAGTTGCTTTAACCATGTTAAGGGTCCTGTGTACCGTCTGCAGCTTTCTCTCTCGCACATTTTCACATTATTGAAGATATAAAATCAATGAGTGTGAATTTACAAAAAGTAACAAAATCATGTCTTGGTGTCTATTGTAACATTACAAACAAAGAAATTGTCAATTTGATATATTTTAATTTGACACAGTAAAATGGTAACAAGTGATTTTTATTTCTCGTGTCATTTTATTCCGTCAAATTACAAGATATCGAAGCAAACATTTCTTTGTTTGTAATGTTACGATAGACACCATGACATGATTTTGTTACTTTTTGGAAATTCACACTCATTGATTTTATATCGTCAATAATGTGAAAATGTGCGAGCGAGAGAGCTGCAGAGGGTATACAGGACCCTTAATATAATTTTTTTACATTGATGAAGTGACATTGTGTAAATTGTGTGTCTAAGACCTTTTTCTCTAGAACGCGTACAATATCAAGATGAAATTAATATCAAATATCAAATTTGCTATTTCTGGGTTTTCGATAGTACAAGCCTATGTGTTAAGGCAGAGTAAGCTACCTTCATACTAATAATTTCATCCAAATCCGTTCAGCCGATATGGAGTTAAGTGGGAATATAGAAGATACTTTACACACTTTTCAACTATACATCAGTGCAAGTACCGGTCTTTATCGATCGTCAAATTTGACAGTAAGATCGTCAAATTCGATGAAATGCCATTTGAATGCTACCTTCTAAGGTTTTTCCGAGAAGCTACAACATGGGGTTCTTCAAAAGGCGAGTTAATCGAGTTCTAAAGGGTCGGCAACGTATTTGTGTGTTAAGTGTTAAAATTTTCTTGACCGTGGATTCAATGTCCTTTAGTCGTAATATTAAACATGTTTACATAGTATTAAAACCGTCAAACAAGTCATAGTCACAGTCAGAGTCAAGCTTAGTAAGTCACGGTCAAGTCAAACTCATGCCCCTGTAAAGTGGTGGAGACTTTACAAGAGGCTCCTATGGAGTTTTGGAAACAACACGAAAAGACGCGTTTCACCTCGTTATAACGTATTTGTGATGCCTCTGGTGTTACAAGTATCCATAGGCGACGGTGACTGCTTACCATCAGGCGGTCCGCCTGCTTGTTTGCCACCTATGGCATAAATACACTTGTAGCGGTAGTGTGCGCTCTGCAGGTTTATGCACAGATTGTATATACCTCATTCATGTCTGCTCATTTTGTTTTTATGTTTACACATATTTTTAAGTTACAATCCAGATCTGGACCGATAATAGATGTAATGTTTTGTATGATTGTAATTTGTGTTGTGTATATAATAAATAAATAAAAAATAAATAAAAATCTATGATCGATTCTATGGCATTTTATCGAATTTGACGATCGATAAAGAACTGTACTTGCACTGCTGGGCTACGAGATACTGAAGGATAGCATTATAAGTTGTGAGTAAAAGGGTCATATAAATTAAGATAATTATATTAAGTTGTTTTTGTATTAACTAATTATTTCCTTATATAAATAAAATTACATAATAAATTAAAACATGTCTTTCATTTACATACATAGGAAATCTTTATTGTGCACAAGAGAAAATTAAAGAATATTCCATAATTGATTTGTCTTCTAAATACTCGTTTAAGCTATAATAACATTTTCAATATGTTTTTTAGGGTTTTGTCAAATTTATTTTCATTTTCTATATCCTTTATCTGTACTGGTAGTTTATTATATATTTTGATGGCCATTGGATTTGGGCCGGAGCTATGCATTGCTAATTTAGATGTCGGTAAGATTAATTTATGTTTATAGTTAGACCTTATTCGGTAGTTCCAGTTTTCAACTAATTTTCTAAAAGCTTTGTGGGTAGGTACTTCGTAACAAATTTACAGTTTTCAAACAGGCTGTAGCTTAGGCGAGTTGGTGGTCAAACGCGGACTTATTTGCGATAAAAAACAGACTTAGTTTTTCCAGTTTATAATTAAACACATAACCTTAATTCATGCATACAGTTTAATAAGCACTCGGTATGTTTTACATTTAAAAAATAAACCGGCCAAGCGCGAGTCAGGCTTGCGCACAGAGGGTTCCGTACCATCACAAAATTCAATAACGAAATTACCAGTAATAACTTAGTAATGAACAGAAACTTGTCACCGACTCACACTTGGCCAATTTGTATTATTTGTTGTTATACTTTAGTGTGTACTATAATCATGTCAAGTTTGTAAGTATTACAGTTTTTACATTAGAGCTAATACAAAATACATAAAAAACACGTTTGTTGTATAGGGTTTCCTTTAGTTTTTCCTTTTTTTTATTTGTTAGTCAATCCGCCGTAATATTACAAATTCTGTGAAAATTTCAACTGGCTATTTATTACGGTTCGTAAGATACAGCCTTTATTTTTTTTTCCCTGGGCTAGCGCCTTTATTAACTAAACAAAATACAAGCTAAAACTAAAACTACAAATACAGTTAGACTGCCCATAGACCGTTGAAGGTCTAAAGACAATCCAAATGCTCAAGCCCACTACCAGTTGGCAGCGTACCCAGCATGCTGGCGGCATTACCACGTTGAATGGCAATGCTTATGCGTTGAGCCAGAAACACGCCAGCATTTTGGTCACGCCTTTAATAGGTAGGACAGACAGACGGACAGACAGCGTAGGCTCAGTAATAGTGCTAACAGACGCACGAACGCGGCTGACCTCAACCGCCGTCTAATCAATGGGAGAGGAAGAGAGGGAAATATGATATTTTCACTCTTTCTCTCCCGTTCATTGGTTGGACGGCGGTCCGTCAGCCGCGTTCGAGCCTCTGTTAGCACTTTAATAGGGCCCCGTTTTTACCCTTTGGGTACGGAACCCTAAAAACACCAATAATACAAACTTTACTCTAACTCAAAATCCAAGTGGTCATGGAGAAAAAAATCTCGCTTGTTCGACTTAAATGTTTCCATTAAAACATTCTTCGACGGACAGTTTCCAGAAATTTTTGTTTTCATAATCTCAGTTGCCGTCGTGATGAAATGAATGAAAACTGCATAGATCATCTTGTAGTAACGTTCCGTCATCCCGAAAAACAGGTACACCCTAATCATTGCTATCTCGTTCGAATTATACATCGATGGAAGTGCTTTCTTTGATTTCCCCAACTCAATATCCAGGATTTTCTGTAAATCATCACTCGAACGCAAATTGCACAGCGCTAGCATACTGCGTCTCAAAATTCTTTCAATTCTGTCCCACGGTTTGTCTGCGCGTTTGTCAATGTTCTTCACTATCGATTCGTCGATAAATTTGCCGTGTGTTTTGTACACCATGTTCACGAAACCAGCAGTGACTTCACAGTCATTGTTTTCCAATGCAGCGGCAATGAAATTTATGGAAACTTTCTTTATGTAATTGTACGCCATTGCGGAGATCAGTTGCAAACGCTCCGAGTTCAATGTCATTTTGAGACCCAAGCGTGTCATCACTACGTAAGTTTCATATATGCAGCATATATCTTCGTCTCCAGATAGATATGGATCTTTTATGTAGTTATGAATGTACAAACATCGCTCTGTGTTTTCCGAATTCGCGTCCTTAATATATTTCTGTACCATTGCCTTTGACAGTTTAGTAAGTCGTGGCCAGTCTAATTGTGTTTTTCTTACAAACAAACTTTCTTTTTTCTGTACAAATTTCATGGATTCTGTGTATTGATTTAAATCGGCTTCAGGTTTTCTTTTTGCGGAAGACGTAGATGGTTCTTCTGGTTCATAGTCAAGCTTTCTTTTTTTGGTTTTACGGTCCATTGTGGCTGATACCATGCGATTCATGGTTTAGTTTTTTTTTTCACTAAAAGCAATCCGAAAAATCACAAAATATACCACAATAAATAAAAATAAAATTCTCAACTTTTCTACTGATCTCTGTGAAGTCTAATGTAATATAAATTAAGTACTTGTTAAAACACTAAAATGTGATAAAGTTACGCCCACTTCAGTGCCTTATCAACACTTTTAGTGCACGGCCGAAGTAGGTAAAACGCAGCTTATCAGTGCGACCAACATATCGAGAATTGAGTGGTGGAGCCACTGTCGTATTTTTGAACAGAACTGGCAGCTTCGTGTGAACATTTTTAGTTAGTTCATTTGACCACTGCTATGTTACTGTTATCCCCACAGTAGCTAATTATAATTCTGACTCCCATAACACCAGTATACAAGGTTAGAAAGAACGGTGGTATTAAGCCGAAAGGAGGTCATTGTACTCATCATTACGAACTACTTTTAATATTCCTTTTCTTTCCTTTCTTGTAGAAAAAATTCAGTCACACCACCAAAAAAATCATATAAAAAATGGAACAACTGACCCCCCGAATTTAGATTCGGCCCTTTAGTTGGTCATAATGATGGGCCTTACTTTATGGACTCTTTTTTATATTTTACTAGTTGCGCCCGCGGTATCACTCGTCGTTAAGTTTTCTGAAATTTTCCAATTTTCTGAGCAATTTTCTTAATTTTCCTTTCCGTAAGAACCTTTTAGAAAGTATTAGAAAACAAAAAAAAGACGAATGAAATCGGCAAAGTCGTTCTCAAGTTATGGCGTGACCAAGGTAAATAGGGATTCATTTTTATAGGTATACTAGCTGCGCCCCGCGGTTTCACCCGCGTAGTGATGATAAATGGTGATAACGATGACGATGAAAAGTAACCTATGTCATTCTCTGGCTCTTGAACTATACCCATGCAAAATATCAGGTCGATCCGTTGTTCCGTTGCAGCGTGAAAGAGGAACAAACATCCATACATCTATACATACAAACTTTTGCGTTTATAATATTAGTAGGATAATAGGATATTATATAGATTAAAGATTAATAGGCTTGCGCTTCACCGCCAACTCGTCTGATGTTAAGCGATGATGCGGCCTTTCGGCTTAGTACACCCTTTCCGCTCAACCCTGTATAGAGAATAAGGAAAAAAACATTCGTAAATGCTGGGTTCAGTATGCCATACACGTGCACTGCATTTTAATTCTAAAGGTAGCATTCCAATCTCGGCGACCACGACCGGCGACCGCGACCGGCGACCGGCGACCGCGACCGGCGACCGCAACCGGTGGCAGCGGCCGCGTCGCGCGACCCACTGCATTAGCGGCCATTAACGGCCTCTTATACCAAATTTTACGGTTTTAAATCAATTTTATTCAGTTAAATTACAATATTTGAGTTGGGAAAAAATACATGTCACAGATACATCTGTGTTTGAGTTTATGATTTGGTTCAAAACACGATGGAATAAACTTTCCTCGATCAAAAAAAAATCTGAAACAAAGTCGAGTGGCTGCCTAATGCGGTTGAAACTATAGTCGGAGTGACAGGCTTAATCTTACATCAGTAATTCCCGTGTAATATAAATAAAATCAGTTAGATACTTTTTCACGGATGGGTTATATATATAACTAGCGACCGCCCCGGCTTCGCACGTAAATTACACCCGTGCGAAGCTGGGCGGGCGCGTCGCTAGTAAAAAATAAAACCAAGACGAATAAATGGTAGACGGCCACGGGTAAGACGCGATGGCCTCGTTGCTTCAGTTGTTAGTGAACCTACCTTCTGCGCCTGGGGGCGTGGGTTCAATTCCCAACTAGGACAAACAGTGAAGTGATGAAACACATGTGTTTGTTCTATATCTAGGTGTTAAATATATATTTAACAATATACTATGTATGCATATCAGTCTCTGGCAGCCATATCACAAGCTTTGCTTAGTTTGGGGTGAGATGACCGTGTGTAAAAAAAAAAACGAATATTTTTATATCTATTATTTATAGGTAAAACAAATAATCCAAGAAATTAAGATTACAAAAAAAATACAGTAAACATATTGAAATTACAACACTTTTAACAAATTTTATCGCGCTTATAAATAATATAATTAAAAGTGAGTGTAATAATTGCGAATACTAAGAAAACAATGTACATTACTATTTTTGAAAAGGCAGTCACGGGATGCCCAATAAAAAAATACAATGACGTATACTATATAATATATACTATAATCTATACTAATATTATAAAGAGGAAAGATTTGATTATTTGTTTGTTTGCATTGAATAGGTTCCGAAACTACTGAACCGATTTGAAAAATTCTTTCACTGACGGGAAGCTATACTATCCCCGGGTGACATAGGCTATAATCTATACCCGTGCGAAGCAGGGGCGGACCGCTAGTACTAATATTATAAAGAGGAAAGATTTGTATGTAAGTATGTGTGTAACGAATTGGCTCAAAAAATACTAGACCGATATTAAAACTTCTTTCACCATTTGAATGCTACATTATCATTGATTAATATAGGCTATTTAATAGGCTATTTAACTATACCCGTGCGGAGCCGGGGCGGACCACTAGTTATTATATAAAATAATTATAATTAATCACATATTTACCTTGGTCACGCCATAACTTGAGAAAGACTTTACCGATTTCATACATTATTTTTTTAAGTTATCCAATACTTTGTAGAAGCTTCTTATGGAAAGAACTTAAGATTACTTAAGAAACTTGGGCAGAAAATTTAAGAAAACTTAACTTCGCGCGTTTGACATTTAACAACAACTAAGACAGGTTCTAACGTCTGTCGGGTCAACTATAGATTAAAATAAAACACTTGTACTTATTTACATTAAATAAAGCTAATAAATAAGTTATACAATGTACAATACCTACATAATTAAATATTTTTTATGGTAGTTTACGAAACATCGACTTGAAAGAAGATGCGAATGAAGAGAATCGCGTTTTTAAATAATTAATAGGTAGGTACATATGTATTTAGAAAAGAAAAATCGACTTCAATCGCTTAGCCGGTTATTTTTAATAAATTAAATATTAGTCATCATGCCTATTGTATATATTATGAAGTACAAAAAGCTTTAGGAACTCGCGCGCAAAAAGTGTGTTTGCCACAAGTTTGCCACTGTTCTGTTGTGTGTTGTTTATAATTTAGTTTTTCGCAGCTTAAAATCCTACATTAAACGGATAATTCTTATGAGTGTCGCCCATTCTGAAACAAAAATAAATAAAAATGTTAGCCTCTTTTTGGTTCCGTACCCAAAGGGCGAAAACGGGACCCTATTACTAAGCCTACGCTGTCTGTATGAATGTCCATCCGTCTGTATGTCTGATAGCCAGTTAAAACATTCACACAATATGTAATGTTACGGCAGATTAACTAAGATATAATAATAAAAACAAAAAGGAAAAACTAAACAACACACTTTTTTTAAACGTATTTTTGTATTAGGTCTAATGTAAAAACGGTAATACGTACAAGCGTCAAACTTGGCATGATTATAGTACGCATTTTAAAGTAAAACAAAAAATAACAATTACTGGCCAAGTGCGTGTCGGTCACAAATTTCTGTTCACCGAAGTTAAGCGACGTCGGTCTCGCGCGGTTTTTGGATGGGTGGCCGCCTTGTATTTTTTTGTAATTATCTATTTATGTGGTGGTTCGGAACCCTGAGTGCGCGAGCCCTACTCGCACTTTGCCGGTTCATTAATTTTTTCGTATAGGATTTTGGCGTCACACTTGTGTGCATTTACTAGCGTCAAGTATTTAAATATTTTCAAGGAGGACTCACGCAAGTCGTGAGCTGGGCCCCGATTGTACTAAACCAATTGTATTTAAATTGTAATTGTATTTTTTTATGAATTGCCATGAAATTGACAGTATTTTTTTTATTACTTTAAGTGTCAAAATCTAAACGACATAAACAGAAAGTTAATATTCCCACGAATCAGACAGCATTGCTAAATAACAGTGTAGTGTGTATGCTACCTATGATTTATAATCATTTGCCAAAATGTCTTGTTGACATTAAACTTACCCACATTTTCAAACACAAACTTAAATGCTTCCTTCAAAGCAAGGCATATTATGATGTTGACGAGTACTTGAATGATAAATTTTAATTTACTTTGACATACCAATTTAATCTAGACTTGACATTTATTTTATATAATAATTGTATTTTGAGTAGACTTGTATAATTTGGCAACAGCCATTAAAATAAGAGTTGTAGTTGAATTCGCTGTAGTTCAAGCTAATTTGATAATGTATAATGTGATAATAATTTTTCTATATTTAGTTAATTTTTCCTTAGATTCTAAAATTTTGTTTGCATGCCGAAAGGTCGATTATGGCGCTCTTTCACTGTAAATTTTCCATCTCCTGTGTACCCATACACACGCAATAAATGAAATATGAATATGTCAATTTAGGAGCAATTTTAATTTAAATTTTTAAATAATGGCTTCAAAATTAACAGGTTTTAATAATATTTTTTATACTAGAAAAATCATCATCATCAGCCAGTAAACGTACGCTGCCAACAAAGGCCTCCCTCTTAGAGAGGGGTGTTGCCATAATCCCCACGCTTGGCAGGCGGCTTGGCGAAAAATACCACCACCTAATATTATAACTTAGTATAATAAAAATCAAAACTGTCAATTTTGAGGCAATTCATGAAACAATTAAAATTAAAACAATTACAATTTAAAAACAACATGCCACCAGCATACTGGGTACGCTGCCAACTGGTAGTGGGCTTAAGCATTTGGATTGTCTTTAGACCTACAACGGTCTATGGGCAGTCTAACTGTATTCGCTGCCTGAATGGGTGTTCCCCGATGGTTACAATCTGGGTGTCTTCAAATCACGAGTGAATCGGTTCCTTCTAGGCAAGCGTGCTCCAACGTAGACCGCATCATCGCTTAACATCATGCGTGATGGTGGTCAAACGCAAGCCTAACAATTTATATTTATTTTTTATTTTTTTATTCATAAAAAAAAAAGTTTTTTCAGTTTTAGCTTGTATTTTGTTTAAAAACAATTGTTTTAGTAGAATCGGGGCTCTGGTTGTCGGGGACTACTACTAAATATAATTAGGGAAGCAGTAGGTAGTGTGCAAATTACCCATTGAAAGTAAACATCCTCTTGTTTCTATTGAGTGCGTGCAACGCGTCTACTTGTGCGGTAGTAAGATTCACGCGAGTCGCAAGCAGGTTGTCGTGAAGATGGTCAGCGGAGGACGCCTTTACCACCACCCCGTGGCCGTTTTCTAGCTGGTAGCTGCAAACGAAGAACCTAATTAATTTAAGGTTATTTACTTTGAATAACTCGAGCAAGGGCTTACGGCTACCTCTTATTGCGGGATCGAAACAGCGCTGAAACTTAGAATTTAAACGCCAGAATTTAGATCTTTAAGACGCGGTACAATCGCAAAACTTACCAAAAGAAGTGTTTTTAAACGCTTTGTGCGACGTGACAAAATTAGCTGATCAGATAAAAAAAATACTACAAGTAGAAAAAACCCCTTGGTAATAATCTTAACCGAATAAATTTTTTAAAAATTGTCTAGACTCTTAAAAAAACATATTACAAATTGCACAATAAAAATAGCTTCTGAATTGAAGAACTCTGAATTTTCAGCGACAACAACATATTTTTTTGTACGAATTGTATAGCCAGACTAGTCTTTTAAAACTTTAACCAGTTAATTGTTGAAATTCATTTATATAGTTTGATAAATTAAATAAAAACCCTCAAAATAATATAAACACAAGCACAAAGTCATCATCATCATCAAATATGATGATATACGATTTACGACTTTAAACAAAGCCATTTTAGATAGCAAATAGATCATGGCGTGAGCGGGTGAAAAACGAATTTGAAATCGTGATCAGACCGCGCCTTAACAGTTCGAAACCCGGCGCGGCAATGGTCTGCGCTTGTCATCCTATGATATTAGATCTCTCCATGCCCACTAACTCGCGCATGTTGCGCAGAGACGTTGGGTCTCTCTGCGTATAATATCGTATTTACAACGTGGAGTGCTCTGAAGAACTGTTTGATCTGATGCTGGCGTCACGGTTTTATCATCGCACTAGCGGCCACCGCCTGAAGGCTCATCCACACATAGATCAGTGGAAATCGCACACTGTATTATTTACACGATCCTTCTTGCCTCACACCAGCAAAATGTGGAATGAGCTACCTTCTACGGTGTTTCCGAGAAGCTACAACATGGGATTCTTCAAAAGGCGAGTTAATAGATTCTTAAAGGGTCGGCAACGCTGTTGTGATGCCTCAGGTGTCACATTAAATAGGCGACGGTGACTGCTTACCATCGGGCAGCCCGTCTGCTTGTTTGCCACCAATGGCATAAAAAGAACACTAGAAACTTTGCCCTTGAATCCGAAACACCGCAAGCAATAAATGTGGTACTTCCCCAAGTGAAATCTTCGAAAAAGTCGTATAGCACTAAAAAGTTTTCACCCACCTGATTAGCAGTTGTGCTGGAGTGACTCCCAGCCCTGATGCCATAACCTGCACCAGCGCGTCGTCTATCACAGCAGGCTGACCGTTCTTCAGCTCAAGAGGTGTTCCTTTTGAGCCGAGCACGCCGAAACAGCTGAGGGTGACGTTACGTTCGCTGCAGAATTGGTCTAAGCGCTGCTGAGAGAGGTAGGGATGGCATTCAACCTGAAAAAAAAAAGATAATGGCTGTTACGGACAGATAAGTCTTAACTTTAAAAATTGTAAATTGGTCGAAAATGTATCCACCAATCAGAGACGAGCTTTAACGATGACCTTGAGTTCAGATTTTAGAAAATATTTTATGTAAATCGAGCTCCGTAATTGACGGGCGAGATATTTGTACGCCCGCTACCGGGTACTAGTTGCGAGACCTAGTTTAGGGTTATATATAGAGCCGTTTTGTTCAGTCGGTGTGATCTTCATCGTCTCGCAGCGGAATCCTGAATAAGAACCTAGAAATAAGAAGCAACCTGTAAATCAAGAAATACAGTCCACTCTACATTCGAAGACAAAGGCGTTTTTATTTTCATCAACCCTTAGGACCATATCAAGCTGGTCCTTTGGTCGCCGGATTTCTACGCCCAGCATCGTGTACGAGGTGGGAGACCTTGTTCCCACCCCGCTCCAAGAAGACTCCGGGCAGCACCAGGGTACGAGGTGGAAGACCTTGTGTCCACCTCGCTCCAGGAAGACATCGTGCTGCACCGGGGTACGAGGTGGAAGACCTTGTGTCCACCTCGCTCCAGACATCGCGCAGCAACAAGTACGAGGTGAAAGACCTTGTTTTCACCTCGCTTCAGGAAGACTTCAACGGGGCGATTCCGCCAGAAGATCACCCAACGGTGCAACCACGACGTGCAAGACCGCCGTGGAAGAAAGAAGGTCACCCAACGGTGCAACCACGACGTGCAAGACCGCCGTGGAAGAAAGAAGGTCACCCAACGGTGCAACCACGACGTGCAAGACCGCCGTGGAAGAAAGAAGGTCACCCAACGGTGCGACCACGACGTGCAAGACCGCCGTGGAAGAAAGAAGGTCACCCAACGGTGCGACCACGACGTGCAAGACCGCCGTGGAAGACCATCGCTGAAGACCACTTAAGTATTACCACGCCGGTAAGGGTGTTAGAAGTGCGGGGCCGGACTGCAGGCACGACAGACGTAGCTGGCATTCCCACCAGTTACCGAGACACTCGCACGACTCTCACCCCTCTTCCGGGTGGATCCCACCCTCCTTTCCTGCAATTCCATCCCTGAGGGAGCGTATCCCGGTTTCAAACCCGGGCCCACCCGAAGGACTGCTAGGGACCGTTAGGGAGGTAGGGCCGTTAGGAAAGTAGGGACCGTTAGGGGCGCCAAGAGCCGAAGATGCCGAACGACGGGGACCAAATGAAGACAAGATCTCAAGCCGACCGAGAGAAGAGGCTCATCATGCAAGATTCCCCGGCGTCCCCCACTGACGCAGGCGCACGCACGGACTCACTACCCGCTGCGCACAACCCACCTACAGTTCAAGAGGCACCACCACCACCGCGAAGACCAAGAGCACCCAGAGCTGCATCAATACGTTCAACCGAGAGCGCCGACGCACGCATCAGGCAGAAAGAGTTGGAAGCGGAGGAAAGCTTAGCCAACATACGTCGGGATCAACTCGAGCTGCAAGCGTTACTAATCAAGAAAAGATTGGCCGCCGACGTAGCTACGATCCGAGAGGAAACCGACCGCGAAAGCATAACCGCCGAAGAAATGGAAACAACTCAACGCGTCGACGACTGGCTTCAACACACTCGCATACGGGGGGAGCTTCGCGAACATGGTGATCGGAGAGAAAAGGACAGATATAACTCTCCAGTACAAAGGAAAGAGACAACAGATCGCGAAAGACAGGCCACTTTCGATCACACACGTCGACAAAGATCACCAACGCCGACCAGATCGAGAGATAGAGGAATCGACCGACTAGCTGAGGCTTTGGAACGAATGGCTCGACAAAGAGGACCACCGAGACAGACCACCGACTTGCCTATCTTCAGCGGGGCCATCGGCGAGTGGTTGCCATTCAAAGCCGCGATACGAGAATCAACGAAAATATACAAGTTTTCGCCGGCTGAAAACTTAGCACGCATGCGGTCATGCCTAAAAGGAGAAGCGCGACAGACAGTTTCTGCCCTATTGTACGCTGCCACGGATCCAGCGCAGATCATGAACACATTAGAACAATGTTATGGAAGACCAGAGATGATAATCGACCATGCATTGGAGGACTTGAAGAAGTTACCGAAACTTAGTCCGAACACAACCGCAGCTGAGCTTAATTCATTCGCGATTAAGCTACAGAACATCATCATCATCATCGACAGCATTGACGAACGAGGATATTTACAAAATCCAATGCTGACGCGGCACGTCACAGAGAAGCTGACACCACACATCCGAACGAAGTGGTGTGACTACGTGGAAGAGAAAGGCAGTCGCTCAGAGCCAGAAATATTGACACTTTCGAAATTTCTGATGCGAGAAGGAGATCGAGCGATGCGCCACACGTATACAGCGCCTACGACTACCGCACCATATCAAGCCGCCAAAGGAGGCGCAACAAACGCGAATTCTAAGAATACGAATCAACAACGCAAAGGAGCAAATGTATATGCTACAGCCGATGTCCAACCAACAAAAAAGGAATGTCTAGCCTGCGGAAGCGAGCACGATACACCGAAATGTAACAAGCTCGCAGCTATGACAGTACAGAAGCGCTGGGACTGGGCTAAAGAAACGCGCATTTGTTTCCAGTGCCTGAACAGTAAGCACAGGCGTTTTAGGTGCAAGAGTAAGAAATGCGGAGTAGAAGAATGCAGACTACCGCATCATGCACTTTTACATGCGCCCAAAGAAAGCGCACCGGACCGTGAATCAATTCAACAAGAGGAAACAGCAATCACAGCGTCCGCGCACCTCTCCGGAACACAGAGACAAGTGCTGTTGAAAGTATGCCCGATCACGGTAAAAGGAAAAAATGGAAAAGAGTTTCACACTTATGCACTGCTCGACGAAGGATCGACGATCACACTGATTGACGATGAGATTGCCAAGATAGTTGGAGCTGGAGGCCCGGTACGGCCACTTCGCATCCATGGAGTCACATCGAGCCAACAAGAACCGGAAAGTCGCGTTGTTGAACTTAAGATACGCGGCCGAGCTCCGGACTTCAGAGGCTACCAATCAGTCAGAGCACGTACGGTGAAGAATCTCATGCTGGGAAGTCAGTCAGTGGACGAAGACCTCCTGAAGCACAAGCACTTAGAAGAATTGGCACCAGAAGATGTTTGTTATGCGCACGGAAGACCGCGCATCCTGATAGGTGCTGATAATTGGCATTTGATCGTGACACGAAGGCTGCTGACAGGCACGAGGAACCAACCTGCAGCATCACTTACGCATCTTGGATGGATTATCCATGGATCGACACCGAGGAGTATTGTAACACAAGAAGAAAGCGTGCTACACGTGCGAACGATCCAGGACGTGTTACATGACGATACGATGCCAACAAACAACAAGGATGACGAGTTGAACGAACTCGTGAAAGCCCATTTTGATATCGACGCGCTAGGAATATCCCAGAAAAGGAAGCCTATCGAAAAAGAGGAGCGCGCCGTGGAAATATTCAATCAAACAGCAAAACGAGTAGATGGCCGTTTTGAAGTAGGACTACCGTGGATTAACAATGATGTGACCTTGCCACCTAGCTACGACATGGCTGTGAGTCGACTGCGCGGCGTAGAGAGAAAGTTAGATAAGTGCCCGCAGCTCAGAAACGCATACACAGGCCAAATAAACCAGCTACTGGAAAAAGGATATGCAATCCGATGCAAGGAAGACCACACCGATGACCCACGCATGTGGTACCTACCACATTTCGCTGTAACGAACCCGAATAAACCAGGAAAGGTCAGAATAGTTTTTGACGCGGCCGCCAAAGTAAACGGAACAAGTCTGAACGACGCACTTCTGGACGGACCGGACCTTCTGAGAGCGTTACACGGAATTTTACTTCGGTTCAGAATGAAACCGATAGCTGTGGTCGCGGACATCAGAGAGATGTTTCTACGCGTGAAAATACGAAATGAAGACTGCGTAGCTCAACATTTCCTGTGGCGAGGCGATGACCACACAGCACCACCGCAAAAGTACAAGATGACGTCAATGATTTTCGGAGCCAGAAGCTCACCTTTCATGGCTCATAGCGTGAGGAACAGAAATGCGACGGAATTCCAAGAATCACATCCGCTCGCATACCACGCTATAACGGAAAATCATTATATGGACGATTGGGTGGATAGCTTCGACACCAAGGAGACAGCTACTCGCGCAATCGAAGAAGTCGTAGAAGTGCATCGTGAGGCCGGTTTTCACATGGCAGGATGGATGGCCAATGTCCCGGAACCACTGGACATAATCCCGGAGGAGGACAGAGCATCCGCCCCCAAAGAATTGGGAACCAGTGCGCAAGGAAAGACTCTGGGACTTATATGGATACCGGACAAGGATGAACTAGCGTTCAATACCAACATGCACAGAGTACCCCAAGACGTAAAAGAGGGGAAACGAACACCAACAAAGCGAGAAGTCCTAGGAGCCGTAATGTCGCTTTACGATCCACTGGGCATCCTCAGCCCGTATTCCGTGTCAGCCAAAATACTGTTGCAAGGACTTTGGAAAAAGCAACTCGGATGGGACGATTTACTACCCCCAGAAGAGGCAACGGAGTTCGCCGAGTGGCTGAGGGATCTGGACTTTATCGAAAAGCTTCGCCTGCCGAGATGTTACGAGAAGGAAAACATCGTCGAAAGAGAGTTACACGTATTCTGCGATGCGAGCGATCAGGCATACGCATGCGCCGTGTACTGGCGATTCGTGATGACAGACGCATCTGTGAAGATCATCCTAGTAACTGGCAAGGCAAAAGTGGCACCGATCAGACCACAAAGTATACCGAGAATGGAACTGCAAGCTGCTTTAATAGGAGCCAGACTCGCGACAGAAACTCTGAAGGAACTCGGAGTCACCTCTGACACTCAAGTGACCTTTTGGAGTGATTCAAAAACCGTCATTCATTGGATACGAAATGACTCCGTACGATATACGCCCTTCGTCGCGCATCGATTGAGTGAGATCGCCGAACTTACAGCTGTACGACAATGGCGTTGGATACCAACCCAGCACAATGTCGCCGATGACGGTACTTGCCAAGGAACTTATGGCCACGAGGCCAAGTACAGAATGTACACCCCGGGAAGGATGGAGTTGTGCGTAGTGCGGAAGTGAGGACGCGAGGAGGAATCTTTCGAAGACCTACAAGAAGACTCATCGTCCTGCCAATTGAAGAAAGGGCTTCGTAAAACTACGCCGGGGGGAGACTGTTACGGACAGATAAGTCTTAACTTTAAAAATTGTAAATTGGTCGAAAATGTATCCACCAATCAGAGACGAGCTTTAACGATGACCTTGAGTTCAGATTTTAGAAAATATTTTATGTAAATCGAGCTCCGTAATTGACGGGCGAGATATTTGTACGCCCGCTACCGGGTACTAGTTGCGAGACCTAGTTTAGGGTTATATATAGAGCCGTTTTGTTCAGTCGGTGTGATCTTCATCGTCTCGCAGCGGAATCCTGAATAAGAACCTAGAAATAAGAAGCAACCTGTAAATCAAGAAATACAGTCCACTCTACATTCGAAGACAAAGGCGTTTTTATTTTCATCAACCCTTAGGACCATATCAATGGCGTCGATTCTGATGCACTCTAAACTTTTTTTTTTAAATCTAATTTTTCAAATTCAAATTTATTTTATTCCGTAGTCGGTACATTTCTAGTTTTAAATCGCACTAATGCCCAAACTAGGTGTAGAAACACCTGCAGGGCAAGTACCGTTCTTTATCGATAGTCAAATTCGATAAAATGCCATACAATCAATCATAGCGAGTACTGATTAAATGGCATTTTATCGAATTTGACGATCTCAACTGTCAAATTTGATGATCGATAAAGAACGGTACTTGCACTGCTGTATCTTGGGAATTAGCCCTTCCGTTTATAAATCAATTGATTGTTTAGTACACTTCATCATTGTTATTATTTTAAAGACTACATTTTAAATTTTAATTTACATACATATTCATTATATTTCAATTTCAACATACACATTAAAATCAGTTATTAAAATATTAAATTAAATTACATTATATTGAAGTGTACTAAACAATCAATTTGCTTCTTTTAAATATTGTAAGTTTAATTCGCTAAATTTGACTCCATAATACTTAACAACAACAATAAAAACTAAACTAATTGAAGATCGTTTATACTATCCATAAGCAACGAAGGCTTATAGATAGTACAAACGATCTTTAATTTCAGGCAGAGTGCCTAAAATGCTAGCCGCGTTGCCTCGCTGGATTGCGAGGCTAACTTTCTGACCAAAATACAGGCCAGCATTTTGGTCACGTAAAGAAACTTTCAGTCTCCCCGACAAATCCTTAAAAATTTCGAAAGCACTCGGCCCCCACGGTCCAAGTGTTTCTACCCCAAACGGCACAAATAAGTAACCTCTGTCAAGGCTGGAATATTTGCGCCGTTTGAGGCATTCAGCCGCAATAGCCGCGCCACCCGCCTGTTTTGATGTCTCTGGAAGGTGAGACGGCGCCAGTGTATCAACGCATGTAGCGTCCCACACTAAAGGCCGTCCCATCTTCCAAGGAATAAGAGTCATTCCGTCGGGTCTCTTACCATCATCACGAAGTAGGCCATTTGGTTCTAAAACCGCTGCAACACTGGCGCTCCCAAAGGCCCGACGGATGATATCATTTATGCTGCTGTGGCGCGCTATGCGACCGGCACTTCTACTGCATGATAATCCGTGGTGACCGAGGCTATCAACTTTTTCCCCACATGTACATCGGTGGGGAACGACACAAGGTGCACCGATGCGCAAAGAAATGGCTATCCGGAACGTGTTGTTGTCCAGTAAAATATAAATCCATTATATTTAAATTCACATCACATCAGCAGCCATCAAACGTCCACTGCTGGACAAAGGCCTCCCTCTTAAAGAAGGGTATTGCCATAATCCTCACGCTTGGCAGGCGGATTGGGGATTGCAGTAAGTTCACCGTGTACTAATAGGATGCTGCTGCCCACCTGATGTTTAAATTAAATTAAACTAAATTATTAAAAAACTAAACTAAGCTTCGTTCTCTTTCATGCAGCCACGACACAGTGGACTGTAGAGCATGTGCTGTGGCATTGTGAAGCCACAGAAGAAACTAGAATCGCTACCGGGTTGCATGAGGCGCCGCTGCTTTCTTCATCCACGTCACCACAACAGCTGGACTGCTTTTCGTCATCATTATTTTCACTACCATCTACGCCACTGGAGCGTGTGTGCCAGCACCCCAGAGCCTCACTCCGATATTTCAAGGAGTTGGGTTGGCTCGGGTAGGTGCTGGTACGGGGAAATGCACAATACACCCCAAGCGGGACGTCAGTGCAGGACTTATCGCTCCCATCTCGAATAAGAACAAGAATAAACTAAATTTGACAGCTCTAAAATTGTTGCTATCCTTCTCTCACGTATTATAATGAAAAGAGAGGCAGATAATTTGAGTCCTGTCAGATTGGTTTGGTTTAGTTTAGTTTATGACAGAATAGGCCTCAATATATTTTTAAGCGTGGTATTTAATATCCACAATTTATTTTAACCGGCCCTTTTGGAGATCGATGGGGGAGGCCTATGTCCAGCAGTGGACGTCCTACGGCTGAAATTATGATAATTTATAGAACACACTCCAATAAAAATACGACTTTAATGTCGAGCCCTTTAAAAAAAAAAGAGCCGCAAACAAACTTGCGGTCAGCTTGATGGTAAACAGAAACCGCTTTCTATGGATCATCATCATCATCAGCCAGAAGACGTCAACTGCTGAACTTACCTGCCCCTTTAACCTCCACACTGGACCACCTTTAGTTTTTACTTATTGACTTTATTATAATTTCTTAGTTAATCCGCTGTAAGCTGTGACAATTTCAACTGGCTGTTAATAGGTAGGACAGCTATATCTTTAGAACTCTAATAGATAGTCAGTTGAAATTTTCACAGAATATGTAATACTAGCTGAAACCCGCTACTTCGTACGCGTAGAGCTCGGCCTACGGCCTTGCTACTACAACCCGTTATAGCCTATGTGTTATTCTAATGTATAAGCTATGTTATTGTAAACTTTCATTAAAATCCATTCGGTAGTTTTTGCGTGAAAGAGGAACAAACATCCATACAAACATTCGCGTTTATAATATTAGTAGGATTCCGGCGGATTAACTAAGAAAAAAAAAGGACAGACGGCCGGACTGACAGACAGCGTGGGCTTAGTAATAGGGTTCTGTTTTTACCCTTTGGGTACGGAACCCTAATAAGCAAGTACTACCTGGTTGACGGCAGGTTTGACGCGTCCTTTGTCCAGCACACGTTGCAGCTGGACTGAGTTGAAATTGCTCACACCGATACCTCGAGTCAAACCCTGGAACACAGAAGCACGATCAATGGAACCTATTCATATTTTTCATATCTTAGATCAGTGGATCTCAATTAGTGGTTTTCACAAGCCTTATTTTATAAAATTTAAAATACTAACAATAGTGTCAACATAATTATATTCTGGAAATATGTAAATTTGTAAAAAAATACCCAGACTATTTTAAGAGGGCATCTGATAAATCGCGCAGTATTACGCCGCAATTTAGACATAAATCAATCGAACCAAAGTCCAACCTAGAAATACACAGCTCTGGCCCTAAATCAATGGCAGTTAAAATATTTAATAAATTGCCAAATGAATTAAAAGATATCGAAAAAGAAGTAACTTTTATAAATAACTTAAAAGGTATTTTAAAATCCAAATGTTATTACAACTTAGAAGAATTTTTCAATGATATTTCGACAAAATGTACATAGATCGTTCCGTTCCGACTATTGCCATACCCAAATAGGGTCATATGTACTTTATATTTAATCATGTTAATTTAAGAACTCCATGTACCTACATATGTCTGCAATAAAATATTGAGTATTGAGTATTGGTACGCGTACCCTTAGAGGTACGCGAAGTTGCATCAAGAGTTACGCGCGGCAATCTCCTGCCTGACTAAGAGAAATTCTATGAAAGACGTCACACCACACAATATGCAGTTTTGTAGTCCATCTGCAGTCCAACTGACTGCATACAGCGTTTGATACTAAACCTCACAAACTGAGTCTACACCGGACCGGACTGCATTTGGTGTGCTTAAGCCGAGCTCGAGAGGTACCTACGCGAGTTTGAGGTCTTTCTTGAATGGGTACGCAGGAAAAACTAATTGAGAACCACTGGCTTAGATAAATTACGAATTTAGACAGATTTGGCAAAACTGTCATAACAAAATTTGTGATTAAGGCGCGGTACAAACGCAAAATTAACCATAAGATGTGTTTTTAAACGCGTAGTAGATAGAAAAAAATACTACAAGTAGAAAAGAAACACCTGTTCATAATCTTAACCAAATAAATAGAAATATAAAACTGTTTTTTTATTACAAACTAGCGACCCGCCCGCCTGGCTTCGCACGGGTGTAATTTACGTGCGAAGCCGGGGTGGGTCGCTAGTTATATACCTATATAAACCTTCCGTGAAACTTCGCGCACCCCTGGGGGTACGCGTACCACTAATTGGGGACCACTGCTACAAGGGATTATAGGGGAGTTTTTACGACAACGCTAACATTTTGCGTCAAAACCACGTCAATTTTTACAATAAAGTCGCTAGTTTCCCCAGTCTGAAATACTAACCTTGGTGACCAGTGGTTCCATGCCATACCACGCGTCCAAATAATCATGCTCTGAGTATTGGAGCACAGTAGCGATCTTAGGGATTGGGGCACCGCCTTCCTGCAAAAAGAGTTTTTATGAAGTTTTTCGTACCTCATCGAACCGAGGCTAGCTTCTATTTCTGCTGTCCTGGTACAAGTACTCACATACGAGTCAATAATCATCATTGGCTTAACCATCTTCTGACGGCAACTAACGCCATAGGCAACGCGATACTGCTTACCATTAGGCAGCCCATCCGCTCAGTGGCGGATTTGCCCTAAGCCCAGTAGGCCCGGGCCTAGGGCGGCCAGATATTAGGGGCTGGCCATCTGCATTTTCAAGGCCATGTCTTACTTTGTTGATGACGAACCTAGAGGTGTAGTAGAGATCCACATTAGGCCTCACGCTAGGGAAGCCTGATGCCTTTTGGTATCGAAGGCCTTGCGCAAGCTTATGCCAAGCATGGCGTCCAAGCATGTTTTTCTACTTCCCCTTTCTATCTTTACTTTTTACATAAATATCTAACCTATATATCTTGGTCTTTTTAAATCTATTTAGACCTTTGCAGTCTCTAAAATTACCATGATTATTATTATATTAGCTTGCATCATCCCACTGCATGGCAAAGGTCTCCTTTGCCTCCTTTCATTCCTCTGTATTGAGCAATTTTTTGAAATGAAACTTCTTATGCGACTTGCAACAATGTTCCGTTAAACGTTTAACGCTACCACGGAGGGGGAAAAGAAAGAGACAGAACGAGAGTTTTAGATGCCATCTATGAGGAAATTTTGAAACTTGTATAACCTTCTCAAAGTTTATTAGTTCACTAATATTTGCATAGATGGCAGAACATACTACTTCCAACAAGGTTGCGTTAAACGTTTAACGTTACCGTGGAGGAAGAATAGAAAGAGACAGAGCGAGAGTATCACTTCTTCCGCGCGGAGGGACTCCACGCACAATTTTTTTTATGCCATAAGTGGCAAACTAGCAGACTGGCCGTCTGATGGTAAGCGATCACCGTAGCCTATGTATACCTGAAACACCAGGGGCATCTCAGATACGTTGCCTACCCTTAAAGACTCTATTAACAGCCCTTTTGAAGGGTTACTCGGAAACGCCACAGAATAGCTCATTCCACACATTGCAGGTGAGAGGCAAAAAAGATCTATGATATGTGGATGAACTTTTTCTATTTGAATCCAGTCCTTCAAGTAGAGTTCAGTTCGTCCCTCCATGATTACATTGGGTCTTTATGTCTTCTGGTCTATTAGTCGTACCTTAAAAGACATGGGGTTGTGTATGAGGTATAGGTCGAAGTAATCCAGTCCCATGGCAGCGAGGGATGCTCTGCAAGCGCCTTCCACCAGGTCCGTCCGGTGATATGTACTCCATAGTTTGGAAATTATGAACAATTCTTCCCTGAAAGGTCATTTAATAGAATATTTATTCAACCTTCCCCCAAGTCTTGGCAACAACAACTACTTGTTTGTTTAACAACATATTATTTTTTAATATAGAACAGATGCTACAGATCTGCATGATTTGATTCCCTCATGCCCATTTTTCTATCGGACTGCCACAGTGGGCACGAAGAATCGACACCGCTTTATGGTTGATATTCCGAGAACCCGTACGAAGGGCTTTGATTCCACATTTATTGCGCGAACTGCTAGTCTGTGGAGTCCGTTGCCAGAGTGGGTGTTCCCCGATAGTTACAATCTGGGTGTCTTCAAGTCGAGAGTGAATAGGTTTCTTCTAGGCAAGCGTGCTCCATCGTAGGCCACATCATCGCTTAACATCAGGCGAGTTGGCGAACAAACGCAAGCCGATTTATAATAAAAAAAAAAAATTTAAAAAAAACTACGTTTGGCCACCAACTCGCCTGATGGTAAGCGACGGTGTGGCCGAGGATGGAACACGTTGATCTAGAAGAAATCTATTCACTCTAGCTTTGAAGATGCCTAAATTGTAGTTCTCAGGAAACAAAGAGGACGGCAGGGAGTTCCTTTCTTGGGCAGGACGTACCACCAATCCAATACCAAATCTAATGCTTCCAGCTGGTAGCTTTCAGCTTGGCTGCTCCGTCAAATAGGTTGCAGCAGTACTAACCAAAGATCGGACTTGTGCTTGATACAAGTGAAGCAATTGCCCCAATGAGAAGGACGAACCGTTGTGAACCCTTTCTTGCCGAAGTGTCTATAACCAACTCTTCGAGCTGGCAAAGAATAGCAACACTGCTAGTGTTGCAAGTGTACATCGGTTACCGGCTTCATGGCTGTTTGATGCTCTTTTTTAGGGTTCCATACCTCAAAAGGAAAAAACGGAACCCTTATAGGATCACTTCGTTGTCCGTCTGTCTGTCCGTCTGTCAAGACCCTTTTTCTCAAGAGCGCGTAAAGGTATCAAGTTTAAATTTATATTAAATACTTGGGTCTATGGTTTCTTTCGGCTGTAAAAAAATTAAAGTAGTAAGTCAACGCAATCAAAAGATATGCACGTTTATGTCGCATATTTTGCGATTTCACAGGGGAATCAAAACCTATAGGGTACTTCCCGTTGACCTAGAATCATTAATTTTGGCAAGAGGCAAGGTCTTACAGCACATATAAAGGAATAAATGTGTAAGTTGTTAATATGAAGTTATATCATATAAAAAATATTGTTTTAGAATAACACACTTACATTTTGTAGTTGATATGTATGGAAGAACCTTATTGTCAACTACAAAGTTAAGTTTGTCTTTCAATATTTCAACTTCAGTTACTTAGTTGTTTTTTTTTTTGGACTCGCGCACTAAAGGTTTTCTTCCAACGGAACCCTCAGAGCACGAGCCCTACTCGTACTTGTCCAGTTTCTTTTTGTAAAAACCCGCGGGGCTGGATCGAAAAATGTCAGATATTAAAGTGGATTACGGGACGGATGCCGAGTTGGATCGGAAGGCCTGTTGTAGAGAAGATTACGGGAGTAATGCAGGACTGATGCGGTAAAGGTGGAACGGAATTAGAGTGGATTGTGGGACGGATTCGAGGCTGAAGAAACCGAAACCGAAAATCATCATCATCATCATCATCATCAGCCAGAAGACGTCCACTGCTGAACATAGGCCTCCCCCTTTAACCTCCACACTGAACGACAGCCTGCCTTTTGCATCCACTGGATGCCAGCGACTCAAAGCGACAGCGGAAACCGAAGATCGGGCCGCTCCATATTTCTGCACCATATATATAAATTGCCATACCCTAATTGTTTATATAAGTTTTCACCTATTTAGCATAATGTGCAATAAATGATTTGACTTTGACTTTGAAGCGGAAAGAGCGGAACGGGAGTGGAGTGGGTTACGGGACAAATGCCGAACCGGGGGGTTAGACAAGACCCACAATCTGTCGAACGGAAAGGGCGGTACAGAAGTAGAGTGGATTACAGGATGCGGGACCGAAACTGAAGGACAGGAAGGGACTATATTGGATTTCTACAGTACGCGAGTGAAGCCACGGGCAACAGTTTTTAATTAAATCAATGAGAGGCTTGAGATCGCGAAGAATACACCGCCTTAAGTCTGCTGTCTGCGTTGAGCCTCAGAGATTGTTGATCCATTTTAACCGACTTCAAAAACGGAGGTGTTTCACGGTTTCACAATTCATTTCATTCAGTTTGTAAATATTATCAAAATCGGATCAGTCATTTTGTTTTTAAATCATAAATAATAAATTAATTTAAACCAGAAAAATATATGTCATCCAAGTAAACAAAATTGTGTACATATTTACTAATATGAAGTCGGTTTTTTAAATTGATAATTATATCTGTGCCCTTAGTCCCAGATTTGGTAGTTTACGAAAACTTTTTTCGTTTTCGTCTTGTTCCATACATTGCTGGGCTAAAAGGTATTCGAAAACTTTTTTCTTATTAGAGTGAAGCAATCTATACCGCCGATAACTGCCAAATTTAGTTCCTCCACGTTGCCGATAGAGGCGTTACTAAAATGACAATAAAAAAACAACACATAAACAACAACAACAAACAATACGTAAACGAGAAAAGTTTTCGTAAACTATCAAATCTGGGACTAAGCGCACTGAGGTTTTTACGATATTTGTCAGCTTAGGAAACGATGAGAAATTACTTAAGGTGGTTCGATTCACCTATGGCGGGAAATTTAAATTTTAAACAGTTTTTTGGTCCTAGTAGCCAGGCCAGGTAATTATTTTTAAATAACGCAGTGTTTGCGCAAAATGCTGGCTGTTCTTTACATTATAATGTACAATTATTTAACAGTAACGCACCATATTACTTACATTTGTGAATAAACCGTTTGAAATAGCAAAAATTTGTTTATTCACAAATGTAAGTAACAATGGGCATTAGTGATAAATAGCTTTACATGATTTTGTAAAGAATAATAATCAAATTGCGCAAACATCATGGTTGTTTACAATAATTACCCGGCCCAGCTACAAGGACAAGAAAACTGTTTGAAATTTGAATTTCCCGCCATTTGTGCAACGAACCACCTTAATATTATAATTAGACTGTTGGTTACCGTTTGACAGTGCCGTCGGCGAGTTTTGCCCGTATCGCCTCCCCAACCTCTTTTTCGTTCCCGTATATGAAACCCGTATCTATCGCGCGGTACCCGAGTTCTATAGCTGCTGTTATGATGTGATACGTGAGACGAGGGTCCAGCTGGAATGAGAAAGAAAAAAATTAAGAAAACCGGCCAAGCGCACCGAACGCACTCTGCGTTCGCTAACTAGTCCGGTCAAACTGTAGAGGCCAAAAGGCCAACAGTACAAGTAAAAAAAAAAAAAAAAATATGCATTTTATTAGAAAATATTTATATTTTTAAAAATTAGCAAATAAAGGCATGGACGATTTTGTCCATGGTAAAAATGTAATAAAAACAAAAAAAAAAAAAAAGAAACAGAACAAATAAGTCAATATAAAAAAAAGGCAGGCTCGTGGCACTGAGGGTTCTGTACCACCACAAAATACAATAAGGTTGTCCAAGTAACCGAATTACCAGTTATTATAACGCCTTCCAAAATTGTCGGAGTAATTTGCTACGCAGTTTGTTACAGGCGCTCGAGTATAATAACTCGGTAATAAACTCGGTGAACAGAAATTTGTCACCGACTCGCACTTGGCCAGTATTAAATATTTGTTGTTTTACTTTACAGTGTGTACCTACTATAATCATGCCAAGTTTGACGCTTGTACGTATTATCGTTTTTACATTAGAGCTAATACAAAAATACGTTAAAAAACGTTTGTTGTATGTACCTACCCTAGTTTTAAATTTTTGACTTTATTTTAATTTCTTAGTTTATCCGCCGTTAAACATTACATATTCTGTGAAAATTTCATCTGTCTATCTATTACGGTTCGAAAGATACAGCTGTTTAAAGGTAGTGCAGACAGACGGACGGACGGATGGATGGAGACACAGAAAGACATCGCAGGCTTAGTAATGGGTTCCCGTTTACACCCTTTGGGTATACGGAACCCTAAAAAGGTTAAATCTACTCTCCATGCAATATTTGTTCAGTTAGGTGAACCTAATAAAGCGTTACTTAAAGAGGTTCTTTGTCTACATCAAAAATGTGAAGAGCTCTTAAGGTGGTTCGATTTACCTATGGCGGGAAATTCAAATTTTAAACAGTTTTTTGGTCCTAGTAGCCAGGCCAGGTAATAATTTTTAAATATCACAGTGTTTGCGCAAAATGTTGGCTGTTCTTTACATTATAATGTACAATTATTTAACAGTAACGCACCATATTACTTACATTTTTGCATAAACCGTTTGAAACAGCAAACATTTGTTTATTCACACATGTAAGTAATAATGGGCATTAGAGATAAATAGCTTTACATGATTTTGTAAAGAATAATAATCAATCTGCGCAAACATCATGTTTGTTTACAATAATTACCCGGCCTAGCTACAGGGACAAGAAAACTGTTTGAAATTTGAATTTCCCGCCATTTGTGCAACGAACCACCTTAAAGAACGATACCAGCGCAATTTAATAATTTAAACTTTAATAAATTGTCTATAATTATAAACTACATTTCACTCCGCTTCAATATATTTTGTATACCTTCAAATTCTATTATTATATATTCTTTTAGTATTTTGTGTAATATGTTTTATGTTTAGGTTTGAATTTTTGTAAAATTACTTTATCTTTTGTGTATTATGTTTTTGTTTTGTGTGTATTGGTAATATGTCGTTTGCAACGCACATCTGCAGTGCAAGTACCGTTCTTTATCGATCGTCAAATTCGTTAAAATGCCATAGAATCGATCATAGCTAGTATTGATCAAATGGCAATTTATCGAATTTGACGACCACAACTGTAAAATTTGACCATCGATAAAGAACGGTACTTGCACTGCTGCTGTTTGACGTGCGTGACGTCACCTGTCGGTTCCAACGGAAGACCAGCGCTGGTTGTTCACAACCAGCATTACGCTGAGTTGGCACCGGCGTGTGACAGAAACTATTTTCTTTTTATTGTGTTTAACTCGTAATGTCCTTGTATCTTTTTTCTGTCATAAATAAATATTTCTCTTTCTTTCTTTCTAATAAATATATGGTTTAAATAACTTACCAAAGCAGTCCCGACAGCGAGAACAGGCATTTTTAAACCGTTGCTAAGCCCAATTCCCGGCATATTTTCAATCGTCCCATACTTCATTTTCGCACCTCTTAACTCTTCTATCTTCTTCTGTGTCGCTTCTTCATCGTTCTCGACACTTCCTAGTTCTTCTACGGCGTTAACTTCTCTTACTGTGACGCTTTCTCTTTGTGTTTCTTGTCTGGTGTGTTTAGAAACTTCTGTTCTTGTTATGTTCTGTGCTGTTCTAGAGTTTGGTTTTTGTACAGTTCTGGGTTCTGTTGGCATTTCGGCTTTAAATATGCGTAATGTTAGTGGAGACTCACTTCTAGAGGGGGTAAGTTTGCCCTGAAATAAATATTGTTATATTTAGGTATAGACGTATAGTAAGTATATATTACGAACCTGCCTTCTGCGCTTGGGGGCGTGGGTTCGATTCCCACCTAGGATAAACAGTCATGTGATGAACATTTGTGTTTGTTGTATATCTGGGTGTTAAAATTTATTTAAGTATGTATTTAAAAATATATATGCATGTATATCAGTCTCTGGCAGCCATATCACAAGCTTTGCTTAGTTTGGGGTCAGATGACAGTGTGTGCAAAATGTCCCGAATATTTATTTTATTTTTTATCTCTTCTCTTCTCTTCTCTACATAGTATAAATTAAAGTCGCTTTCTGCGTCTGTCTGTCTGTCTGTATGTCTGTATGGCCGCTAACTCCTCCTAAACCACGCAACGGATTTTGATGCGGTTTTCACCATCAGTTAGATACATTTTCACGGAAGGTTTATATATATAACTAGCGATCCGCCCCGGCTTCGCACGTAAATTACACCCGGGCGAAGCTGGGCGGGCGGGTCACTAGTAGAGCTTTTAAAATATATATTATTTACAAATGAAACACGTCGTCTAAATCGGCGCCGTGCGTTTATTAGGGTTCAGTGGCACTTACACATTAGCCGCCAGTAGACAATAATTTTTTTTAAATATTTTTTTTAAGGCACAAAAAATGGGATAAGCATATTATAAATAACTATTATAAGGTTTTACTTGCACCAAAAATTTAATCAGGTAGGTAATCTAGATTCAACTAAATTTACAATACGATTTGACGTTTGAATTTCGTTAAACCGAGATTTAAATCGATGGTGTAAGGGTATTAAAATATTAAAACAAAAATTTGTTATAAACATTTTGAAACATTAACGTAATGAAACGACCGAAATACATTTTTATAAAGTAGAACCTGCAGTGCACGTACCGTTCTTTATCGATAGTCAATTTCGGTTAAATGCCATAGAATCGATCACAGCGAGTACTGATTAAATGGCATTTTATCGAATTTGACGATATCAACTGTCAAATTTGACGTTCGATAAAGAACGGTACTTGCACTGCAGACATTATATCCTAAAAAATCATGAAATGCGTGAGCGGGATGCTCGGCTGCTGCGGGTATTCTGGCCCTTAACGGCCTATTATCCGAGTCGCGTAGGCAACAAAACGCTCCCTCAGCCCCCGCCAAGTTATAGCGACGATGTATTTTACCACCCAAGAGTCAGGACGCCCGCGGGGGGAGTGCAACGACGAAAACGAACATAGGTCCGATCTCGATGACGCCTGGCGCGGCACTAAACGCGGTGCGTGCAAATTCTCGCGACCTTTTGACGGTTTTAATTTCACTAAAAAACGAAACTATTCACTATCAAAATTCTATCCAAATAAAAAAAAATTGAATAAAATTGCCTTTCAGTACATGCAATTTCCAGGTTGTTACGAGCTTTCATTAGAGCATAAAAGAAAAAAAAATTACTGAATCGACTTTGTTTCAGATATTTTTTGATCGAGGAAAGTTTATTCTATCGTTGAACCAAATCATAAACTCAAACACAGATGTATTTTTTTCCAACTCAAATATTGTAATTTAACTGAATAAAATTGATTGAATACCGTCAAATTTGCTATAAGAGGCCGTTAAAAAAACTCACCGAAACAAAAAAGTAGACACATAAAATGGACCACTTCATTTCGAAAATCAATTGTAACTATTTCTTTAATAATTAGAACGAAGATAAAGAATCCATTAGCGACTGCCAACTAAACTGATAGAAGTGGCAATGTCTATAACTAAATCTTTTTTATAGTCACGTTTGCACACCCCGCAGGCCTCTTACCTAAGATCTCCGCAAATGATGCATACTTTAGCGCTCTCGTATTTTCTGACGAAATAGGAACAAAAACTGGATGTTTGGCGTTATGATTCTATCAAATAGAAAATCTTTTTTTACACGACTTCCAAAAGAAGGAGGTTATCAAATCGACTGTATGTTTTTTTTTGTATGTAGGTATGTTTCTGGACCCGGGTATGTCCTAAAACTGCGACAAGAACCACTGGAGGATGGGCAGCAGCATCCTCCTACTTGAATGGTGGAACCTCTTGCGATCTCCAAGCCGCCTGCCAAGCGTGGGGATTATGGCACCCCCCCCCCCCCAGGGGGAGGCCTATGTTCAGCAGTGGACGTCTTCTGGCTGATGATGATGATGATGGTATGTTTCGCGATTACTCCGCCAATTTAGAATTATTTTTGATGATTCTTTTTTTTGGTTGGTATGTCATATCTCATAGGTGGTCCCATATAAATTTTACCGACATTGATTCAGCGCTTTTTAAAAAGTCTACAAAAACATGACAATAGGCAACGAATTCAATGTACATTGTACAGTGCCACCAACTTAGCTGTTAAGGTGAGCAAAATTGGAACTACAGTTATTTCTTGGTGAATTTCATACTTTGTTCTCCACTAGCGACGCTGTCAACTGAACAGCAAACATAGAGGAACTGTTCCTAGAACAGAACTTAAAAAAAAACAAAGAAGTGTCTCCATGGCGACCGGGCCCTGTTGTTTTTCGTTAAATTTTTCATGACCATGGATACAAAGTAATGCAGTCGTAATATTAAACAATTTTATATAGTGTTCAATAGCGTCAAACTACTTTTTCTGTTTGTAATTGTAGGTATAGTCAAGAAGTTGGTTCTTTTTTTTTTCTAAAAAAAATTTTTTTGTTCTATAATATCGTTTGACTGCGAAGTGCCGCCAACTCGATAATGCGGTCTACGATGGAGCACGCTTGCCTAGAAGAAACCGATTCACTCGTGATTTGAAGAAACCCAGATTGTAACTATCGGGGAACACCCCATTCCACAGACTAGCAGTTCGCATAATAGATCTGTAGGAAATTCAATTTCTATAAACAGCGCGGGAATACCGGTGTTTCCTCCTATTTAGTAAAATTTTATTATAGAAACTGACGTGGTTTTCACACATTTTTATTTATATTACACGTAACACGTTTATATATTTTTTACTTTTTTATTTTTTTAAGTGAAACGTCTTATGCGACTTGCAACAAGATTGCGTTAAACGTACCATGCTAACGCTACCATGGAGGGGGAATAGAAAGAGACAGCGAGTGTGTCAGTTCTTCCGCGCTGAGGGACTCTACGCACATTTTTTTTATTGTGTTTTTTTTATATTACTTGAGTAATTCCCGTGTAATATAAATAATAATACTTAGTCAAATGTTTATTTAATACATAATAATAATAATAACATATGTATAACTAGCATCTAATGAAAAAAAGAAAAAAAACAACTAAAAACTACTTGAAAAAATACAAACAAATATGTACTAATATATAAAACTAAACAGTAACTAATCTATTAATCCGCTGCCAGCAGGCATAAATATATAAATATTTATAACAACTAAAAAAAAATAAAAAAAAGTTTGACCACGAGGAATGGCCTTTCCCCGAGGTCAAACCATTAAAACCTCCTCTATCATTGTCAAGTTAAAAACGTTCGTTTTGATTATTTTATGAGACTGTTTTTCCCTTTTCAACTGCTAGCGAGATTGCAAAACTGCAGTGAGAACACGAACGGCACGTACGCGGGTTGTTGATTGTGGTAATGGTGGAAACACAGATAAGAGATCGAGTTGATAACCACAAATCTGATAATGATATAAGAAAGGGAGAAAAAAAAAATTAAAAAAAAAAACTTTCTGCTTCTTTCTGTATGGCCGCTAACTCCTCCTAAACCACGCAACGGATTGTGATGCGGTTTTAACCATCAGTTAGATACTTTTTCACGGAAGGTTTATATATATAACTAGCGACCCGCCTCCTCTTCGCACGTAAATTACACGCGTGCGAAGCCGGGCGGGCGGGTCGCTAGTAGATAATAAAGATGGACTCATTAGTATTTAAGTTTAGTTTAAGTCTTGTTATTACGCCTAAGAGAAAAAATAATAATTAAAAAATATTAATATTTTTTTATTAGGAAAAAAAAAATAAGCAATTTTTTTATTTTATAATGAGCAAATAAAGACATGGCCCAGATGAAGTAAATTATACACACATTTAAAAACGCATGCATGAACATTATGCACAATAGGTGGGTTAAAATATTAGTCACTTTGTATTATGTTTTGCATAGATTGTAGGCGTACAAATCTAGAGAGATGGTATAAACTGTAAATAATATTTATAAAAAAAAGTAATAAATAAATTAAATGTCGAAACAATTTCAATAGTTAAGATATCATGTTATTAATTTAAATAGGTTACAGATAGACATTACTATAGTTGTATGATAAACAAATTGAATCGAAACTGACGTGGTTTTCACACATTTTATTTATATTACACGGGAACTACTCACGTAAGATTAAGCCGGCTACTCCGACTATAGTTTCAACCGCATTAGACGGTCTTTTTCAAGGTGAGTTCTTACATGAGTAATTCCCATGTAATATAAATAAAAAGATTTGATCGTTTGTTTGTTTGTTTGCATTGAATAGGCTCCGAAACTACTGAACCGATTTGAAAAGTTCTTCCACTGTTGGGAAGCTACACTATCCCCGGGTGACATAGGCTATATTTTATATATTTTTTTAAATAGATCCTTACTAAAACTCCAATAATACCCGTGCGAAGCCGGGGCGGACCGCTAGTCATTTATAAAATCTTGATCTTGAGCCTCACACATAACCTTTGTACAAACACAAAGTTGGTGTTGAAGTAAGTCTTATTGATGATGACGATGGTGATGATGATGATGATGTCCTTGTTACCTCGATTAACGGAATAATTTTTATTTACTAAAGTTCCGAATATAAAATAGCATAGATAAGACTGTGCTATTTTGTTTCTCCGAACTCTATATTGAGTAAATATTATTTTGGTGGAGTACCTCAAGGGCCATTATCACAAAATGCTTGGTATATCTACATGCGTCGATACGTTAGCCCCTTCTCACCTCAGGGGGACAATTCAAAAAGCTGGAGCCGCGGCGGAGGCAGCAGAAGATGCCAAGCGATGCAAGTGTGCATGACTTCAAGTGAATATATATATTTGTGCCGCTGGGCGTCAAAACTTTTTTGTCCATGACCATGTACCAAAAAGTTTTTGACGCCGCTGGTGACAAGAGAGCTGGCTGATTCCTCGCAGAGAATTTCTTTAGCAATTCAACGCGGGAATGTAGCCAGCGTTCTTGGCACTTTACCACACGGGCAACATCTTGTTTTTGATTTTTGATTATATTAGTGATAATTAGTGATAAATAATTAAGGCTTTTTTATTTTCTTTGTTTGATATAATTTTTTCTCCATAACGGCTGGACCTTTTTAAATATGTTTTTTTAATCAGATTTCATTGCGATTTTTATTTATCACGTAATATAAAAAAAATTATGAAAACCACGTCAATTTCAATAATAAAATTTCATTGCGATTGTTCTTAATATATATGTATATGTTCAATCAAAATCTGTACAGCCGATAGATAATTTCACAAATTGGCGTGTTTTTTTTTAAATATTTAATTGTTGAGTATAACCTCGCGCTGTCCGAAAAAAGTCATATTGGCAGCGATTGCGCATTTACGAACTCATTTATGCGTGCCTCGGCTTGCCTCGGTGTACACTTTTCACGTTCGTGCATCATCAGTCAAAATGTTTCTGCTTGGCATGACAGTAAAGTAATAAGTATAATCATCATCATCAGCCAGAAGACGTCCACTGCTGAACATAGGCCTCCCCCTTAGCACGCCACTCTGAACGATAGTCTACCATCAGCATCCACTAGATGCCCGCGACGCTCACGACGTCGTCATTCCATCTAGTGGGAGGCCTGCGTCTTCCGGTTCGTGGTCTCCACTCAAGAACCTTTCTTTCCCAACAGTTATCGCTTCTTAGAGCGATGTGGCCTGCCCATTGCCACTTCAACTTGCAAATCTTATAAGCTATGTAGGTGACTATGGTGAATATACTAACTACTAGCGGTCCGCCCCAGCTTTGCACGGGTATAAATTATAACCTATGTCACTCGGAGATAGTGTAGCTTCCCGTCAGTGAAAGAATTTTTCAAATCGGTGCAGTAGTTTCGGAGCCTATTCAATGCAAACAAACAAACAATCAAATCTTTCCCGTTTATAATATTAGTATAGATTAGTATAGATGACTAGAAACTAATAAACTTACCTCAAACAGAGCTATCTTCTCCGAAACTGATCTCTTTCTCGGCATCTCTTTCTTATTTATCGCCTCTCTTCTGTCTAGTTCCATTCTATCCACAGATTTCATTCTTAGAATCATATTATTCACTCTTCCTTTCACCGCATCTCCTAAGTCTAACTCAGCTAGAGATTTAGCCCTTTTGAAATCGTTTTCTTGTCTTAATTTTAGCTTTATATGATCACTGTCTCTCGAAAATACATCATCTAAGCTTTTATAATCATTTACTGCTTCAAAATCATCGTAAATTTCACTGTTATAAGTGTCGGTGTGTGAAATTTGAGACGTTATGGCTTGATTTTCAGCAGGAATTACTTCAGCAATTTTTGGTACCTTTACTGGACTGTCAACAATAGCCTTGTACTCAACTTTACTCACACTTCTTTTGGCGAATTTGTCATTTGTATCTTCTTTATATTCAAAACTTCTTAGCAATTCACTTACCGGCTTAAAACCAGGAATAACTATAGGTGCTTGTAGTTCTTTAGTCATGCTTAATCGTGTAGGACTTAAAGCTTTGTTTCTACTTATAGCTTCTTTAAATTCAAATTTATCTGCGTTGGTTCTTGGAGAGGCCATGTCATTTGAGTTGCTTATTTCTCTTGAAATTCTTAACTTTATGGAACTCACATCTTTATTTGAAATATTATCGAATTTAAAATTATCTGCATAGTTTCTTGGTGATGCTAAATCAACATTGATGTTTGATTCTTTGCTAGAAGGTACGTCTGTAATAGTAGCGATTTCAATTTTCTGTACTGTGTATTCAGAGTCTATATTAGCTTGAGTAGGAATAACTTTGATTGCTTTTTTATGAATAGTTTCTATTTTGGTATGAGATGAAATTTCTTCAGGCACTTTTCCTTGCTCCAATTTGCTTTCAACTAGAATCTTATTTTCAGCGGCATAATGCACGGTATTAGGATTCTCAAGAGTGACACGTTCTGCTCTTATAATAAATTCATCATTTTTCAATGGAATTTCTTCGTTGTTCCGTTCTCCATTAAGAGATATATCTGTCTTAAAAACTTCATCGACTATTAAAGGAGTGTGGACATGAACATGGTCAACTCTCTGCCAATCTTTTGTGATCAATTTTGGTAGTTTAGATTCTTTTTTTGTTGCTCTAGTCAGAATCGGTTCTTCAGGTTTACTCTGAAAAAGCAAATTTTGGTTTGGAGAAAATATCAACATATTGCAGGTGCTTTTTAAACAAAAATTGCATTTGACCACAACCTACCAGATAGAAAACAAAAGATTATTGTTAACTTACTTATCCTCAATGTAAGTCCTGATTTGTGTTATTTTGAGTTGCTGTTATGATAAATTAATATGATATATCGCGAAAGGATGTTTCCTAACTTACCTCAAACATGGCTATTTTTGACAACACTGATTTCTTTTTTCTAAGCTCATTGATAGATTCCCTCTGATTTCCATCAGTTTCTATAACTTCTTTGGAATCTATTTTACTTATTAGTTTCTCGACTTTACCTCTTAATTGCACATTTTTATCAATTTTTATCTCATTTACTCTCACAGGTTCTTGAATATTTTCTGTCACTGTTTTATTATTGTTAAAAGATTTTATGGGGTCAACCTTTATATCTTTATTTTTAGATACTTGACGTTCAAAACTATCAGTAATATCAGTTATAGTTTTTGTATCGTTTATTTTTTCAGAGACACTTGTATCGTTGTTTGATTCTAACTCCTCTGTTTTGTCGATTTTTGTATCAGAAATAATAGTTTCATCTTGCATTTTAAGGTCATTATTTGTTATAGATAATTCTTCACTTTTAGACGTGTGAGAAAGTATTCTTTTTACTTCAGTAGTTTTAACAGTTTGATTTGTTTCAGAATATTCTTGTATGTGCGAATCAAAAACAGGAATACCAATTTTGATAGACCCTTTCATAGTAGTCTCTTCAGTAATATAGTGTCGTTTGTTTTGCTGCTTTTTATTGCTTTCATTAGTTGAAACTTCTTGGACAGTATTAGTTTCTATTACACTAGAAGATGCAACATTTTCTTTTTCAATTGACGAAGAAGTGGACACAGTTTTTGTTAATTGCCTCGTTATCTCTGTTTTGGAATTAGGAGAAGTTATAACTTCATGTTTAGTTTCAGTTTCTGTTCTGATGTCAACTTTCGGATCTACTTTTTGCGAATCACTATATTTATTTTCATCAATACATGTTTTTTTATTTGTTTGTGCTTTCTTTAGTTCTGTATCTAGCGCTTCTTCAAAGTTTTCGTCCATATTCATACTATGTCTAAGTCTTAATTTGTCTCTCGCAGCTATAATCTTGCTTGTTCTCTCAGCTTGAGCACCTAATTCTATCTCTTGCTGACTTTTACGTTTTAAAAGAGGTAATTTTGATCTTCTAACCACTTCTACATCTATAGGCTCAAGTTGATGCTCCTCGTAATCATGTATTATTTCTTCAAACTTAATTTCTAGCTTTTCTGGATCTTCAACTTTAGGGTTCAATAAACTATCATCGAGGACTACTTCTGTTGGTGTGCTAGTAACTATTTCTGCATAAATTTTGTCAAATTCATCTTCTGGTTCAATTGTTTCTGATTCTATTTCTGTTTTTGTCATCGTAGTTTCTACATGTTTTTCAGCAGTATTAGGATCTGTAGTGTTTTTCGTTACAACAGTTGTAGTGACAGGCTTGGCTGAATTGTTTTTGGTCATAGTTTTAGTGATAGTTATTTCTTTTTTAACTGAAGTCGGTGGGGACTTATTATCCTTGACAGGTTTCGGAATGGACGACCTTCGAACCGGAATATGTGACTGAAAGAAGAAAAAGATTGTGAACTAAGAAGAATAAAATACATAGATTGTTTTGTATATACAGTAAGAAAAGTAAGAAGTACGACGTTGCATAGTGTTGTGAAATTAAAAAGAGGGTGTTTGTTAGTTTTCTATCAGGTAAGGTGTCAAATGCAGTTTTAAGTTTTCAAAAAAAGTAGATTCATGAGATTTGGTCGGTCGATAGTAATTCATGCTTTGGTCCGGCATGCAGTGGACGTCATCAGCCGGAAGACGTCCACTGCTGAACATAGGCCACCCCCTTTAACCTCCACACTGAACGACAGCCTGCCTTTTGCATCCACTGGATGCCAGCAACTCTCACGATGTCGTCGGTCCATCTAGTGGGGGGCTTACCTACGCTGCGTCTTCCGGTTCATGGTCTCCACTCAAGAACCTTTCTTCCCCATCGGTTTGAACTTACTTGACGATCAATAAATAATTATATCCTAAGCACTTACCTCTTGATCCTTTTTCGCCCCCCGTCTCTCTTCCTTCACCCTTTCTACCGTTTGCCTGAACCTAGATATCGGTATCTTAGTCTTGGACTTCTTATCTTCTAGTTTATCTGAAAGAAAGTCCAATCAATATTGTTATCTTTTTGATGGTGTATGGAAATATGATGAGGATGGTGATGGTGTATATATATATATATATAATGATGATGATGATGATACAATAGAGATAGTTGAAGGACTGGAGAGTGACATAAAATACTTTTTATTCCCAGAAAATAAAAACACATAAATAAATATACAGTACATATATATTTATTTTCTGGGAATAAAAAGTATTTTATGTCACTCTATATATGTGTATTTATATGTCAAAATAAATATACAGTACATATTTATATATATGTACTGTATATTTATTTTATAGGAATAAAAATTATTTTATATCACTCTCCGGTCCTTCAACTATCTCTATTGTATCATCATCATCATCATCATCATCATTTCAGCCATATAACGTCCACTGCTGGACATATTCCTCCTCCATCGATCTCTAAAAGTGCCGGTTGGAAGCGGCCTGCATCCGTTTCCCTGCGGTCTCTTTTAGGTCGTCAGTCCATCTCTATTGTATAGTTTACCTTTATAGAATTTGACAGAAATTGACAGAAATCATCATCATCATCATTAATATATTAAATTCATATATTATATATTAATATATATTCTTTTCTCAAAAGCTAAGTATTGCTATACAGTGGGGCAACTCGGCCAGTGTTCTGGGAACCCTGCCGCACGGTGGTGATCTCGACGGCGTTTTTGTTTTGTAGTAGGTACATGTTTGTATATTTTATACATTCATCTTTTAGTTTAATTGTAGCTTTTATTTAGTTATTTTAAGTTTTAGTTTTTAGTTTATATTTTAAGATTTCATTAATTTTCTGTTTTTTTTTTTTAAGTTCCTATTCAATAAATTTTTTTTTTTTTTTTTAAATTCGTGTTTAACTTGAATTTCTTCGCTTGAGCGGACAAACTTTATTTTAATTTCATCTACAATATTACTAGATCGCAAATGTTTTCTATCGTGTTGTAATTTTTATATCTGGTGTACACAATAAAGAGTTTCTATCTATATATCTATCTATCTAATATCAGTAACATATTTTTTTCCCAATTTCTGTGTCTGTTTGGTGTCTATTTTAAAAAAGTGGCATCTTGTTGAAAAAAGTATTCACCAAAGATTAAATATTTGGTTTTCTTTGATTTTTAAATTGTACAGATTATTTGTGTAAAGTCACTTATGTGTGTGTCATAGTTTGTTATTAGATGAAAATTTAAGATGATTTTATGTATTGATTAGCGACCCGCCCCGCTTCCCACGGGTATAAGTTTTATTGTGTATATAAACCTTCCGTGAAAAATTATCTAACTGATAGTGAAAACCGCATCAAATTTCGTTGCGTGGTTTAGGAGGAGTTAGAGTAGAGAGCGGATATACAGACAGACAGACGCGGAAAGTGACTTTATTTCATACTAGCGAGCCGTCCCGGCTTCGCAAGGGTGTAATGTTTGTGCGAAGCCGGGTCGCTAGTTATAATTATATAAACCTTTCGTGAAAAATTATATTATGGTATTAACTGATGGTGAAAACCGCATCAAAATACGTTGTGTGGTTTAGGAGGAGTTAGCGTATATTTAGACAGACAGAGAGGCGCGGAAACCGACTTTAATTTATACTATTTAGAGAAGAGAAGAGATTATGTAGAGACTATCGGTCCGCCCCGGCTCCGCACGGGTATAGTTATGTAGCATATTAAAATAGCTTATATTAATCAGTGATAATGTAGCATTCAAATAGTGAAAGAATTTTTAAAATAAGTCTAGTACTTTTTGAGCCAATTCGTTACAAACATACATACAAATCTTTCCTCTTTATAATATTGTATGTAATGTATATGCATAGATAGAGAAGATATTTCATAGATTATATTAACACAAACAAATAGAACAACAAATAGAAATTGGGAAACAAATTTCCCAATTTCTATTTGTTGCAGTGAAGTGGCAACTGGATAGTGACGTAGCCACGTGTCGGCCCGGAATGTCAGCCCTTGTTTTATTGGATCATGGCTCACCCAACATGACCGGTTCTCCGTGAATGCCGTTCCTCTTTCCACTGAAGACGTGGCGACGATCATGTCGAGGAATCACCTCATTTCCTTCCGACTCTGGATGTGGAACGGGTTTTCCGTTCTCGGGATTTTCCTGTAATCAAATAAATTATTTTAATAGATTGAATCAGGCGTTGCTTTGGGTATGTTTAGCTCCAAACAAGTAGGAAAACGGCCCACTACCACCATATATTGTGAATAGGCATGATGGCTATTTTTTTTATCTACTATATAAAAATAATTCGGGTTTTCCTTCCTGACGCTATAACTCCAGAACGCACGAACCGATTTCCACGGTTTTGCATTCGTTGGAAAGGTCTCGGGCTCCGTGAGGTTTATAGAAGTCATCTGGTGGCGAAACGGAGTTCGCCGGGTTTGCTAGTTACCTAATAAAAAGCTGATCAGAAATAGAAGCACATCAACGAAAACAAAATTAAAATTAGTTCAAATATAAATAAGATATGAGCATTTTATGGCTACCACGGCTTTTTGCACGTACATTTCTGTGATTGGTATTAATACAATTTTGCAATCGGTACAATTCTCGTACAAAGATATCTGAAAACTCCTTTCAAACTTATTCCCTTGTTCCATATTTTAGTACCTAACTACAAAAGTCACGTAGCGTAAGCGTGTTTGTTATTTTTAGGGTTCCGTACCCAAAGGGTCAAAACGGGACCTAAACCTACGATGTCTATCTGTCTGTCTGTCCATCGGTGTTTTTTTTTTTTTTTTAACGCTGATAAGTTCGCATTTGACCACCAACTCGCCTGTTGGTAAGCGACGATGTGGTCGAAGATGAAGGACGCAGACTTAGAAGATACCTATTCACTCTGGCCTTGAAAAGGCCCAGGTTATATCTCTCAGGGAACAGGGAAGCTGGCAGGTTGTTCCAAACTTTGGCCGTACGGATTAGAAACGTAGAATCGAAACGTTTGGTACGTATCCAAGGAAAATCCACAATGCGTGTGTTACCTTTAAACGGCTGTATCTTTCGAACCGTAATAGATAGCCAGTTGAAATTTTCACAGAATATGTAATGTTACGGCGGATTAACTAACAAATAATAATAATGTCAAAAATTTAAAACATACAACAAACTTTTTTTTTACGTATTTTTCTATTTGTTTTAGTGTAAAAACGGTAATACGTACAAGCGTCAAACTTGGCATGATTATAGTACACACTCTAAAGTATAACAACAAATAATAAATACTGGCCAAGTGTGAGTACAATTAATAATTAAGTGATACCAACCAATAATAAAAAAGTCAAACAAATTATACAAAAGGGAGGTCCCCATACAACAAACGTAGGTATATTTTAATGTTTTTACCCTTTGGGTATGGAACCCTAACAACGGTAATACGGTAATACGTACAAGCGTCAAACTTGGTATGCTTATAGTACGCACTGTAAAGTATAACAACAAAAAATAATAACTGGCAAAGTGCGAGTCGGTGTGAAATTTCTGTTCACCACCGGTTCTCGTACGATCACCGAAGTGAAGCAACGTCGGGCGCGGCCGGTACTTAGATGGGTGGCCGCCTGGGCGTTGACGGGATTTAATCTTTTTGCACAATTTTTTTATACTTTAGTAGCGAACAAGCTATGTAGTGGTCAGGACACGGAATACTCAGAGTGCGAGCCCGACACGCGTTTGGCCAGTATTTTTTTATTTATCTTGTTCTCCAATATCTTCAATGCCCGTTGGCCACAAATTTCTTCTGTAAATATAATACATTAAGTTATCACTTTTAAGTGACACGTTATCTTTCTTGTGATATTAAAAAAGATCTTTGAACTTAACCTCTCAAGTTTGGGCTCGTTTGGCTTGTTTTAACGGCCTCTTATAGCAAATTTGACGGTTTAAAATCAATTTTATTCAGTTAAATTAAAATAGCTGGAAAAAAATACATGTGACAGATACATCTGTGTTGGAGTTTATGATTTGGTTCAAAACACGATGGAATAAACTTTCCTCGATCAAAAAAAATCTGAAACAAAGTCGATTCAGTTTATTTTTTTCGTTTTATGCTCTAATGAAAGCTCGTAACAACCTGGAAATTGCATGTACTGAAAGGCAATTTATTTCACAAAAAAATTATTTGGATAGAATTTTGATAGTGAATAGTTTAGTTTTTTAATGAAATTTAAAACCGTAAAAAGGTCGCGAGAAAAACGCGCCGCGTTCAGTACCGCGCCAGGCGTCATCGAGGTCGGACTTAGCTCGTTATTGTTGTTGCACTCCCCCCGCGGGCGTCCTGACTCTAGCATGGCAATATACATCGTCGCTATAACTTGGCGGGGGCTGAGGGAGCGTTTTGTTGCCTACGCGACTCGGATAAAAGGCCGTTAACTAGTCTCATACCCTGCACATGGTAAAGGTCCGATGATGGAGTCAGATGAGGTTGGTAGTGGAACTCTTAAATATAAAGCGTGTACGATATTCTCCCCCCCCTCTTAGGGGGAGGCCTATATGTTCAGCAGTGGACGTCTTCTGGCTGATGATGATGATGATGATGATGATGACGATATTCTCCTATTCTAAGCGTAGTTTTATAATTTTACCCAAGGGTAAAAACGGGATCCTATTACTAAGCCTTCGATGTCTGTCTGTTTGTCCGTCCGTCTGTCTTACATTTAAACGGCTGTATCTTTCGAACTGTAATAGATAGCCATTTGAAATTTACATAGAGTATGTAATGTTACGGTGGATTAACTAACAAATAATAATAAAAAAGTCAAAAAGTAAAACCGACGGCGGGTTACAAAAAACGTATTTTTGTATTAGCTCTAATGTAAAAACGCTAATACGTACCTAGAAGCGTCAAACTTAGCATGATTATAGTGCACACTCTAAAGTAGGTATAGCAAAAAATTATAAATAATGGCCAAGTGCGAGTCGGTGACAAACTTCAGTTCATTATTAAGTTATAACTGGTAATTCTTTACCTGGATGACGTATCATTTCACCAAATCGAAATGCTATAGTTTACTAATTTTGAAGTTGGTTTTTTAAATTGATAATTATTTTATTTTGAATCGGAACCCTCAGTGCGAGAGCCTGACTTGCACTTGACCGGAATATTTTTGCGATTTTAGGGTTGGTTCGATAGTAAAAATTGTTCATAATGATGAGTGCAATTATATCGCTAAATATTCATATCACAACCTTTGCTTCCTGGGCAAGCGCCTTTATTAACTAAACAAAATACAAGCTAAAACTAAAACTACAAATACAGTTAGACTGCCCATAGACCGTTGAAGGTCTAAAGACAATCCAAATGCTCAAGCCCACTACCAGTTGGCAGCGTACCCAGCATGCTGGCGGCATTACCACGTTGAATGGCAATGCTTATGCGTTGAGCCAGAAACACGCCAGCATTTTGGTCACGCGTCGCATTAACCAGGCGCTTTAGCTTTAGCTTAATTAGCTTTGCTTAATTTGGGGTCAGATGACTGTGTGTGCAAAAATGTCCCGAATATTTCCACTGTCTAAACCTATAACCAAAAAATAAAATAAAACAAATATGTAAACGCTTTACATGTTTAATGTACGTAGTATCTTTTTAATATTTATATTCAAACTTCTGAACTTGAGTTACTATAGTTTTACCGGGTAATGTTTGTTTTTTGAACAAATGCTGGTAATTCACCGAAATATCTTCGGTTACTGTCACTTTTTGAAGTTTCAGATCACCTTTGACGAAAGTAGCTTCTTTTTTAGTGACAACAATCACGGGTTCGACGGAAAAATCGTCATTTGTAGCCATTTCTAGGCCGTCGTTACTTACTTTTGACGTTTCGCCATTGTTTTCGCCATTTTTGTCCGAATTTTCGCCGTCATGAGATAGAATTTCTCCAGTTTCACTCTCAAATCGTGGTTCTCTTAATTTCTGGGCGCCTGGTACTTCAGCTTCGACGTTTTCAGGATTTTGGTACTCGAATTTGATTTTGATAGGTTCCGCCATTTTTGGTCTGTAATGAAATAGAAATAATAATAATAATCTTTCTTAATATATATAAATCTCGTGTCACAATGTTTGTCCTCAATGGACTCCTAAACCACTTAACCGATTATAATAAAATTCGCACACCATGTGCAGTTCGATCCAACTTGAGAGATAGGATAGTTTAAATAATTATATAACTAGCGACCCGCCCGCCCGGCTTCGCACGGGTGTAATTTACGTGCGAAGCCGGGCGGGCGGGTCGCTAGTAAATAAATAAATATCTGGGACATTTTTGCACACACGGTCATCTGACCCCAAACTAAGCAAAGCTTGTAATATGGCTGTCAGAAACTGATATACGTACATATATATTTTTTTTAATACATACTTAAATAGATATTAACACCCAGACATAGAACAAACACAAATGTTCATCACACAAATGTTTGTCCTAGATGGGAATCGAACCCACGCCCCCAAGCACAGAAGATAGGTTCACTACCAACTGAGCCACCGGGGCAGTCGTTGTTTTAATCACAGATAGTGGTTCTATCGTTATTGGTTTTTATAGAGTTTTTTAACGGGAAAAAAACGTGTTACTCGTATTATTTTCTTAAACTTGTGTATTTTCGAATGTTAATGCATAATCATCCTTCGTGCCGTGGTAGCCTATTTGGGAGACCGCTACACTTAAAAGCGAGGTCGCGGGTTCAAACCCCGGGCCCGTACCAATGAGCTCTTTGGAGCTTATGTACGGATTATCATACCATTGACTTTTCGGTGAAGGAAAAACATCGTGAGGAAACCTGCATACGTACGGAGAAGGAATTCAATGGCGTGTGTGAATCCACCAACCCGCACTGGGCCAGCGTGGTGGATATGGCCCAATCACCCTTTCAGGGGTAGGCTAAAAGTCCAGCAGTGGACTGTTAAAAGGAAAAAATCATCCTTCGACCAAAATAAAATTAATGGCCGGGCCTAGAAGAAGCGCATTTTTGAAGATTACAAAATGAGCGCCGGCGCTCACTTCGTTACAGGCGATCTCTAGCCGTAGGATATGCAACACGATTCTAATTAAAAAAAAATGTTTTGTGTGAGTTTAAAATATAAAAAAACTTAGTAAACAATAATTTATAAATATAATATAATAATTTTATTTGTATTTTAGATAACCCGTTGGTCCAGTTGGTAGTGAACCTACCTTCTGAGCCTGAGGGTGTGGGTTCGATTCCCATCTAGGACAAACATTTATGTGATGAACATTTGTGTTTGTTCTATATCTGGGTGTTAATATCTATTTAAGTATGTATTTAAACCTATTTATGTATGTATATCAGTCTCTGGCAGCCATATCACAAGCTTTGCTTAGTTTGGGGTCAGATGACCGTGTGTGTAAAAATGTCCCGAAATATTTATTTTTTATTTTATTTTTATTTATTCACACTAACACTTCGGGACATTTCGGGACATTTTTGCACACACGGTCATCTGACCCCAAACAAAGCAAAGCTTGTGATATGGCTGCCAGAGACTGATATATATACATATATAGGTTTTAAATACATACTTAAATAGATATTAACACCCAGATATAGAACAAACACAAATGTTTGTCCTAGGTGGGAATCGAACCCACGCCCCCAAGCTCAGAAGGCAGGTTCACTACCAACTCGACCAATGGGCTATCAAACACAATATGTTTTTTTACGTCAGTGTAATAAAAATAAGCATTTACTGCTTTTCAGCTATCGATTGGCAGGATATTTCTTGTAGTAAATATATTGTAGATAAATAAAACTTTTAAAATTAAATACTCACAGTCGTTCAGGTACTAGAAACTTCAATAATCTGCTATGTTCCATCAATAATGTTAATTATATCATTATCAGCTTGATAAGGGCCTCCATTACGTGTCCAATGTCTATCGCTATCAGTTGATATGAGGCTAAAAGAAAATTTTGTGCAATGACACACCCAATTTCTAATATTGTGTCAAATGAAATACATTGTGTGCAAATGAGTAAAGTTTATTTGGCAAAATATCAATAATGTTGTTCAAGTGCTAACTTATTTTGGATGACTGTGTGTGTTGCCAGTGATGACATACGGCACTGAAACGTGGTCTCTCACTATGGACCTTATAAGCTAGCTCAAAGTCGCACAACAAGCTATAGAGAGGGCTGTGCTCGGGGTTTCTCTACGAGATCGAATCAGAAATGAGGAGATCCGTAGACGAACGAAAGTTACCGACATTGTCCACCAGATTAGCAAGTTGAAGTGGCTGTGGACAGGGCACATAGCACGCAGAACAGATAGCCGATGGGGCCGAAAGGTTCTCGAATGGAGAACCGGTAAGTGCAGTGTAGGACGTCCATCCACAAGATGGACAGACGACCTAAAAGAGACCGCAAGAAAACGCCTGAATGCAGATTTTTTTTTATGTTGAGAATTTATTTGGTTAAACTTTGTATATAATCTACCGGAACCTAACCTGACCGAACAATACAGGAGACAAGTACTAGTCAGTAGATCGCTGAAAAGCTGAGTCTGATAAACCTTCGAGGTATCCATGAGGTTTTCGACATCACATCATCAGCCATTAAATGTCCACTGCTGAACAAGGCCTCTCCCTCTTAGAGAGGGGTGTTGCCATTATCCCCACGCTTGGCAGGCGGCTTGGAGATCGCAGTACGTTCACAGGACGCTGCTGCCCATTCTCCGGTAGTTCTGTACCCAATAGGACCCTATTACTAAGCCTACGCTGTCTGTCTGTATGTTTGTCCTACTTTTTAACAGCTGTATCTTTCAAACCGTAATAGACAGTCAGTTGAAATTTTCAGAGAATATATTATAATGTTACAGCGGATTATCTAAGAAAAATTAATAAAGTCAAAAAGTAAAAACTAAACGGACCCATACAACAATTTTTTTAGGGTTAATGGTATAAAGGGACACTATTACTGAAGCTAAGCTATCTTCGGTGGTTCTGGTCGCAGTTTTAGGACATACCCGGGTCCCGGGTTTTCGACATACCTGACAAAAAAAACCTGACCTACTCAAGTCCGGGTGCCTAATGTCGGATTCCGTGTGGGCTACGCAGAAGCTTTTGCAGTTGCCCCTGACCCCTGCAGCCCCTGAAGAGCTAACATGCGCACTGACAAAATCTTGTCATCTAGCTATGTCGAGCGAGAACGGTTCTGATTCTAAGTTGTCGGGGCGCGCATGTCCAACTGAGCATCGCTTCGGTACACTTGGCATTCGCTTCCCTACGGATGGTCTAAAGCTAACCCATTTATATTCCAAATATAGATATCGGGTGAAACGGCGGTGCTATGCTAGCTTATTCTTCATTATCATCATTTCAGCTATAGGACGTTCATTTCTGGAAATAGGCCTTTCGCGTCGATCTCAAAAAGGCCCGTTAGAAGCGGCCTACATTCAGGCGTTTTCTTGCGGTCTCTTTTAGGTCGTCTGTTCATCTTGTGGAAGGACGTTCTACGCTGCACTTACCGGTTCTCCATTCGAGAACCTTTCGGCCCCATCGGCTATCTGTTCTGCGTGCTATGTGCCCTGTCCACTGCCACTTCAACTTGCTAATCTGGTGGACAATGTCGGTAACTTTCGTTCGTCTACTGATCTCCTCATTTCTGATTCGATCTCGTAGAGAAACCCCGAGCACAGCCCTCTCTATAGCTTGTTGTGCGACTTTGAGCTAGCTTATAAGGTCCATAGTGAGAGACCACGTTTCTGTGCCGTATGTCATCACTGGCAACATTACTGGTCGAAGACTTTCGTCTTAAAGCACTCATTATACGTACATTAAAAAACAATTACTTACCATGATAATCCAAATATCTTGTTTATACAAAATGCACTATATTTAGGTATATATAATGGTCACGTAGAAACTGCTATACTTAATGGAATCCTTCTAGATACAAAAGCACTTCACTAAATGTAGGTCGATAATAAAACAAACAAATTAAAATATTTATTGAAAAATAAAATATAAAATTATCACTTATTATAAAGTATTACCAATTTTTATAAACTTATATGTATTTTATTTATGTTACACGGGAATTACCCACGTAAGATTTAAAAAAAAAAAAAAAAAAAAAAAAAAATGAAAAAAAAATTGTGAAAACCACGTCAGTTTCAATAATAAAACTTATATGTATTCAGTTGTTTACAAACAAAAAGATACAAGAGTAGAAAAAATATACTAAAATATATATTTTACAATATTACTTGGTCTAGAACAAATCGCAAACTGAATATTTTACTGTTTTTCTTATCGGATGACTGTACAGATAAACGTTGATAATTATTGATTAGTTTTGATAAAAACTTGTGGTTTTAGATAAAAAAATATCGCACAGGTCGGTATTAAGTAAAGCTACTGCACCTTGGTTTCTAAAATTTATATTCTATCAGGCTTATTTTTTTATATAAAATCGGAATCGGGACTTTGGTTGTAAGCCATGCCCTCTTTTAACACGGGTAGCCTTTTAGATCCAACCGCTCTCAGCTTACGCTTGGGTGCAAGGTGCTGTGAGGCCCATCGCTGTCAGTGTGGTACTGCAGTTGACCAGCTCGGTCACCATGGTCTCTCTTGCTCGAGAAGCGCTGGTCGTATTGGCCGACACGCTAGCCTGAACGACATCATACGCAGGGCTCTTTCCACCGCCAATGTCGCAGCTGTGCTCGAACCGAGTGGTTTGCGCGTGACGATGGAAGGTGGCCTGATGTTGGCCTTGTATGGGACGCAACTTGCGTCGATACTTTGGCGCTGTCACATCTTCTGCAACGCCAGGGGCATCATAGATACGTTGTCGACTCTTAAAGACTCTACTAACAGCCTTTTTGAAGAACCCCATGTTATAGTTAATCGGAAATGTCGCAGATTTCATTCCACAAATTGCAGGTGTGAGATAAAAACGTGTGCGATTTCAACAGTTTTTTTTTGTTTTTAATATTTTTTATCTATCAATAGGCTTGCGTTTGACCGCCAACTCGCCTGATGTAAAGCGACGATTCGGTCTACGGTGGAGCACGCTTGCCTAGAAGAAACCGGTTCACTCTCGACTTGAAGACACCCAGATTGTAACTATGGGGGAACACCCATTCAGGCAGCGCATTCCATAGACTAGCAGTACGCAGAATAAAAGTGGAATCAAAGCGCTTCGTACGGGTTTTCGGAATATCAACCATAAAGCGGTGTCTATTTTTTGGGCCCACTCTGGCATTCTAATAGAAAAATGTGCAGTTCCCTCCCTCCTGCACATTTTTCTATCGCAATTAGATCCTGCAGATCCGATGCACACTCTCTGAATACATTCGATAAAAAACCGATAGACTAGCAAGTTTTCGCCGATGTTCAAGACTAAGGAGCTTAGTCTGAACCAGGGATTCCGGGGAACCGATTTGGATGAACTTTCGTAAACTTTTGTTCCCTATATGGACTCCAAGTCTTGCTCGGAGTTTCTTTGCGCGATAGAATCCGAAGCGTTGATATTCGCCAAAGAACCAGAGTCACCGACATAGCTGTTAAAATTTGCAAGTTATAGTGGCAATGGGCAGGCCACATCGCTCGAAGAACCGATAACCGATGGGGAAGAAAGGTTCTGGAGTGGAGACCACGAACCGGAAGACGCAGCGTAGGTAGGTCTCCCACTAGATGGACCGGCGACATAGTGAGTCGCGGGCATCCAGTGGATGCAAAAGGCAGGCAGTCGTTGAGTGTGGAGGTTAAAGGGGGAGGCCTATGTTCAGCAGTGGACGTCTTCTGGCTGATGATGATGAACTCCAAAATTTAAATGGATGTACCTTATACAGTCCACTCCTAAAATAATTTCCCCGAGACTTTATGTGTTACGTGTATCGTACAACTAGTAATAAAACTACAAAAGTAGTTCATATACCCACATTTTATTAAAACAACACTTCAAATTTCAATACACATACAAACATTGATATAGATAATTATATTTTGTTCATGAAATAAAAACAGTCTTTGAACAATACATAATAATAAAAGTTTAAATACTTTTAGAATAATAAAGATCAAACTTTTGCCAACAAAGTAGGTTGGTACCTAATAACTGCAATATGAATTAATAAAATATATGATTATTAACATGAATATAACTTAAGTTGACCCTAACAATTTATATTATCAGTGCCTTTACAATTTATACATCATTACAATAAAAAGTATCAATAAAAAAATATTTAAAAAAAGGATAAAAAAGGATAAATAAAAATATATGAAAAAATAAAGGACCGAAACCTTTTTAAATTAACTTAACATCAGAAGTTTTAACGAAAAAAATATTATAAAATATAAGTCGTCATTATTAAGTATAAATATATTTATCAAACAATAAACCTATAATACATTTTTTCAAACAAAAAGTATCACAAATCAAAGACAATTAAATATTGTAAAATAAATCGGGCACCTATATTATTGTTTAAAGTAAAAATTAGGTCCGATTTAAGTTAATTTCAATCAAATTTTAATATAAAAATGTATATTTATGAACAGCAGTTTGTTTTAATTATTAAGTATAAATGAATTTATTAAACTACAAGTAGCTATCACAAATTAGAGACAATTAATACTGTAAAATTAATCAGGCACTTATACTATTGTTCACAGTAAAAATTAGGTCCGATTTAAGATCATTTCAATAAATTTTAAAAATACAAAATAATATAATTATAAGAATTTTAAACTCTGTTTTATTATTATTCTAGGATTACGATAGTTGTATAATTATTTCTATTAAAACATTTAGAATACTGAAGCATACGTCACACGCTCAAATACTGTAAACGCTACGACTCTAAAAGCATCAAAATTCAAAATATCACTAAATAGCTATCACATATTATATTATTTAAGATATTGGCGTAATATGTCTGCAATATTAAAACCGACTACTTATAATATTTTTCATATATAATTATTTCAATAAATATAAATTTAGAAGAAATATATGTTTTATTTTACAGATTCGTCAATTATTACTATAATACACTTCAGCTCTTTGCTCGTTCTTATTATTACTTATTCACATAATATATAATTATTTACTAATAGTTATGTGATTTCGATATTTTTTTATCAAGTACAGATTGTACGTATACGACTAGAATATTAATAACTTATATGGTAACATTTTCCTTTAATGATATGGTAAACAATATATACCTACCGATGGCCGATGGGGAAGAAAGGTTCTTGAGTGGACACGAACCGGAAGACGTAGGTAGGGCCTCTAGATGGACCGACGACATCGTGAGAGTCGCGGGCATCCAGTGGATGCAAAAGGCAGGCTCTCGTTCAGTGTGGAGGTCTAAGGAGGGCTACGTTCAGCAGTAGACGTCTTCGGGCTGATGGTGTTGAAACAATATATAACCGTTCATAATAGTAGAAAACCTACCTCCGTTCCGCTTTTTTATTGGTTTGATTTGATTGTTCCACGTGTTATTGATAATTATAATTTACATAAAAATATGTTTGCAAATCCTCCCACCCTCTCACTTCACCTCTTTGAGAGGGAGGTCTTTGTCCAGCAGTGGACGTTTGATGCTGATGTGATGTTCGCAAATAAAGACCTAGAATTAATGATATGATGGGAACATTATCCAAATTATTACAGTGATGAAAAATATATCAAATTACATTTCATAGATGACTCCCAGCTCTGGCTCGTTCCTGGTGTAAATATTGGCCGTTACCATTCAGCGTGGGAATGCTGCCAGTGTTACGGGCACCTTTGCACCAGGAACGATCCGGGGCGGGCTGTTTGATTAGACTAGATTTTTTGTAATTTGAATTAAGTAGTTTGTGACATATATTAGTTGTTTAATATTAATAATATGTATTGACATTAAATATGATCTCTATTTTTATTGATGTATGGAATTTATGACGTGGCTAGTGTAACATAAGTGTTATAATATCACAGAAAAGAGAAGTAAATAGAACGGAAATGAGAAGGAAAATCTGTCGCCAGGCATTATGACAGAATCTTGCTTGAACATTCTCATGTATGTCAACGCATCGAACTCCGCATCCAAAGAACTTGGACCTTACCTTTTTGGGTTACGTCTCAAAGTTCTTTGTCCGCATCACAGCTGCTAACTGATTTCAAATAACTGACGTTTCGTTAATATGGGTGGAACTGGCTACAAAAAAAATCTTACAAAAATTCCTTAAATCTTACAAAAATTCCTTGACAGCCGTTCTAATTTAAACAATTATTTTTTTCTTTTCTGTGTATAATATAGCCAATAAAATATTATATTCTATACAGTGATTCGGTTTAAAGTGGTTTCGAGTTACGGATATTAGTTTCATAGATAAAAGTTAAATATATATAAGCAAAATGTTTATATTGTTTACCATTCCACAAAGAAAATAAATCAACAAAACACCATACATTGCGTAAACAACTTAATGTAATGGCTATAACACTTAAAAATTAAAATATACATTTTTTGAGGACCCATCCCAGCTATTGTGTTTAGAACATTATTTTTACTGATATGTTCGTAACAAAATAAGTTTATTTATCAATTATGAATGATCATTATTAATCTGGATTATATAAATATGACTACATACTTAGTTAAAAGGTATATTTTTATGACACGAGCATATCTACTTAATATGATAAAAATTTGTAATAATTTTAAAACATGGTGTGTTATTATGATGTTTTAGTATTAATAATAAGTATTATTGGAAGATTACGTGACTACAAATTTTTGCGATTTAGTTTACGCATACTTACTTCATTAACTACAGCTAAAAAAAAGAGATTTTTTATGACATAATTATTATATAAGATTGCTAAACATCTATAAATTCAACCGTTGCCAAATAACAATAGCTCGTAAACAGAACACTGATAAGGACAAAAAAAATATAAATTAATCAATACATAAATATACATAAATTTTAGAAATATAAAATTATGTAAAGAACTAATTTATTTTGCTTATAAAACCGTTCAGCAGGCCTAGCACGGGCCGTGGACAAATTGTCTTTCCACCGTTTTAATCCCGCGAGAAAAAGACAAACGCATTCATATTCTAGCTTTGTCGCGTCTAGGCGTGGATAAAAACGGTGGAAAGACAATTTATCCACAGCCCATGCCAGGCCTGATGGCTTTAACTATGCCAAATAACAATAGCTATTAAACAGAACATTGATAAGTAGGTAGGTACAAAAAAAAATACAATGTATAAATGTGTATACATACATTTTAGACATATGAAATGTAAGGAGATAATAGATTTATTTAGCTTATAAAACAACATAAAAATAGTAAATTTAATGGAATTACCAGGATATTAGTTTCTCCAATTTACCTAATACCATTCAAGCAGCCATACAAGAATAGTATTGGTATGAATACATATTGGTGTTATTAATCTTGGTATTTTAGGGACGTGTACATGATATATACTTTGGTACGACTATAATTATAAAGTGTTTTGCATTATATGAACTGCATTGCTAAGAGGTTTATGACATAATATACATATACATACATTTAGTAAATAAATAATACAGTATATATTTTTTTTGTAAATAATATTATAAATATTCTTGAAGTTAAAATTTATGTGGAGATTGTAACGTTAAAATATTATATACAATATTTAATAAAATTTGGCAAAACACTATCGAAGAAAACACATATCCATGGTAATTCCTTTTGCAAGATAAGCGTCAATTTTAAATACGTCACTTCTACATCAAAACTCCTATAAACTACATCTACTAATAAATATATAAATATTATGTAAATATGAAAAGAGTTTGTAAATTTGTTATATAGATTTATTACTGTATAACTAGGAAATGGTAAGATATATATTGTAAAAAATATGATGTAAATATTTTATAATATATTATATGATGAAGATAGATGCAAATTAATATCGGATCGTTGTTTTTATACCAGAAGAAAACAATAATGAATAATTATTCAATAATATTGTGGATAACATAATATATACTCGTATACATATGGATAAAATATATACAAATAAGATTATGCTTTTTTATAATACATAAAAATATGTGATATTTATTTTTATTAGAAATTCGTAATTCTTTTTCTATTGCTATTGTAATCTATAACTACAGCTAACATTATGCATGCAATTATTAAAAATAATCATTCACAATTGATAGAATTTACAAAATATACCAACAGCTCTTTTGATGATATTTCTCACTAACAACTATTTATATTAACTCTATTTTCTACGTAAACTGGACTAATTAATTATTGGTAAGAAGAATAATTAATATCAATATCATATATTCCGACATTGTAACGCAACTAACGGAGCGCTTAAAATAATGACTCTCCTCATAAAAAGGCCCTGCAATTATAAAAATTAACAAGATAATTATAACAATAAATTAAAACTATTATTGTGAATCACCTTATTGTAAAACGATATAAGCTTTTCCAAAATTAGTTTGGTTTGCTAATTCCTTGGTCCATCAGCCAAACCAATTAATAAAATGTTTTCTAAAAGTGCATTTGTAACATTGTGAGACATCATTGTATATAAAAATCGCCGAAACATACAAAAAATGTTTATTGTCCTAATGCATGTTTTTATATAATAAAATTATTATATATTGTCAAAGTCACATTTGCAAAATGATATATCACATAAATTATTGTTAGATATCGCAAACGCCAATTTGTATAGTTTATTATAGGTATAGTATAGATATATTAATGTATATATTTTATTTAAGACCAATTAAAGAATAACAATGTTAGCATACTCATTTCTAACCGTAAGATGTTACCATTGCAGAATTCAATGCTTTTATATTAATTAATAAATATCAATTATTTATATATTATTAGTAAATATGTTTTTTTTGTCATTTTAAATACACCCTGACTAAACGGCATTTTTTCATATTTTATATAGTCATACAATATAACTACGAAGAAAGCTAGCATCGAAAATAGCATTGTATATATTTTGGTCGGAGAAGTATATTTTTATTTAAAGACATTTTTAAAAGTAGAAGATTTTTGTTGATTCTATTAGATATGCAGAGAAAATACCATTTCGTGGGCAATAACTACAGTATAAATATAATTTGAATATAATATTATTGTATACACACATTTTGGTCACACTAAGTTAGAATATAATATGAATAAATATATTTTTTTCTAACTGGCACGATACAGCACTTTTTACTAAGCGAACCTCATTTTGGCACTATAAGTTACCACTTCCAAGTCAAAATTTCAAAAGTTAAAGACAATAAATGGCGGGCATTCAAGATGGCGTAGTTGTTTTGATGGGCATTTATTCTTCTTCCTCGTTTTGGTAGCTCACGTAGCGAACCGATGATTTTTCGCTGATTATCAGGCTCTGAGAAATAATTGTTATTTAAAACATTTTAGTTCATTTTTGACCGCTGTATTTTTTTTTTGTAAAAATTTTCATGACCTTGGATTCAATGTCCTTTAGTCGTAATATTAAACGGTTTACGTTGTCTTAATAGCGTCAAACAAGTCATAGTCACAGTCAGAGTCAAGCTAAGTAAGTCACGGTCAAGTCAAACTCATGCCCCTGTAAAGTGGTGGAGACTTTACAAGAGGCTCCTATGGAGTTTTGGAAACAACACGAAAAGACACGTTTCACCTCGTTATATCACGCCCACACTCGAGCACGTTTACGAGCACATAATGAATAATAATTCACCATTTAGTACACAATAACGCTCGAAAATACACAAGTTTAGTAAAATAATCCAACGAGCTGACATGTTTATTCCACGTTGGCGCCAAAAACTCTGACCGCTGTATTTTTTGTGGTGTTACCAGATGGAGATATAGAAAAAAACATAAAAGTGCTTCAAAAGCATTGATATATTTTTTTGCCACCAGCGTGCTGTTTATACTGCCTTCCAAAATAATCAAGAATGGCTGCTAAGCCAAATTTTTTAGCAATAGTGGGTTACTGCTTATTTGTAAAAAAAATCGTTCTAAACAATGAATTCAATGGTTAATATGTACCTATATATTAACCTTCATATTAACCACTGAAATGTTCTACTAATAAAACAGATATACTAATATTTTTTATTTTGATATACATTTACCACAGAGATTTAATGTCTCCCATTCATGCATTAGATCAAAAAGATACTGGCTGAAAATAAAATACGGCGGAATAAAACCGACTTGGTGAAAATAATTGTAAGTTTAAATGTTTTAGGAGAAGATGAAATAAACTTTGTTTCCATTAACTTATGTTTTCATTTTGAGGTATATTTTATCACGGTAGGTAGATTGGTAGTTGAAAGAAAAGTTTACGCACCTCGCTAAAGTGAGTAATTAATGCAATCGTGTTAATTTAGTACGCCTTTGCGCTCGATGCAAAAATCTAATATTAAAATTGAATTGTGAATATGGTCCTCAAATCAAATCAAATATTTATTTATTAGCTAAAAATGTATAGTTAAACAACCAACATGCAAGATTAAGATCTAAAAACCTCAAATACCCAAATGAATACATTATGCCAGTCAGAGTTCCCTCCATAGTAATAGGGCCCAGGGGCCTTACGGACAAAAGCTAATTGCGGCACCTAATCCGCTCAGTTGGAAAATCACGCGAACGTGAACCTTATCGCGCCCAGATACGGTTTGCGGTCGCGTAATTTTCCAACTGAGCGGATTAGGTGCCGCAATTAGCTTTTGTCCGTAAGGCCCCAGGTGCCAGTGTTCTATTGTGAGCCAATATTAGGCTTCAACCAAAATAAAATGAATGGACGGGCCAAGAAGAAGCACATTTTTTTTACAGATTACAAAATGAGCGCCGGCGTTCACTTCGTTTCAGTCGGTCTCTAACCGTAAGAAGTGCAACACGAGACTATTGTTACATGATAACGAAACATCTGACAATTTTTTTTCCCAAAGTGTAAATACATATTTAAATGCCGCTATCTATTTTTGGTAACAAATTTACTTTACTTGGTTTAATAACGTGTTGAAGTATAATGTTCAACGGTTTTGCCTCGTTTTTACTGAGCAAGTTCAATGGTTATGGCCCGTCCATTAATTTTATTTTGGTCGAAGATGTTAGATATAGTTTTATTGTGAGCACGAGTTGTTTTGACTATAACTCAGATGTCTGTACATAAAATGTGTTGGTAAAATCCAATGACTGTTTTAAAAAGGGGGAAGACGCGTGACATCCAAACATTGTACCCAATAAATATGGCTCTGTTTCGGCTCGAGTCAGCGGCGACGTTGACGTCTACACTGTAAACGTCAACTTCACTGCTCCATTAGTCACTACACTAGACCATAGAAATGAAATTTAAAGAAAATTTAGTTAATTGTTTTTAAGTATTTACGAGTGAAAAGTAATGCCGTGAAACTTGTTTTTTGTCTTCGAACTGTTGGTGCACCTTGTGAAAATGCAGGAAGTAATTTTTGCTGCTTTATTTCACATAATTTTGACAAGTAATTCACGTGCTATCAAAACGCCAGTTCGATTGTGACTGAAGTGGATTGTGCCCCGGAGCCTATATTGTGCGGTCCACGTCAAGAAGTTCGTCCCGTATCTTCCCCCTATTTACTTACATCAATGGTAAAATTACATTGTTTATGGTCGTGGGTGAAAATAATCCACGCACCTGTTTCTCATTGGTAGCCGGTGGAGATCGCAGCAGCAATAGGAACGGTGCGTAGGCGAAGTTCAACATTGCAATGATGACCAACATCCACTCGAAGCCAATGCTGTTCATCAGCGCACCGGAGAACGCTGGCCCTGGGGGAAGATGGTAGCACGTGAGGGATGAATCGCTGAAGAATATTATAGGCATGATGACTAATATTTTTTTATAACCTTATAAAAAGAGAACGTCAACGAAAACAAAATTAAAACTTCAAAAATAAATAAGTTATAAGTGTTTTAATTTCATGTTAGACAAAGAGCGCACTTTATTGAGTTATGACGTCACGCCTCAGGGTCGCCATACAAATGCTATACTAACACACGCTTTACGAGAAAGGGACAGAGTATCCCCTCTCTATCCCCACCTAAAACTTTAAACGCTCATTCATACTCAGAGATTTATCAGGCATTTTTTTTAGAATGTGTAATGTATTAACTTATATTCCTCGCTAAGCCTGTTATTCGCAATAATTAAAATACTAGGACACTTGCCTAAACGATCATTATGTAAGGTTGGCAACTCTTCTTTTTTTTTCAAGAGATTTGATTAGAATTGCTAGAGACAGATGTAGGTGCACATATACCGCTGCGTGGCATATATTAACCAGGAAGCCCACTTCCGGCACCATGGACGATAGTAAACTCAACACAGGGTGTTTGAAATGTTTTTTTTTAGCATTACAAATTTTATTCATTGCACATAAGCAGCATAATTGGTTAATCAAGTTTTGTTTAAATTCCATGTAGCTATACTCAATACTCAATATTTTATTGCAGACATATGTAGGTACATGGAGTTCTTAAATTAACATGTTTAAATATAAAGTAATACATATGACCCTATTTGGGTATGGCAATAGTCGGAACGGAACGATCTATGTTCATTTTGTCGAAATATCATTGAAAAATTCTTCTAAGTTGTAATAACATTTGGATTCTAAAATACCTTTTAAGTTATTTATAAAAGTTACTTCTTTTTCGATATCTTTTAATTCATTTGGCAATTTACTAAATATTTTAACGGCCATTGATTTAGGGCCAGAGCTGTGTATTTCTAGGTTGGACTTTGGTTCGATTAATTTATGTCTAACAGCCACATATCCGTTCTAAAGCCATTGAACCTTATTAAATGGCATCAAACCCTATCGAATAGCAACGAACCTTACATCGAATGCCAAAGAAACAAATTGAAAGCTAATTTACAGGCATCGAACACTACCGATACGTACCCACGGCGTATCCAAGACAGAAGGCTGTGTCTCCAATGGCGTACACCGACCCATACACTGCTGCGTGGCGTATATCGACCAGGAAACCCAGCTCCGGCATCATGGACGAATCCACCATCCCGATGGCGAAACCGAGACCAGCGTTAGGTATGATCAGGTGTTCCAACTTGCGAGCCATTGGGATCTACATAAAGGGCGAAGTTAGCGTAATTACTGAACCACTGAAGACATATTACTACAAGTACAAAAGATTCAGCCCTCAAAATTATTTAAGGCCCTCTTTTCATGCATAGATATGGACATAGACATAGACAACATTTATTTGTGGCAAAAAATACAATATGCGGGGTGTAAGGGAAATACTCTCGAAGCCAAAAATTATGAACAACTTTTAGTATGGGACCAACCCTGAAATCGCGAAAAAAATATCTGCTGTTCTATAGAAAACGGTCATTGACACTCGACAAAATGTATGGAACCGCAGATTTTTTTTTGCGATTTTAGGGTTGGTCCCATACTAAAAGTTGTTCATAATGATGAGTACAATTACCTTCTTTTGGCTTCGAGAGTGTTCTCCTTACACCCCGTATAATGGTAAAAAATACCTTAAATTCACAAAAACAAATCTTAATTGTCCGATCTTTTTTTCGGACTTTTAGAAATGTTGGTCATTATAGTTTAGGTGTGTTTACTTCCATCGTTAGCTTATAATTAAAAATGGCGTCATATCAAAATTGAATGTTTTATCTAGAAAACCCCAAAGACCAAAACACGATTAAGGATATTTCGCTCAATAGAAAAAATATATGAAAGTAGCACAAATTTGCGCTTTTCTCCCTGTTTTTTGGATTAATTCAAATACCTATTTATTAAATTATGTCTACGATATCTTAATATACAGATTTCATAATTATGAAGGAAACCACTAAAGTACATTTTAAATTACAGCTATACTTTTCAAAAAATATGAGAAAAACCTCAAAAATAGAGGTAGCGAAACGAACGACTGTTTGTAAGAGCCATGGTTTTACTCCACTAAATGCAACTTTATTAACCTAGAAGTTGTCTCTCTGTGTATCGCGTAACTTTTGTCGCGTTATCTCTGTGTATCGCGCGGCAGGTCCGACAAGTCGGCTACTTGTAGCTTCATACCTACAGTGCGGAGTGCGCCAGGTCTACGTAACTCTTGTTGCGTTATCTCTGTGTATCGCGCGGCAGGTCCGACAAGTCGGCTACTTGTAGCTTCATACCTACAGTGCGGAGTGCGCCAGGCCTACGTAACTCTTGTCGCGTTATCTCTGTGTATCGCGCGGCAGGTCCGACAAGTCGGCTACTTGTAGCTTCATACCTACAGTGCGGAGTGCGCCAGGCCTACGTAACTCTTGTCGCGTTATCTCTGTGTATCGCGCGGCAGGTCCGACAAGTCGGCTACTTGTAGCTTCATAACTACAGTGCGGAGTGCGCCAGGCCTACGTAACTCTTGTCTCGTTATCTCTGTATATCGCGTGGCAGGTCCGACAAGTCGGCTACTTGTAGCTTCATACCTACAGTGCGGAGTGCGCCAGGCCTACGTAACTCTTGTCGCGTTATCTCTGTGTATCGCGTGGCAGGTCCGACAAGTCGGCTTCTTGTAGCTTCATACCTACAGTGCGGAGTGCGCCAGGCCTACGTAACTCTTGTCGCGTTATCTCTGTGTATCGCGCGGCAGGTCCGACAAGTCGGCTACTTGTAGCTTCATACCTACAGTGCGGAGTGCGCCAGGCCTACGTAACTCTTGTCTCGTTATCTCTGTGTATCGCGCGGCAGGTCCGACAAGTCGGCTACTTGTAGCTTCATACCTACAGTGCGGAGTGCGCCAGGCCTACGTAACTTTTGTCGCGTTATATCTGTGTATCGCGCGGCAGGTCCGACAAGTCAGCTACTTGTAGCTTCATACCTACAGTGCGGAGTGCGCCAGGCCTAAGTAACTCTTGTCGCGTTATCTCTGTGTATCGCGCGGCAGGTCCGACAAGTCGGCTACTTGTAGCTTCATACCTACAGTGCGGAGTGCGCCAGGCCTACGTAACTCTTGTCGCGTTATCTCTGTGTATCGCGCGGCAGGTCCGACAAGTCGGCTACTTGTAGCTTCATACCTACAGTGCGGAGTGCGCCAGGCCTACGTAACTCTTGTCGCGTTATCTCTGTGTATCGCGCGGCAGGTCCGACAAGTCGGCTACTTGTAGCTTCATACCTACAGTGCGGAGTGCGCCAGGCCTGGTTTCGTTGATTACTAACCAGAATGAGACAGAATCCGATGATGATTAGACCGGAACAGGCAGCTAGCCAGCGACCCATCTTATGTCCGAGGGGACCGAAAAGATTAGTTCCTGTAAAGCAAAATCATTATTAAAATAATTAGGATTCCATGCATAATCAGTCTTTTAATATTTTATTACAGAAACTGACGTGGTTTTCACACGTTTTATTTATATTGCACGGGAATTACTCACGTAAAATTAAGCCGGTCACTCCGACTATAGTTTGCCTAATGCGGTTGAAACTATAGTCGGAGCGACCGGCTTAATCTTACGTGAGTAATTCCCGTTTAATATAAATAAAAAAGTCCACAGTTGGCCTACCCCCGAAAGGGCGATTGGGCCACCTCGCTGGCCCAGTGCGGATTGGTGGATTCACATACGCCATTGAATTTGTTCTCCGTACGTATGCAGGTTTCATCACGTCTTCCTTCACCGAAAAGCCAGTAGTATGAAAATCTGTACATACACTCCATAGAGCTCATTGGTACGGGCCCGGGATTTAAACTTGCGACCTCATGCTTTCAAGTCGAGCGGTTTCCTAAATAGGCTACAACGCCTCCATACGGCATTAATAAGGGTTCCATACCTATTATCAATTTAAAAAATTCCCCATCCCAAAAATGCCTCATGTGCCTAAAGAAGTTTTCACTTCAAAAATACAACCGCAGGTTCTCAACCTACGTCTTTATTGAAGTCGGATAAGAAAATCAGTTTACTGACCGATCAGATAGCAGATGCTAGCAGGTAGGAAGGCGACGCCCTGCTGCCAGCGGTGGGCTTCCATCGTGTCTGCCATCCAGATGGGCAGACTTGGCTCCAGCATGGCGATACCCACGTTCGCGAATGTTATGGCACCTAAAACAATATACCACTGTATTATTATATTAATAGGTACATATACTATACATCATATGTATAGATATTTTTTACCCTTATTCATAAAAATAGCTTGCGATTATGTAGTGAAATAATTTTTCAAATCGGTTCAGTAGTTTCGGAGCCTATTCAATGCAAACAAACAAACAAACAAACATAGTTGATTGAAACAGGCGTTACTATGCGGAAGTCCATTTTTAATTTGTATTTGTAATTATATTTATGGTGATATTTCATATTATTTTCAAAATTTATTGTTTATTTCATTTCAATTACGAAACATATGTTATGATTAACATATGTTTGTTCGATATGTTTATGTGATTATGTTTGTTGTTGTTGATGTTTGTTGTTGTTGTGTTATGTTAACATAATTATGTTATGATTTATTTTGATTTTCGAAACGACGTAGAAGCGGAATTACACTAGAAATTCGACATATACAAATTAAACAAACAAACAATCAAATCTTTCCTCTTTATAAAATTAGTATAGATAATATTCAAGTAAATATCATCATCATAAAAAAATACATCGTTATCAGCATGTCACGGTCCTACTGATGGGACACAGGCCTTCTCTCAGTGAGAGAAAGGATGGTCCACCATTCTGGCCCGGTGTTTCCATTCTGGTGTCATTAAAATTTTATGGTTCTTGGGTATACTGGTTTCATTACGATGTTTTCCTTCGCCGCTTTTGAGCAATGGCATTGGAAAAATTATTATTACCTGTACATCTATACTAATATTATAAAGAGGAAAGATTTGATTGTTTGTTTGCATTGAATAGGCTAAGAAACTACTGAACCGATTAGAAAAAAAAATTCTCTGACGGGAAGCTACACTATCCCCGGGTGACATAGGCTATAATCTATACCCGTGCGAAGCTGGGGCGGACCGCCTTATTATATATTAGTCCGACTATAGTTTCAACCTCATTCAGCAGTATTTTCAAGGAAATGGGCGCGTGACTCCGTCTCGCTTTGCACAGAGAAAAAGAGCGAGAAAACCAGTACAAAGCGAGACGGAGTTCTTGAAAAAGACCGTTGAATGCGGTTGAAACTATAGTCGGAGTAACCGGCTTATTCATACGTGAGTAATTCCCGTGTTTAATACCTGCACAAAATGCGTTAAGATGTAGCACAGAGAGTAGAACATAGGACCTGCTTTTAACATGAAAACATTTTTTATAACTGGCCAAAAGCGTGTCGAGACACGCATGTGATAGGGTTCCGTAACCTAAGTCATTTATATAAGGAGATCCGGAACAAAAGCCAGTCGTGTGGCCCATCGTTCTTACCAGCAGCGATCAAGATGTAAGGGTCCGTGACGAGCGCCTTCAGCGAGGGCGGGTCCGACTCCTGGCGAACCACTCCAGGCTGCAGGATCATTAGTTGGAGCACTGGAAAACAAGAAACAAAAATGATGTCGTTATTTGATGTTAGTAGATCTAGTGACACACAACGAGCTATGGAGAGGGCTATGCTCGGGGTTTCTCTACGAGATCGAATCCGAAATGAGGAGACCCGTAGATGAACGAAGGTTCCCTCCTCCTTGTTTCCTGAGAACTACAATATAGGCATCTTCAAGGCTAGAGTGAATAGATTTCTTCTAAATCAACGTGTTACATCCTCGGCCACACCGTCGCTTACCATTAAGAAAACTGGAGGCCAAACGTAGATCTATTCTGTATTCAAAAAAATGTTTTGACGTCTTTAAGTATTGGCGTCTTTAGGTATATATATAATAAGTATATTTTAAGTATATTAAGTAAGTAGTGATGTACTCACATCCGTCACCCAGTGCTAAAGCAGACAGCATCAAAAATGGCGCAGTCTTTCCGACAAACTCGTACATAAGGCCTCCGAAGGGCGGCCCGATGAGCACGCCCAGCGCCAGGCCTCCCAGAGCTATACCCATCGCATTGCCACGTTCCTGGGGGAAAAAAACGAGTACCTATACAGCTAAAATCTGCTTCTATAAGGATCAGAAGAACAGCAGAGGTGTGGCGTCTTTCCGATCAGGTATAATCTGGTGTTGTTCAAGAAAAAGTGAACGGTTGTTTCCTAGGCAAGCGTGCTACGTCTTCGACCACATTTTCACCTCCCATCTGGTGAGATTGCGGTACTTTTAGCAATATGGCCACCTTGTTACACTAGTTTTTAAGAGTTCTTTGTCCTCTGTATCAAATTTTTCAATCAACAATTTATCAATCAATCAAACGCATGTGTTGCATGCCCAGACAAGTATGAGTAGGAGTCGCACCATGAGTGTTCCGTACAAACTCAATAAATACGTAGATAGAAACTCTTTATTGTGTACACCAGAAATAAAAGTATGCATGTAAAGTAAAGTGTTAAGTTTCGACAAAAAACGGTTAATACGGTTGACATATTACAAACAGGTGCTCCCATGCATACCAACTACAAAATGTAAGTTTGTAATAAAATTTTTATATCTGATGCAAATTTAAATTAGAAACTTTCGTATTATTTCCTTTGTATGTGCTGTGAGACCTTTATTCTTGCAAAAATTCATTATTCTAGGACAATGGGAAGTACCCTATAGGTTTTAAAACACTGTTTTAAACTATCACGGTGGTTCACTAAAGTTATATGTTTATAGGTTTTGATTCCCTCAGTCTTGACAGACAGACGGACAACAAAGTTATCCTGTTTTTTATTATAAATAGGCTTGCGCTTGGCCGCCAACTCGCCTGATGATGCGGCCTACGATGGATCACACTTGCCTAAAAATATCCTATATGGGTTCCTTTTTTGATTTTGAGTTGAGGAACCCTAAAAGCATGATTTCTTAAATAAAATAGCCTATGTTAATCCAGGGTAAGAATCAGCGCCGCGCGCTGTTGTACCTACGCGGTGCATTGACCCGACTTTTGTACGCTTTACATTGCTGGTTTGCAAAAAACTAAACCACTAAAACAAGTAAGGCAAATGGTTATTTGTCTTGGATTATGTTTAGATAGTTTAAAATCCTTTTATCTTCGGGAGCGTTTCATTTGGACAAAGCGTGTACAAAAACGAGTGTAAACAACTGGCGGCCTTATCGTTATAAGCAATCTCTTCCAGGGGCCTTACGGACAACTAGTATTGCGGCGCCAAGCTAACGTTAAATCCGCTCAGTTGGAAAATCACGAGAACGTGAACCTTAACGCGCCCAGATACTCTTTGCTGTCGCGTGATTGTCCAACTGAGCGGATTTAACGTTAGTTTGGTGCCGCAATTAGCAGTTGTCCGTTATGCCCCAGGGCTGTGTGTGTAGTGTAAGGCTCACCTTATCGTCGGGGTATCGTTCTGCAAGCATGCCCATACCGGACACAGAAGAGCACGATGACCCGATGCCTTGAAGTGCGCGCGCAATGAATAGCACGCTGTACGACCTACCGAACGCGAATACTGGAGAAAGGGAAACAAATTAACAAAAAATATTAATCTCTTCTTTCTACATAGTATAAAATTAAATTCAAGTCGCTTTCCGCGTCTGTCTGTCTGTATGTCTGTATGGCCGCTAACTCCTCCTAAACCACGCAACGGATTTTGTTGCGGTTTTCACCATTATTAGATAAATTTTCACAGAAGGTTTATAGAAGTAACTAGCAACCCACCCCGGCTTCGCACGTAAATTACACCCGTGCGAAGCCAGGCGGGCGGGTCGCTATACTAAACGAGACCATCTGAGTCGTCAGGTCATAAATCATTGCTCATCTCTTCTCGCTCGTACCCACGTGTCATATCTGTCTATCTCGCTCGCACTTATAGGTCTTCACTATCACTATCACTACATAGTATAAAACAAAGTCGCTGTCGCTGTCTGTCCGTCCCTATGAAACTTACATCTTTAAAACTACGCAACGGATTTTGAAGCGGTTTTTTTAATAGATAGAGTGATTCAAGAGGAAGGTTTATATGTATAACTAGCGACCCGCCCCGGCTTCGCACGTAAATTACACCCGTGCGAAGCCGGGCGGGCGGGTCGCTAGTATGGTATATATGACGTTTATTGCTCGACGACTCAGTTGGTAACGCGGTGACTATAGTTAAAAATATGTTAGGTAGTGGAAAAATAATTTATTATAGGTACTCATATTTGTATTTCCTAAGGAAAAAAATATAAGGCAAGGCTATAGTTTGTGGTACTTTCATTTTATGGTACGCTGTAGTACAGTCACTTACTCAAAGTCGACAGAAACATCAATATGAATCCAGTGAACATGGGCACGCTGTATCCGATCCTGAAACATAACGAACATGATAAAAAATTACGATTGAAATTTAAATAAAATAAAGAAAATAAAAATATTTTACGTACAACTTATAACAGAAAATTAACGAATACTACAACTTAAAATTACTAAAGAATAACTTAAAATAAAAGACAATTAGTGGAGGGAAAAAAAAGAAGAAAAAATTACTTAAAAGTTTTTTTTTTTTTTTTGTATATAAAATAATTTTAAAAAAACATTCGAGGCGAAGAACTAGTAGAACTAACTTAGCACTTGCCTCAGAACGAAATAGCATAAGAGACCAATGATAATACTCCAGTTTACTCAAGAAATAATATAACGTAATATAAAATGATATTAAATCATATTATACTACAAAAAATAGCCATTAGAATGTAAAAAAACGAATTCGAAAACCATCATTGTACATACAAACTTCGACCAAAATAAAATGAATGGACGGGCTCAGAAGAAGCGCATTTATGAAGATTACAAAATGAGCGCCGGCTCTCACTTCGTTTCAGTCGGCCTCTAGCCGTAGGAAGTGCGACACGAGACTATTGTTACATGATAACGAAACATCTGATAAAATTTTATTATGTCTTCGTGTGCTTTCCCGAAGTGTAAATACACAACAAAATCGCTATCTATTTTTTGTAACAAATGTACTGTACATGGTTATAATTAGGTGTTGAAGTATAAATAATCCTACTAATATTATAAACGCGAAAGTTTTTATGTATAGATGTATGGATAAATTTACGCGATCAAAAGATATGACCGTTCATGTCGCATATTTTGCGATTTCACAAGGAAATCAAAACCTATAGGGTACTTCCCGTTAACCTAGAATCATGAAATTTGGCAAGAGGCAAGGTCTTACAGCACATATAAAGGAATAAATCTGAAAGTCATCAATTTGAAGTTATATTGGAATGTATGGAAGAACCTTATTGTCCACTACAGAGTTAAGTTTGTCTTTCAATATAAAAAAAAAAGTTTGGATTCGCTCTCATAGGGTTATATCTAACGGAGCCCTCAGAGCGCGAATCCTAGTCGTACTTGTCCGGTTTTTACTGAGAAATTTCAATGGTTATGGTCCATTCATTTTATTTTGGTCAAAGCATAGAAGATGAAGCTTACTTATGCGTGAGAGGACCCACGAAAGGGTTGGCCAGCAGTTGTACCAGGGCCTTACTAGCAAACATGACTCCCACGGCAACGGTTTCATGGATCAGCTCTTGGTGGCGGGCTTCTTTCTGTGCTGTTACGTTGACTGCAGAAAAAGATACATTTTAATTTTTAAGTAAATATATTATGTCTAGTAATAAAAATGTCTAATAGTAAAATCTGTAATAATAAAAATGTCTAAAAGTACAAAATGTCTAATAGTAAAGTAAAAATGTCCAATGGTAAAAATGTCCAATAATAAAAAATGTCTATACTAAAAAAAATCCTATAATAATAAATGTCCATACTAAAAAATTCCAATAGTAAAAATGCGCAATAGTAAACACGTCCAATAGTAAAAATTTCCAATAGTAAAAATTTCCAATAATAAAAAAAACTATTGTAAAAATTTCCAATAGTAAAAATTTCTAATAATAAAAATGCTTAATAGTAAACAATAATAAAAATGTCCAATATAAATGCAAAAAATTTAGTTGTTCATGATGACAATGGCCTCCTTTCGGCTTACCACCGATCCGTGGATCGGTTCCTGTATACAAGTAGATATACTTACTATGTGTAATATTTTCGACAACGAGCGTGATATTCTTCTCCAGGCACGGACAGTAGGGCGTGGGGGCGGGGGCGGTGGTCAGCGGCTCGTCCAAGGACATCGACAGGGGGGCGTCGGGGTGCCGGATGTCGTATAGAAATTCCGGGATTATTGGCACTGAGGACAAAAGCAACTACGTAAAACAAAGGAAGATAGACTATAGCGGAACATTAGAGCCATCATCATCATCATCATCATAATCAGCCTTTTAACAGTCTACTGCTGGACTTTTAGCCTACCCCCGAAAGGATGATTGGGCCATATCCACCACGCTGGCCCAGTGCGGGTTGGTGGATTCACATACGCCATTGAATTCCTTCTTCGCAGGTTTCCTCACGATGTTTTCCTTCACCGAAAAGCCAGTGGTATGAAAATCCGTACATAAACCCCAAAGAGCTCATTGGTACGGGTCCGGGGTTTGAACCCTCGACCTCATGCTTTCAAGTCTAGCGGTCTCCCAAATGGACTACCACGGAAATGGACTAACATTAGAGCGTAGCTCAGAAATTTGCCTAAAACGGTAAAAACTTAGATGGCGCCGTAATTTGAGCGTGCTATAAGTTGTCTCGAACCGCCGTAAGCGCTACAGTCAGATAGCGTACGAAAGGGTTCTACAAATTACCGTAGCGCTAGTATCGCAGTCAAGTTTCGCAACATTTCAAGAGAAGCGCAACCCATACCAGTAGATGGCGCTTTTCTTTATACTCTTAACCTTTAACAAAGGAAATTAAATAATTATTCATTTAAGAAACCGACTTCAAAATTAGTAAATACGCAATTCGTTAACTTCGGCGATATATTTTTTCCAGTTATTGTGATTAAAACCAAACTATAGGCACTGAACCAATATTCTGTTTTAAACTATCACGGTTGTTCACTAAAGCCCAATAATATCCCGTAAATAATCATATAACTTTAGTGAACCAATATTAATGAAATTTCTATGGAATCAATTTGAAAGTATATCCTTACAAATAAAAAATCCGGCCAAGTGCGAGTCGGGCTCGTGCACTGAAGGTTTCGTACCGCCACATAGCTTGTTAGCTACTAAAGTACAAAAAAATAGTGCAAAAAGACAACATCCGATCAACGCCCAGACGTTGCTTAAGTAACTTCGATGAACAGTAATTTGAGTCGACTCGCACTTGGCCATTATTTATTATTTGTTGTTATACTTTAGAGTGTGTACTATAATCATGCCAAGTTTGAAGCTTTTTAATATTACCGTTTTTACATTAGAGCTAATAGAAAAATACGTTATACAATACGCTTGTTGGATGGGGAGTCCCATATAGTTTAAATTTTTGACTTTTTATAATTTCTTAATTAATTCGCCGTAACATTACATATTCTGTGAAAATTTCAACTGGCTATCTATTACGGTTCGAAAGATACAGCCGTAAGAAGGTAGGAAGGACAGACGGACAGACAGACAGAGAGACATCGTAGGCTTAGTAATAGGGTCCCGTTTTTACCCTTTGGGTAGATAACCCTAAAAACATCGAACGTTAATTTTTAACCAAAACTACCGTAGGAAATGGTAAATAGTGTTTTTTCGTCTATTTTGTACTATACTAGAATTAATTCACATTCATAATTGTTTTTATAATAATACTAGCGGTCCGCCCCAGCTTCGCACGGGTATAGATTATAGCCTATGTCACCCGGGGATAGTGTAGCTTCCCAACAGTGAAAGAATTTTTCAAATAGGTTCAGTAGTTTCGGAGCCTATTCAATGCAAACAAACAAACAATCAAATCTTTCCTCTTATAATATTAGTATAGTAAAGATTAATTTAAGTTACCAAGAAGTTCTCAATGAATACAAAAAAACATGTCCCATCGCTTATTCGTTCAAGATCGTACGTAGCCCGCATCGAAACCAGTGGTCCGAAAAGATGGCTAAGCAGATTGTCGTGTAACTTTCCTATAATATAGGTATGGGTATAATTCATTAATTATAACCTGTCAGATTTGGACATGGGAATCGGGAGGTCATAATATATCCAAGGAACGTAATAAGGTGAGGGGTTCATCATCATCATCATCATCAGCCAGAAGACGTCCACTACTGAACATAGACCTCCCCCTTTAACCTCCACACTGAACGACAGCCTGCCTTTTGCATCCATTGGATGTCCGCGATTCTCACAATGTCGTCGGTCCATCTAGTGGGAGGCCTCCCTACGCTGCGTCTTCCGGTTCGTGGTCTCCACTCCAGAACCTTTCTTCCCCATCGGTTATTGGTTCTTCGAGGGACGTGGTCTGCCCATTGCCACTTCAACTTGCAAATTTTAACAGCTATGTCGGTGACTCTGATTCTTTGGCGAATATCCACGTTTCGGATTCTATCGCGCAAAGAAACTCCGAGCATAGCTCTCTCCATTGCCCGCTGTGTGACTCTGAGTTTTTCCAAAAGGCCAACAGTTAAGGACCACGTCTCAGTAGCATATGCCATAGGGGTTAAAGGAGCGATATCCCTCTTTTCCGACTTTTAGCAATTATGGTCATTCTAGTTTAAGTGTGCATACCTCCATGGTTAGCTTATAATTATAAAAATGGTGTCATAACAAAATTGAATGTTTTATCTAGGAAACCCACGATTAAGCATATTTCGCTCGATAGAAAAAAAAAATTATACCTTTCGTATTGCGCTTTTATCCCTGTTTTTTTGGATTCATTCAATCGCCTATTTATTAAATTATGTCTGCAATATCTTGATAATATAGATTTCATAATTATGAAGGAAACCGGTGAGGTACATTTTACATTACAGCTATACTTTTCGAAAAATATGTGAAAAACCCCAAACATAGAAGTAGCGAAACGCACGACTGTGTGTAAGCGCCATGATTATGCTCCGGTAAATGCGACTTTAATACAATAAACGAAGTATTATGGTCATCTGTAGCTGTTGTAATAAGCGTTGTTTAGAAGTGGGAAAACTTCGCCATGCATTTGCACCCAGCCGCCGTATTTTGAAATCCCAACCCCGACTTCCCCACCCCAGTAGTATTCCCGCACAATGTCGGCACTAGACTGAAATGACCTGTCACTCGCACCCGGGCGCGCTCGTGTCGTGGAGGACTCTTCACTCAATAGCGAATGGGAGACGATTTTAATCGATTTTTTAGGGTTCCGTTGTATAACTAACTAGGAACCTAAGATTGTTCTAAGGCATTAAAACCAACTCGTACTATGGCCAACTTTTTTTTGATGTGAAACATTAATTGGCGCGCCTTGTCAGTAAATCGACTCGTATGCCATGATGGCAAACGACATGACGCTCTCTTATGCCGTCATGTTTCACATCTGCCGGGGGCGTCCCGTGACGGACATCTTTTTGGTGTGAAACATCTATTGGCGCCACTTGGCAGTAAACGTCACGTATGCCGTGATGGCAAACGGCATGACGCTCTCTTATGCAGTTCACATCTGCCGGGCGTCCCGTGACGTAGAAATTGTAAAAACACTAACGTACACAAAAAAAAATATACGGGCCAAGTGCGAGTCAGGCGTTCGCACTGAGGGTTCCGTACATCTCATAATTTCTTAACTACTAAAGTACAAAAAAGTAGTGCAAAAAGACAACATCACGTTTCACGCTCAGGCGGTCACCCATCCAAGTACCGACCGCGCCCTATGTTGCTTAACTGCGGTGAACAGAAATTTATCACTGACTCGTACTTGGCCAATTTATTATTTTTGTTGTTTCACTGCATAATAATTGCCAAGTTTGACGCTTGTACGTATTACCGCTTTTACATTAGAGCTAATACAAAAATACGTAAAAAAAAAATATGGGACCCCTCTTTCGCTTTTTTATTATTTTTTTAGTAAATCCGCCGTAACATCATCATCATCATCATCAGCCAGAAGACGTCCACTGCTGAACATAGGCCTCCCCCTTTAACCTCCACACTGAACGACAGCCTGCCTTTTGCATCCACTGGATGCCAGCGACTCTCACTATGTCGTCGGTCCATCTAGTGGGAGGCCTACCTACGCTGCGTCTTCCGGTTCGTGGTCTCCACTCAAGAAACTTTCTTCCCCATCGGTTATCGGTTCTTCGAGCGATGTGGCCTGCCCATGCCACTTCAACTTGCAAATTACCGCCGTAACGTTACATACATATTTTGTGAAAATTTCAACTGGCTATCTATTACGGTTCTAAATATATAGCCGTTAATAGGTAGGACAGACGGACAGACGGACAACATAGCTTCAGTAATAGTGTCCCTTTATACCATTAACCCTAAAAAAATTGTTGTATGGGTCCGTTTAGTTTTTACTTTTTGACTCTATTAATTTTTCTTAGATAATCCGCTGTAACATTATATCACATCACATCATCAGCCATTAAATGTCCACTGCTGAACAAGGCCTCCCTCTTAGAGGGGTGTTGCCATAATCCCCACGCTTGGCAGGCGGCTTGGAGATCGCAGTACGTTCACCGTGTACTAACAAGACGCTGCTGCCCATCCTACGGTGGTTCTGGTCGCAGTTTTAGGACATACCCGGGTAACATTATATATTCTCTGAAAATTTCAACTGGCTGTCTATTACGGTTTGAAAGATACAGCTGTTAAAAAGTAGGACAAACATACAGACAGACAGCGTAGGCTTAGTAATAGGGTCCTATTTACACCCTTTGGGTACAGAAACCTAAAAACAGTCAAATCTAAAACTTAGATAGATAGATAGATAGAAACTCTTTATTGTGTACAACAGAAATAAAAATTACAACACGATAGGAAACACTTACGAGCTAGTGCCACAAGTGGCGGCCTTATCGCTAAAAGCGATCTCTTCCAGGCAACCAATGGATGGAAAGAATTTACGTAACAGAAACGACGGGGGATGCTAAAACACTTTTAATGATACCATTAAATAAATACTACTAAATGATACATAATGTAATAAATATATATCTATACATATAAAAACACACATAATACAGACGCGACAAGTAAGTACATACAATACCCTAGTATATATGTTTATCTATGCTATACCCTAAGTCCTTGGAGTACCTTCGCATTATGAGCTCACAATGCAAGAGCAGCAAGGAACACGAACAATGACAGAGCAAATAACAACCAACACGAATTCGGAGCAACAGATATGTCCAAAAACTCTCCACCAACAGTAACGAACAGTTTTAGACTTGGGAAAGGTAAAAGTCTTTCACCCTAGCCTTGAAAATGTTGATAGATTGGGATTGTAGAACTTAGTTTTTTGATGTCGGTTTAAAACGCGAGCATTTAGGTCAAGCTTCGCTTTTAAAGATTTTTTAAGCAAGATGCGCTCCGCAAGTACTTTGGTCTTCAGTTCATTCCAGAAATTAATTCCTTTGTCATTCCACAATAGCGTAAAGTCTGTGGGTTTCAAAGACCTAACTTAACTTGCACCGTCTCATCTTCCGGGAACTCAGAAAAGGGCTGGTGTGGCGGCTGAATCAGCGGAGAGCCTCAAAAGGCGCAAATATAGTACCCTAGATAGCGGATATATATTTGAGCCTTTTGGGGTTGAGACGCTTGGACCGTGGGGACCAGGAGCCCATCGAATATTTAAAGACCTATCAGGGCGACTGGTCGAAGCTACTCGTGACCAAAATGCTGGCCTTTATTTTGCCCAAAGAATAAGCATTGCCATACAACGTGGCAATGCTGCCAGCATTTTGGGCACGCTGCCCACCGGTAGCGGTTTGTTAGATTAGTTTTAGTTTTAGATTAGTTTTAGTTATAAATTTAAATTTAAGATAGTTTTTATTTTACTTGTAATTTTTATTGAATAAAAAAATTGACAGAAACTCTTTATTGTATACACCAGAAATACAATTTACTTAGCTTAAAGTCTATTTACTAGAACTAAATTAAACAGACGTTACTCGGACCGGAGCGCCGGCCCTATGATCTAGAGGCTAAAGCGAGATTGTCTTTCTGCGACTCATTTCGGAAAAATAACGTTCAGGAATCGATTCCGGGATTAAAACTATGTGATAATATGGTACTGAGAGGCCTTTTGGAAAAACTCATAGTCACACAGCAGGCAATGGAGAGAGATATGCTCGGAGTTTCTTTGCGCAATAAAATCCGAAACGTGGATATTCGCCAAAGAACCAGAGTCACCGACATAGCTGTTAAAATTTGCAAGTTGAAGTGGCAATGGGCAGGCCACATCGCTCGAAGAACCGATAACCGATGGGAAGAAAGGTTCTGGAGTGGAGACCACGAACCGGAAGACGCAGCGTAGGTATAAGCCTCCCACTAGATGGACCGACGACATTGTGAGAGTCGCTGGCATCCAGTGGATGCAAAAGGGGTAATCCTATGGCGCTAAACGCTTGTGATTGGAAACTCAAAAGTCGATTCAATTTGCGCCTAGGATTGGCCAACGATTATGCTGAAAATTTTGTACCTTTAGATTACGGCGGGGTAAAGGATGAGCAGCCAAGTGGACGTCATTGGAGATAAGCCTATGTGTTTGCTATACTGGTGAAGTCATAGACAAAAGCTTGTATACTATAGATAGCGCGGTATTTTCAGATGGTTTTAAAAAAACCGGACAAGTACGAGTAGGCTTCGTGCTCTGAGGGTTCCGTTGGACAGAACCCTCAGAGCGTGAGTCCAAAAAAAACCTAAAGTTGAAATATTGAAAGACAAACTTAACTTTGTAGTTGACTATAAGGTTCTTCTATACATTCCAACTACAAAATGTAAGTTTGTAATAGCAAATAATAATTTTTAAATGATATAACTTAAAATTTTTAACATTCAGATTTATTCCTATATATGTGCTATGAGACCTTGCTTTGTACCAAATTTCATGATTCTAGGTCAACGGGAAGTACCAGTTTGGTTAGGTTAGGTTAATAGGGTTTGATTTCCCTGTGAAATCGCAAAATATACAACATAAACGTTCATATCTTTTGATTGCGTTGACTTACAACTTCTATTTTTTTACAGCCGAAAGAAACCGTAGACCAGGGGTGGGCAGACTTTCACTAATGGCGATCTATATCAATAAATTGAGACGACAAGCGATCGACTTGCAATAAGACAATATTTTTTTATGTTAAATCGTTTATTGTAGGTATTGCGCACATATTACTATTTAAACATACTTTTATTTACAATTAAAAAAGTACAGTTTCTTATTATACAATTTAATAACTAATAACTACTAAAAATAAGTATGAAGCCAATCACATGAACTAAGAGTGTTTTTATCAGTTTTCGGGCCTCTCTGGACCGATTTACTTAGAGGTCGATGCATGGCACTGCGTATTTTCTGCTAATTTCTCATAGGAAGGCACGTATTTACTAAGTGCCAAACGTAAACAGGAAGACAAATGTTCGTCGGTAAGTCGATTGCGGTATTTGGATTGAGTTATTTTCATTTCAGAAAACGCAGATTCGCACAAATACGTCGACCCAAACAAAGCAGTTAATTGCTGTGCGATTTGTTGGAGACTTGGGTATTTTTCTTGGGTCAAAAGAGACCAAAAACTGCCGCAAATAAATCTGGTGCCTTCTTATTTCATATCGACATTTTCGCAGTGAAAGGTTGTTTGTTGACAAGTATTTTCTTAAAGTTACGCGCGTGTAAAATAAAATGTTTTTTATGAACGCACTTTAAATACTGGTATTTTGACTGGTGAAAAGACCACTGTTATTGGAATTAGCCCAACACGTCAGTACATTTTTAGGAATGCGTGCGATCGACCATAGATTCCCTTGCGATCGACCGGTCGATCGCGATCGACCGTTTGCCCACCCCTGCCGTAGACCCAAGTATTTAATATAAATTTCAACTTGATACCTTTACGCGTTCTTGAGAAAAAGGGTCTTGACAGACGGACAGACGGACAGACGGACAGACGGACAACGAAGTGATCCTATAAGGGTTCCGTTTTTTCCTTTTGAGGTACGGAACCCTAAAAGTAAGAAGAATGTTAAGACTTTTCGTCAATCCTTTAGGAACCTTAAAGTTAAAATAAAGTAGGGTAGAGTCATTACAGCTTTCAGCTCTCGGAAGTGAGCAATTCTCCGCCGGCGAGATCAAAGTGAAATTCACTTAGCCGCCTCATCAAAGACGCCGCCGCTTCTACTAGTGATGGGACAAGACATGTCGATATTTATCGATGAAATTTTAAAGTGTTACGTGCTAATAAATTATTTTATGTGAAGTAATTTTGATTTAATTTATATGGGTATTTATTTTAAAATTGTTATAAATTGATTTTTATATGATGATGATTTTTTAGGATTTCGCGAATATGCTCATTAGTTTTGTCACGTATATTTTCAATAGTGAAGACTGCGCCGAAATATCGGGAGCTCTTTCCACAACCTTACCACGGTAAATATCCCGTTAATAATCATATAACTTTACATATAAAGCATTGCCATTCAACGTGGTAATGCCGCCAGCATGCTGGGTACGCTGCCAACTGGTAGTGGGCTTGAGCATTTGGATTGTCTTTAGACCTTCAACGGTCTATGGGCAGTCTAACTGTATTTGTAGTTTTAGTTTTAGCTTGTATTTTGTTTAGTTAATAAAGGCGCTTGCCCAGGAAAAAAACATATAACTTTAGTGAACAACCGTGATAGTTTAAAACAGTGTTTATAACAAGATTAACATAAAGGCCGCTTTTTACCCCGGTTAATTTCATGGTTAAAACCACGGGCGCTGCAAGTATATCATATTTTTCACAAACATGCTTGGATATTGTTAATTTTAAATACAGTCATGGCGTGTTTGTATACCTCGGTTTTGCCTTTGCCACATTTTTCACGTCATGCCCGTTATGCCAGCCGCATAATTTACTTATTACATCGATTTTTTTTATCGACATCTTCCCAACACTAGTGACGCTACTGAAAATCATATTTAGTTCAAAGTTGACTAGCGCCTGCACCCGGCGACTCCGTATTTTGATAGACCTTGTTCGTAATTGAATCTCACGTCGACAGATCGAGTTTGAAAAGCTTGTTCAATTTGGGTGCGATTTTATGGAGATATCGTTTTGAATGGGTGTCGTGGAGAGCTCAAAGCAAAACTAAACTATACTCGGTCCAGTTTTTGGGTTCCGCAGTACTACAAGCAGTGCTGGTTTTAGCACTACCAGCGCACTGGGCATCTGCATTTCAAACCGAAAAAAGGCATAGTTTTTTTTATGCATGTATGGTATAAAATGGCTATACAGGGGCGCCCCTTTATGTCTGGCGCCAGGGCCGGATTTAGAGGTCCAGAGGCCTCGGGGCAACAAAGGAGCGGAGGCCCCCTCGCCCCAAATTATTTTCCAAATAAAGTAAAAAAAAATTTTATTGTGGGGGCCGTTTGTGGAGGCTCCGGGGCTTTCGCCCCGGTTGCCCTCCCCTAAATCCGGCCCTGTCTGGCGCCCAGGGGGTCTAGACAAGAGCCACTTTCTGTTAGCGTTAACGCCTGCGGAAAGATGAAATTGTATGAAAATGACATTAGCTTGAGATAGGCAATTTCTCTCTAGCTAATGTCATTGTCATCTCTACATAGTATAAATTTAAGTCGCTTTCCGCGTCTGTCTGTCTGTCTGTATGGCCGCTAACTCCTCCTAAACCACGCAACGGATTTTGATGCAGTTTTCACCATCAGTTAGATACATTTTCACGGAAGGTTTATACATATAACTAGCGACCCGCCCCGGCTTTGCACGTAAATTACACCCGTGCGAAACCGGGCGAGCGGATCGCTAGTTTTCATACAATTTCATCTTTCCGCAGGCGTGAACGCTAACAGAAAGTGGCTCTTGTCTAGACCTCCTGGACGGTCGCCCAACCGCGGCCTACCCTTACGCCAGTACTGACTACAAGGAACCCTCATAAGTTCGTTCTGTCCGTCCGTCCTAAAATTTTTGAACCTTAGTTTAGGGATCTGAAGCTCATTAGTTTATTAAGCCAAATTTCGAGAAATATACTAACCCATCTATTGTGCATGCATTTATAAATGTGTACCTATATGATATACTCGTGTTTCGTGCAAATAAATTATCTTATCTTATCTATCTATCTATATCTATCTATCTGTCCGTCCGTCCTAAAATTTTAGAACCTTCTAACTTCTATAGTTTTTGAATAAACTTTGCACAATTATAGTTGTAGTATAGATCTCAATTTTAGAAGTGCAAATAAAATGTAATTTTGCATTTTAGGCCTGGCACTAGCACATATGTAATGGGGATGAAAAAAACTCATCCCTTTGGGTGGGTTATTGTTGAATAGGTATTTTAAGACGTAAGTATACATTCATATGACAACACTTTTTTTGTAATGCATCCAGACTCATGCGTAAAAAATGCGAATCAACAACAAAATATGGCATAACGATTCTGTGAAAGAAAATGATAATAAAAAAGTCAGAACAAAAAAGGTAGTTTCTGGAATTTTGGTGTCCCTTGCTGTCTGGCGTGTAGGTAGAGCTCCTTTATAATTATAACTCTACCCCAGGGTTGGCGCTGGCTGGCTAATTTCCAATAACCCTGTTCCTAAGTATAGCTGTCAGAGATTATCTATCTATACCATTGATATTAGCTTTTTAAAACAGCCATTGATCTATACTATATAATCTATAGGTACTAATATTATAATAAGGAAAGATTTGATTGTTTGTTTGCATTGAATAGGCTCCGAAACTACTGAACCGATTTGAAAAATTCTTTCACTGACGGGAAGCTACACTATCCCCGGGTGACATAAGATATAATATATCTATACCCGTGCGAAGCTGGGGCGGACCGCTAGTATATAATAATAATATTATAAAGAGGAAAGATTTGATTTTTTGTGTTTGCATTGAATAGGCTCCGAAACTACTGAACCGATTTGAAAAATTCTTTCACTGTTGGGAAGCTACATTATCCCCGGGTAACATAGGCTACATTATATTTAAAAAAAAATAGGGATCCTTACTAAAACTCGAATAATGTAAAAAATTCTATTTACAATTTTGACTTTGCGTGTTTGACAGTTCTAAGACAGGACAACGTCAGGTCAGCTAGTATTATATGCGACCTAATAACTTTTGGCAAATAATATAACTTACATTTTCCTGAAAAACCTGAACCAAAAACCCTCAAGTCCTCTTAGCCTCTGTCCACAAAGAAATCTTTCGTCAGCGAGTCAAAATGGCGGCTGTTATAGACTAATGAATTGTAGATGAGCCACTCGAGAGATTGGGACCATCTACCTACGGACCTACAGGCGATGGAGGGATATACTTAAACGAAAGACACGACTGCACATACTGGGTATAAGGAGGCTTCAGAAAGTGAAGACTGGTGATTACTGATATCAGAAAAACGTTTTTTTTTGACGTGATAATGCCTTATTAAATTGATGAACGCCGGCTGCACGCACAAAAATTGTCACGTTTCGCCTGAGCCGCGCGTGCAAGCGAGAGCGCGGAACAAGCGATAGAGAGGCACGATCGGCCTAAGCGTTATCACGTAAAATTATCGTCCGTAAACCGACTTTACAGACGACACCTTTTTTCATTATAATTTTTTATCTAACCACCACCTTTGGGAAGTTAAGAACGGCTGTAATTACAAAAAGAATATAGCCTCGTTGGCCCAGTTGGTAGTGAACCTGCCTTCTGCGCTCGGGGGCGTGGGTTCGATTCCCACCTAGGACAAACATCCATGTAATGAACATTTGTATTTGTTCTTATATCTGAGTGTTTCTATTTAAGTATGTATTTGAAAATATATATGTATGTATATCAGTTTCCGGCAGCCAGGAGGTCATTGTAGTTATCATTATGAACAACTTTTACTATGGGACCAACCCTGAAATCGCGAAAAAAATATCAGCTCTTCCATAGAAACCGTCAATGACACTGACAAAATGTATGGATAGGTGATATTTTATTCGCGATTTCAGGGTTGGTCCCATAGTAAAAGTGGTTCATAATGATGAGTACAATTACCTTCTTTTGGCTTCGAGAGTGTTCCCCTTACACCCTGTATACGTGGAGCTGTGTTGTTGTTGTTGCTTGTTTGTAAAATACTAAAACAACAACCATAATACAAATGGATTAGTACAATCTATACGCGTAGCCCTGTATACGTATACTCGTAATATAGTATTATTTGGTATTTAATAAACAACTGATTATTAAATACCAAATGCAAATTATTCAACATCACATAATTATAACCTACCTAACGATAATATTATTTGCAGTCGTGTCCATAGCTCAGGTATGTCTTCACCAGTAGCTATACGGAGTGAATTATAGCGTGAATTGTGGTTTTCGATCCTTTTCGTACAGATAAAATGTAGGATTCTTACACACAAATAGACTACGTTTTATTAGTAAAAGCTGGACAAGCACGAGTCCAAAAAAAAACGAACAAATTGATATATTGAAAGACAAACTCAACTTTGTAGTTGACAATAAGGTTCTTCCATACATAACTACTGCAAAATGTAAGTTTGTAATTTAAAAAACAATATTTTTTATATGATATAACTTCAAATTAACAACTTTTAGATTTATTATTTTATATATGCTGTAAGACCTTGCCATTTGCCAAAATTAATTATTTTAGTTCAACGGAAACTACTATAGGTTTTGATTCCCCTGTGAAATCGCAAAATATGCGACATAAACGTTCATATCTTTTGATTGCGTTGACTTACAACTTTTATTTTTTTACAGTCGAAAGAAACCGTAGACCCAAGTACGGGGTTTTTTACGGGTTCTTGAGAAAAAGGGACATACAGAAAGACGGCCAGACAGACGGACAGACGGACAACGAAGTGATCCTATAAGGGTTCCGTTTTTTTTCCTTTTGAGGTACGGAACCCTAAAAATGAGAAACACCTAACTCTTGGAAGGTTCGTTTTTGGATAGATACCTAATTACAGAAAATATTTTTTTTGTTTGAATTAGAACGGCTGTCAAGGCATTTGTGTAAGTGTTGTAGCCAGTTGCACCCATATAAACGAAACGTCAGTCATTCGAAATCAGTTAGCAACTGTGATGCGGAGTTTGACGCGTTGATCTAAATAAGAATTTTCAATCAAGGTTCACTCATAATGCCTGGCGACAGATTTTCCTTCTCATTTCCGTTCTATTTACTTCTTATTTCTGTGATTTCGACTAAGCCTGATTTAGACCTGATGTGTACGCACCCTTTACCATTATATTTAATAATTACATTACCAATGTTTTAAATGTTTATCGGGACTTATCACGTATTATTTATTATAGGTAAAAAATATGTACCTTTCGCTCGACGTTAAATAATACGTGATAAGTCCCGATAAACAATTAAAACATGTGTTCAAATCGCGAAACTTTAAAAATTACTACATTACCAATATTACCATAATTATAGCATGCAGTCTAAATGAGTCTGGATGTCTTAAATTGAACTCATTCTGCAGACGACCTTGCCGCCATTTTTAAAATTGTTTCAAAACAACAAACAACGGATTTTGATGCGGTTTACACCATCAGTTAGATATTTTTTTACGGAAGGGTTATTTGTATTTGTATTTGTTTATTAAATTAGCACGGCTTTACACCAATTACACTAATTACATTTATGAATTACATACATTAATATTAAATAAAGATTTAAAAAAAAAAGTTATATTATATATTATTATATAACTAGCTCAGAGCAAATAAAAATACAGAGGGACTACCGCGAACACGAAAAGTAAAGCCACTTTTTGAAACATGTGCGCGTAGTCGTTGTTCGTGTCGTGTAATTCATCAAAATAAGTGATAATATAAATACTTACATGTGGAAATATTCCATCCTTCTTCTTATTTACTTTTGTGTTGTTTTTACAGTTCTTAACACTGCAAGAAGTCATTGTTTCTTATTAAAACGGATGTTTTCAGTACGACGTACTGACAAGAAATTCACGTAGTTTTGAATGCGTATGTGTACGTGAGTTTTATATATACTTATTATAGTCACTAAACGAAAGTGTTTTTTTTTTTTTTTTTTTTTTTTTTTTATCTTTATTTTTAAAGAGGGTTTGGTCAGACATGACCATGCCACCCTCATTGGCACATTCTTAAAACTATATCCTTCGTTTAATACATAATGTCGCGATCTTGCACAGTATTCTGCACTCCTCCGAGATAAGGGATCAGCCGGCACGCTGTTACTCCACCCAACATCATTCAAATTAAGGTTGGCATACTGGTTGAAGTCGAACCTTTCAGCCTCTGTCCGGACACACTCCATCATAACATGACATACGTCTTCGACTACCCCACACTCGGTACCGACAGTGGTGAGCAGCATGTTGTCTACCAGTAGAGCTATGGCCACGATGATGAGGACCAGCTTCCTGGACTCGCGGCTATTGTACTCACTCACCGACAGTGGTGAGCAGCATGTTGTCCAGCAGCAGAGCTATATGATGAGGACCAGCTTCCTGGACTCGCGGCTATTGTACTCACTCACCGACAGTGGTGAGCAGCATGTTGTCCAGCAGCAGAGCTATGGCCACGATGATGAGGACCAGCTTCCTGGACTCGCGGCTATTGTACTCACTCACCGACAGTGGTGAGCAGCATGTTGTCCAGCAGCAGAGCTATATGATGAGGACCAGCTTCCTGGACTCGCGGCTATTGTACTCACTCACCGACAGTGGTGAGCAGCATGTTGTCCAGCAGCAGAGCTATATGATGAGGACCAGCTTCCTGGACTCGCGGCTATTGTACTCACTCACCGACAGTGGTGAGCAGCATGTTGTCTACCAGTAGTGCTATATGATGAGGACCAGCTTCCTGGACTCGCGGCTATTGTACTCACTCACCGACAGTGGTGAGCAGCATGTTGTCCAGCAGCAGAGCTATATGATGAGGAGCAGCTTCCTGTACTCGCGGCTATTGTACTCACTCACCGACAGTGGTGAGCAGCATGTTGTCCAGCAGCAGAGCTATATGATGAGGACCAGCTTCCTGGACTCGCGGCTATTGTACTCACTCACCGACAGTGGTGAGCAGCATGTTGTCCAGCAGCAGAGCTATGGCCACGATGATGAGGACCAGCTTCCTGGACTCGCGGCTATTGTACTCACTCACCGACAGTGGTGAGCAGCATGTTGTCCAGCAGCAGAGCTATATGATGAGGACCAGCTTCCTGGACTCGCGGCTATTGTACTCACTCACCGACAGTGGTGAGCAGCATGTTGTCCAGCAGCAGAGCTATATGATGAGGACCAGCTTCCTGGACTCGCGGCTATTGTACTCACTCACCGACAGTGGTGAGCAGCATGTTGTCCAGCAGCAGAGCTATATGATGAGGACCAGCTTCCTGGACTCGCGGCTATTGTACTCACTCACCGACAGTGGTGAGCAGCATGTTGTCCAGTAACAGAGCTATGGCCACGATGATGAGGACCAGCTTCCTGGACTCGCGGCTATTGTACTCACTCACCGACAGTGGTGAGCAGCATGTTGTCCAGCAGCAGAGCTATGGCCACGATGATGAGGACCAGCTTCCTGGACTCGCGGCACGCGGCTATTTTGGCGCGCCAGCCGTAGTACCCGTCCGATGCTGCTCCCATTTTGATGGCGCTCTGGTGGAAAGATAGAAGAAACTTTTTGAGATACATCACATTAATTTAAATAGCCGTAGTGGTTTTAGTGCGGTACCGGATGTCGGTTCGTTTTTGGGGTTCCGTACCCAATTTTACATTATTTATTTTTAATTTTTTTTTTTACATTATATATTTATTTTATTTAGAGATCGCTTTAAGCGATAAGGCCGCCTGTTAAAAGTCTAGATAATATTTTTATTTTATGTTTATGTTATTTTTATTTGTGGTATTTTAATAAAGAGTTAATTTAAATAGCCGTAGTGGTTTTAGTGCGGTACCGGATGTCGGTTCGTTTTTGGGGTTCCGTACCCAATTTTACATATTTTTTTTTTTTTTTTTTTTACGTTATATATTTATTTTATTTAGAGATTGTTTTAAGCGATAAGGCCGCCTGTTAAAAGTCTAGATAATATTTTTATTTTATGTTTATGTTATTTTTGTAGTATTTTAATAAAGAGTTATTGTATTGTATTGTGTGGACGTTTTACTAGTAAGTCGTTTTGCTACTGAAGACATTGAGGCCTATTCTGTCATTCCACTCACTAAATTAAACCAATCTGAAAGGACTAAAATTATCTGCTCTCTTTTCATTTTAATACGTGAGAGAAGGATGGTAACAATTTTAGAGCTGTCAAATTTAATTTAGTTTAGAGTGCACCAGAATCGATGCAAATGTCACCATATAGACGTTTTAATATGCCGACGTTCTGCAAACTACGTAATTTTCCATGATTTTCTGATAAAAAGGACACAGGGATCCTATTCCTAAGCTAACGTTGCCTGACTGTCTGTCCGTCTGTCTGTCCTACCTTTTAACGGCTGCTATTTCAAACCGTAATAGATAGCCAGTAAAATAAATTGGCTTAACCTTACGTGAGTAACTCCCGTGTAATATAAATAAAATGTGTGAAAAACACGTCAGTTTCCATGCTAAGTATATACATAGGCAATATGAATTCATGTAAGAGTTTATACAGGGCTAGGTTTATCTATACTTAGGCCAAGTATAAATGCTATTAACAGTGCAACAGCCGGGTGCCGCCCACAGCTAATAAGAAAGAGATCTTATTCATTTCCACGCCATTTATTCTAATCTAGCGAAGAATCTAGCTTATGACACGGATTAGGTTCCATAGTTAAGACCCGGCTTCCCGCCGGCTATCTCGAAACAACGTCTCACTTAAGGCGCGGTCTGATCACGATTTCAAATTCGTTTTTCACCCGCTCAGGCCATGATCTATTTGCTATCTAAAACGGCTTTGTTTAAAGTCGAAAATCGTATATCATCATATTTGATGATGATGATGACTTTGTGCTTGTGTTTATATTTTTTGAGGGTTTTTATTTAATTTATCAAAATCCATAAATGAAATTCAACAATTAACTGGTTAAAGTTTTAAAAGACTAGTCTGGCTATACAATTCGTACAAAAAAATATGTTGTTGTCGCTGAAAATTCAGAGTTCTTCAATTCAGAAGCTATTTTTATTGCGCAATTTGAAATATATATTTTTTAAGAGTCTAGATAATTTTTCAAAATTTTATTCGGTTAGGATTATTACCAAGGGGTTTTTTCTACTTGTAGTATTTTTTTTATCTGATCAGCTAATTTTGTCACGTCACACAAAGCGTTTAAAAACACTTCTTTTGGTTAATTTTGCGATTGTACCGCGTCTTAAGGCCCAGAATATGGCACGCTGCTAACTCACTCGCACATTTGATGGGTTTTTTTTGTTCTTCAGACATGTTGGGCATTTTTTGTGATGGGGAAAAAACCACCGTACTCGCGTGATAGTCACGCGCATTTTTTATATACTAATAGCTTTTTTATGTTATTTTTTTATTATAAAAAATGGGATAATCAGTATATTTTATACCATTTATATAGCGTCCACTAAAAAAAACAAATGATGTCAATAATTGTATATTTAAAAAAAACATCAAATATGCGAGTCACATAGCGGATGTCCATATTCTGGGCCTTAAAAATCGTTACGATAAAACTGAATTAAAAAAAAAACTTTGTGCACAAAACACAACAGGGCTTTTGATTTAGGCCGCAATTTAGACATAAATTAATCGAACCAAAGTCCAACCTAGAAATACACAGCTCTGGCCCTAAAGCAATGGCCGTTAAAATATTTAATAAATTGCCAAATGAATTAAAAGATATCGAAAAAGAAGTAACTTTTATAAATAACTTAAAAGGTATTTTAGAATCCAAATGTTATTACAACTTAGAATAATTTTTCAATGATAATTTCGACAAAATGTACATAGATCGTTCCGTTCCGACTATTGCCATACCCAAATAGGGTCATATGTGTTACTTTATATTTAAACATGTTAATTTAAGAACTCCATGTACCTACATATGTCTGCAATAAAATATTGAGTATTGAGTATTGATTCTACCGCATTTCAAACACAACGAATTAAATTAATTAAATCTAAAACTCAAATACCGATATGATATAACTCAAATTAATTTAAAGTATAGAAACGACCGGAAGCTCCTCCATATTGTGCGGACGGTCTCGTTAGCGCCTCTCATTTCCGGCCGCCATCTTGCATTGTGGAGAGAGCTTTTGTCGTTTTGGAATTTTTAATTGGTCTTTTAGATAATTTGAGACGGCTTTTGGTGTGAATTTCTTGATTTGTGGGGGAAATATTTTAGATTAGATTTTCGTGGTTTTAAATAATAGCATTTGTCAAATTCTTGGAATGTTTGTTACCTTTTTTCAGTAAAAAATAAAATTGTCGTAATTTATTGTTGACTTGACAGTCTGTGTATGTATGTGTTACATACACACATACATACATACTTTGTATGTAATGTTCATGTGTGGATTTCATCTCCTGAACTATTATCATATTTTGACAAGGACTTTATATATACCTACCCTAAACCTTGTATTTTGACAAATGCGCTGTCTATCAATGCTCCTCCTTAATACTCCTCCTGTCATAGGCTATGACGTCACGCTTAAATCAATATGGTGGATTTTATGATAAAACGATATCTTCCGCCAAAATAAAACATTTCAATATAAAAATTACAATATTTGCAATGGTATTCTAAAAAGAATGACCATCCTTTTTTTCCTACCTGCTTGAAACGTACAAAGAAAAACTTAACGGTAAGCGAGATTAGTTTTCTGAGATTGCGCGGAAAACTGAGAGGGGTAACGGTTTTTTTGTAATAATAGGCTTGCGTTTGGCCGCCAACTCGTCTGATGTAGTCTACGATGGAGCACGCTTGCCTAGAAGAAACCGATTCACTCGTGATTTGAAGACACCCAGATTGTATCTATCGGGGAACACCCATTCAGGCAGCGCATTCCACAGACTAGCAGTTCGCACAATAAAATTGGAATCAAAGCGCTTCGTTCGGGTTTTCGGAATACCAACCATAAAGAGGTGTCGATTTTTTGTGCCCGCTCTGGCAGTCCGATAGAAAAATGGGCAGGAAGGAATCAGATCATGCAGATCTAATACACACTCTCCAAAATGTATCCGATAAAAAACTGATAGACTAGCAACTTTACGTCGATGCTCAAGACTAAGGAGCTTAGTCTGGACTAGGGATATGTTGCTGATGAGGCCCAGAATATGGTGAGCAGCCATATCTCACTCAAACTTTTTTTTTTATATATAAAATTACTGTCTATTTTTTTTGAAAAATGTGTTTTGTTCATTTTGCGAAATTCATATATCAAAATATTTGGAACAAGTCTATGTGTTCATATGTTTCTATGTTTTTATGGACCCGGGTATGTCCTAAAACTGCAACCAGAACCACCGGAGGATGGGCAGCAGCGTCCTGTTAGTACACGGTGAACGTACTGCGATCTCCAAGCCGCCTGCCAAGCGTGGGGATTATGGCAACACCCCTCTCTAAGAGGGAGGCCTTGTTCAGCAGTGGACATTTAATGGCTGATGATGTGTGTGATGTTTTCATATTTTTTTATGAACCACAACAACTTGGATAATCAGTTTTTTCTATTTATTCTGGTCATTATAAAACATACCAAACAACTGCTAACGCGGTATCAAACTAATGTTGAATCCGCTCAGTTGGAAAATCACGCGACCGCAAACCGTATCTGAGCGCGTTCACCAAAGAACATTTTTCAAAAGCAGACTGACTTTTTATATCTTATAAAACACTAGCGACCCGCCCGCCCAGCTTCGCACGGGTGTAATTTACGTGCGAAGCCGGGGCGGGTCGCTTGTTATATATATAAACCTTCCGTGAAAATGTATCTAACTGATGGTGAAAACCGCATCAAAATCCGTTGCGTGGTTTAGAAGGAGTTAGCGGCCATACAGACATACAGACAGACAGACAGACACGGAAAACGACATATAGAGAAGATAGAGAAGAGATAGAGCGAGTTCGCTGCATCCAGTAGCCATTAAAGTCTACATACTTAAAAGATAATGCAATACCTCGGATCCACTCATCGCTCAACCATAATCCCTATTCCCCGGAGAAATCAACGGGAGTCCTTTACAATGCGAAAACTTCTGTTAAATCTTCTTTATCTTTTAAGACGCTCTTTTCCGACTTTTAGCAATTATGGGCATTCTAGTTTGAGTGTGCATACCTCCATGGTTAACTTAAAATTATAAAAATGGTGTCATAACAAAATTTAATGTTTTATCTAGGAAATCCATGAGACTGAAACACAATTAAGCACATTTCGCTCGATAGAAAAAATATATCAAAGTAGCACTGATTTGCGCTTTTATTCCTGTTTTTTGGATTAATTCAATTACCTATTTATTAAATTATGTCTGCGATATCTTGATATATAGATTTTATAATTATGAAGGAAACCGGTGAGGTACCTACATTTTACATTAAAGCTATACTTTTCGAAAAATATGAGAAAACCCCAAAAATAGAAGTAGCGAAACGCAAGACTAAACGTAAGCGCCATGATTTTGCTCCGCTAAATGCGACTTTAATACAATAGACCAAGGGTTATGGTCATCTGTAGTAATAAGTGTTGCTTAAAAGTGAGAAAACCTCGCCTTAAGTTCTTTTATCTTTGAAGTTGGTTATATTTTGTATCAAAGCTCCGTCCCAATCACTAGACCAAAGCTTACCCCTGAATACATTAAAAAAACTGCAAATTCCATCCATTTTACTCCATGCACTTTTCACATCCTTTGTCCGTTTCGGCAAAAATGTATTTTTTTTCACTTTTAGCTATTTTGTACAATACAGTAATACCCCGACTTAAGCTACCCCGTTTTACGCGAATTTGGAGATACGCGGTTTTTCATTTTGATTGCCGCGCGCATCGGCTCTCTCGCTCCGCCCTCTCAGAGCGGTTTCGCACTACGTCCGATCCGAATACGATCCGAATCCGTGAAAATATGGTTCTAGAAAACTCGGACCGAATTCGGATATTGCGTACGCACTAGTCCGATCTCTGATACAAATCTAAGCAATCATTTTAGGCGGAGCCACAGCAGAGTGTTCACGTCGTTGATCATGAGTCCTTTCAATCGACGTCAACTTCCGAATCTATTCCGAAATGGAAATTTTACGGACGACGGAGAGAATTCGGATGACGGAAATCGGATCTAGTGCGTAAACTACCATACAAATAGTTGTACGACAACTTCGGAACGTATTTTCACGGATTCGGATCGGACGTAGTGCGAAATCGCTATCAGTGTTCAGTTTGCGACAGGTTTGAATGTGTTCCGCGTGGAATTGTTTTACGTGGGCAGTGCGTTTTACTTATAATCTTTAATTATGTCATCTAAAAGAACAAAAATGAGTCGTTTGAGCCTAACTAAGTTGAACCCCGACTTACGCGAATTCGACTTACACGGCAATCGCGTATGTCCAGGGTATTACTGTATAGTTTATTTTATCTACTTACATGGCTAGCTTGAATTTATAAAAATGCTGTTATATCAAAATTTAATGTTTTATATGTATAGAAAACCGTAAACACCGAAACACGATTAAGGACATTTCGCTCGATAGAAAAAAATATGAAAATAACACAAATTTGCTTAAGGAAAGTGGAATCAAAGCGCTTCGTTCGAGTTTTCGGAATACCAACCATAAAGCGGTGTCGACTTTCCTTAAATTCAGCTTCCTTTGTTTTCCATTCCGATAAAACGCCAATCTATTTTGGCAGTCAGCCATAAGTTTCAGAGAGCACATGTTGGAGAGGAAATGAAAACAGAAAGCAACAGGTTTTTCTACAGGGTTACTGAAGTAGTCTAATAGTGCTAACAGACGCCCGAACGCGGCTGACGGACCGCCGTCCAACAAACGGGAGGGAAAGAGTGAGAATTACATATTTCCCTCTCTTTCTCTCCCATTGGTCAGACGGCGGTTGAGGCCAGCCGCGTTCAAGCGTCTGTTAGCACTATAACTAAGCCGTATGGGCGTATATAAAAGAACTCCCTGTGCTGCGACACGTGACCAAAATGCTGGTGTGTTTCTGGTTCAACACGTAAGCATTGCCATTCAGCGTGTAATGCCGCCAGCATGCTGGGTACGCTGCCAACTGATTGTTGGGGGGTTTTTGGATTGTCTTTAGACCTTCAACGGTCTATGGGCAGTCTAACTGTTTTTGTAGTGATAATGTTAGCTTGTATTTTGTTTAGTTAATAAAAGCATTTGCCCTATATATAATAGAGATATTGGCGTCGATTCTGGCGTAAACACTAAACTAAACCAATCTGGCAGGACTAAAATTATCGGCCTCTCTTTTCATTTTAATATGTGAGAGAAGGATGGTAATAGTTTTAAAGCTGTCAAATTTAGTTTAGTTTAGTTTAGTTTAGAGAACACCAGAATCGATGCCATTGGCGTCAATTCTGTCATACCACTAACTAAACTAAACCAATCTGACAGGACTAAAATTATCTGCCTCTCTTTTCATTTTAATATGTGACAGAAGGATGGCAACAATTTAAGATCTGGCAAATTAAGTTTAGTTTAGAGTACATCAGAATCGACGCCATTGATTTCAATTTGAAATGTTCTTATACTTTTTAAATTTTTGGGATGTACAACCTAAGTTCTACCCCCGGTTCCTCGTGGAAATTCCAAAAATTCGTACTCAACGATTTGGGTTGTCATTTACCTATGATACGTATTGCCCAAGAATGGAAGTCCCTGTCGTCTTTGTTTCCTGAGAACTACAATCTAAGCATCTTCAAGGCTAGAGTGAATAGATTAACGTGTTCCATCCTCGGCCACACCGTCGCTTACCATCAGGCGAGTTGATGGTCAAAAATAGACCTATTCTATAAAAAAGAGGCTTGACCGATTGATTTGAAAATTGTACGGATAGCGGATAGCGAGGTGTAGCAAGTTAATAATACGGGTTTACGCGGAAACGGTGCACAAATCCGAAAGGGTCCCATTATCCTCATCAACTTTTCGTAATGAACCAAAAATCATTTTTTATGGAACAGTTTATATTTTCATCGCGATTTCAGGGTTGGCTCCTTAGCAAAAGTTGTCAATAATAAATCTCCTTTCGGCTTAGTACACCCTTTCCGCGTAACCCTGTATATTTGTAATCAATAATAAAAATTCAATAATAAAAATAAAACTAAAAATGCTACTTGTAATTTGTATTTTATTTGAATATGAAATTATTGTAACTAATTTTGGGTATTTTTTTTCTCTGTTCTTAATTTTTCTCTGTTGTTTAAATAAACATATGTTTAGTAAATAAAAAAACTAAATATTTAAAAACAGATATTGAGATATTAACAACTAGATCACAGAGTAGTATTTATCTTGTTTTTTTCTTTATCTCATAATTAAAATAAATTTAACAAAAAAAATAATTATTAATTAATCTGTCTTAACTATTCATCATCATCATCATCATCAGCCTTGAGTGACCTACTGCTATAGGCCTCCCTTTGTTTATGCCACTCTCCCCGGTCTATCTCTTAACTATTAGTCTATACTAATATTATAAAGAGGAAAGATTTGATTGATTGTTTGTTTGTTTGCATTGAATAGGCACCGAAACTACTGAACCGATTGCAAAAATTCCTTCACTGTTGGGAAGCTACACTTTCCCCGGGTAACATAGGCATACCTATTATATTTTCAAAATAAAATAGGGATCCTTACTAAAACTCCATCAATGTAAACCAAGGTGTAAAAAAATATGATTTACAATTTTAACTTTGCGTGTTGGACAGTTCTAAGACAGGACAACGTCAGGTCAGCTAGTAAGATATAAATAAATAAAAAATGGCCGATCTAACATAAAATCTGTATATTACATATAATAAATCTCTTATCTTTCGAACAAAATGACATTCCAAAACGACTTGCAAACATCTAAACCAATTTCGGAAGCAATTGCTGACTCAAATGTTGCAATTTAACGTTTAATACACAAAACAATATTTTTACTCAACAAAAATATAAACATTTAATCGGAAAAATTCTATAAATTCAACTTACCCTATATAACGATCTTCAAAGCACTCCTATACCTCATTTTCTAAATAATACTAAAATAGAAACCTAAAAGACGTGTTGACGGCGCGAGCTCTGCTTACCGACTGGCAGTTGATGCGGTAGAAGGCAGCCCGAAGCGGCGGCGTCCAGGATATCTTGGACCGTGACTGGTGATAGCTTCCTGCTTTTATATGGGGCTTTATGTCAGTAGTGGGATCCGCCCGCGGGTTTTCTCGTAGCTTTCTTTAAGAGCTGATTTTAATTTATTTATTTAAGTCCTACACTGTGTCATCATCATCATCATCATCATCAGCCAGAAGACGTCCACTGCTGAACATAGGCCTCCCCCTTTAACCTCCACACTGAACGACAGCCTGCCTTTTGCATCCACTGGATGCCAGCGACTCTCACTATGTCGTCGGTCCATCTAGTGGGAGGCCTACGCTGCGTCTTCCGGTTCGTGGTCTCCACTCAAGAACCTTTCTTCCCCATCGGTTATCGGTTCTTCGAGCGATGTGGCCTGCCCATTGCCACTTCAACTTGCAAATTTTAACAGCTATGTCGGTGACTCTGGTTCTTTGACGAATATCCACGTTTCGGATTTTATCGCGCAAAGAAACTCCGAGCACTGTGTACGTCAATAAAATTTAGTTGATTGAATCAGGCGTTACTTTGCGGAAGTCCGTTTTTAATTTGTATATATCGAATTTCTAGTGGAATTCAATACAATTTATCAAAACGTTAAACAGAAATAAAAATATAACTAAATGTCACAATAATTACAGGTGAAGACAGCATGCAATAATATTGAGCGATAAAATAAAATAATTACAGTAAAAATCAGTTGAACATAAAAACAACTGAGACATAAAACGAAGAAATTAAAATTAACAGTCAGTGTTTTGTCAAAAAAAAGTTACTTGTAACATTGCAGTTTTTTTTAGTATGTATACAGGATTACGCATATAGACTGTACTAAGCCGAAAGGAGATCATTGTAATCATAAGTAGGTATAAACAACTTTTGCTATGGGACCAACCATGAAATTGCGAATAAGAAATATTCATCATTTTGTCGAGACAGTGTCAATGACCGTTTTCTTTGGAATATCTGTTTTTTGCAATTTCAGTGTTAACCCCGTAGTAAAAGTTGTTCATAATGATGAGTACAATGACCTTCTTTCGGCTTAGTATTCAAATCAAACAATCAATTTTTTTTTTTTTTTTTTTTTATAATAACTCTTTACACCTGAAGGTTGAGACAGTATCCTTTATGACTAGAAAGTATTATTTTTAACCCCAGACGCAAACAGTGGAGTTATAAGTTGAACGATAGTATCAATATGCCTGTCTATGGCATCGTAGCTCACGAACGGCTCAACCGATTATTATTATTACCGGTTATATATATTACCGATTGTTTTTATTAGCTTACACTGTCCCTCTCCTGGACAAAGGTCTCCCCCATTTAATTTGTATATGTCGAATTTCTAGTGTAATTCCGCTTCTACGTCGTTTCGAGTACAATAAGGATTTTGGTTAAACTATTTTCTCTATAGATAATTGTGATTCTAATTTGAACCTAACCTGAATTTAAATATTAATTACATAAAAGATCAAAATTAACCTAACCTGAAACAAAAAGTAATTGAATCTGGATCTGGTTTTAATCGGGATCTGGAATCTGGAATCTGGATTAACTTCCGCAAAGTAACGCCTGATTCAATCAACTGTCTCCCCCATTTCCTTCCAGACAGCGCGATCACCCGCCAGACTTGACCACTGTATCTGGAACGTGTCATCGCGCCAGCGTTTTCTACGCCTGCCTTGGCTCCTTCGTCCGTTTTCAGGCACCTACTGTGTGTTCCTCTGGGCCCATCTATCAGGGTGCATCCTGGCCACGTGTCCCGGCCAACCCCACTTTAATTTGGCAGCTTTGATGCCTACATCTGCGATTCTAGTAATTGAGCGCAGCGTCGTGTTTCGGACTCGGTCTGTCCATTTGATTCTTAGGACGCTGCGCTCTATCGCTCTTTGGCAAACCCCAAGTTTGAACCTCTGAGAATCGGTCAATGACCAAGTCTGTGCACCGTAAATTAGGACGGGCAGGATGCACATGTTGATGAGTGTACGCTTTAATGGCAAAGGAAGGTCGCCCTTCATATTTGATATTTCAATTTCAAATTTCAAGTTTCAAGTTTAAAATTTCAAATTTATTTATTTCACACAAAATGGTACATCTATAAAGGTTGTCGTAAATCGAGTGTCGACCCTAGCCTCCAAACTGAGCGCTAGCCCGTTTCCTTCCGAGTTGACTTAGGTCAGAACTTTGTACATTAATTTGTATTTATTTTTTAGCGCAGATTTAACAAAATAAATATATTATTACCGAATTTTTATTTGAAATTATTTGTAAATCAAAAAAACAGTACAGATTAAAAATTATAAAAGTATGCTACTATCTTTATCTGAGAGGTGTGATAAAACTCCAAACTTCATCCCCAATCTCACCTTTCTTTACATATAATTTCATCCAAATCTATTCAGCAATGAATACAAACATTTAATCACACGTACACTCCAACTTCCGCATTTATAATATTAGTGTGATTTAAGGGGGTGGGGGAGGTCTTAACATTCTGGACGTTTCTTATCAAGCTTCACGATGAATGTCATACGAATTTATGTCTTATTTCTAGTTGTTCAGGTTGACTTCAGCTTGCTTAGAATCGTTTTCTTAAACAACATTTGAGAGCAAACGAAAGTATGGCTTGTGCTGAAACGCAGAAGGTGTAAAATCGTTTGTTTTATAGTTAAAAGCCACAGGTCTTCGATAAGTTAACGCTGAAAGTGCGCGTTGGCGGATTTCTGGAAAATGGCGGATGAGATATTTTTCTTGTTTTATTGACTGTATTTTGATAATTTTGTATTAACAATTTAAATAATACAAATGCAGGAACATTATATATTTATTCGGGGAAAAATAATTTATTTAAAAAAAAAAAACAGATATAAGAAAAAAAAAAAGAAAGAAATTAAAAAGAGAAATTCACTCTGCACGATTAAAGAATTAGTCGAAACTCCGCAGCGGAAAGGATTACATAAAGTCTGTTTGGACCTCAAGATCTGGCTTAGCCTAGTTTGAGGCCTTCAGGCAATAAAATTGCTTTATTGTATCTCTATCACCCTTTCGGGGGTAGGTTAAAAGTCCAGCAGTGGACTGTTAAAAGGCTGATTATGATGATGATGATGATCTCTATCATTGTCTAATAAATAATTTTGTATTGTATTGTAAGTTATTTGTGTAAAAAAAAGTTGTCGAGTAAAAAAGTTCATCATCATCAGCCAGAAGACGTCCACTACTGAACATAGGCCTCCTTTAATCTCCACACTGAACGACAGCCTGCCTTTTGCATCCACTAGATGCCAGCGACTCTCCCAAAAAGTTGTGCCATGCTAATTCCACGTGAGCCGTTTTCTCGCAAAAAAATACGCTAGTGTAGTAATAATACCTGCCCCGAGATTTTTTTGTTATTGTTTTAAGGCGAGATTTTCCTACTTTTAAGCAACGCTAGTTACTACAAATTCCCATTGTATTATAGTCGCATTTAATTAAGCAAAACCATGGCGCTTACACACAGTCTTGCTTTTCGCAACTTCTATTTTTGAGGTTTTTCTCATATTTTTCGAAAAGTATAGCTATAATGTAAAATGTATATATACAATTCACTTCATAATTATGAAATCTGTATATTAAGATATCATAGACATCATTTAGTAAATAGATATCTGAATGAATAAAAAAAAACAGGAAGAAAAGCGTAAATCAGTGTTATTTTTTTTATTTTTTTTCTACCGAGCAAAATGTTATTATTCAAGTTTCAATCTTTACAGTTTCCTAAATAAAACATTCAGAATTTCACAACCTTGAAATCCTGTCCACTGAACGCCATTACATACCAAGGCTAGTAAAGGAAACTATTGAGATCTCGAAATGCCAGAATTTCAATCGAGGTGATGGTTTTCAACTCGCCAGTGCGTGGAATCCAGTATTATGTTACCTTAAAAATAAAAGTTCGCGTTCAAAATGTGTTCAAAATACTATACGCAGTGATACAGTGAGTGTGTTTTGTCGGGACTTAGGTTCGAGTTCGAGTTCCAGTGATAACCGTAGCAAAAAACTAAGAAAGAGGGTAGATCGTTATGTCTGTACCTAACTTTTTAACTGTTCGACCAACCACCCGCATTCTTCAGTCTTCCCGTGAACATAGTGCATGTAACTGCGCCAAAATATCGGGAGCTCTTTCCACAACCTTACCACGGTAAATATCCCGTAAATAATCAAATAACTTTAGTAAAACATTCAATTTAGATATGACACACATTCAAGAAAAAAAACACTAGGTTATGCCACCAGACTGTTGGTAGCATAATCTAGTGTTTTTTTTTTTTTTTTTTTTTTTTTTAACGCGGACTTACGACTGTTGGTAAGCGACGATGTGGTCGAAGATGAAGCACGCAGACTTAGAAGATACCTATTCACTCTGGCCTTGAAAAGGCCCAGGGATTCATATTCTTATTCTTTATTCCTACTTATTACAGTTTCCAGACCAATATGCTTTCGCTGTGAACGCTCAAGCCAGACTAAAGTCCCTCTTGCCAACATCCTACCGCATTATCTCCTTCCTACCCCCACTATTTGCACTATTGCCGAGACTCCCGAGTCAACACGTTTCTGACCGCTATTTTATATAAAAATACTGTTAGTCAAATTTGATACCAAAACGTTTAAAACCAAGAACTCACAAAGAAACAATTGAAATAAGTTAGAAATCATGACAGTAATTAATAAACTTTCGCGATTAGAACACATTTTTAACTGTTTTTTGTTTGTACTAGGAAAGAAGACAGTTTTTTCTAGGTCCACCGAATTTACCGTATATTGATGGGTATAACACCATAAAATTAATCGTTTTTTTTGTACCATTCGGACGAAAGATAAGGTAAAAATGAAACCGGAATAATAATATAAAGAATAATATGTGTTGTTTTGATTTTTGCCACAATTCATTAATTTCCCTTATAAAGTCACTTTACCGGAACGTTTTTAATACTAAAAAGGATGCATGCTTAGGATTTTTTATACTAAAATAAATAGACCATATTTTACAACAGTGGCCATAGTAATCGGCTTTTGTCAATATTCCGGTTTGATCGGATATAGCTAATATTACCACTAAATCTAGAGATTATGAGGAACAAATCGACATGAGTTTCATTACTATATGGTATTAGTTTGTGGTGGGCCTATTTTTCAAACAAAAGAAATTGTCTCATTTACCGATACAGTCAGTGTTGTGTGTCGTAGTGACAACTCTGCCATTTTTCAAGATCAAGTGAGGGTAGGAGAACAAAACACGCGCTCTTCTCGCCGGACTCACCCGCAGTGTTCAGTCAGCTCGTGACCACGGCCATTGTAACATGGTCGAAACGTCGAGCGAAAGGTACATATTTTTACCTATATATAAAATAATACGTGATAAGTCCCGATAAACATTTAAAACATAATATAAATATACCATTCTCTTTTCGTCGTTGGTTAAAGTATCTTCTTCATAGGAAGCAAAGCCAATGGATGAGCTAGTTTAGTAGGTGATTAATTAGATAAGTACTTCGCATCTGAGTGTGTCTATAGAACTGAAGTAAAGCTTGTGATCCACTACGAATGTGTAGAGATAATATGTCACTTTTTATATTAACAAACACTAGGCGTTTAACCACAGCTACTCAAACGACTACGTGGTTTCCTTTTACTGGAAATCGCCTTTATTCATCATCATCATCAGCCAGAAGACGTCCATTGCTGAACATAGGCCTCCCCTTTTAACCTCCACACTGAACGACAGCCTGCCTTTTTCATCCACTGGATGCCCGCGACTCTCACAATGTCGTCGGTCCATCTAGTGGGAGGCGTACCTACGCTGCGTCTTCCGGTTCGTGGTCTCCACTCCAGAACCTTTCTTCCCCATCGGTTATCGGTTCTTCGAGCGATGTGACCTGCCCATTGCCACTTCAACTTGCAAATTTTAACAGCTATGTCGGTGACTCTGGTTCTTTAGCGAATATCTATGTTCCGGATTCTATCGCGCAAAGAAACTCCGAGCATAGCTCTCTCCATTGCCCGCTGTGTGACTCTGAGTTTTCCCAATAGGCCAACAGTTAAGGACTACGTCTTAGTACCATGTGTATCGCCATTATTAACTAAACAAAATATAAACTAATTAACACTATAAAAACAGTTAAGACTCGCAGTTAAACCCACTACCAGTTGGCAGTACGTAGATATGTAGGTAAGTTTTTCATCTATTCGTACAAACTTAAAATAAAAAGTAGATAAATTACAGTTAAAACCCAGATTGAAATAGTCCTCAGCGAAACTTTTGCTGAACCAATACGTCATCTGTGTGCCTAGAGATTTGTGTTTTTGTTGTTTTTTGAAAAAAGCGCTGTGTAAAATCTGAGAAAATTTATATAAGACCACCTCTAAAGTGTGACCTACCAAACTACAACTACTACAACTAGTGTTAATACTTTGGTATGTTTATCTATGATACTTTTAAGACGAAAACTGATTGCATGCTTTATCAGCGAAAATAGACTGATTAACTATTTATTGTTTTACCTATTTTGCAATGAATAAATGAATTACAAAAAAAAGAATCATCAAAATAAATGTATAATTGGCGGAGTAATCGCGTAAAAAAAATACAAGGGTCGGCAACGTATTTGTGATGCCTCTGGTGTAACAAGTATCCATAGGCGACGGTGACTGCTTACCATCAGGCAGCCCGTCTGCTTGTTTGCCACCTAAAGCATAAAAAATAAAAAAACACAGTCGAATTGATAACCTCCTATTTTGAAGTCGGTTAAAAAGAAGTAAATACTTTACATGCGCCGTCATATCTTCCTGAGATACAGGGTAGGGCTGGTGCGCCTGCCAATTCGGCAGAGCAGCACAAGCGACGCAAATATACTAACCTCGGCAGTGGTTACATATTTGAGGCGTTTGGGGTCGAGACATTCGGCCCTTGGGGACCTACGAGCTCACCTCAATTTCAAAAATCTTTCAGAGCGCCTGGTTAATGCGACGCGTGGCCAAATGCTGGCGTGTTTCTGGCTCAACGTATAAACATTGCCATTCAACGTGGTAATGCCGCCAAAATGCTAGGTGCGCTGCCAACTGGTAGAAGCCTTTTACTGCCTAGATTTAATAATACTTATGGAAAAAGAACGTCCAAGTACATAGTTCCGTTTTTAATTAATAAACTACCCCTACTGTTTAAAAATAAGTTAACACAAAAAAACATAAAATGGAAATTAAAACAGCATTACTTAACACAATAAAACATAACATGGAGCAGCCTGTATTACTTGCATGGCCCGCTAGGGCTGCGACTGCTGTACGAGTAGGTTAAACTTTGTATTTGTACTAATATGTATTCTGTAGCTAAACTATTCACAACCGGTTTTACTCCGCGATAAACTTGTGCCTACAACAGCAGTTTGGTGTGTTCGCGCGTTTCATTTTTTTGTACAATGTAGGTAATTAGATTTAATTAGATTAAAAAAATAAAATCATATACTATACCGAGAACCAGTTGTCTGGATAAATCTAACATAGGTTTTAAGACAACTTACTAACTCGAAATGTAACGTACAATGTGTTTTTAAATAAATAAATAAAAAATAAATAAGTGGGCTTGAGCATTTGGATTGTCTTTAGATCTTCAAAGATCTATGGTCAGGTTAACTGTATTTGTAGTGTCAGTATTAGCTTGTATTTTGTTTATTTAATAAAGGCACTTGCCCAGTTAAGTAAAAGATTGTCAAAAAAAAAATTGTGCGTGAAGTCCCTCCGCGCGGAAGAAGTTATGCTTCAACAAGGAACCCTAAAATTATAACTAAGGTAAAAAATCAACAATTTAAAAACATGCTTTTCTCGAGATTCGAACCTAGCTCCTTAGGCTTCTCAATCCATTAGCGACACCATTACACTACCGGCTCTGCTAGTCGCAGCGCGAAAAAAGGATACGCATTTCGCAACCATACGAGAGATAAAAATTCCCCCTCCATGGTAGCGCAACCTTGTTGCAAGTCGCATAAGAAGTATAACTTCAAAAAATAATTATCTTTGTTTTGTCTCTTCGCAGTGGAAGGCTGGGTTTGACGCGGGCAGCGCAGAGTGCGGACCGGTGTTAGCGGTGACAGCTATAGTAGAACAAAAACATAGAGTCGACCACTTTAAATATCTCTCCCATGAGTCATAAGTAAGTAGATATTTTTAAATATTTTTCACATCATCATCAGCCAGAAGACGTCCACTGATGAACATAGGTCTCCCCCTTTAGCCTCCACACTGAACGACAGCCTGCCTTTTGCATCCACTAGATGTCCGCGACTATTTGTCACATGGCCAGACGTAATTCAAATTCAAAATATTTTATTTAGGACAACTAAAAAATCCATTGTGTTAGTACAAACAAAACTTAAAACTTTTTATTTATATTACACGGGAATTACTCACGTAAGATTAAGCCGGTTACTCCGACTATAGTATCAACCGCATTAGACGGCCTTTCTCAAGGTGAATGCGCGCGCGCGGCTGCGTCTCGCTTTGCACTACGGGCCGCCGCGCGGCGCGCACGTGATGACATAATAATAAAATGTGTGAAAACCACGTCAGTTTCAATAATAAAACTTAAAACTATTGTTAGCTAAAATACAAAAAATATAGACTTATAATTAGTTTTTTCACGCACCTTCGGAAAAAAAACGAAATAATAAAAAAATAAGAAAATAATTAAGAAGAAATAATATACAATTATAATATATAAAATAATAATTGATTAAATCATTATGAACCACTTTTGGTATGGGACCAACCCTGAAATCGCAAAAAAAAAAACAGCTGTTCCATACATTTTGTCGAGTGTCAATGACCGTTTTCTATAGAATAGCTGAAACTGTTTTCGCGAATTCAGGGCTGGTCCCATAGTAAAAGTTGTTCATAATGATGAGTACAATTACCTTCTTTTGGCTTCGAGAGTGTTCCCCTTACACCCCGTAGAATTGTCTTGGCTACTTTTCATCATCATCAACATCAATAGACAATAGACAACTTTTTATTTATGGAAGAAAAAAACATTTTTAAAAATTAATAGAAATAAATACACACATTACAAATTGTTTTCCTCCACAAACCGGTTCCAACTCAGCATAATGCTGGTTGCGAACAACCAGCGCTGGTCTTCCGTTAGAGCTGCCGGTGACATCACCCATGGCCAAATTTCCATCACTACTTTGCTTCATCACCACATAGGTGCACCCCGAGGCGCAGCTAGCTTTAAATAAAACTTAACTATTTGGTATCTACTCCACACCACTCCTGTTCGATCCCTCACCCAAAGGCCGCGCTAAGTGGTAGAGAGAGACAACGCGATAGAGATAGCCGAGGTCCGCAATGCAGACTAAATACAGATAGATGGAGAACTTTAAAGATCTCGCTTAGAACACGGGTTTGTAGCAATACTATACAGTAATACCCCGCTTTACGCGACCACGTTATGCGCGGTTTCACTATAACGCGAATTTCAAATTTCGCGCTCAAATGCCTCGCATTACGCGAAAGAGTGCGTATATAAATGCGTATATGAGTGCGTATATAAATGCATTAATAGTATGTATTGCATAAAGTGTTCATAGAATTAAAGTGATTGATTAAAATGATTCGTATTTTTTTGTATTAAATTTTGACTATGTTTAATCATAAACCTCGATATACGCGAATTTCAGTTAACGCGATTTTTTCCGGAGCGTATCCCTCGCGTAAAGCGGGGTATTACTGTAGTATATTTTTTTATACAGAGTAACACAGAGAGCTTGTATTAAGCCAAATGGGGTCCATTATATCATGATTATGAATAAATTTTACTATTGGATCAACCCTGTTATTTTTGTTGTTTATAGTAGCAATGAAAGAAAGAAAGAAAGAAAGAAAGAAAAAGTTTATTTGTGACCAAATTAGGTTTTTTAAAAAATTGCTAATAGCAATGGGGACAACAGTATTTTGATACAAATTCAAAATTGGTTCAAAAGTAATTTATTTTTAACTCTAATTCTGCAGGAATAAGTTGTTTCTTTGAAAATACTAGATGCGAAAGGACGTCGGACAACAGTTTTTAAAAATCAATCTTGATACAGCATGACAGAAAAATGTAGAAAAAAAAGAGGACGCCACTATAGCAAACACATTCCACATTGAAACAGCTTTTAAGGTATAAATAACACTTTTTAGTAGACAATCCGACGTATTATTCATGCATTTAATACACAAAATATCACCGCATTATACATATTTTTTTATTACATGAAAAAGCGCAGTAAATTTCAAAATATCAGAATTGGAACCCCAAAATTTTTTATGAATTACCTGGAATAATCTCACTTGATACTTGTAAATTATTACTTTTCATTGTAACATTGTAATTTTTGCATTTCACACTAATTTTGGGGTTGCAATGCTGTTTTTTTTAACTTGGTGCAATTTTTAGTCTCTACTTTCATTAGCCAGACACCGCTATCCTATCCACTTTCTTTCATTAGCCAGACTCCGCTATCCTATCCACTTTCTTTCATTAGCCAGACTCCGCTATCCTATCCACTTTCTTTCATTAGCCAGACTCCGCTATCCTATCCACTTTCTTTCATTAGCCAGACTCCGCTATCCTATCCACTTTCTTTCATTAGCCAGACTCCGCTATCCTATCCACTTTCTTTCATTAGCCAGACGCCACTATCCTATCCACTTTCTTATATTAGCCAGACTCCGCTATCATATCCACTTTTTTCATTAGCCAGACGCCACTATCCTATCCACTTTCTTATATTAGCCAGACTCCGCAATCCTATCCACTTTCTGTCATTAGCCAGAATCCGCTATCCTATCCACTTTCTTTCATTAGCCAGACTCCGCTATCCTATCCACTTTCTTTCATTAGCCAGACTCTGCTATCTTATCCACTTTCTTTTATTAGCCAGACGCCACTATCCTATCCACTTTCTTTCATTAGCCAGACTCCGCTATCCTATCCACTTTCTTTCATTAGCCAGACTCTGCTATCTTATCCCCTTTCTTTTATTAGCCAGACGCCACTATCCTATCCACTTTATTTCATTAGCCAGACTCCGCTATCCTATCCACTTTCTTTCATTAGCCAGACTCTGCTATCTTATCCACTTTCTTTTATTAGCCAGACGCCACTATCCTATCCACTTTATTTCATTAGCCAGACTCCGCTATCCTATCCACTTTCTTTCATTAGCCAGACTCTGCTATCTTATCCACTTTCTTTCATTATCCAGACTCCGCTATCCTGTCCACTTTCATTCATTAGCCAGACTCCACTATCCTATCCACTTTCTTTCACTAGCCAGACTCCGCTATCCTATCCACTTTCTTTCATTAGCCAGACACCGCTACCCTATCCACTTTCTTTCATTAGCCAGACGCCACTATCCTAGTTCCATTTCATGACTTCTTTGTCAATGTATAGCTGTTGTGTTGTATTGAAACTGACATCTGTGTTTTTCTAATCTGTTTTTGGAGGAATAGAAGGTATTAGATTACAATTCTAGAGGATTTTATTTGATTTACGACGAGAATATAAACCTATAGACGTCTTACTGTCTTATTTGATGACCTACTTAATTGTTTTTAATAGTGATGTATATATCTATCCAGAAAACTCAGAGTCACTCAGCGGGCAATGGAGAGAGCTATGCTCGGAGTTTCTTTGCGCGATAAAATCCGAAACGTGGATATTCGCCAAAGAACCAGAGTCACCGACATAGCTGTTAAAATTTGCAAGTTGAAGTGGCAATGGGCAGGCCACATCGCTCGAAGAACCGATAACCGATGGGGAAGAAAGGTTCTGGAGTGGAGACCACGAACCGGAAGACGCAGCGTAGGTAGGCCTCCCACTAGATGGACCGACGACATAGTGAGAGTCGCTGGCATCCAGTGGATGCAAAAGGCAGGCTGTCGTTCAGTGTGGAGGTTAAAGGGGGAGGCCTATGTTCAGCAGTGGACGTCTTCTGGCTGATGATGATGATATATCTATCCATATAAGTAATTTATAACTTTTTACTTGTTGGCGACTGGCCAAATATAGTTAAGTTAACCCTAACTACCCAACCCAAACCCTACCTAATAGCTAAAAACAGGACCCTATTACTAAGCCTATATTGTCTGTCTGTCTGTCCGTCCGTCCTACCTTCAATACCTACCGCCAATGGCGTCGATTCTGTCACACCACGCACTAAACTAAACCAATCTGATAGGACTAAAATTATCTGCCTCTCTTTTCATATTAATATGTGAGAGAAGGATGGCAACAATTTTAGAGAAAATAAAAACTATCTTAAATTTAAATTTATAACTAAAACTAATCTAAAACTAAAATTAATCTAAAACTAAGATAGTTTTTATTTTACTTGTAATTTTTATTGAATAAATTAGAACAAGAAGTGGGATAAATAAAGACATTACAATTTTAGAGATGTTTTAAATGTTTATCGGGACTTATCACGTATTATTTAATATAGGTAAAAAATATGTACCTTTCGCTCGACGTTTCGACCATGTTATAATGGCCGTGGTCACAAGCTGACTCTAACATTGACCGATATACATTTAAAAAAAGTGTTCAAATCGCGAAAGTAAAAAAAAATTATGTGTCAAATTAGAGAACACACATTAAAATGATAAGAGAGGCAGTATTTTTTTTTTTATTTTTTTTATTTTTTTTCCACTCTCTAAACTAAACCAATCTGAATTGGTTTATTTTAGTGAGTGGTATGCCAGAATCGACGCCATTGTCATCTAATACACGAATATTGAACAGCGGGCAAAGTGTTCTGTGGAAACGAAAATTGCCGATATGTATTTTTTTGTGTTTAGCTTGTTTGATTTTTGTTTACTTAGGATGTAAAACTTTGCGTGTTAATATGAACGTTTTGTACCCCTAAGGTGGAGTTTATATGGACAGAAAGCACAGAAATTTTTTTTTTTTGTTTACTTCTCTTTTCTGTGATAGCAATTACTGCCTACAATGTATTTGATTTTGGAAGTTTGCAGCAAATAAGACAATTTCTTTAGTTTGAAAAATATGCCCACCACAAACTAATACCGTATAGTAATGAAACTCACGTCGATTTGTTCCTCATAATCTCTAGATTTAGTGGTAATATTAGCTATATCCGATCAAACCGTAATATTGACAATAGCCGATTACTATGGTCACTGTTGTAAAATATGGTCTATTTAATTTTGTATAAAAATTCCTAAGCATGCATCCTTTTTCGTATTAAAAACGTTCCGGTTAAGTGACTTTATAAGGGAAATGAATGAATTATGGCAAAAATCAAAACAACACATATTATTCTCTATATTATTATTCCGGTTTCATTTTTACCTTATCTTTCGTCCGAATGGTACAAAAAAACACGATGAATTTTATAGTGTTATACCCATCAATATACGGTAAATTCGGTGGGCTTGGAAGAAATTGTCTTCTTTTTGCACCAATCTCAAAACCGCAGATTTGACTAAACGTGTATGCAAAATTTTAGCTCAATCGGTTCGATAAATGTTTTGAAATTCAGTTGCAAGTTTTGACCCAAACTAACAAGGCAAGTTAAATAAAAGATTATAATATAATGGAATAGAGAACCTCCTTTTTCAAAGTTGGTTGACAAATTCGTGGAGAATGTTGGTGCGGATCTTGCCATGGAGACTCTTCCTAGGGCTTGGCCACATCACCATGTGCGACCAAAGCGACGGCTGACGACCAGAATATCGGGTGCAGCGATCTCACTCGCAAATTTGATATTTTTAGGGTTCCATACACAAAGGGTAAAAACGGGACCCCATTACTAAGCCTACGATGTCTGTATGTCTGTCTGTTCTACCTATTAACAGCTATATATTATTTCGAACCGTAATAGATAGCCCGTTGAATTTTTTTAATGAACAGAAATGTGTCACCGACTCGCACTTGGCCATTATTTATTATTTGTTGTTATACTTTAGAGTGTGTACTATAATCATGCTAAGTTTGGCGCCTGTAAGTAGTATAACCGTTTTTACATTAGAGCTAATATAAAAATACGTAAAAAAATACGTAGTACGTTTGTTGTATGGGGCCATTCGTTTTTACTTTTTGACTTTTTTATTATTTCTTAGTTAATCCGCCGTAACATTACATATTCTGTGAAAATGTCAACTGGCTATCTATAACTATTAATTATTATTAATAAATAATGGCCAAGTGCGAGTTGGTAATTTTCTGTTCATTACCAAATTATTATACTCGAGCGCCTGTAGCAAACTGCGTAGCAAATTACTCCGACAATTTTGGAAGGCGTTATAATAACTGGTAATTCGGTTACTTGGACAACCTTACTGTATTTTGTGGTGGTACGGAACCCTCAGTGCGCGAGCCCGACTCGCACTTGGCCGGTTTATTTTTACTTGAAGTGTCAAAAGCGTCAATTTTGACACAATTAAAAAAACAATTGGTTTACTTGGGTTTACTAATGTTATATGATTATTTACGGGATATTCACCGTGGTAAGTTTGTGGAATGAGCTCCCGATATTTCGGCGCAGTTACATGCACCATGTTCACGGGAAGACTGAAGAATGCGGGTGGTTGGTCGAACAGTTAAAAAGTTAGGTGCAGACGTAACGATGTACCCTCTTTCTTAGTCTTGACAATTGGTTTAGTCACGCAAATTGTCACTTATGACACTTTTTTTACAATTTAAAACAATTGAAGGGTCCACTGCAATAATGATGAATGTCCAATTTTTTTTAAATCATAAGGGGCCTGTATACCCTCTGCAGCTCTCTCGCTCGCACATTTTCACATTATTGAAGATATAAAATCAATGAGTGTGAATTTCCAAAAAGTAACAAAATCATGTCATGGTTGTCTATCGTAACATTACAAACAAAGAAATGTTTGCTTCGATATCTTGTAATTTGACAGAATAAAATGACACGAGAAATAAAAATCACTTGTTACCATTTTACTGTGTCAAATTAAAATATATCAAATTGACAATTTCTTTGTTTGTAATGTAAGGATAGACACCATGACATGATTTTGTTACTTTTTGGAAAATCACACTCATTGATTTTATATCTTCAATAATGTGCAAATGTGCGAGAGAGAAAGCTGGAGAGGGTGTACAGGCCCCTTAACTAGTAATACCATTCGGTCACATGAAATTATATTTAGAAATCTTGTTAGCAAACTTAGCAATATCGCTTGCAGTGCCGTGATAAATATGTTTTAAATGTTTTGGCTACACGGCTAGAACGCTCAACGTCACAGGTGTTCACGACAATAATGATAATTTTTTACACCGTTTATAAATTTAAAACCCAATTATCTCAAAACTAAAGATAAAGGACATTCATCATTATTGCAGTGGACCCTTCAATTGGTTTGGAAGAATCGGGGCCCTCTGATCAACGGCTAGGGCGGGCGCTTGAAGGTGCCGGTGTGGCCAAGGCCTAAGCTGAAAGTTCCGAGGGTAGGTAGAGAATTAGTCCAATAGCACGTAGTCACGTCGACACGGATACTTACCGATCCATTGTTCTGACTTACAATGGCTGTGTAAGCCTCGTGCCAGACTAGCTGCACCACGCGATATCACTCGCTATTTTTTAAAATACTTTGTGAGGATTTTGGCGTCACACTTCTTGTGTATTTTCCAGTGTCATCGACATTAGTATATATATAACATCACTAGCTGCGCCCCGCGGTTTCACCCGCGTAGTGATGAAAAATGGTGATGATGATGAAAAGCCTACGTTACTCTTTGGCTCTTGAACTATACCCATGCAAAAAATCAGGTCGATCCGTTGTTCCGTTGCAGCGTGAAAGAGGAACAAACATCCATACATCTATACATACAAACTTTCGCGTTTATAATATTAGTGGATAGGATGACTAAATTCCATATAATTTATTTGGCAAAACTTAAAAAACAGGAAATTTAAGAAAACTTAAATATATAACTAAAAACTAATACTAAACTAAATTAAATTAAATACACTAAATAAAAATATATTAAATTAACTAATCTAATTAACCGCTGCCCGTTGGCATCGTTCCCAAAATGCTGGCCGCATTGCCGCGTTGTATTGCAATACTTACACGTTGCGCAAGATACGTAAGTAGGATAGGAATGGATAAGTAGGATAAGTAGGATGGGTAGGATAAGTAGGATAGGTTCCTTCCTGCCCTTTTTTCTATCGGATCGCCAGGGCGGGCACAAAAAATCGACATCGTTTTATGGTTGATATTCCGAGAACCCGTACGAAGCGCTATGATTCCACATTTATTGTGTGAACTGCTAGTCTGTGGAATTCGCTGCCTGAATGGGTTTTCCCCGTTAGTTACAATCTGGGTGTCTTCAAGTCGAGAGTGAATCGGTTTCTTCTAGGCAAGCGTGCTCCATCGTAGACCGCATCGTCGCTTAACATCAGGCGAGATGGCGGCCAAGCGCAAGACTATTTATAATATAAAAAAAAAATTTTTTTTACTGAATTCCATCACAACCGGTAGATCTAAGTAGATTTTTTCCAGGGATACCTTGGTAGGGATAGGTGTACCAGCCGAGTATGAAGTGGCTTTGGAAATGTACGAGTTAGGAAAGAGACAAGTTAGGAAGGTGACAACTTTGGAAATGGGCAAAATAGGAAGTAGCGGTTTTGGAAATGGACGAGTTTATTTATTTATTTATTTCGTTTATTTGCCAGTGTACACAAATTACATGAGGTCCTTAAAACAACAAGTTGGTACAAAGACCCTGTTAGGGCGCTGCAATTTTACTTATTAACAATTTGACACATAATATTATCTTAAATTATAATAATAACTATAAACAAAAGCTTTCTATTAATAAAAACAAAATAAAACTATGAGCTTAATATTTAATTTCTATTGCTAAATTACAATTTTTTCTACCACTTATCGTCCATATAATCTTGTATACTGTAGTAGGCCTTTTCAATGAGTTTTGACTTGACTGTATTTTTAAATGAGCAATCTTTAGAAATGTTTTTTATGGTATCTAGTAATTTATTATAGATTTTAATACATCGGGAAGAAGACAAGTTAGGAAGTTGACAACTTTAGAAATGGACAAGTTCGGAAGTGGACAAACTTGACCGGAGGGTTCCAGCGTAGCATTTTATTTATAAACAAAGTACTTTAACTTGTGACACTTTCTCCTAAGTTTTTATATCTATAATAATATGTATAACTTTTATTCCTGAAGTGCGCAATAAAGAGTTATTATCGCAAAATCTGTTCTTATTGTTTTGAGGAATATTGGTTAGAAATTGTGTTTCACGTCGCATTTTTTTTTAAATTATAAATAGGCTTACGCTTGGCCGCCAACTCGCCTGATATAAAGCGACGATGCGGTCTACGATGGAGCACGTTTGCCTAGAAGAAACAGATTCACTCTCGTCTTGAAGACACCCAGATTTTATTTGTAACTACCGGGAAACACCCATTCAGGCAGCGCATTCCACAGTCTAGCAGTTAGCACAATAAATGTGGAATCAAAGCACTTCGTACGGTTTATTAGCAGTTTAGTCTATGCTTTTATTCCTAGAAACGCTTATTCATACAAATACAAACAATAACTATCGAAAAGTGATGGTGCGGTCGAACTGGGCGAAGGCAGGTAAGGCTGGGAGAGCTAACTGTTGAATTCCTTGTACCAGGCACGCAGCATCGACGGGAAATGGGGTTTTATTAAATAGCAGACGCGCGCAGCATTCCACACGGGCCGTGGGGTGACTAGGAGAACAGAAACTTATAGGAAACACTATAATAATAATGTGCCGTACTTCATACCATAGACCAGCCCACCATCATTAACAATTCATCATATCTAATAGCCAACTTTTTTTTAAATTCTATGTACCTACAATAGTTTAATATTCCATTGTGTACACACTGCATAATTGTATTTTTTTACTCAACGTCTCAACCTCAACCTCTTGGTGTTGGTTTCGGTCCCATCAATGCCTTTCAAAGGTCCGGGCTCGACCCGTGAGTTATATTATATAATAATAATATTTTATTTCTAAACACAACTATGCAACGCTTTCGTGAATAATTCACGGAGTGTGCAATGGGACTTCATAAACTTCTTCCACCCATCGGGATACAATTCCTATAGAGTCACAATCTCTTAGTGAAAAATATAGTCTAAAACGTCCGAGCGTCATTGTACATACATTGTATCAATTACAGTAATACCCCGCTTTACACGACCCCGTTATGCGCTGTTTCACTATAACGCGAATTTCAAATTTCGCGCTCAAATGCCTCGCATTACGCGAAAGAGTGCGTATAAGCATAATGTAGTCATCAACTTCTCTATGGTCGCGGGAATCCCCGCTTCCTCTGAACATTCTGTTTGAAGAATTGGGATTTTCCCGTCCTTCGACTTTGTTCTATGGGGATTCTCTCGTTCGTTTTGTTTGTCCGTCATGCGCGAATTTCAGTTAACGCGTTTTTTTCCGGAACGTTTTCGCGTAAAACGGGGTATTGTTGTATATACTTCACAATGCCACATTTACTCCAATTCAGACGTTACGTCACTTGCATAGTGTTCAACGTTAGTTGTCCGCTATGTCATCGTAGCTCTGGCATCGCGCGGCGTTGTACTCGGAGCGCGGTTACCTTGTAACTAAACAACAAGTCTGCGCAATGAAGACGTTATGTCGCTTGCATAGTGTTCAACGTTAGTTGTCCGCTATGTCATCGTAGCTCTGGCATCGCGCGGCGTTGTACTCGGAGCGCGGTTACCTTGTAACTAAACAACAAGTCTGCGCAATGTAGACGTTATGTCGCTTGCATAGTGTTCAACGTTAGTTGTCCGCTATGTCATCGTAGCTCTGGCATCGCGCGGCGTTGTACTCGGAGCGCGGTTACCTTGTAACTAAACAACAAGTCTGCGCAATGTAGACGTTATGTCGCTTGCATAGTGTTCAACGTTAGTTGTCCGCTATGTCATCGTAGCTCTGGCATCGCGCGGCGTTGTACTCGGAGCGCGGTTACCTTGTAACTAAACAACAAGTCTGCGCAATGTAGACGTTATGTCGCTTGCATAGTGTTCAACGTTAGTTGTCCGCTATGTCATCGTAGCTCTGGCATCGCGCGGCGTTGTACTCGGAGCGCGGTTACCTTGTAACTAAACAACAAGTCTGCGCAATGTAGACGTTATGTCGCTTGCATAGTGTTCAACGTTAGTTGTCCGCTATGTCATCGTAGCTCTGGCATCGCGCGGCGTTGTACTCGGATCGCGGTTACCTTGTAACTAACAAAAAAGACTGCGCAACTAGCGTGCGCTGGTTTTCGTTCGGTCATTTTTGGCACGATTGTGACTCTATACGTATTGTATCTCGATGATGAAACATTATGCAACGCTATCGTAAATTATTCACGGACAGTGTGCAGTACTTCCTAAACTTGTACCACATTATTTATTTAGCGTGGATTTTCTGGTCACCCTACATTTTTGTATCCTCACAAGAAATTCAACAGAATAAATTCGTCTTTACTTCTAAACTTTAAGAATTAGATTCGTTTGAAAAAACGAGCCTCTTATACCAAATTTGACGGTTTTAAATCAATTTTATTCAGTTAAATTACAATATTTGAGCTGGAAAAAAATACATGTCACAGATACATCTGTATTTGAGTTTATGATTTGGTTCAAAATACGATGGAATAAACTTTCCTCGATCAAAAAAAATCTGAAACAAAGTCGACTTAGTTTATTTTTTTCATTTTATGCTTTAATAATGAAAGCTCGTAAAAACCTGGAAATTGCATGTACTGAAGGGGTAAATAAATTGTATTCAACATTCTTGTATTTGGATTGATTTTTGATAGTGAATAGTGTCGTTTTTTAGTGAAATTATGTACACGTAAAAAGGACGCGAGAATTTTGGCGCCAGTGTCGCCAACTTGGGGGTTTTCCCCCTAAATTTGGGGATAAGTTAGATGAAGAGGGGTATTTTTAGGGGCATATTTTTTTAGGGGCATACACTAGGGGTATAATTTTTTTACGCATTTTTCATGAGTTACCTTTTTTAGGGGTATTTTCTAGGGGGAAATTCTTTTGTAGCGGTTTTTGTAACGTAAATTAGAAGATGATTGATTGAATTGATGAATTAAATTTTATGAAGGTGTGTAATCTCATAGACATCAGCAGAAAAATCTTTTCTGTAAATTAAGATGAAAATTAAACGATACCAGCGAATACTCAAGCGGGCATAATAACTGAAATGATAAGACAAACAATTGGATTTTTTTCCAATATAGTCTAGGGTGATCTTGAGTTAGTGTTAGGGGGAAAGAGGGGGATTTCGAGACGACGCTAGTGGGGGACGCTTAGTCGAGGTTGGCAACACTGTTTGGCGCAGCGTTCAGTGCCGCGCCAGGCGTCATCGAGGTCGGACCTATGCTCGTTTTTGTCGTTGCACTCCCCCCGCGGGCGTCCTGACTCCTAGCATGGCGTCGCTATAACTTGGCGGGGGCTAAGGGAGCGTTTTGTTGCCTACGCGACTCGGATAACCGGCCGTTAATTAAAATACTGCCACGCTACTGTCACTCCTATTTCTAGTACTAATGTTTATTTTTTGTAATTATTCCCGACTATTGTACGTACGTAGTCACTACTAGCATATTATGCATTTTATGATTAAATTTTTAGGGTTCCGTGCCCAAAGGGTAAAAACGGAACACTTACTAAGCCTACGATGTCTGTCTGTCCGTCTGTCCGTCCGTCTGTCATAAATATAAACGGCTGTATCTTTCGAACCGTAATAGATAGCCTATTGAAATTTTCACAGAATATGGAACGTTACGGCGGATTAACTAAGTAATAAAAAAGTCAAAAAGTTCAAACGAAAGGGGGGTCCCCATACAACAAACGTAGGTATTTTAGATATATTAGAAAGCCCGTTGGTCCAGTTGGTAGAGAACCTACTTTCTGTGCTTGGGGGCGTGGGTTCGATTCCCACCTAGAACAAACATTTATGTTATGAACATTTGTGTTTGTTCTATATCTGGTTATCTGGTTTAAGTATGTATTTAAAACTATATATGTATGTATATCAGTGACAACCACAGACAACCAAGATACCACAGTGCCTCAAGACGAAGGTCTTTGACCAGTGTGTGTTGCCAGTGATGACATATGGTACTGAGACGTGGTCCTTAACTGTTGGCCTTTTGGAAAAACTCAGAGTCACACAGCGGGCAATGGAGAGAGCTATGCTCGGAGTTTCTTTGCGCGATAAAATCCAAAACGTGGATATTCGCCAAAGAACCAGAGTCGCCGACATAGCTGTTAAAATTTGCAAGTTGAAGTGGCAATGGGCAGGCCACATCGCTCGAAGAACCGATAACCGATGGGGAAGAAAGGTTCTGGAGTGGAGACCACGAACCGGAAGACGCAGCGTAGGGAGGCCTCCCACTAGATGGACCGACGACATTGTGAGAGTCGCGGGCATCCAGTGGATGCAAAAGGCAGGCTGTCGTTCAGAGGGGGAGGCCTATGTACAGCAGTGGACGTCTTCTGGCTGATGATGATGATGTATATCAGTCTCTGGCAGCCATAGCACAAGCTTTGCTTAGTTTGGGGTCAGATGACCGTGTGAGCAAAAATGTCCCGAATATATTTATTATTTATTTATTTATTTATTAACGTAAAAAATGCTATAATGTAAAATTGATAATGTACAAGCGTCAAGCTCAGCACGATTATAGTTCACACTCTATAGTATAACAATAAATAAAAAAATGCCAAGTGCGAGTCTGTGACAAATTTCTGTTCATTACCAAGTTATAGCTCAAAGTAGCACAACGAGCTATGGAGAGGGCTATGCTCGGGGTTTCTCTACGACATCGAATCCGAAATGAGGAGATCCGTAGACGAACGAAAGTCACCGACATAGCCCACCGGATTAGCAAGTTGAAGTGGCAGTGGGCAGGGCACATATCACGCAGAACAGATGGCCGATGGGGCCGAAAGGTTCTGGAATGGAGACCACGGACTGGTAAGCGCAGCGTAGGAGGTCCACCCACAAGATGGACAGACGACCTAAAAGAGACCGCAGGGAAACGCTGGATGCAGGCCGCTTCCAACCGGCCCTTTTGGAGATCGATGGGTGCCTATGTCCAGCAGTGGACGTCCTACGGCTGAAATGATGATGATGATGATGACCAAGTTAGAATTGTGTTATACTCGAACGCCTGTGGCAAAATAATTAACTGTGGCTGAGTAGCAATTGCTTCGACAATTTTGGAAGGCTTTATAATAACTGGTAATTAGGTTACTTGGACGGAGTTGGACGACCTTATTGTATTTTGTGGTGGTACAGGACCCTCAGTGCGCGAGCCCGACTCGCACTTGGCGAGTTTATTTTTATTTTTATTTTATTTATTAAGGAACAGTAAACAGCCATATTATAAAATGTACAACAATGTGAATAGATTATTAAACTTATAATAATACAGCCAACAGCACTATTCACAGATTACTAACAGAATTATATAAATTTACCGCTAGGAGTAGCTAACTTGCAAAAATTATATTTAAATATACATGTTTTTTTTATAAGCCCTAAAACACAAATATTCAAAATTTATGATTTTATTAAGTTTAAACAACTATTAATTAACATAATAATAACAGTATTGTTTCAATTTTAATAAAATTATAAAGTTTATAACATATTAGCGGTCCGCCCCTGCTTCGCACGGGTATAGATTATAGCCTATGTCACTCGGGGATAGTGTAGCTTCCCGTCAGTGAAAGAATTTTTCAAATCCGTTCAGTAGTTTCGGAGCCTATTCAATGCAAACAAACAATCAAATCTTTCCTCTTTATAATATTAGTATAGATAATTAAGGGGGTTCTTCCCGCCTGCAATTCTCTTGCTCGCACCCTTATACCCTAGCTGGATTAACTCATATTATGAAAATTTTACACTATAATTCAAGGCTGCAGCAGGTAGCAGGTAAAACCGCGGCACGTTGCAAGTTACAAAATAATCGTAAGTTTAAACAAGCGCAATGTTCAGAACCGTCGATAGCAAAAGAAAAAAGGGGCGCCATCTTTTTCCACCTTTCAAAGCGTTTTCCGAAGGCCATAATCTAATTCCCAATAACCTATTTAACTCGAAATTTATACGTATTTCACCCTCCATTGCTCAGCAATGTCTATTGTATGGAAAAATCGACTTTACATCTGTGAAAACACGCAACTTTCCCCTTTAAGTTTGAAAGTCTTAGACTCAAAATTGTTTGAAAGGAGTTTGCTTCGTAAGCCACAGTCAATACGCTAGTTACTGTGTCTTAATTTAACTATGACTACGTACGTAGTACTTTTAATGAAAAGAATAATCTTTACTAATATGATAAAGAGGAAAGATTTGATTGTTTGTTTGTTTGCATTGAATAGGCTCCGAAACTACTGAACCGATTTGAAAAATTCTTTCACTGTTGGGAAGCTACACTATCCCCGGGTGACATAGGCTATATTATATTTTCAAACAAAATAGAGATCTTTACTAAAACTCCAATAATGTCACCCAAGGTGTAAAAAAAACGTAAACGCGCCGAGATACGGTTTACGGTCGCGTAACTTTTCGCTATCACCTAAACAGCACTTCAAGTACCGTTCTTTATCGATCGTCAAATTCGATAAAACGCCAGTTGATCAGACCTCGCTGTCAAAATTTTACGATCGATAAAGTACGGTACTCGCATTGCAGAATCACACTTCGCTCTGTCAAAAGAAAGAAAGAAAATAAATTTTTTTCGACACCTTTACAAAAACTTATATCTAAAGGATACAATCAGTGTCGAATGGGTCCGTCTCGGCATAAATGCTGAAAGTCAAGGACTATCAGCGCCGGGCAACAGACGAACCCTTGAGTTTACACTTTTTTTTTTTTTTTTTTTTTAAATATTCGGGACATTTTTGCACACACTGTCATCTGACCCCAAACTAAGCAAAGCTTGTGATATGGCTGCCAGAGACTGATATATATACATATATAGGTTTAAATACATACTTAAATAGATATTAACACCCAGATAGAACAAACACAAATGTTCATCACACAAAATGTTTGTCCTAGGTGGGAGTCGAACCCACGCCCCCAAGCTCAGAAGGCAGGTTCACTACCAACTCGACCAACGGGCTATCTCTTACTTACATTACGTTTACACAAATAAAAAATTGCGCGTGGAGTCCCTCGCGCGGAAGAAGTGAAACTCTCACTCTGTCTCTTTCTATTCCCCTCCCCAGGCAACAGTGCTTTCATACCCCCTCCATGATAGCGTTAAACGTTTAACGCAACCTTGTTGGAAGTCGCATGTTCTGCCATCTATACAAATATTAGTGAACTAATAAACTATGAGAAGGATGTACAAGTTTCAAAATTTCCTCATAGTAGGCATCTAAAACTCTCGCTCTGTCTCTTTCTATTTTCCCTCCATGGTAGCGTTAAACGTTTAACGCAACCATATTGGAAGTCGCATAAGAAGTTTCACTTCAAAAAATGAAATAAAAAAATCGAACTGACACCCACGCCACGTATCCTGTCTCCTCACGCACGAAGCCAATCGTCTGTCACGCTTCGCTCCAGTATTCAGAAGTCAACCATCGCTATTTCATTATGACATTCCGTCGCCATACAGAAGACGTGAACGGTATCTAAGAATAACTCGGCAAAGAACAAGAATTAGATAAGAATAGATGAGACAATTGAATTGTGGGCAGATTAAAGTTACCTATTAAAAAGCTTAAAGATATGACTTTCCGTCGCCATACAGAAGACGTGAACGGTATCTAAGAATTACTTACAAGAATTAGATAAGAATAGATGAGACAATTGAATTGTGGGCAGTTTAAATTCACCTATTGGCTTAAAGATATGACTTTCTGTCGCCATATAGAAGATGTGAAGGCTATCTAAGAATATCTCAGCAAAGAATAAGAATTAGATAAGAATAAATGAGACAATTGAGTTGTGGACAATTTAAAGTTACCTATTGGCTTAAGGCTGCGTATAAGGCAAGAAAAATTTCTGATTTCACCCGCGCGTCTCGCATCACCCGCATTAGTGTGAAGTCGCGCGCAGCTAAAGTGTACACAACTCGCGCACTCGACCTTGTAAAGCGGCAAGGAGCAATAACACACAGGATAAGCATAGTGTTGGTGCACTTGGTGTTTTGGCGATTA